>OU612096.1:80944894-82194894 GCA_914767995.1 Thecocarcelia acutangulata
ACGGAGACCTCTGTTAGGCAATATGTCCATTAGGATGGACTTAACAGATCGTACCATCCTCTCCCAAATGCCTCCCATATGTGGTGATGCAGGAGGTAAAAATGTCCATTGAATAGTTGGAAACTTACGCTCGATTTCGGTCGATGAGATTTTTTCTACTTCTTCTATTAATACACGACTGGCACCTCTAAAATTGGTAGCATTATCTGACAAGATTTTGCAAGGTGTACCTCTACGGGCTATAAACTGCTTAAGGACTAGTAGGAAAGAATCTGTCGATAGTGATGGTGCAATTTCTAAATGTACCGCTCGCACAGTCATGCATGTGAACACGACACCCCAACGCTTTTCTTTACGGCGGCCAACAACAACATCTATAGGGCCAAAATAATCGACGCCAGTGTAGTGAAAAGGCCTAGTAAAACTAGCAAGCCTTTCGCTTGGAAGGTCCCCCATTGTAGGAGCTTTCGGAGCTGCTCGTTGTATTTTGCAGTATTGGCATGACTTGGCTACAGCCCGAACGGCTGCTCGCAAACCAAATATCCAGAATTGCTGCCTAATTTCATTTACAATTATTTCATTTTGTTGATGATGATATTTTCGATGAAAGTAATCGATGAGCAAGTTTGTGATTGCATGTTTTTTAGGTAAAATTATGGGTCTTTTTACGCTGATAGGTACACCATCTATCACATCAATTCTGCCTTTAATTCGAAGTAGACCGAATTCGTCTATATATGGAGTGAGTTTATATAAAACACTTTTTTTACTTAACGTTTTACCATTTTTAAGATTTTTGATGTCTTCATGATAAACTTCTTCTTGGCACATTTTGTATAAAAGAAATTCTGCTGATTCTGTCACAAAATGCTTGGTAAATGGTTTGAATTCTGTACATACCTTTCTGTATCTAAACATTTTGCGTAAAAATTTTAGAATGATAATCTGGCAACTGCAGAGTTTTTCCCACAAACTGAAGCGTGTCGGTTCAGCTGTAATTGAAGAGAATGTTGCGCTTGGTGTCTTTAAGCTCATGTGACATAGAACCTCACTTGCCCTCTCGTGATGAATAAAATCAGAAGTGGGCCAGACTTCGCACTCGCGGCTTAAAAACGACGGCCCGGTGAACCAGCGGTTGTTGTTGCTAAAATCGGGTATACCTTTCCACTTGGTAGCATCATCCGCTACATTTTGTGATGATGGAACCCATCTCCACTCAGCTACATCGGATTTTTCCAAAATCTCGCCGATTCGGACCGCAACGAATTGTTGAAATTTTCTTGCGTCAGAGTTGATCCAATATAAAACATCCTTTGAGTCGGACCAAAATACACGGCTACTAATTCTCAACGTCAACTCACTGCAACAGAATTCGCTAAGGCGTAGCCCAAGTATGGCAGCCATTAGTTCCAGTTTGGGTACTGATATAGGCTTCAATGGTGCTACTCGAGTTTTCGAAGCTACAAGTGAGCAATGTATTTGGTTTTCATATTCTGCGCGCAAATATGCAACTGCGGCATATGCGTCTATACTTGCATCCGTGAATACATGAAGTTGAACGTTGTTTGATTTGCTCGCTAGCGGGTAGCATCTTGGTATACTGACCGTTGAAATATTTTTTGCGACTTTTCTCCAATGCCACCATTTTTCGCACTCAGTTATGTGTATTGGTTCATCCCATTTTACTTTGGACCTCCATATCTCTTGCATGAGTATCTTGGCGTATATAACAAAGTGTCCCAACAGTCCAAGAGGATCAAAAATAGCCATTACTACCCGAAGCACAGCCCGCTTGGTCGGATGCACACTTTCATCAAAAGTATTTGTGTTAAAATTTTCAAAAAATGTTAGCCTGTCGCATGAAGGGTCCCACCACATACCCAGAATCTTTTCAAATTTGCATTCTTTTTCTACAAAACTTTTTTGAGAGGTTTTACTATTTTTGTCTAAGCCATGTAGGACCTTTTTTGAATTGGAAAGCCAGTTCCGCATTTCAAACCCACCATCCCGATGTATCGCGTGAACTACTCTAGCTAAATTGAGCATCTCATCTTCAGTGTCCACACTTTGTAGCCAATCGTCTACAAAGGTGTTGTTTAGAATGGCTTGCACCGCCGTGGGATGCTTTCCAATATACCGCTCTGCATTTTTATTCTTGATATAATTTGCCAGAGACGGGGAACATGAGGCCCCAAAAGTCATGACGGTCATTGTATAAACTTCAATTGGCTTAGATGCGTCACCTCCCCGCCATAAGAATTGCTGAAAGCGTTGGTCTTCTTTTCGTATACGGATCTGGTGGAACATTTCACGGATATCTCCGCAAATAGCGAATGGCCTCTCTCGAAATCTGATTAATACACCTACTAACGACTTAAGTAAATCGGGCCCTTTTAATAGCACAGAATTTAATGATACATTTTCTACGGCAGCAGCCGCGTCCCAGACTATTCGTAGCTTTTGTTTATTTTTATTCTCTACTACAAATATAGGGATATACCAACATTCACTGTCGTTACGAAATTCACTTGCTGTCAATTTTCTAACATAGCCCATATTTTCATAATCTTTAATTTTCTGAACAAGAAACGCTTTCATCGAGGGGTTATGTTGCATTTTTGCTTCTAAGCAAGCTAGTCGACGTTTTGCCATAGGCAGTGAATCGGGTAGGCATATTCTGTCTTGTTTCCACAGCAAACCTGTTTCCCAACGTTTTTCATTATTCAAGTATTTAGTAGTTCTTTCCATAATAACTTTAGCCCGTTCATCATCCTTTGACCGTAGTGGATCTTGATTTAGCTTAACTCCTACTGACTCCAGCGAGAAATATTGTTTCATCATTTCATCCAAAACATTATCATTAGAATTGCATGAGCAAATATGCAACACATGTTGCTGTTTAGTTGTACCCTCATTGTGACGTCCATGTACACTCCATCCTATTCGGCATCTAGTGGCGATAAGCCCTTCGTTATTATCTTCTCTGATTTCGAGTGGGACACATAGTTTCGCATTATCGAGTCCAATAAGAATTTTTGCCTTTGCGGCGTTATATGGCATAATTGGCAAATCTTGTAAATATTTACGATCATTGATTTGCGACTGTGTTAACGTTTGCACAGGCAAGTCAAGTTTTGTAATTGTGCGTACGTTATTCAACAACAATTTAGAATTTTGTTCTCGATCTGAAATATGTAGAGAGACTGTTTTAGATTGGTATTCCTTTTGTGTTATTTCGCCTGTCCACTGTAGGCATAACTCCCCAGCTGGACCATCGAGGCCTAGTTGTTCTGCTAATTCACTTTCAATTAAAGAGCATGATGCGCCTTCGTCAATTAGTGCATAAGTATTAAGAGTATAACCCTTACCATACAGAGTTACTGGAATATACTTGAAAAGAACGTTCTCTTTTACATGAAATAAAAGAGATTGATTGTTATTGTTGAGATTTTGTTGTTGTTGACCTGCAATACGTTTATGCAGTAGCGAATTATGCGGCATTTTGCAGTCGTCGACTCCACACTGGCGTTTTGAACTGCATCTCTTAATATGATGTTTTTTAAAACAGCGCAAACATAAATTTCTTGTGCGAACAAAATTCCATCTTTCATTTACATTTAATGCTAAGAATTCGGGACATTGAAAGAGGCGATGATTGTTGTAACATTTCAAACACGAAGCTGGTTGAGCAGTTGATTTATTATCATTAATGACGTCATGCATTAAAATGCGTTCCTTTTTTATGTTTTTTGTTTCTCCCGTATAAGGCGAAAATGTAGTGACTTGAGATGCACACGTTGCTAAATTAAATAACCAAGTATCAAAGCATACGATGTCTACCCTGGGTAGTGTGATTCGATACCTACCCCAATCTAATTTTAAATCAGCTGGTAATTTTTCAACCAATTCATTTAGCAGCATGGGATCGTTCAAATAGTCAGTGAGATCCATTGCCTGCATAGTTGTCGTGTAGTTTTGTACAGCAAGTGCAAAATTTATCAAAGTATCAAGTCTTTCTTTACGCACAGTTGGTTCATTTTTTAAATTTCTTTGCAAAGCCTGATGTATAATCTCTGGCCTTCCAAACAACATTCGCAGCGTGTCGATAGCAAATTTCACTGTACTAGGCATCATCAATTTTCCTCTCACTGCCTCCAGTGCAGCGCCTTTCAAACACTTTTGAAGTCGTATCAAATTTTCTTGATCGGTAAACCCACAACGTTCAGTAGATTGTATGTAATTAGTAATGAAGATAGGCCAATCTTCTGGTTTTCCTGAAAAAATGGGCAAGTCCTTGCTGATGGCGTGCCGAGCTGCCATGTGTGTAGAAGACAAAGTTATATCAGAATTATTATTATTTGGACACTGAGACGTTAATGGCATCTGAGTATTGTATGAAGTATATGGGCTATTGAAGTGCGATGTAAAATTATTTTGTGGCAAAGAGCTCGCGAAATGTGGTGCTGTAATAGATGAATTTTGGTTGAAATTCATAGCAGTATTAGCTGGTGATGGACCTGTTACGTTGGAAACAGTAGGTTTATAAAAAATGTTGTTTGAAGTTAAACCACTAATATTTGAATTGGCTAAATGTTGGTTAAACATGCCGTTTTGAAAAGCATTTGTAGAAACGAAATTACCGGCAGAGCTGTTTGGCCGTTGTTCTAACATTATTGAACTCGAAGCAACTGGTAGAAAGGAATTATGTGTTGAAGCAATCGTAGAACGTTGTTGTGTATCGTATGTGTTGGATGCGCCTGTAATGTTTAAGCCTGACATACGTGACGTTAGCAAGCTAGTATTTGTTGGCGCAACACTAGTAGACGACGTGCTGGGAACCCAGTTCTGCCAAGTGACCTGTTGATCTTTGCTAGCAGATTTACTTTTGGGTTTGGCGATTACACGAGGACGTTTAGCGATAGGATCTTTTCGTATAAGACCAGAGCGTGTGGTTGGTAGAGCAGTTTTCGATGATGAGTTACTTACCTTGGCTGACCTTTTTGAGGTAGACGCTGCTGTTTTTATCTCTTTTGTGACACTATTTAAATGTTCATCAACGACATCAATTGCAAGGTTTGCAACGGTGGCTGCGCAATCTGTGGAAGGCAAATCTATAGCTTCGGTAGATAATACGGCGGATGTTGCGGGGTTTGCGGGTGTGTCGGTTGAATTGTGCGTTTGATCTCTATCATCAAGTCCTTTCGGCTTCAAGTTTTCCCTCGTGGTTGACATGTTGACAGCGTACAGAAATATGGCCCCTATTTTTTCACTATATACCCTTGAAAAACAAGTATTTTAGGAATGTTCGGTCGCTTGGTCGGTTTATACAAGGATAATAAAAAACGTATCTTGAGCTGGTTCACAACAATGTTATTACACGCAGCTAAAATCTGCAATTTATTAATATATAAAATTTTATATTACATATGTACATTAGCATATAATATAAATTAATGTTATATAAAGTATATAATACATACACTTGTGTTTTTAGTTAAACTTTAACCAACGGTTGAACTGTCTTTCGTTAATATTTTGGTTGTATAAATAAATTACAAATAGCACACAAGGTGTAAATGTCTTACACGTGATTATTAACAGGAAAAAGGGTTATAAAAATGTCATTAACTGCACTAAAGCGCGGTTACATAATCGTATTAAAGAGTAGTATTACAAAGTTGTATTAAACTGATTTTACATTGTTGTATTATATCTTATGTCGTGTTAAAGAATATGTTATACGACGTAACAAGTAACGAAAATAACATAAAAATAGAATTTATTTTTTTTCTGTGTTGTTCACTTAATTTGTGCAAACAAATTTTGTCAAAATGTTGTGTTGCATTTTATTTATGCTCTGAATATAAAAAGGAAATGCAAACATTAAACCAAAAACTATTTGCGGTTTCCATCAAAAAATATGATACAAAATAATGTATAATAAATGCATATTCACATACATATCGCACCCTAAATACAAAAGGGGCACAACTCAAATATTTCCAAAACTGACTGGATGACCCCTACATATGCAGCGCATTGTACTGAAATTAGGAAAATAGGTTATGATGAGGAGGAAAGAGGGAGTGGTGTATATACCTTCGACACTGCTTAGATTAGCAAAATTTAGTCCAACACCTTCCACAGTACAAGGTAATGGTTTTGCGTAGTCGTATAAAACGACAGCTCTCGTAGTAGCGAATTTACCCTCCTATGGTACCGTCTAAAACTTTCAACAAGCACAATTTTGTAAATGAATCTTAATGATGAAACAGAACTAGGGCATGACGATTTTCTCCATACAATTTGGCATAAAATAACGCCAGAGAATGCGGTCGTAAAATAGAATCTATTTTGTTTTGGCAGCGAGTTTTCTTATGCTCTCACTTTGAAGCAGAAAAGCTTTCAATAATATTACCACACTTTTAGTAATTTTCATACATTTTGTAAACAAAACCAAAGCTTCAAAAGCTTTAGCGCGAAGAAAAGTAAAAATAATAGAAAAAGCTTTTTTTTATCTAACAAAAACGAACTTTAAATGACAGTTTGTGAAGTTGCAGACGTCGTTTCAATTATGTGCCTGTTTTCTCTGAGAGTCGTTTTTGCTTGAAGTTGCGGACGTATTCTGTTTCATCATTTAATGTAAAAGATTATGTTAAACTAAATGATTATGAAGCACCCTGTTCAGCGTTTAAAAACTACGGATATGTGTGATTGCTTTCGCATTTGCTTCGTCTTCTGATTCCAAACATGTCAACAGTCGCCGTTAAGCTAGAGACAAAAAACGGAAAGTGATAAGTTACGACATGTTTGAACGACATGTTTGAACAGTTTTTGGTTTGACTGACGTCAACTTCAAATAAGTTCGGAAGTTAAAGTTAAAGAAAAGTTATAGTTTCAATAAGTTCGAGAGCTAAAGTTAAAGAAGTTTTGCTTTCTTTTGACTTTAAGTTAAAATATTTGTTGATGCTTTATTTTGGTTGGATGTTGCTTTTATAAATACTGTAAATTCTTTGGTGCATGCGTACTGAGTGATGTTAAATAATAATATAAACCCAATATTCATCAATTTTTAAATTTATTTGAGAAGCATCTTTATAAGGTAAATAAATAGATTTTAAAGCCTTTTGAAATTCGTATGTACATATGAGTATGCACCTATTTGAAGTAAATGTATTGAAAAACAAAAAGATCTCCAAGCACACTCTGAACTAAAAACAAAGTAAATAAATTTTACGTTTCAAAAACAGTTATTAAAAAAGGTATTAATGTGTTCATCTTATTGGAAAAAAAATCGATATCAGAATCGGTCAACCAGGTATTCTTCACTAGCTCACTAGCAATATCTCTTAAAGTGTTTCCTCATTTAAACAGTTTCTATACTCTATTAATGCGATCTTTAACGCAGAATATGCTCGTGCGAAAGCTAACTGTAATAATTCAAATTTATAAAATTAGCAATAATAAGTGTTTTATTATTTTGAACAGAATATTTTCAAACTTCAATGGGCGTATTGTACGTAGTGATGTAATATTTTTTTTTTAATATTTTGTTTCTGCTTTTGGTTCCATTTTGATTAAGCATTATAAAAAAGTAAGCTGCAAAAATTAAAAATAAATTTATCTCCAGCATCTCAAAAAGGATAAATCTTACGATCTGACAACAATATTCAATTGTAAACAAAGTCAAAAAAAAAAAAAAAAAAAACACACAACTTTTCTTTAACTTCTGAGCTTATTCGAAGTTGAAGTCAGTCAAACTAAAAACGGTTATAACATGTCGACTTCAGAAGTCCTCATAGTGTATAACTTTTCGTTTTTTGTCTCTAACTTAACTGCGACTGTTTGCAATCAGAAGTCGAAGCAACAGTTTATGTTTGAATAGCAAAAAATTGAGAAGTCGAAGAAAAAGCACAATTTTACGACTTTTGCTACTTTGACTGCAGTTTTTTAAACACTGATCCTGTTAAAGAAGTGCAAAACATATGTTTATAAATAACAAAAAGAAAATAAAAATAGTAAAAATTTTTGGATATTATTTATTTAGTTTGTGCAAATAACTTTTGTGAAAAACTGTTGCACTTTACTCATCCTCTAAATATAGAGAAAATTCAAACATTAAATGAATCCACGCCTTTATACAACCCTCCACGGAAGGGGATGGTTGATCGACCAATATAATTTAAATTTTTGCAAACGGTGCCTCACGCTACTTTGCTATTTATTTTTTTAAATATATATAAATAAATAAATACTTATTTCAAATGAGAAAGTGTAGAAGCAATCATATGTAAAAATGGAGAAAATAACTCATATTTTGATCTTTGATATTTTTTTTATTTTATTCCATTTTAATTACTTGTCGTGAGCAAATACTTTGGCTCCCTTTTGAAAGACAAATACGCCAAACACGGTAGCATTTTAATTACATTTTTGTAATAGATTTGAAACTTGTCGTATTCATTAGCGTTTTTCGTCAATTACGTTACCATATTTCAAAAGCGCCCGTCTGTCGCCATAAAAACGGCAAACGCAATAAGAGTGATTATCAGAGATCTGCAATCTTACAGAACTCTAATAATCTTTTTTAATGATCTAAGTACACTCGTCTTAAATCGAGTTACGGTGTGATTGGCCACCGCATATTGTTTAGAAAAGTATGTTTTCTAGTCGTTAGAGTTTGCATCTAAAAACTAAAGTATATGTCATACCCAATCCAGTTTGTATAATTTTTTTCACATTTGGCAATCGTACTCGTACTTCTTTTTAACAACGAAAATAATATTTGTATGTAAGAAATTCCAGCCACACATTTACCTTACCCATGATAGTTTGTGTGGTCAGTTTTATGTATTTACTCACCCAGACTCGGGAAACGTATTTGTGCTAAAGATAGTGTTGCCAGGTTTTAAAAAAAATTATGTTTTGGCGATTAAGTTTTGAAGAAAATATATGCGCATATTTCATTTGAACATTTTTAGTAACAAATCGGTGAAAATAATAAATTTTACGTTAAAAAAAACCGATTTTTTTTATGAAGCACATCTTCAGCAAATTCCTTTTATTCTATGGTCCTTCCTTTAAAATAATTTTTATTTCTTTGTTTGAACTCATAACAACAATAAATGTATAGCCACATATAACTAATTGTGGAAAGATATTTATTTGAATTGAATTTTCGTTTCAAATTGTTCAGCCAAAATGATTTTAAAATCATTATTTAATATGCTACTTCCAAAATTGCCAACATGGTTGTAAATCATTAAATCTGGCAGCCGCGATTTCAGTTAGTGCTAAATAATGGGTGACACATATACACAAGAAAAGAATTTGTCGGGAGTATTGTTTTTACAAGTTGATTGTGTGACTACTTCAGGTATGTATTATTAGGTAAACAATTAAAATTTAAAATAGAAAATAATCCAATTCGTGCTCTTGCTGAGTGCGAGTGACAACATGCACAAGATATGAAAGTGATTGGATATATTTTTGATTTATCAAGATTTCGCAAATGAGCGATAAGTATTGAACAAATTAGCGACTTACTAATATTGTGCTAAAATAACTCTATTTGAAATGAGCTTCTAAATAAAGGTATTCATATAAGTTACTCAGATTGAGTAGTTTATATGGTAGAAATAGGGAAAAGAAAACAAGCAGTATATTTTCTTTTAGCTTAGGGAATGTCTACCTTTTTAACAATAGGTTGCAGTAAGCTCGTCTCAGATAAATATAATATGAATTTACCTTTCGGTAAAGTAGAAGATCTCCAGATGTTAATTCCGTTGGCGTTGTATCAGAAGTAATAATGAAAAGTAAAAAATTAATGTTTCTAACCATCAATGTGAAAATTTCGGCTTTTAGAAAATCGAGTTTAAGACAAATAATTTTCAATTTGTCAACGTAAGCAACATTTGGTACAGTGATGAGTAATTTTAAATATAGTTACAGGTAAGTAAAAGAGTATAAAGGTGAGTACCCTAGTTCACAAACCAAATGTTAAAAGAGTTAAAAATAGGTTTAAAAAGGTTGAAATTCATTTATCGTTAATTTAAAAATTAATATAAAATTCATATTAGTAAATTATAAATAGAAAAAGAAATAAAAATAAAATATACTCTCCAAATTAGTTTGTATAGTATAAATACCACGACATCAACTTTTAAGACTGTTTAAAATATTTGGATGTGAAAATGATTGGGTAAACAATCGATGTACTTATTGTTATGATGCACCGGTGCAGATCGCTGGCGATTATCATCTGCGCTAGTGATGCCACCTTGTTAATTGCACCATGGTTTAATTCTTTGAATAAAATTTTTGTACATAATGTATATACCAACCTTTTATATGAACACATTCCAGTAATAAATTAAACTTCTTCACTTAACTTTGCCCGGTCTTCTCTATCTCTTACTTCTGTCACAAAGAAAAATAAATAATTGTAACTCTTCTTAAATAGCACAATCACTCAAGCCATCAAACACTTGTTCTCGTAGTTACACATTTACTGATTGTTTTATTATTACCCCTTCCGTTGCCATTTAATTCAGAAAAAAACTTTTGCTAATTAATGAATACCAATGTACAAATCGTTACGTTACTTAAGGGAAATACATATACACACACACATACATACATACACGTGGAAACATGGAAAGGTGATGCTTTAAATGTGTACTTGTATGTATTCGTGTCTCCAGTTGAATGGCCATTTGTTAATGTCACTTAGATAAACTGCTTGCTTGTTGCAAACACTTTTTAAGTTGACATCAGTCAATTAAACTTGTTGGAAAGTCCGCAAAGTCGGCTCCTTACTAGTATACGAGTACATACGTTATGTACGTTTAGGTGTATGTGCATATACAAAAGTCAGTTAAGATCAAATTTCATTTACAACGCGCCAACAAAAATTATGGAAATATAAATAACACTGTAAAAATTCATTTTCTTTCTCGGTAGCAAATTGTACGAGTAAATAAGGCTATCAAGCGGGGGTAACCAGAAATGAATATGCCTGTCTAATACAGGAAAGATGTTAATATTCCTTGCTACATGGTCTTACAGTAAGCCTCAAAACTAATAGTATCGCAATCAATTTCATAGTCAAAGTAATGCACAGTAGATCAAAAACCTAAAGAAATGTGTTATAGTATGAGTACTTCTTGTGCCAAGAGCTTTATCAATTATATTCTTAAATAAAAATTTATGTACACCGTTTTCTTATTAAAGTAGTTTTAGCAATATCTCATTTCCATTCAATACAAGACAAAAGGCTGTCGCAAAAACGGTTGCTAATTTAACTTTCAAACCACAAAGGATATATTAAGAAGTTCTAGCTTGCTTGAAAGGGGTATCGCAAAATTTACAATAAATTTTAATTTGTTGCCATTTGTGCAGTTAGGTTACTCGTAGTTAGGCAGCCGCTGGATTCCCAGTATATCCTGCGGTTCTCCAGATCAGTTGGATCCAAAGTTTGCTCCATTTGTATTTGCCTGTATAAAAAATTGGTGAAGAGATAGAGGTAAAAGCTATATAGTGGTATAGGGGGTATTACCTAGGCTAGACATTATAGGCTATTGAAGCTCCGCTCTCCTAGATACCTTTGGCGGTGATGCTCTAATGCAGGGCATGCTCCGTATAGGTGAAGGATTGTCTCTTCCTCAACCTTCCCTTGAGAACTTCTGCAGAAGTCGTTGTAGGGTAAGATCTGTCTCCTGGTATAGTTCCTAAACGGAAAATGTCCAGTAGTGACTGCCACTGTAACTCTCAAGTGAGATCTAGGTAGTTTTAAGAGTTCCTTTGTTCTTTTAAAAGTAAAATGACACCACAGATTTCTTGTTATATACAATCAGGGAATTGTTGACGGCCTTGCTGTCCGTTACTGTCATGATATCACTACCGAATATCTTGTGAAACATCAGCCATCTGGCCGCTTTGTTTATAGCCGATATTTCAGCTTGAAGAACACTACTTCCGTCTGGTAGTTTGAAGGATGTTTTAGTGTTGAAACCTTTCTCCCATAGAAGGATCCAAATTCTAAGGAAGATTCTTCGATTTGATAGCCAAAGACTCTTGAGAGGAATGGTTTTGGGATGCAGTAGTCAAATAGATCGAAGACTAGGTCCTTCTCAATCTCAAGTATATTGTCGTGTCCCCATGGTCTACGGGTCCATGATCCCGTCCCTTCCAATCTGACCGCAGCTTTTAGTGCTATATGGCTTCCAAGTCACATGGCATCCAGTTCTTAGCGCAAGAAATGCTTTAGCTGATGTTGTCCTCATGCCCCTGTGGTCAGTATTGCCATGGTTCCACTGATTTTATCAATTTGCAGACTGTTTGTTGCGCAGTCCAGTGATTTACACCATACTGGTACTCCATGGAAAATGATCGAATTTTTAAACATTTCATAAAGCCGCACAAACCCTTTTGATTGTATGCCACATATTGAGTCTATTACATAGAAAGATGGCACTTGTAGCCTTGGCTACTCTAGCCTTTATATTCTCTTTCCGCGATAGTTTGCTGTCGAAAATGACGGCAAAGTATTTCGCTTTATCCGATAGGATAAGTGTGGTGTCAACCATTTTTGGTGGTTTGAAGTATGGAATTTTATACTTTTTACTGAAAAATATGATTTCCGTTTTCGCTGGATTTGTTCTCATTGTCCGTATTGCACACTCCATTGACTCACCAACCTTAGAGCGTATCCTAGCTGCTAGGCTATGGTGTCTAAATAGGTTCCAGCGACTGCAATCGCTTGGCAGAGGCCACAATTGTTTTCCTCTTATCATATAGGTCTTTGAGCAGATTATTCGCTACAGTATTTCACAAAAGTGGAGATAGTACTTGCGCAGTACAGATAACAGGTAGTATTTGTACAGTACAGATAACGCAATTCCAGTGTCCTTTAAATGTTTTATAACACAAAAGCATTGAGAATTACCAATGCATTATTTATCGCGAAAAATTTTCGTAATTGTACCACCATTTTTTTAACGCACTATTTTTTAACAACTATGATTCGACTAAGCAGCCCACATGCTTAGTGGCTTAGTCTGCCGTCTGAAAGACAAAAGAGCATAACAAATTGTTGGGCGTAGCCAATAAGCAATTGCTGGATGAAACGATCTTCTCTGGCATATATGAGGAGTCGCGTAACAAAATGTGCTTTTTCATTACATTTTGTGCATATATACGAGACATATTCAGCGTTTTTAACAGTTTTATCGACACCAACTCATAAATCAAGCAGTGATAATAATGACGTTTTGAAATAGTTATTCCTAAGCAAGAATGGTAACTTGTAAATGATGCTTACCTCTAATGACAAAGCCGTGTTAAAATAATGATTTAAAATGCCGAAGTAGAAGTAGTGGTAGAAGTATGTTTATCAACATTTTAACACATTACTCTGCAACAGAAATTTTTGCTGAGACATTTCAGGACAATTTAAGAACCGCTTCTTTGTTTTATTTCATTTGAAAGTTCTATACCTCTATAAAAACATCCTCTACATAAGAAAGCTTAAGAACATATATACGTATGTATAAATAATAAAAAATAAGTAATTATTTTATATAAGAAGCAACTTTTAGCTTAAAGTAATTTAGTGCATGCGTATGTTAATTAATCACTTTGACCCTTAGCAACTGAAAATAGTCAGAAGTCACTATTTATGATGTCACTGTTTTAATGACACTCGTATTTTAAGAGTGTACTAGTTAGACACAATCTAGGAAACGCAATTTCTCACGCACATGTTTTAATTTCTTTAAGCACTTTAAAGTTAAGTAGGTTAAGCTTTTTGTTTGCTTAAAAATACTTAGTTCTTTAGCATTTGGATTTTATATAAACTTTGAATTTTTATTCTAACTTATGTTACGAGGGAGGATTGGTATTAAAGTTATCTAGATGGCAGCATAAACACAAGTTTTGTTTTAAATTCATTAAGTAGTTTATTTGTTGTAGTCGTTTGAAGTAAATAATTTTTGTGTTACTTGATAAAATGGAAGAAGTAAATTTTATGTGATTAAATACTATTATTTGGAAAGAAAAACCACAAAAGAAACAGCAGTGAAAAAGATTTACATCAGCACTCGCCTTTACGGCCTTATCTGATGATGGACCAATTCCACGGAGTGAATTATTCACGATTCACCAGCGCACCAGTGTGGTTTTTAGGCTCACACAGGCAGCAATGTTTGTCATATGTTTGTAGCCATACGAGCAACTTCTTGTGTTCGGGCCTTCTAATCCCTCTTGTATGCAATTTCCTACCAATCAATGGAAGAGATATGGCTTCATGAGTTGGTAGGCCGAAGCCCACAAGCAGCATCAGCCCTTAAACCAAATCACCCGTCAACCATCACCACTGGTTCCTTACAGTACAGGTATATGTTGTAAAGGCATAAGACCCTCGGGAGGGCGTTGGTCCCCGAAAAAAGCCACATACCAAACAATTATCAGGGAACTCTAACTCCCCTTTACTGCGTTGTAGGTTTCAACCATAGCCAGAAGGTTTCAGCCAAGGTAGGCACCTCGACCATAATCACCCCGGGTTGGACTGCAAGCAGAACCACCCGGGGGTCATGCTGATCCCCGTTCAGCCAGTTTAAACCCTTGGTAAGGGTTTCGGAAGCCACCACAACATAAGGCATGCGGCTTCCTAGAGTTTTATTTGCTACAACAATGGAGGGGCTCCTTCCCCTCTTTACCCGAAAAACAGAATGCTCTTGCTAGGAATACGTAAGACAAAACCCCCGGCCGAACAAGCACTGCAACATCAACAGGAACACCAAAAGAGGTGTTTACTGAAGAAAATATCAAGAAAATCCTCGACATCGTTATGAATGAACGCCTAGTCAAATTATGTGAGAATGTTGCAATGGTAAACATATCGTATGCACATGTGTTTAACCTTTTGCTTGAACATTTGAATATGAAAAAGCTATCAGCAAGATGGATGCCGCGTTTGCTAAGTGTTGAACAAAAACGAATTCGACAGACCACTTCGCAGCGGTGTTTGGATATAATAAAGCGTAATCCTGTAAATTTTTGTCATAGCTTAATAATTGGTCATGAAAGGTGGGTCCACCAATACACATCTGAAAAAAATCAATCGAAACATTTGGTGGAAGCTGGTGGAAGTGCTCTGAAGAAGGCGAAGACAATGAAATCGGCTGGCAAGGTTATGGCCACTGTATTTTAGGATGCATACGGAATATTGCTCATCGATTATCTTGAAAAAGGACCCACAATCACACGAAAGTATTATCGTAAATTATTGGATCAACTGATTGATGCAATCAAGAAAAAAAAGACCACATTTAAAGCAGAACAAAATTGTTATTTCTTCAGGACAATGCACCGGTTCACACAGCACTAGATACGATGCTAAAATTACAGGAAATATAACAAATTCAACTCTTAGTGATTTTTTCTTGTTTCTAAACTTGAAAAAATATTTCGCGGGAAAAGATTCGAATGAGGGATTACCGAAACTAAAGCGTCTTTTGAGGGTTGGGACCCCTCAAAATCGTATTATTCATAAGGCATAAAAAAAGTATTATAAAAGTAATATCGTCTTACTAAGTGTATTGAGCTAAACAAAGAAGATGTTGAGAAATAAATAGTTTTTGGAATCAAAAAAATTTGTTTTCCTGCTTAGGTAGCTCCAATAGCCATCCGACGTCATATAATAGTATATTTGGCTCTAGCAATACGAATAAGAAAACAGCACGATTGGCTTAGATTTAATGCAAACACTTACCGCTTGGTATACACCAGATTAGTTAAAATTGGTTTAATATTATATTGTAGAAAAGTTTAGCATTAAACTTCCTGATGTTTGCCAGCTTGATGTGATATGAATTCTGCAATGAATAAATTAAAAATTTATTATGACTTAAATAATATAAGAAATAATTAAGCAAAGCGGAAGATATACATATATTTTTGTCATAATTCACCATTTTACTTAAAAGAAGAATGTTGCTGGATAAATAATATGCATCATATTTTATTTTAGAGTAAACATAAAGTCAACAAAACTTATCTGTGAAAAAGTAATTTGTATGTACTCGTACGAGTATATGGGTCAATTTACATTAAGAGGTTATCTGATATTAGGAATGGCGGCGAGGTAAAAATATTTACGAGTGCGGTTCGGAAACTTCTTAGCCTATCAATGAAAGAGAATAGTTAGTTTTTCAAAAATATTTTTATTTTTCAATATAATCTCCTGAAACTTCAATACACTTAGTCCAACGCTTTTCTAGCAATTCTATCCCTTGATTAAAATAGTTTTCTGCAAGGTCTTCAAAATAGTGGTTTACAACTGTAATTGCATCTTCATTTGAGGTAAAACGCTTGCCAGCAAGGAATTTTTTTAGATTTGGGAGCAGGTAAAAGTCATTGGGAGCTAATTCAGGAGAATAAGCTGGGTGGTCAAGCAACTCGTATTTTAATTCGTTGATTTTATCCATTGTTAAAACACTCTTGTGCGCTGGTGCGTTGTCTTGATGAAAAATTATTTTTTTGTGTTGTAAGCCAGGACGTTTTTCTCGAATTTCTACATTTAATTGATCCAAAAGGTTGCAATAGTACTCTGAATTTATTGTTTTACCCTTTTGCAAATAGATAATACCTTTGAAGTCCCAAAAACCCGTTTCCATAACCTTGCCAGCCGATTAAATTGTTTTTACCATCTTTGGGGCGCTTCCTCCAGCTTCAGTCCATTGTTTGGACTGTTCTTTTGTCTCTGGAGTATAGTGGTGGATCTATGTCTGAAACGACGCTTAAAATCCATTTTATTTTGCTTAAAACGATCCAAACAAGCTTGAGAAATGTTCATTCTTATGCGTTTTTGGTCGACTGTTAACAAATGCGGCATCTATCTTGCAGAAAGCTTTTTCATCTGTAGCTCTGCATGCAAAATTAAATGGACTCGATCATTTGAGATGCCCATGATTTTAGCTATTTCATGCACTTTTATTCGTCGATCATTTAATACCATATCATGCACTTTGGCTACAATTTCTGTTGTTGTAGCTGTTTTTGGACGTCCACTACGTGGTTCATTTTCAATGCTTGTACGACCGCGTTTAAATTCAGCAACCCAATTTTTTACTGTTGCATATGAAGGAGCACTTTCACCTAATACATTCACCACATCATTATGAATTTCTTGTCCCGATAAACCTTTCTAAATATTTAATGACACCACGCATTTCTAATTTTTCAATTGTAAAAAAATCGCGGATGCGTCTTTTGTGAACGCCTGTTTCTATATGAAGGAGTTACCAGATCGAAACAAAATTTATCATGTGTTCATACCATAGATGGAACTTTTTTCTGTTTATACCGCGCTTCTTGTGCTAGGCTAAGAAGCTTCCGAACCGCCCTCGTAAAGTAATAACTTTTTTCAATATAATCGTATAAAATCAAGTAGTTTGAATGCATGTTTAAAAATGGCCAGTCAAGTTTGTCTTTTTTTTTTTTACTTTTGTCGGTATTTAAAGTGACCAGGGGTGATAGTCTACTACAACGGGGAAAGATAAATTAAAAATAAACCTTATTTTTGCAAGAATCAACTTTAATTGTTGAATATTTGGTGATAGTTTAAAGCAAAAAAAATTTGTACAGTCCTCCTTTATGTAAGTTAGAAAACAGAAATACATAAATCTGCTTACATAAGCGCAGTCAAAAATAAGGTAAATTATTAATTGCACATAATATGCAATATAAGGTGACAATGCTCCAATAAAAACTTTACACTTAAACAAGAACTCCTACTTATAAAAACAAACAATAAAAAAATATAACAACCTGTAAAAAGATTTGTGCCAATTTTTATAACTGTTGAATCTCAGAACGTTAATATGAAGATGAAAGAAAGAACTGGACGACCTTTTATTATTTAATGATGCTACATATGTATCTAAGTAGTACAAAACTAACTTAATATAAAATTCATATTAAATAAGAAATACATACATTTTTAAATTGTTTTTTTTTTGCTGTTGTCCGAACTTTCTTTGTATGTTCATTATTACTACCTTTGGAATGTATTTCATTACTTTGCAGTGTGGGAAGCGTTAGATAAATTTTCTTATTCTGAACAGTATTCATCTGGGCACTGATCAGTTTTAACTCCAACATTTTAAATGGTGTCATATAGTTTGTTATGGTCCTTTCGTGTTGTTACTAATAGGTTCAAGTCAAATGTCCACAAACGATAATCCCTTTTTCTCATAACCTATTTACCTAGTTTCAGTGCAAGGCGCTACATATACTGCCTGCGAGTTGAATACGGATTCACATTTTTTAACAAAAAACAAGTAAAAGTGTAGTATATTTAGTTGGGCTGAACCTAAAATAGCCTTCACGATACGTAAATATAGGGTGTTTTTTTAAGCTAGATAGAACTTTAAATTGTAAAAAGTAACACAAAAAATTAAATTTTGATGAAACATTTTTTTTATTTGTTTCAGTATACTCTGACAAATCATCATGAATAGACTCACGCTTGAACAACGCTACGAAATTATCCAAATTTACTTTGAAAATCAGTCAGCAACTGACCCGTTGTTTTATCGCAAAATTGTGTTCAGCGATGAGGCGCATTTTTGGCTTAACGGGTTTGTTAATAAGCAAAATTGCCGCATATGGAGTGAGACCAATCCACAAGAGACCCTACAGACTCCATTACATCCAGAAAAATGCACTGTTTGGTGCGGTTTTCATGCTGGTGGCATCATCGGACCTTATTTCTTTAAAAATGAGGCCGGAGCTCGCATTACGGTCAATGGAGATCGTTATCGCACCATGATCAATGATTTTTTGTTTGAAAATATGGATGACATTGATCCGGAGGAGATGTGGTTTCAACAGGATGGCGCTACGTGCCATACGGCGAACGCAACCATCGACTTACTGAAATCAAAATTTGGCGATAAGTTGATTTCGAGAAATGGACCTGTCAATTGGCCTCCAAGGTCGTGCGATTTGACACCTCTCGATTATTTCCTGTGGGGCTACGTGAAGTCACTGGTTTATGCTGATAAACCAGCAACAATTGACGCCTTGGAGGCCAGCATTGTTCGTGTTGTTCGTGACATACGGCCAGCAGTGCTCGAAAAAGTGGCCCAAAATTGGACGTCCAGAATGCGCTTCGCCAAGAACAGCCGCGGTGCCCATATGCCCGAAATCATTTTCAAATGTTAATGTCACGTATTGATCTTTCGAATAAAAAAAAATTTTGATTACAATTTAATTTTTTGTGTTATTTTTTACAATTTCAAGTTCTATCGGGCTTAAAAAAACACCCTATATATAGTGTATATTAGAAATTTGAACTAAATATGCTCGGACAGATATGGACCTATATCAGAAATTATTGATTTCTGTATTTTAATAACATCCTTTTATTACCACAACGGCCTTTAAACAAAAGAAAAAGTTTTTATGAAAAAATCGTTTTAGCCTAGTTATACCTCGGGTGTCGGAAATTTTCATATTCCGTATTTTAGCAACCTCAGAACTGCTTTTAAGCAAAAAAAAATTTCTATTCATGGAAAAACGGTTTAGACTTTATTTCGTTATATATGGACCTTTGTTCGAAAATATTCATTTTCTATACCTTAGTAACTACCCCATTTTATTACCAGAACTGTTTTTAGGGGGAAAAAAAGTTGTTTTAGTTCGCTTACACGAAATTTTCAAAGAAAAATCGGTTTAGACCCTGCCTGGGTATATATGGACCGGTTTTGTATTTTTTAAAATTCTGTACTTTAGTAAGCTTCTTTTACAGTTTTAAGCAACAAAAAAAAATATTTTCATGGCAAAATTAGTTCAGACTATATCCCGCGTACATATGGACCGATACCGGAAATTTTCATTTTGCATACTTAGATAACATTATTTTATTGCCAGAACTGCTTTTAGGCAAAAAAAAAAGTTGTGCTTACGCAACATTTTCCTTAAAAAATCGGTTAAGACTTTATCTCGGTTATATATAGACTGATATTGGGAAACATTTTTTCCCCCTGTAAATCGTCATGCCAAATAATTGTGTAGGGTTTGAAGCAGAACAACCAACTTTTTGTTCAAAAATATTCATACAAAATAGCAAAAAACAAATGTCTTTTTCGGAATTTTAGATATATCTCAGCTTTACGTAAACCAATTTTACTGAATTTCAACAGCAGATCATCGAAGGGCTAATAGAATGGTGAAAGAAAAAAGTTTCTAAGCCTAATGGGTTTTTTCAGAAACGGTATTTCAAGGGCGGACGGACGAATCATCGCTTAATCGAATTTTCTATCAACGCTAATTCTGAATATGTATGCTTCATAGGGTCGCAAATGAAAATTGAAGAAATTCAAACAGAATCATAAACTTAACCTTTAACATTTTTGTAAATTGAATGAAAGAACAGTCTCCTATCTAATATTGCTTTTTAAATTAAGAAAAAGTTGATCTGAAATGTGAATTTGATTAAGTCAGAGGCTTAATAGTTATACACTTTTAATGAAAGAGCTCTAATTTAAACCTTTGACATGTTTGTAAGTTTTGCCAGCAGTTTTAGCACTGCTAGCGTTTCAGTCGGTGGACAAATTTAAAAATAAATTATTACTTTATTTTTTAATTTTATTATTATTGTGGCATAGAATATTTATGATCCAATTTCGCTGCTTTAATTTTTTCAAATTCATGCCAAATACATTTGTTGGTATTAAAGTTTTATTTTTTGTCATATACATAAATACATATTTAGCCAGAGCACTATGGGTCAGATGACAGCTTTTTCCAGGCAAAACTACAAAATAATTATAATCAAACTGAAAGATATGAAAATATTGGAATAAAAGTTATTATTAAATAATGAAATATCACATTAAAAGTCGCAAAAACACTTACAGTGAAGCGAAAACTAGTGAAGATATAAATATACGATAGCTTAAAAGAACACTTCGATATCAAACTAAAATAATGTTAGGAATTTTTATCATATCTAATCCAGTGTACAGCTGTTGATATGCTTGTTATAAATGGACAACACATTCACACAAGCAAGTTAAAACAAAAAACATAATACACAAACAAACAAAAATACAATACAGATGTTGTTGTTGTCACTCTTGCATTCTTGGTTCTTCGTTTCACATTGTTTGTATTGACAATAACTTTTTCATTTATACACGTCTCTACAATGTAAAGAAATATAGAGACGTGCATAAATAAAGAAGCTTGTATTTTGTGTTTTGACAGGTATTATTAAAGAATTTTTCTTTTTAAATACTCAATAGTTTATTTAGATAAAAAGTTTAATGTTTGAGAATATCTTTCAAAAATACCCAAAGTCTACTGATGATCAGGGTAGCTCCTATGAAATGTCGACATATAAATAGATGGGAAACATAGAGAACAACTTTATAATATTTTGATTGGTATAAATAAATTTCTTTTAACTTTTTATTGAAATACACAGTGGCTCAGAACTACCTTTATGGTCGGAATGAAATGGCATAATTAAGACGCTGTTCACAGTCAATCGGCTTCAGTTCTTGAATAAGCTGAACATTATACGGGAACATGTGCAGTGTAGCCAAAATTCTCTCAATGGACCTCCGCGATAACCCCAGATGTACCTAATGTTTTCTTGTTGATGTTTCTGGACCATCCTGTACACTAGAGTAGTTCATCTTTCATACAAAAAAAAATAAATAAATAAATAATAATAATAAAAAATAAACCTCCTAGGAATTAAGATAATGTCAAACCAAATTAATTTTTTATTGCCTTGCCATGTCTAAAAATAACGCTCTTTTAGTATTTTGTTGGATGTGTCTCCATCTTTAGTCCGACCATAACATTTTATATATCGGCGTTCACGACTCTGTAAGGGCTACACTGTCTTCAACAGTTTTTGACTACCACGTCGATTTCTGTCCATAATTTTTAAAAACTTGGTTCATAACAACCCTCGACATAGTGCTTGCTTTCGCAATCTAAGCGAAAAAAAATTGAATTGGGTTTGTCTAACTTTATTCTATGTGAAAGATGAATGAAAGCTCAATTAAAATACATAAGTGTTAGGTGTACAACTTTGCTTCTGCCGTTTTGCAATAGATGGCTGTCAACATCATACAATAAACCTAATGCCATTGAAATATTAGTCGATTTGTGTCTGCATCATAAAGTTATTGTTGATGAAATTAACCAAATACTCGTTATTTGCGAGAGGTTTTAGTTTTCTGCTCTAATATGAAGAAATCTCCCGCTGATGCTTTCAAATACCTATGGTCGCTATTAGTCAAAGAAGCTACCGAAAGTGGTTTCAATGCTTTAAGAACGGTTTTCCCAGCTGCAGAGCTAAAGACATTACTTGACCAAGACTGGTCCCAAATGGAACAAAAGTTGGCAGTATCATTACGAGTGATGCAACAAGTCATTTCAAAATTCATGGTAATGACTCAGAAACAAGGAAATGGGGTGAAGTACGAGTTGAAGCCGAGAAATGTTCAACGACGTTTGTTCGCATGTGAAAAGCTGCTTGCAAGACAAAGATGGAAGAGATTTCTACATTGCATTGTAATTGGGGATGAAAAATGGGTTCATTACGATAATCCTAAGCGCAGAAAACCATAGAGATATCTCTTAGGTTCCAAGGTCATGCTCAGTATTTGGAGGGACTAGCTTAACGCAGTATGTGATAAGTTGTTTTTTGTTTACCTTGTATCACTACAGGGAAGATAACCCCTACAGTGCATTGTACCAGAACTAGGAAAATAGGTTGTAAGGATGGTAGTGTTTGTGAACATTTGATTTGAACTTTCCAACGTTATAACAGACAGGAAACACGCCTAAAGGCAACTTATTTCATAGGCGAATTGCACGGCTGAAAAGTGAGTTTCGGGAACAAGATCCTTAATCTCGTCATAGCAAATTCCACTGTTGTAACGATAGAACAGAGCAACGCACCCTACACTGCGTCAATGCTCCTGTGAGTCAATAGTGTTGGATACCCAACTGTAACCGATAAGTTTCTTCGCTCTCTCCAAGGTCGAGAAACCCCGAAATAGAATATCACCAGCCCATATATTAAAGTTGTATTCCATATACATATATAAATAGTAAGGAGATCGAATGGAGTAAAGTACATATGCTTAATACCAACTGAAACAATCACAAGCGATCATTATAGAACGTAATTAATGTGTATAAACCGAGCATTGAAAGACAAACGGACGTAATACAACGAGAGATATGATAAAGTGGTTTTACAGCATGACAGTGCATGACCACATGTTGCAAAAGTTGTCAAGACATACTTGGAAACGTGGAAATGGAAAGTCTTATCTCATCCGGCGTATTCTCTAGACGTTGTTCACGTGGGCTATCACTAGTTTCAATCAATATAACACGGTCAAGCTGACCAGAATTTCTGGTATTATGAAGATGTCAAAAATTGGATCGCTTTAAAATATGAAGGCGTTTTCAACGCGGAATTCGCACGCTGCCCATAAAATGGGAGTAAGTAGTGGTCAGCGATGGACAATACTTTGAATCATAAATACATAACCAGTTTTTTTTTTTTTAATAAAGCCTCGAATTAAAAAAAAAACGGCAGAAGCAAAGTTGTACACTTACGTATATACGAACGAACAATAATGAGATAGGTAAACCCAACTCGAGTAGTTTTCTTTCGCGATTGGTAAACTGACTTTATAATTTATCTCACACTTTTTTTGAAAAACTAACAAATAAAAAATAAGTAATCAAAGCCCACCTTCCTTCTTGTCACTGTTGGACTAATGTGCAAAGTGTAAATGAATTTGAAAACATTAAGGTAAATAATTAATAAAAATTTGTGAAATGAGAAAATAATTTCAACCATTCATGCCAGTGAAATGAGGTTTTTAGCAGAAAAATTTGTATCAAGTAAATTGCAGCCTGTAATTATTTTAAAAAATTATGCAAAGTACTATTTTGTTTTAGAAATAAATGAATTTAATTAAAAACATATAAACTGCTCATAAAATGTATGCATTTTTGTCATGCAAACATAAATAAAAATGAAAATAAAAAAAAAACTAATTAAAAGGGTGCAAATATAATTGTCTTGGATATACTTCGCGTTTTGTAAAGTAAAAGTTGATGTAGGTTTTGCATAGACGGCAAACCAGTCTCTTAATTTGTGAGATTGTTGAAATGGACTTTAATGTTAGGAACACAAATGCGACCAATTTTTGGTCTCGAATATTCGTCGCCAAAAGTAAAACATATTTGTCTATAAAGTTGTGATTTCCAACACAGACACAAATCACACTTGTGCTTTTAAGACGGCTAGTACTTTGAAATTACGTGAGTTTTAGAAAAGGCCTGACGCATATTTGCTTAATGTAATGGCTTTTACAAATGACGATTTACATCAATAATATTTGACATTTCTGAACTAGACAGCTACATAATACAACAAATAAAATAATGGAGCCCTACATACCGCAAGAACGTAGAATAAATATGTAGATTTCTTTACCACGATTTGGTGTCGAAAATCATCATGTGCGACAATGCACCTTTTCATTTAAGCAATTACATCTATAAACAAAACCTACGTTTCTGGGGAACTTAAATTCAGCGTATGATGCATGAAACGGCTTTTCATACATCCACTCAAAACTACTGTGCGGTTCGTTATACACGCGGGAGGAGTGACAGGATCATATTTTTTGACGACGCTATCGACAATACAATTACTGTTACTAGTGAACGCTACAGGGCCATAAGAGACTTCTTACTGCAGAAATTGAATAACCGGACCTTGGTGTTGATGTTGTTTTCAACAAAACGGCATAGCCACACACACAGCAGGAGCCAAAATAGCTATTGTGAAAGAAGCATTTCCTAGTCCCATAATTTCCCGTTTTGGCAATTTGGCCCACAAGATAGCCCGATTTAACTGCCATAAACTTATATCTTTGGGGCTATTTGAATTTGCGGAGTTTTTCCAACAAGCCCCAGACAATCTCAGCTCTTAAGCTAGGAACACAACTGTGACGAACGACAAATTTTTAGTCGGAATATTCGTCGCCATGAAAATGTACACAATCATGGTGTTGGTTGAAATTCGTCATACTAAGCGAAAGTTAAAATAGATTTATTTCTAATTGCTTCATCATCCAGTGTCTCAGGTGGCCCAGTTTATATAACAAAAAGTACTTTTCACAAAATAATACTTTTTATATTAATATTAGTCCATGTAGTAAAAAATTTATGAAGGTGATCTCAAAATATTAAGTACCTCAGATAACTTGTTCTTTCGGATGGGATTTACATAGGCTTACTTTTCATATGGCCCCCTTAATATTTATATATGGTCCCCCCATCAATATCTTTTTATCAAATCAGCTGTTTAAAATGTATATAAAGAAAACATTTTGTTTTTAAAATATAGTAATATATTGCAATTTGGTGGAAAAGAAGATGGATTAAAGTGAAATAACAATTGCAAATGTAAAACAGGACAATCTACATGTAAAAAAAAAATATGGTTGATAAGACAATATTTTAAGGGCAAAATACTATTGTTAAATTATATGGTTGAATACAACCACATAATATGGTTTCAACACGAAATTTATCTACAAAACCTAGTACAGTCAAAAACCAAATTATACCATACAACCATTGTAAAAGTTATAATTTTTGTTTCATGACTAATACTGGTATTGTCATGTCCCACCATATTATATTATCATTCCCGACCATATTTTTAAAAATTCTACATTCTATTATCACGATCAATCGTACTGTTGTTGAACGTCACAATGTTATATGATTACGTAATATATACACATCCATAGAACCATACACATACCTTCTATAATTAAAACAATACTTTTGTCAATTATTAAATATTTTTTTCTACTTAATATTTTAACAAAAATATTAAAATTCATATTAAAATTCATAAAATTTGCCAAAATCTTGATGTTCTATAAAGATTGAAGTACATATTTTCCCTCGGGGGCAAAAATCTGTAAAAAATCACAGAGTAAATACTAATATTGCCACAACAATATTCCAAGCAGCTTTTTCTTTGCGTGTAGCTGCGAATATTTTAAAAATGTCCAAAACATGACAGAAATACGGAAAAAAATTGGCGATGTGGTAAATTTAACTGGTAAGAAAAAAGTCGTATGTACGGAATATAAATAATGTTATCAACTCAAAGGGAATGACTTCAGTACCCAAGTGGGCTGGAGAACCAAAGTTACTTTTCGAAATCCAGCGACCGCCTACCTATCTACAAAAAAGTTCATTGATATTGTGCTTCACATGATGAATTTAAGCCACGAATATTCGCTGGCGAATTCGTTGCAATAGGCGAAATTCGTCGTTCGTCGTATTTGTGTTTCTAGCATAATTAAAAAAAGATTACGGTACTTAGATAATGGAAAAGTCAAAGTCATGTGTTTTAAAATAGTAGAATGACAAGAAATATGATTGCTGTGAAAATGCTGTCATAATTAATTGTGGTATTTTTAACTTGAGTCAGCTGAGTATCACGGTTATGACATATCAAAAAACATCAAATCAAACTCTTATTATTCTCTGTATTTTATGTTTAAGCAAAATTATTATGCTGTAGTGAAATATTAAGATAATGACTGAGTCCCCCATCAATCCAATCTCTTGTTTGTAAATAGTTGTAAAAATGCAAAATAATAAAATTATTATATTAAATAATTTCATCCAAGGTTTTGCTGACATTTTTCCAGCTTCTTGGAGCATATCAGGGTGTATTGAAACATTATAGTAGTTTATTTCAAATACAATTTTGTAAAATTTTCGTTTGTAGATGATTCAAAGCAAACATACACACAATACTATTAATTTTAATATTAGTGCAGTGGCAAATTTATGTTTTTAAAAACGGTTTTTTCAAAAAACAACAATCAGTGTGGGCACGCGGTTACTGCAGCTCCATGATACGTAAAAAGATTACGAACTCAGAAGGATCTGTGTGTACCGCTGGTAAAAGGCGAATATTCGAAGTACGCGACAAGATATATCAGGAAGCTGGAAACTTCACACAAATCCTTTTGCGCGCAATATACTTAATTTCGGCGGACACACTCGGTTGAGAAGAAGCGATAACCTTGCAACCATCAGAACATTAAATACAACTTTTCGTCTAGCGTTGGCCGGAATTAAGTGAATTAAGTAATAGGAATTGAATACTTATTGTTGGTTGATTTTGAATAAAGCATATAAAACAAGCAAGAGCGTGGTACGTTCGACTGGGCTGAATCTAAAATACCCTTCAAAATAGTAATTTAAATATATATTATATATTACAAATTTGAACTAAATACGCTTGGTGACATCGGGGAAAATTTTTTTACCTTGTAATCGCCATACCAAAAAGGTAATCTTTTATAGAAATTTTCGTGGAAAAATCGATTTAGGCAATATCTCGGGTATATATGAACCGATATTGAAAGTTTTCATTTTCTGTATTTATATAACCTTATTTTATTAACAGAACTGCTTTTAAGCAAAAAAAAAAACCCGGTTTAGGTTATATCTCGGGTATATATGGATCAATATCGGAAAATTTCATTTGCTGTTTAGTGACCTTCTTTTATTACCAGATTTGATCTTAGGCAAAAAAAAAGTTGTTTAAGTTCGCTTATGCGACATTTTTTTTTTTTTTTTTTTTTCTCATTCATTTGTTTATTGAATCTTCACAAAGTGAACTAACAATAAGTATTCAAATCTTAAAACTAAATACATAAAATTAATTAAGTCCAGCCAATGCTAGACAAAAATGTTTTATTTTGCACGATCAATATCAGTGAAATCACCTATTTAACGTTCTGATGGTGGCAAGGGTGTCCCTCCTTCTCAACCGAGAGTGTCCTTCGAAATTAAGTATATTGCGTGCAAGACGATTTGGATGAAGTTCCAATTTATTGATATGCCTTGTTGCGTACTTTGAAAATTCGTCTTTTACAAGAGGAACACAGAGATCCTTATGAATTCGTGAGTTTTTTACGTACCATGGAGCTGCGGTAATTGCTCGAAGAATTTTGTTTTGTCGCCTTTGAATTTTTTCAACGTTTGAAGCGGAGGCCGTGCCCCATAGTTGAATTCCATAGCACCATATAGGCTTTAGAATTGCGTTGTATAATAAAAGTTTGCAATCCAGCTTCAATGTAGAATTTCTGCCCATAAGCCAATTCAGTTGAGCTGCTTTTAACTTTAACTGAGTAACTTTCGCATCTATGTGAGACTTCCACGTTAACCTACGGTCCAGGTGAATACCAAGGTACTTGACTTCATTTTGCTGCGGAATAGGTGAATTGTTGATTTGGATGGCTGAACATGTTTGTTTACGCAGCGTGAGTACACTTTTGTTCATTAACTTTAATTTTCCAAAGTTTTAACCACATCTCTAATATTGAAATATACTCCTGCAAATTTCGCGAAGCTACTTGATGGCTTTCATGTACGCTGCAGAATGCTGTATCGTCTGCAAAAGTTGAAGTGTGGATTCCGGGTGTCGTTGGCATGTCAGAGGCATAAATCAAATATAAAGTAGGCCCCAGTATGCTGCCTTGGGGAACTCCTGCCTCGATTGGCTGAGTTGGGCTTATAAAGTCGCCTTCTCTGATAACAAACTTCCGCCCACATAAGTAGCTTTCCAGAAGCTTGTGTGTATTTGCAGGCAAGTTCAACTTTATTTTGTGTATCAAGCCCTCGTGCCACACTTTATCAAAAGCTTGAGAAATGTCAATGAATAGAGCTGAGCAATACTTCTTCTCCTCAAAGGTCTGTCTTATGACATTGACTGGTCTGTGCGTTTGTTCTATTGTGCTGTGTTTAGCCCGAAAGCCAAATTGATGATCAGGGATGCATCCCACAGTGTTCAACATTGGACTCAACTTTGCCATTAACAATTTTTCGAACAGTTTTGAAATTGTTGGCAGTAGACTTATTGGTCTGTATGATTCTACTTTAGTGGGATCCTTCCCTGGTTTGGGTATCATAGTAATCATGGACACCTTCCACTCTGCAGGATAATACTCGAGACGTAAAATAGCGTTAAAAATAAAAAGAAGAATTCTACGAGCTACACGAGGTAGCTGCTCAAGCATTTTACCAGTAATTTGATCAATACCTGGAGCTTTCCTGGGGTTTGTGTTACGAATAACATTTTCAACATCCTGAAAACTAAGTCTCAAAGGCACAGGCGGTCTAACAGCATATGGCGGAAATTCAGCAACATCATCCACTGTATCATTTGCAGTAAAAACGTTTTTCAAATGATTAACATACACCATCCCTTTTTCAGAATCGCTTCTTGCCCAATCTCCAGTTGAAGTTCGCAGAGGTGGCTTACCTACTACGGGTCTTTTCAGACCTTTTGTCGCTTTCCATAGAGAATAGTCGGTTTGAGGGGTACCATCAAGACCTTCCAGATAATTTTTAAGGGAAGCCATTCTTTGGATTTCGAGCAGATTTCTTAACTGAGCTATGCACTCTCGTAGCCTAGTTTTAAGCTGGGGAGACCTGCGAAGTTGCCACTCTCTTCTAACTCTTCTTTTTTCTGTTAGAAGTTGTTCAATTTCAAACGAATATGTTATGTTGCTCACATTTCTGGATCTTATATGGCTAGTGGTGGCATGTTGTACGGCTAGATTAAGGTGTTCAGAAAATTCGTTAATCGACACATCAATATCCTCAGGCGTTCTCAAGGCAATGTTTTCCGTAAAATGTGTACTCAAATATTTCTTATATTTTATCCAATTAACTCGAGTGACGGTCAACGCCAAGTCACAAAACGGGGAACCAACCCTTTGGGGGAACGAAACAGAAACTATAGTTGGTGAGTGATCTGAGGACAAGTCCAATGAAGGCTCCACTTGCATCCATTCTGAGGGAAAATTTTTTGTAACTCCAAAGTCTATAACGTCTGGGATCTTGCGTTGGTCTGACGGCCAATAAGTGGGGTGTCCACTTGAAATCACACCTAAGCCCATTTTGGTAACGGTGTCAAAAAGCACACGGCCTTTCGGGGTAATTAAACGTGATCCCCAAAAAGTGTGTTTAGCGTTATAGTCGCCAGCCGCTAAAAATCGAGGACCAAGTGATTTGAAAAAAATTGAATATTGTCTTTCTGTTATTGAAAATCGTGGTGGTGAGTAAATCGAGGATATAACAATTTTTTCATGAAAATAATTAAGGCATATATTTGTAGCTTGGAGATATTCCTCACATGTCTCGTTCATTAAAAAGTGTTTAATTCTGGATTTTATTAGAATTGCCGATCCTCCGCAAGATCTTCCACGGGGATCTTTTGTGTCGTACAGTATGTAGCCATTAATTTTGAAAAAACTGTTAGTTGTCAAATGGGTTTCAGCAATCATCATTATATCGATCTGCTTTTCCATAAGGAAGTGCTCAAGTTCATTTTTGTGTTGGCGAATGCCGTTATGCGACATGTTCATTAAAATATCAGTTTAGGCTATAACACGGGTATATATAGTCTGATATCGGGGAAACTTGTTTTCCTTTTACTTGCCACGTCAAATAACTACATTAAGTTTGAAGCAGAAGAAACCATTTTTTTCAAAAATGTTTATACATATTGCAAAAAATAGGGGTTTTCCGGAATTTCGTATATATCTCAGCTATACATGAACTGATTTCAATAGCAATACTAATAGAATGGTGAAAGAAAAAAGTTTCAAAGTCTACTGATTTTCTAAGAAACGGTATTTCAACGGCGGACGAACGGACATCGCTTAATCGAATTTTCTCTCGATTATGACTCAGAATACGTATACTTTATAGGGTCGCAAATAAAAACTGTAGAAATTAAATACGGGATCACAAATTTATACTTATTTACCCTTAACATTTTTGAAGGGTATAAAAATGTTTAAAAAAAAGACTATGTCGCAGCGGTCGAATGATTCTTAGGTAAATGCTAGTCGAAAATTTTGTTCAAAGTTCGATATTCGAAGAATACGCGATAGACCGCGTATAAATTTAATTCGTTCATGAGTACAGAGACTCTGTGCAGCTGGTTCGGCTATGAATAGTCTACGGCCAGGAGCCAGCCGCTCTGTAAGGACCCCCGAACACATTTTTGCGATTGAATAATTTTTTTTTTTTAAATTCTCGAGACTAGTCGACGAATGTCAACGGTAAAAGTTATTAACGCATGGTTACGGAATTCTTCTTGCCACACCTGCGAGATCATCTATCGTGCTTTACACACACATGGTTTCAACAGAATGGACGACTGTACGCACAACCAGAGCTTCGATGAATTTGCTTCGGGAAAATATCCCCCAGAAACTGATTAGTAGCTTTAGGGGCATCCGATGGCCACCGGGGTCACCTGTTTCTATGGATTTTTTATGGGGCTACCTCAAAGAGATGGTTTAAATTGAGTCTCCTACTGATATTGTTCGCGCAAAATAAAACTTTTTTTTCTTCTAGCATTGGCCATAATGAGATTGTCAATGATTTCAGTTTTCACATGCAAATTTTGTTTGAAGGGATACATACGCCAATAAACAAAACTCTCGTATCTAGAATGATAATAAACCTTAAGTACAGGTGGAGAAGCCGTTACATTTAAGAAAATTGTTGCTTATTGTTCTGGTGGAATCATAGATCCATAATTCTTTAGAAACGATGCTGGTAAGTCAATTATTGCCTGGATTACATACTTTTGTATTCATCCATTGAACAACCATGATGAACAGTTAGGGATGAAACGATATCACCATTGTATCGATAATCATACTCGATAAAGTATCAACACCTACTCGGTGTCCAAGAAAAAGCATCGATATATACTTGTATCGGTCGATTTCTTCATACGATTAGTGGCAAGGAAGAACACATGGAGACAAAAATCAAAATCTTCGTTATGAACTTGATCTTCTGATCCACTGGCTGAAATTTAGGTGTCTAAATTAAGATCGAGACGAAGATTTTTAAAACGATGAAATTCTGTCATAACAATTCATCTGCCATAATTACCCAATAGTCTGTCTTATAACTACCTGACATATTCAATCGAGGAAGAATAATAATGTAGCTTAGATGTAAGATGATTGGCATAATCTTCGATAAAGTCCGATAGTTTTGGCCCAAAGATTTTTCGAATGGCTTTAGTAACTAGACTACTTAGTTTTATTAACATTTTGAAAGGAAATAAAATTATGATAAACATGGTGACCAATTAAATTTTTTTTGTTAATATGAAAATAGTATTTTTTTTTTTTGTTAATATGAAAATAGTATTTCTGACCAATACGAGAATTGTTGACCTTTACCTACTTGGTACTTGGTAGCAAAGCATCGATACTAAAAGTACTTGGTATCGAGTATTTACTTGTATTTACTCGTATCGTTTCATCTCTTCAACATCAACAGTAGTTATGGGACGGCGCAACAAGTCACACAACTGGTGCCATAATTGATTTAATTAATTAAACGTTTGGTAACCACATAGATCGTGCAATTTTACGCTGCTGCATTATTTTTCTAAGACAACAAGCCGTAAACAATAGCCATCACTGCATTATTGCCGACACACGGCTCCAAATGTTGGAAAAAGTAATTGAAAATAGTACCTTCAGATTAGACTACATCTGGGCCAGCCGTGGCAGTCCTATGTTCTCTACGTCTTAATAATAATTTCTTAGCTCTGTAGCGATTTTGAAACATTGCTGATACCTCACGTTTGGATACCCTATATTTATAGCTATATTTATAACTAGTATTTGATTATCGCAATACCATAAATATGTGTCTTAATATACTTTAAATTTATTACAATAATTTTATTTCCAATATCATTTTTATGATATATTTTTGTTGAGCTTAAAATGCTATTTATCGAAATTAATAAAATTTTAAATTATGTCGAACATTAACGTTTTGATTTTGCTTTCTTTATGCGAACACATTTTTTATAATTTTGTTCAGTTCGATTTAAATGTCTGCATAAAAATGTACAAGCAGTTAGACATTCCCTGCCCCGCCCCAACATACACAATTTGACAAATTATTGCACTTATCAGTAATCAATAATCATTTATTAGCACACACTTGTGCGCCAGAACTAACAACAAAAAGGTTAAACAAAATGTTTAGAAGGCCTAAGGTAACATTGTTGTACAGATTTTTCAAAATGTTACAAATTTTTCATCGCATTAGATGCGCTATCCACGGCCAACGAAACATAACACTCATTTATAATCAGGCAATAAAAGTAGCATGGCTACTGTGCTCCATTGGAGGTAATGAAGTGAGGGCCTGAAGAAGGTCCATTTCCTCTTTTTGCCCATTCATGCAAATGTGCACCCAATGATTAGGCAAACATTATTTCTCGAGGATAAACACAAATAAATTGAAATTGTTTGTGTGTTTGTGCAGCATGTTAGACGGATGTTTGCACAATAGCTGCTTTTCCACCACATGTTTGACAGCACATACATGCACACATGCGAGTAAAAGCAATTACCACAGTATATTTACAATTGGCGACAAAAGTCATTAATGAATTTTCTTGGAGAGCACTTGTATCACAAACAGTTTTATAAGTATTTTTTCCGTTTTATTGAACATTAATTTATAGGGACAAACACTAAAAGATTAAAATTTAAAAGACTAAAATTTAAAATTTTAAAAATTACTTTTCAACAATTTATAGGGACAAACACTAAAAGATTAAAATTTAAAAGACTAAAATTTAAAATTTTAAAAATTACTTTTCAACAAATACAGAGTATCTGGTGGCAAATTTTTTATTTTTAAATACGATTATTTCATAAATAATGTCATAAACGGCGCGGTTGGAGCAATAGATTGTGCGGATTTGTCAGTCACGATGTCGCTGTAGTCGAATGAGCATTGCGCGTTGGCTTTGGGGACATTTTTTAAGAGTAACAATTCTTACATTATTGCTCGTCGACAATTTTGTCTAAAGTTCGGTATTCGGCGCATTCGTGATAGACCAAGTGTAAGTTTAATTAATTCGCAGGTGCAGAAACTCCGCGCAGCTGCTACGGCCAGGGCCCAGTCGATCTTGTAGAGGAAATCGTCTGAGACTCGTAAAGATCTTATCTTACAACTCAAGTTGCTGTTGCTGTCATTGCTGTGTTCTTGTTGAGCTGTATGGTGTGTAAGTATTGTTGCAGGGGGTCGCCAGTCCCCGAGCCGTTTGGGGCTCTACTGGTAGTAGTCCATGGACTATGAAGTCTGACCGGAGACTTAAATCTGGTACCACGGGAACCGGGAGCCCCAGGAACTTGTTCCTGTTCGGTTATGGTGCGGCCCTTCGGGGAGTATCGTGGTAGTTGTGGCTTAAACCCAAATCGCGGAGAGAGTTCAATTGAGCTCGGTGTGGAGTTGCATTGCTACCGGGTGCCGTGACCCATAGATCGGATGGAGTAATAGAAAGGCTCCGCTCCTAACCAAGGGGAAGATCATGTCCAAACAACATGTGATCGAACTGGTACTCATGCATGACAATTTGTCATGTATGGGGGCGCTGGTAGACGCATTGTATTCACCCGGTGATTAGATCACCGTGGGGTAAGGCCATACTGGCTGGTGCCCACGATAATCGTTTTCACAACTTACAACTCATCAAGGAATTATCCGTGTAATACTTGTATGATTCATACAGCAAACAGCAACAAGTGGATTTGATATTTTTATAGTTTTCATACTATCAAGTGGTTAAATTTTAAAGACCAATGCTAAATGTACACCACACCTAAGCGTCAAGCTATTTCTGCATTTTCTTTAATATTTTTAATTTCACATTTATTTAATTTGAACCATGGACAGATACACAATCGAGCATGTTCAGCATGGTGGCAAGAAGTGGCGATAATGGCTGATCAATTTTCGAAGAAAATCATCTTCAGTGATGAGGCACATTTTCACCCCAGTGGAATTGTCAATAAGAAGAATTGCAGCATTTGGGCGAATAATAAGCCAAGAGTGAGTGGCGAAAAACCAATGCACCTACAAGGAATTACTGCTTGATGCAGTTCATGGGTATTTTTTCCAAAACAACACCGGTCAGGCAGTTAGTTTGAATAGTGTTTGCTATCGTGACATGATAACGAAGTTTTTATAACTCGAATTGAAAGATATGGATGTGGACGGTGCCATTTGCCACACAGATAACGAAACAATGGCTCTTATACGCGACATATTCAATGGCTGTGTTATCTCACGTGGTGGCGATGTCAATTGATTTCGTACCATTGGACTTTTTTCTTTGGGGTTATTTGAAAGCAAAGGTGTACGTTGATAAGCCTGCAACAATTCAAGAGCTAAAGGATGAGAGAATGCAGCACATTAACGACATATAACTTTAATTATGCCTCAGCGTGTTGGAAAGTTTAGACTGTCGGTTAGTGGTGTGCCATTTGGACAAAGTTGTGATCCATATATAATTGAAGCAAACCAATATTATCATAATATAAAGAAATGACAATAATTCGTAAATAAATTGTGGTTTATTCAAAATCAACATCGGCGCTTAAAATTTAAACAACTTTTATATAATTCGCGAAGGGAGCTAAGCCTGCACGTTTTAAAGTTCAAACATGAAAGGTTGTTATTAATAAAGAGCAGACTATGATATGACGTTTTTTATGTTTCCCTATAATACAAAAATCAAATATATAAAAAACGTATTTGAATCGTCTATCAAACATTCCAAGATTGATTACCGAGGGTTTGAGATAATAAGTAAAAAAGAGATTAAAAAAAGAGATAAAAAAGGTCTGGAGGCTTATTCTGAATTGCGATGCGAAAGTTATAGCGATGCGCAAATGAATTGCGATGCGAAAGATATTTGGTATTCTGTAAGTCTTTCGTATCCGCAACAAATTTCAAAATGTAGCAATACTTTTCCAAAGTAAACACATAAACGTCAAATTTATTTCTTATTCGACAAGTTTTACAAGTTCAAAAATTGTTTTGTGGCTTTGAGTATAAAAAATAAATAGTTTGATTTAGAAAAAAATTGTAAAGAACTAAGTTTTATTCGCCATATCAGCCTCTAATATTGATACTAATCAAAAAATACATTTAGAGACGTGTGCAGAAGAAAAATGTTGTTTTTTGTGTTTTGACATTTTTCTTTTTAAATTCTCAATAATTATTTAGATTGTTGGGATATAAAGTTGAATGTTTGAGATTGGTAGAAAAATTGTGTTATTTTCAAAAATTAACTGTGTTGCACTATAGTGGGATGACGTAAATGAAATAAAAAATTAAAAAAATAGACAGAAGATTGCTTAGAACCAAATCCGACATTCTAAGTTTGAGTGAAAAAAGTTATTTTATTTTGTCTGACGAGTATTTGGTGTTTTTAAGTGGCCTTTCACCAAATGACTATGATTTTTCATGAATTCCATAACTACTTCAAATTCTCGCATCTTACTTGTCTTGCTGTTAGTTTCCCTGAGTGAAATTTCACTATTAAAAACAATTAATTTATCAGCTACGACTATCACAATAAGTTATTATTTAGTTTAATAATTTTTTTTGTTATTTTAACAAATCAAATAGGTGAATAAACAAAAATTAATACGGGGTGGCGCAAAAATAACCTTCTGATGTTTTTTGGCTGTAATTTAAAAAAAAAATAAAAACTTTGATTCTTCTTGTGGATTATTTTTATTTGGTCTTTTAATTTTTTTTTACATCAAGTCGAGAATATGATGTTATGTAAATGGCCGCCGCCACAGTTTATTGTCATTTGAGCCCTTTTTATAGCATTTTCCATCACATTGGCCAAAACTTCCGGTGATAGGTCCTCACATTCTTGACGGATATTGTCTTTAAGAGCTACAAGAGTCTGAGGCTTGTTGACATAAACCTGCGACTTCAAAAAGCCCCACAAAAAGAAGTCTGCAGCGGTCAAATCTTGCTGGCCATTGCAAATCGCCAAAACGGGAGATTAGGCGCCCGGGAAATGCATTCTTCAGCATATCGGCTGTGGCACGTGCAGTGAGTGCCGTAGCACCGTTGGAACCACATGTTTTCTAATCCCAATTCATCAAGTTGCGGCAGAAAGAACTCGTTGATCATTGCCCTGAAGCGCTCACCATTCACAGTAACCGTTTGGCCCACGACGTCTTCGAAGAAGAAAGTCCGATGACTCCTCCAGCGAAAACAGCTCACCATATAGTGACTTTGAGCGGGTGTAATGGCTCTTCGTGGGTTACACGCGGATTTTCAGTGCCCCAGAAGCATAAATTTTGCTTATTTACTAAGATGGAAATGGGCCTCATCGCTCATGATTATTTTTGATGAAAACCATCTTCCTCTTTGGGTCAAATAAAAGGTCACCAATATTCCGGGTTCTGGAGCAATGTAGCGTAACATTGTTTATTAACGTGTATTTCGCATGCGTTTACTACACAAATGTCAAAACAGAACTGACATTAGGGACCAATCGCAAAATTTATAGCATTTTCTGATAGGAGGACTACTTTTGCGGCACCTTGTATAATACTTCCATTTTCATGCTTTGCTAATGCTGTGTTGCTATCGAATGGATTTCTCGAGTATGACATTTGTTTACGCAATTAAGAATGCCGACTTGCCACCTTTTCGCATTTTAAATGCAACTAAAAACGTGCTATGTGAACATCGCAATAGAGAATAGCAACTCTTCGCATATATGTATGTAATGTTTTGTTTATATAAACACCAAATATTTGAATTTTAGTTTTATAGAACTTTAGTTTTTAGAATTTTAGTTGTTAGCTTAAATTTTTTTTTAGTTAAGAATTTTAGTTTAGAAATTTAGTTTTTTAGAATTTCAGTTTTTAGTTTTTAGATTTTTAGTTTTTAGAATTTAAGTTTTTTGTTTAATTCAAATTTTATATTCACAATTAGTTAAAATTTAAATGTAAGGACTTGAAACAAATTTTTGATAGGTTGTCTTGAAAAATAAATTAGATTGAAATCAAACTAAAATATTACAATATCTGTTACAATTGTTGAAATAACTTTAACCGGCCTTTAAACCAACTTCTCTGCTTAACGTCTTAACCAACTGCAGCTTATTCTACAACTGAACTCACAATCTTTGTTTCTTAAACTTTTTCATTTTCCTAATTGCTTTTTCGAACATCATTCTCGTAAGACACCTCGAACATCATTCCAGTAATACACCTCTTTATACTGGGTGGCCCAGAAAGACCGAAGTGGTGTGAATTCCTTATAACTTTTTTATTATAATTTTTTTTTTCTTTTCTTTTCAGTATTTTGTAAAGAAGACTTGGATAATTTATAATGGAGCAATACACAATTGAACAACGTGCCCAAATTGTTGAAATTTACTTTTCAAATCAACGGTCCATTGTGTTGACTCAGCGTGCATACCGTCGTCAATTTAATGTGCGGGTTGCACCCTCTCAGTCAACAATAAACCGTCTGGTTGCAAATTTTCGAGAACAAGGAGCAGTAAGGAACCTTCCTGGTCCCGGCAGACACCGAACTGTCCACACGGCTGACAATATTCAAGTGGTACAGGAGAGTATTCGGGAGGATCCAGAAACATCAACCAGGAGACGTTCGTCACAACTGGGCCTCTCAAGGACGTCGCTGCAGCGAATTTTGCACACCATAGGATTGTTTCCATACAAAATTCAACTTGTCCAAGAATTGAAACCAACAGATTACCAGCAACGACTTGACTATGCAATTTATTTCCAGCAAAAAGCACAAGAGAATCCAAATTTTATTCATAACTTAATAATGAGTGGCGAAGCCCATTTTCAATTAAATGGGTTCGTTAACAAGCAAAACTGTAGGATATGGGCTACGGAAAACCCGAGAGTACTTCATCAACGACAATTGCACCCAGTTAAGTGTACCGTTTGGTGCAGTGTTTCTTCAGAAAGGATCATTGGCCCATTTTTTTTTTTGAAAATGAACAAGGTGTCGCCATTTCCGTCAATGGTGATCGATATCGGGCCATGTTGCAAAATTTTGTAAGGCCAGCCGTGGAAAACCATCCGCAAATATGGTTCCAACAGGATGGAGCCACAGCGCACACTGCGAGGGCCACAATGACTCTTTTACGCGACATCTTTGGTGAAAGAATAATTTCTCGTAACAGCAATTTTAATTGGCCTCCGCGTTCCCCGGATTTAACCGCTCCAGACTGTTTTCTTTGGGACTATTTAAAAGGAAAAGTTTATGTTAATAAGCCTAGGACTATTGAGGAGTTAAAAACCAATATTCGAGAAGAAATTAACAACATACCACCGGAAGTTTTGCGAAAGGTCATGGAAAATGTGTTGGAAAGAGCACATTTGTGCGAAGCAGAATATGGCCACCACTTGCGGGATATCATTTTTAATAACTAATCCAAAAATATTCCCCATAAATTTAATGTATTTAAAAAAAAAAAAATTAAAAAAATATCTCTTAAATAAAAAGTTATAAGCAATTCACACCACTTCGGTCTTTCTGGGCCACCCTGTATATACATATGTAGCATTACCATTCGCATCTCAATTCAGAATAAGCCTCTTAATATTCGCCAGATAATCGTGAGAAGATTCTTTTTGGGATTGTTTATTAAACGCAATCATCTAACAAACAATGAATGCTAGCTGGGTATAAAAAATAAAATTATGTATATGTATTCGTATATGAAACACCAAATCTACATTTATCCATTTGTATGTTGTACGTCCACAAAACGTTTTACTGAATTTCTGCAATTTATTACTAATAATTGCCAATTTGTAATACAATAAGTCACATCTGTGACTTATTGTTGTATGTATGACGCAACACAATTACATATTTTCAGTTCTTTTCATGCAGCTTACAGAAAAACATTACATGCGTGAATAATACAAATATTAAATAATCTTAATATTTGTAGAATAATAATCATAAATTCCTGATATAAAAAATTAATACAAATAACAAAATAAGAACTAAAAAGCAAGTCTGTATCAAATTGTTTCAATTATTTCAAATAACAATATTGCGTTTATGAATAAGCCAAACAAATGTTGGAAAAAGGCAAGTAATTAGGTTTTGAGCTGAATACAATATTTGGTAAATTATTGAATATACGGGTATGTTCTTGATTCTACTTTGAAGTGAAAAAAATTTGAAATCACTTCAATTTCAAGTCTTACGGGCATGTTCCAGAAAAAGAATAGAATAAAAATAAACAAGTAAGAGTGTAGTATATTCGGCTGGACCGAATCTAAAATACCATTCACGATAGTCACGTATATGTATAGTATATTTAAAAATGTGACCTAAATATGCTCGGTTATATATGAACCGATATCGGTATTTTTTATTTTTTGTATTTTAGTAACCTTCTTTTATAACGAGAATTGCTTTTCAGCAAAAAAAAATGTTAATGGAAAAATCGGTTCAAGCTATATCTCGGGTATATATGGACCGATATCAAAAATTTTCATTTTTCATATTTATATAACCCTATTTCATTACCAAAACTGCTTTTGAGCAAAAAAAGTTGTTTAAGTTCGCTTACGCGACATTTTCATGAAAACCCCGGTCTAGGCTATATCTCGGGTATATATGGACCGATATCGGAAATTTTCATTTTCCATATTTATATAACCTTATTTCATTACCAGAACTGCTTTTGAGCACAAAAAAGTTGTTTAAGTTCGCTTACGCGACATTTTCATGAAAACCCCGATTTGGGCTATATCTCGGGTATATATGGACCGATATCTGAAAAAAATTTTTTTGCCTTTTAGTCACCATGCTTAACGAGTGTGTGAAGTTTGACACAACAAACAACTTTTTTTGTCAAAAATTTCCATACAAAATTGCAAAAATTCATGGCTTTTTTCGGATTTTTGAGTATATCTCAGCTATACGTGAACCGATATTATTGAATTTCAATAGCAAACCCAAGAATCGATGGGGTAAAAGAACGGTGAAAGAAAAAAGTTTCTATGTCTAATGGTTTTCTCAGAAACGTTATTTCAACGACCGACAGACGGACATCGTTTAGTCGACTTTTCCATTAATTCTGAATCAGAATATATATACTTTATAGGGTCGCAAAAAAAATGTAGAAATTACAAACGGAATCACAAACTTATATATACCCTTAACATTTTTGCGAAGGGTATAAAAATGATTTAAAAAGTTATCTTTTCATTTTTGTTCTTCTGAAAAAGTAGTAGTTTGTTTGGCTTTTTACACTCATCAGCATCTAACTTCTACTATCATTTTTCGAAAATATTAACATATTCCCATATGAAATACATTGTTCTAAAAATCAAAATTTTTCAATATCTTTATAAAATGTTCCTATCTCATTTTATTCTATTCAACATCTTTCGATTATTTCGATGTCATCACTACAAAGATGGCAATAATGTCGATTATTCTTGTGGCAGCACTGAAAAAACGTCATTTGTTTTAAAATAAATAAATGTTTGCATGTGTGTTTTCTTTTTTAATTTTTTTCTGTAGTTTTTTGTTGTTGTTTTTTTTTATAATCCTGTTTTCTTTTTCAAAGTAATATTTCTCGAAAAAATTTTGCGTGCTTTTGAAAAATTGTTTCAAAATTTTAATAATAACATTTTTGATTGATAGTAGATGTTAAGCGGCCCATACACGTTTCAATTCAATTGACAATTGAGTCTTTCAACTGAATTGATTATTGTCCACACACTTCATAAACTGAATTGAAAGATTTTCATTTAACTATTAAATTCAGTGATTTTACAGGCAATTTCAAAAATATATAAAGTTCTTTTTGCAAAAACACTGCAAATATAAATTTTAAGACCTGATCAAGAGATTTGAACACACACAACACAATCGAATTGGAAGACTTGCTTGCTAGTCAACTTGAAAAAATCAAAACATTTTAACTTTTGTTCAACCAACTCGACAACTGCCAAACCAATCAACTGACAATGCCAAACACACTTTGATTTCAACAACAACCGACTTAGTTGCCAACTGAGTTGAAACGTGTATGGGGCGCTTTATATGTGAGCAATGTTAACAGAGTAGCGTTGTCAACTCGGTGCGTTTCGCACCGTTTTTGGGGCTTTTTAAACCTTTTTTGTGCGAAAAATTCTTTCGTTGGTGCGCTGTGCGCTTTTTTTCAATTTTCGGTGCGCTTTTTAAATTACGGTGGCACCACATGATATTTAATACAACTTTTTGTTTTAATGTAAGAAAAAAGTTTATTAAAGTGTCTAAAATATTATAGAGCACAATGACAAGAGGGAGTAATAATGGGGAAGACGTACCATTATCATACGAGTATGCACAAAGGAAGACAATCTTGATGTTGTTTACAAACTTGGTCTCTAGTACGATTCAGTTGGTTTTATTAATGGTATCTTTACAATAATTTTAAAGATATTTTATCGAATTTATTAATTAACAATATTGTTTAATTATATTCGTTGTCGGCCGCAGTCAGCTGTTACTTTTACTTCCTTCTATCAAGTACACAAAAATGCCGCTGCTTATCGTCGTTAAAATTATATTGCAGGACCATAAAGCATATATTGAAATATACGAAAATTTTTCAAAATTGTCGCAAAACAAATTCCAAGTTTATCGCAATCAAAAATTAATGCAAATGTTTAGGAAAATTTTAATAATTTATATTAATAATTAGGTAATTTATTAATTACTAAAGCAGTTTCAAACTCACGCGCCTTCATAAATATGAACTTCGCTATTCAGTGCTACTTTTATAGTAATATTTAAAAAACTTGGTTTAATCGTTTAATACCAATGGTTAGTTTAGGTTAGGTTAAGTTGTACAGGCCGCCAGTTTCATGAAACCTGTCCACTTGGGTCTTTTCTTGATCGTGCTGTATTGCCTGCGGTTTAATACCAAAATACTGTCTAAAAGCAGAACATTTTATAAATTTATTTCGAGAATACTCGTCTGTATACAACATCAAGATTGTCTTTCTTTGTGCATATGATGTGCAGTTGAGCGAATTTGATGAAATGTCCTCGTATAATAGCCGCTTAGTAGACTGTTTCATTACCGTGTTTTAACATAAAAATATTACACTTCTACAGACTATATTCATACATACACTGAAAAAATTTTGTTCAGAAATTCTCTGAATTTTGACATTACTTTTATGAATTTTTTCATTCTTTTTCAACCATTGTAACTTTTCATAGAAATAATGAAACAAATTTCATTAGATTATTTTAATGAAAACCTTCATAAAAGTAATGGAACATTTTAATAAGAAACATGACTGATTTTCATTAAAAGTATGAAAGACAAATCATATGATTAGTGAAATAATTTCTCTAGATCAAAGAATCAGTTTAATAAAGCACATGAAAACTGTACATTAAATTAATGAAAAAGTAACATTTATTTAATGAAATAAGTTCTTTGCACTAATGTAATATATTCATTAAAAAATATGAAACTCCTTCATAAGGTCAATGAAGTTATTTCATTTATCTAATTTTATTATTCATTGAGCACCTGAAAAACTAACATTAAATCAATGAAATAGTTACATTTGTTTAATGAGATAATATCATAACACACATTAATTAAATATGTTCACAAATGTAAGATCAATGGAATTATTTCATTTATTCATTGATATTTTATTTCATTACACACACAATACTATTCCTTGATTTTGTGAAATTGTACCTAATTATGATAAAAGAAAATGTTGAACAAGTATTCACCAAATAAAACAGATTTTATTAATTTAAATGACTTCAATGCACTGATATTTAAATTTTTTAAACTATTATTATGCTGATTTGAGTACATACACATATGTACATACACACCCAAGTTCGGTAGCCAGAAATTAATTTGTCATTGATCTAATGAATTCCATTTCATTGGAATTATGAAACTCATAAAAACTTACATTTTAATAAAAAAAAAAATTTACATTTTTTAAACTGTAGCTTAAGATTAATAAATGCTCATTAATATATCTTACCATTCAAGTAATTTAAAAAAAAAAATTTGTTGTAGTCATAAATCCAATGATTTTTTTTAATGAATCTATGAAACCTAATGAAACCATTCCGATGGAACTATTTCATAATATATATGAAGTTTCATACATATTGTGAAACGTTTTCATTGGAGTAATGAAAAATATTTAATGAAACAGTTTCATTAAATATATGACGCATAATTCTTTCAGTGTAATAATGTAAAATGGGGTGCGATTTTTAAAGTAAAAGAAAAAATTCAAAATTCGGTGCGATTTTGTTGAAATAACGCGATTTTTCCCCCATTTTGGTGCGTTTTGAAATTTCAAAGTTGACAACGCTGAAACAGAGTTTCACATTATCAACATCTTTCATGCGTTTCATTCGAAATGAACTTCGAAAATAAAACTTGGCTAAATTTTCAAATAACGGGTATTGACACGAACCACATTTTCAATTTTCTTTCTTTTTGACCAGCACTGAAATGAACCATATTTTCAATTTTATTTTAGTTTTTATAAAAAACAGACGTGTAAAACTTTTAATCTATCGCTTATTATCTTATAAAAGCAAAATTTAGCTAGGATTATCAAATTCTTTATAAACAACGATTACCATAATTTTTTACGAGCCATTTTATGCAAAATTTTGATATTGCCGGGGTGGGTGAAGACCCAAGACATGAAAGTGATTTTGTAATCTAGCGTAATTATGCTCTTATAAAGTAATAAGCGATAGATTGAAATTTTTGCATGTCTGTTTTTGGGCAAAGGACATATTACTGGTTTTTCACAAAAAAATTAAATAAAATTGAAAATATGGTTCATACAAATATGCAAATGTGGTTCGTGTCAGTACTCATTATGTAAAAATTTTGCCAATAATCTATTTATACCAAAGCGAAATCGGCTCATTCGAGATTTCAAGCCAAATCTAGTAGGTTTTGAGAAAATTTCCCATTCAAAATGAAATCTACTTTATGAGTCGACTTCGACGAAATCACTTGAAATCTATTCAGTCGCATTGCTTGCAACTGTGATTTCGTTCAAAAGTACTTAAAAATAATACGCTGCAAAAATATACACTTTAATGTGGTGTGTTCAGTCTCTGGTCAACAAAAATGTCCACTTTAATGTGGTATATTCAGTCTCTGATAACATTGTTTTGTCAAACCTGCATGCATATATTATTTTTGTGAAAATGAAATTTTGCTAGATGTTAAAGAAAGGTGGTGTAAACGATATAGATTTTGAGTTGGTGTAAATGTAGTGAAAGTTTTATTTTTGAAGTTCATTTCGAATGAAATAATTAAACACCCAAACTGCTACTTTTTCAGATTTTTATTTTCATTCCACTTTTTTTCTCTAACATGCCCGATAATTTGAACAGCCTGTTTACTAATTTCGACAACGTGCTTGCGTTCGCAATCTAAGCGAAAGTAAATTGATTTGGGTTCGTCTAATTTTTTTTTATGCGAACGATATGTCAAAACTCAATGAAAGTACATAAGAATATGCTAACGAATAATAGTGAGATAGCCAGACCGAAATTGATTCGAATGGGAGTGACTAGCTTTCTTTTGCACTCATTTTTATCCGAAATTGGTAAACTGCCTGGAAATCCTTTTCCTCTGATGCTTAATGCTACGAACTTTTCTCCCACTGTGTTTATGTATGTATATGTCAATTAGCAGACAAATACGACAAATTTACTTGCTCAAAAATACTGCAACATGGATAAATAAGAGTAGAGATGAATACAATTTTAGACAAACAGACACACGGAATGTAAAGAGCAACTTTCAGTTGTTCATTAGTTTCAAAGAAATAAACAAGAAGACAATTCATTTATATAAATTAGTTGTGTTTGTTGAATTTAAATCTATCAAATGAAAAGTTGTATACAAATCTGACGGGCAACATAAATTTGTTATTTGTTATGCATAAAAATAATTTTACAAATGTCCAACACAAAAGCCCTGGCAACAAATTTCTTTAAAGGATATTAAGAATTCTGATATGAAAAAAACAAAACAAAAAAAAATACTGCTTCTTGAGTTGGAAGAGTATGATTAGAACATTTTTCTTTATAACCCAATTAGTACATAAAATCAATGATAAGGATTTATTTATGATTAAAAAGTTCAACAAAAATCATAATTAAAATTTGGTAAAAGGCTGCACAGAATGTGCTAAAAAATACATCTCACTAGTATGTTGTAGTTCCAAGCACAGTGCTGCCAGGATATTTTTTGCATAGCGCATAGAAATCGTTATATTCCCCTATTATCAAAAAAATATTTCTCTACATTTTTCCCTACGCAATTTTTCATTTAAATTTTGCACAAATAAATTATTTTAATGCGATTTTTTTGTATTTTTATTGTTGTAAATTCAAACAGTTGTGAAAAAGATTTACATCAGCACCTGACTTGCGGCCATATCTGATGATGGACTAGTTCCACGGAGTGAATTATTCATGATTCACCAGCGCCCCCGTGTGACTTGCTATGCTCATTTAGGTAGCAATTTGTTCCATATATTTGTAGCTATATAAGCAACTTTTTGTTCTAGTCCCTCCTGTTTTGTGTGTGTAAATTCCCATAAGGGAAAAATACCAGTTAGTTAGTACAAGGTTTTTTTTATTATACATAAGGCCGTATATATATAAAAACGGTGCAAAAAATGTAATTCATAATATGAGAACGGCTGGGTAGATTTCTGAAAAATTTTTAGTCACTTGTTCATATTTTTGAAGAGAAGGTTCTTACGGAAGAATTTTGGAAAATTCCTCTGGAAAAGTCGGAAAATTAGAAACTTTGTGTGAAATTATTATATCTTAATGGCTTTCCATTAAATCTCTGTGCAAAAGTCGGAAAAGAGGAAAAATCGGAAATTGGGACGGGGCGAAGTTCGCCGGGTCCACTAGTTAAAAAAGATAATGTTAGTCATATTCGGAAAAATTATAATAGTATAATAACATATTATAATGTTAGCCATTCGCGATAATTAAAAGAATTTCCTACAATAAGCTTAATCATACAAGATCGCTATTTGCAACCAGGTTGGGTGGGCAATGAGGAAACAAAAACACCAGTTTCTCCCCTATAAGAGATCGGGAAAGTGGCAAGCAAAGCGGCTTGAGTAAATGTTTGGTTTTTCAGTATAAATAAATATTTTTTATGTCGGCGTACCCAGGGAGAGGGTTGGAACCCACTGAGTGGTCTGTGCTCAGAGAAAAGTAGCTAGTTGGTCTCTGCGGCCGTAACATAAAATGGCCATTTTTAATAAATATTTATTTATACTGAAAAACCAAACATTTACTCAAGCCGCTTTGCTTTTTGTTTCCCCATTGCCCACCCAACCTGGTTGCAAATAGTTTGTCCTGCACTCAATTTTTGTTTTGCAATCCCAAAACCGTACCGACTTCTCCTTTTTCTCCCTAAATGTGGAAAAACACAAACAAATCTGTACAAAAGGGGAAAATTGCTACGCTAGGCAACACTGTTCAAGCACTGTATATTAGAAAAATCTTTAAAACACAACAAACAAACAAGCAGTAGAACATTTGGAAACTGAACATAGTTTTGAAACACATATACGATAGTGATTGACAGTACATACTTGAATTCTGTTTGACAGCATTAACCAAAACAAAACATCAGTGAAACAAATAAACGATGACTCATAGCAAAACATAGCGAGAGCACTAAAATATTGTCAGCTGATTTCCTGCCTTCGCCTTCTTCGAAGCACTTCCACCTATGGTTTCAATTATTGTTGTTTGATCTCAGGTCTATAGTAGTGGATCCACGTTTCATCAACAATTATTAATCGATGCCAAAATCACCAGGATTACGCTTTATCATGTGCAAACTGTATTCTCAATGGGTCTGACAAACTCGTTTTGTTCCACACTGAGCAAACGCAGCATCCATTTTGCCAATAGCTTTTTCATATGCAGATGGTCATGCAAAATGATGAACACAAGTTCATATGATATGTTTGCCATTTCAATAATTTCAAATAACGTGACTCGGTGATCATTCATAATGATATCGAGAATTTTCTTGATATTTTCCTCCGTAACTAACTCTTTTGCCCTTTCTGTGGATAGTATTGTTGCAGTGCTTATTCAGCCGTGTTTAAATTTAGCAATCCAATATTTTACCATGTAATCTGACGGAGCAGACCCACCATCGCGCTATTCTTTTGTCTCTTTCGCCGTTTCCCCTTTCAAATTTTCTACACGAAACTCACTTTTTTCCATTCAAGAAACACAAAAGTTGCTTGCTTTAAACGACTACTCGTATAACAAATAAACGAATCGATGAATTTGGGTGAAATTTCAACAGCTGATATTTGATGGATGGCAATTTCAAAAAACGTTATTTGTGCTACCATCTAGCACTAGATTTGAATACTTATTGTTAGTTCGTTAGTTTATTCAAAAAATAAAAAACGTTTAAAAAACCTAGCACTAGGTAGCTTCAATATCAATCCACCCTCGTTTTATTTTTTATTCGCTTCAAAAAGTTGATATACCCTTCGTTACTTTCAGGTTTTCTTGTTATTTGTTAGGTTTAGACAAAAAGAATTAAAATTTAATATAAATTGTACATATTGTACATACAAGCTAAATAACATTTTAATGGGAAAACACATTTTCCATATTTGCATTAAAAAAATATTTTAACAATGCCTAGAAAAGGGTTGTCAAACAAATACTCGAGTTGAGGACAAAATGTAACACCACCTCCACACAACTGCAGAGAATAAAGAAAACTGCATTTCATCTCCTGATAATGATTTTGTCCACAATGTCATATTGTTTTCAGGTGCTTAAATTCCAGTAGATTAGAATGTACACAAATTTGTTGTATAATTTCATTACAAAAACGAAATTTGTGAATTCTAGAAATTTTTCTCAAAACAAAAGAACTTTATGGAAATTCCAAAAAAAAAAATATATATTCTTTATTGCGATATTTACATGCATTGTTTGGTCTGTTTATTATTTGTATTGTTCGGTCAGTTCATATTAAATACGTGCTTGGTTTTAATTCCTTTCTTCGATTGAACAATAATTCTTACAATAATCAAACAAAGGAACGTGTTAGAAATACATACATAAGTATATACAAATGTATGTACATACATATGTATGTAATAAATTGTCTTATATATTTACATATCCAAAATCTTGTTTGAGTACACTAAACTACACCACAAAGGTCCGGATTGAATATTTTCTTGAGTAGATTCAACATTAGCTAAAGAATATTAAAGCTGGATCTGTAACATGTGAAAACTTAAATAAACAAACTAGTTTGACATGCTGAGAAATGTTCTGAAATACGATAATACGAATATTTAGATCTGTCAAAGATCTGTATAGAATAAAGGAAATCTTACCAGGTAAAAGCAAAATGTATTCAGTAGAAGAGAAATCCAAATTAAAAATTTGCAAGCGGTCGGTAAATAAATCTTCATTTTCTAAACCATTTCAGCAAACTCTGTATTCTTATCACACAAGAATTGCATTTTTAAATTTGCCTTGACAGCACTTTGAGTGTTTGTTGAAAGTGGTACAACATTTACAAATCCAAACATTTGCAGGTCAGGAATATTGCATGTTGTGTTTGGAAATGTTGTAGTACTGTAATCATTAGTAATTTTATTAGACTTTCATAATTAATTTTTGATTTCACTTATCCCTCAAATGTTAACTTGAACAAGTGAGAGTGTAGTATATTCGGCTGGGTTGAATCTAAAATACCCTTCACAATAGTCACGTAAATATATGGTCTGATCAAAAAATAACCGTTATTTTAAAATTTCGTGAAATACGTATGTTCGATTTTGGCATTTTTTTCTGTTATGTTAATACACATGTCTGTTATATACTCGTATTTATGTTGGCAATATTAGCCATTTCGAATTGTCAGTTTGTGCTTGTCTGATAAAAAGGTTAGTTATGTTTTGGTGTGCTCTTCGATTTTTTGCAAAATCCACTAAATTTTGAGATCATAACTGATGACGAATCATGGGTGTATGGCTATGACATTGAGACCAAAGCCCAATCATCCCAATGATGATGAAGACTGAAAAAAAACACGTGAAGTTCGGTCACATGTGAAGATTTTTTCTTCGACTGCAATGGCGCAGAGCATCATAAATTCTGGCCACAAACTACTACCATGAAATTATGCGCTGTTTGCACGCAGCAATTCGACAGACACTCACAGAATTGTGAAAAAAAAAAACAATAATGGATTTTGCATCATGATAATACACCAGTTCACACATCGATGCTGGTGCGTGATTTTTCGGCCAAAAACAAAACCGTTATCATGCCTCAACCACTGTTTTCTCCGGACTTGGCCCCCGCTAACTTTTTCCTCTTTCCAAAATTGAAGACACCAATGAAAGGAAAACGTCTTGCTACGATTGATGAGATAAAAGAAAAATCGAAACAGGAGCTGCTGGCGATATCAAAAAGTGCGTTTCAGAAGTGTTTCGTGGATTGGAAAAAACATAAGTATTATACAAGGTGGCGCAAAAGTAATCCTCCTATCACAAAATGCTATAAATTTTGCGATTGGTCCCTAATGTCAGTTCTGTTTTGACATTTGCGTAGCAAACACTTGCGAAATACACGTTAATAAACAATGTTACGCCCCACTGCTCCAGAACGCGGAATATTGGTGACTTTTATTTGACCTTAAGAGGAAGATGATTTTTCGTCAAAAATAATCATGAGTGATGAGGCCCATTTCCATCTTAGCGGGTACGTAAATAAGCAAAATTTATGCTTTTGGGGCACTGAAAATCGGCGTGTAACCCCACGAAGAGCCATTACACAAGAAAACATGTGGTTCCAACAGGAGGGTCTACGGCACACACTGCACGTGCCGATATAACCCATAACACAACCGATATGCTGAAGGATGCATTTCTCAGGCGCCTAATCTCCCGTTTTGGTGATTTGCACTGGCCAGCAAGATCGCCTGATTTGACCGCTGCAGATTTCTTTTTGTGGGGCTTTTTGAAGTCGCGGGTTTATGTCAACAAGCTTCAGACTTTTGCAGCCCTTAAAGACAATATCCGTCAAGAATGTGAGCATCTATCGCCGGAAGTTTTGGCCAATGTGATGGCAAATGCTTTAAAAAGGGCTCAAATGACAATCAACTGTGGCGGCGGGCATTTACATAACATCATATTCTCGACTTGATGTAAAAAAATTAAAAGATCAAATAAAAATAATCTACAAGAAGAATCAAAATTTTTCATTTTTTTTTTATTACAGTCAAGAACGCCACTCTGTATATGCGGGGGATTACTTTGAAAGGGACAAGATAGTTATTGATGAATAACTAAATACTATTTGCAAAAATTTAAAACAACGGTTATTTTTTATCAGCCCTCGTATGTAGAATGTATTACAAAGTTGAATTGAGAGTCTTTGCCATAGACCCTAAAGTCTGGGCTAGTAATGAAGAGTGGTATTTCAACTACAGCATTTGAACTGTTTACAGTGAAAACGTTTCCTAATACGCTGACATACATATATGCCAATGTTATATAAAATGCAAATTTCTTAAAATTTGCATTTCCGTTTTTATAACGCCAAAGAAGTGTTCTGACAAATGAAAACGCTACAGATTTGGCGTTTTCAGACCACTAGATTTTACTGAAGAAATCTGGAATATTTCACATATTTATATATTTTACATATTTATATACATAAATATTTTATATAAACTGTACTATGAAGAAAAAAGTATATCATGCATCAAAATTAAATTTAAAGCATCCTAGAGACGATCAAATAATCCTCTCCCGGCTAGCCGGCGTGTGACTTGGCAGCAATGATTGATGAAATCAAAAAGTTTTGACTTTTTTATTTCACATCCGCATATTTTATTGTCTCCTGTTGCGACTGATAAAAAAAATATTTGTTTTTGCTTTATGACAATGTGTAAGAAGAAAAAAAAAATTATTTATTTTTAGTATCGAAATTCAAAATTTTATTTGTACGTCTCTTTCAAACTAACAATCATACGACAGCCACTCACATGCACTGTTTGACGATTATATTTGACAGCCTCCAGGGCGCTAAATATTTTTTCGTCTGAAGAGAAACTGATAAAAATTTTACGGTTAAAAACAATTTAAAAATTTCCTTTGGGTTTTTTAATTGTGTGTCATAATTGTTTATTTTTAAATTGGCGATTTGTGCAACCACGTTTTTGCTTTTTAAGCTCAACATAGAAAACAAAAACGCTGCAGGCATTTTAATATGAAAGTTATTTATCTGATTGTCTTTCTTTTCATAAAAGAAAAAAGTTTTTATTGGTTAAACACAACTTCCAAAAATAGCACTAGCCATGTACCAACCCATAGCGATTCCAGAACATGCTGATATGCTTTTTGCGTTTTTCAAATTGTTTGCGATTTGAAAATGCTGTAGTTTTCGGAGAGTGGATAATAATTTTTAATTATGCGTCGAAGGCAAAAAAAAAAAAAAGCCAATAGTAAAGGGTGCGCAAAATTGAAGCATCATTTTATTTTACCAGAAACAAGTAAAATTGTAGTATATTCGATTCGGCCGAATATAAGATACCCTTCACAATAGTATATATTATAAACTTTCATTAAATATGCTAGGTTATAAGTATATGGACCGATATCGGGGAAAATAAAAGGAAAAGGAAATCTTTTACAGAAAAATCGATATAGGTTATAGCTCGAGACTACTGAATACTGGAAATTTTAATTTTCTGTATTTTAGCAACTTCCGTTTATAACCAGAACTACTTTTACCTCATAAGATAGTCGATTACGTTAATGTACTCCCCAAAGAACAGGAGAATATGCTCTTCGATTTTAATATTGTAAGTAAAATGCTTAAAAATATTTTAAGAACTGATTAAATACATAGCTCCAATTTTTTTCTCGACGTGGTAGAAAAATGCTGGAAACAGATTTGAATTATGTGCATCAGAGTTCATATAGTCGACATAAGGACAATTTTTCTGTCCTTATATGTTGTATATGGTGAGAGTTCTACCAATTGTTACTAATTTTTAGTTCAGCACTAAGAGCTGTAACTAAATATCATTGCAACCTGCATTATCTGTCTATCATGTAAAAATTTCCTTGAAACACATTTTTCATGTCTTCAAAGAAGCATTCAAATGACTCGGTTTTTTGAAACGGTGTAAGATATACTTCACTCCATCCGGTCTCCTTAAATTTTATACCACCTAGATCCGACCGAAAATGGAATACAATTCTCATGTTTGGGCTGGTGCCTCAAAGTCTATTTTGGGGTTACTCAACCGTGTGCAGAAGAGGGCGAAGAAGCTCATCGGTGACAGTAGGGTATCTATCTAGAGCATTGATGCAGTGTGGGGTGGGGTACTCTGTTCTATCGCTACTACAATGGATTTTGCTCAGGCAAAATTAGGGATCTTATTCTCGAAACTCGCACATTTTTACATGGCAGGCGTTCATCGTCCAGAGCTCATTCATTTGTGGTCGATTGTCCGGGAAATCGCACAACGCATTACAGAGAGAACTCGTTTTTCAGCCGTAAGCTTCGCTTGTGGAATAAGCTGCCTGCAAACGTGTCTACTGTCGGTTTTAATGTTGGAAAGTTCAAGTCAAATGTTCACAAACACTACTCCCTCTTTCCCCCTCCTTATAACCTATTTTCCTAGTACAATGGTACAATGCACTGCATATGTAGGGGTCATCCGCTGAGAACTGTTGTTTATTCTTTCAAAGCCATGCAGAGTTTTCTGCTCCATTGTGCAATATAAAAAAACATGTGTCAACAAAAATGTATTTGGTTTAAAAACAAGTTTTAACTTATCTTAACTTTTTAAACGGTTTAAGTATTCTAACAAACCTAATAAAAAACTATATTAAAAATTGTCTGAAACAAAAGCAAATTTTTATTTGCTGTCTTCGCAGTCTGCATGGAGCAAGTACGTGCTGCCATCATATGAAAGTACACCTGGCCAGATTAAACTACCAACTCTAAAATGTCATCCAACCATGCTTAGTAATTCTTTTCTCATTGGATTGATTAGTGGCGATGTTGCTTCCAAGTTTCTGATGAGCAAAATGAAGTGTTGTGTAGCAGCAAGAGGAACCCGCAACTAACAACTAATAAGCCTAAGTTATCACAAAATAGTCCATGCTAACAACGACAAATTTTATCATACTGTTGTCTCTTGATCAAGTAATATTATAAAAAAGTAAGATGGATGGGCGGAATCTAAAATATCCGTCACGAAAGTCACGTAAATATATAGTATACATTACAAATTTATGTTAAATGTGCTCGGATATACGATTATATGGACCGATATCGGGGGAAATTTTTTTTTTTGCTTTGTAATCGCCATGCCAAAAAAGGTAATCTTTCATAAAAACTCGGTTTAGGCTATATCTCGGGTATATCTGGACCGATATCGGAATTTTTCATTTTAGTAACCAAACTGCTTTCAAGCAAAAATAAAATTTTTTTTTGTAAAAATCGCTTTAGGCTATATCTCGGGAATATATGGATCGGTATCGGAAATTTTCACTCTCTGCATTCGGTACCAGAACTGCTTTTAAGCAAAAAAAGTTATTTAAGTTCGCTTACGCGACATTTTCAGGAAAAAATCGGTTTAGACTATATCTCGGATATACATATATGGACCGATATCGGAAATTTTCACTTTCTGTATTTGGTAACCTCCTTTTATTACCAGAACTGCTTTAAAAAAAAAGTTGTTTAAGTACATTTACGAGGTATTTTCATGAAGAAATCGGGTTAAGCCATATCTCGAATATATATGGACCCATATCAGGAAAAATTTCTTTTTGCCTTTCAATCGCCATGCCAAATAATTGAGTCAAATTTGAAGCAAAAGCCTTTTTCAAAAATGTTCATACAAAATTGGAAAAAATAGATTTTGTGCAATTTTTAATATATCTCAGCTATATGTGAACCGATTTTACTGAAATTAAATATCAAACCTATGAATCGATGTAGTAATAGAATGGCGAAAAAAGTTTCTGAGTCTAATAGTTTTCTCATAAACGGGTTTTTAACAGCGGATTCAGAATATATATAGTACGTTGTAGGGTCGGAAATGAAAATTTTAGAAAGTACAAACGGAATCACAAACTCGTACACTCGTATACCCTTAACATTGGTATAAAAGATAATTTTGTACTTAGATACGTAAATGTACTATTTGATATTGTTTCTTTAGTCTGTAAGACCTTTTAGTTTATATGGCCGTAATTAAAATTTTCTACCTCTCTATATTCTTTTTGTTTAAAGGAGTGTGTATAAAGTAAATTTAAGCCTCTCTTCATAATATTTTACAATTTGATGTGAAAAAAGTAAAATATATATTAAAATTTTTATCTGAAACTAAGATTTTTTTTTTTTTTTGAAAGTGAAGATTTTTGACAAACAACTTTGGCACCTCTGCGTACGATGTTTTCTGGTTTTTGTATTCGTACTTATTGTAATAGTAATACTGTTTTGCCAGGTGTTAAATCAATACATGAAAGTGATAAAAATGATTGAAATGAGTCCATAGATGATACCGTAGCGGCTTCAATAAAAGGTTTTATCACCACACAGACTTTATTTAATAAAATAAAAATTAATATTACTATTTTGTTCTAAGAGTATACACAGTTTTACTGCAAATAGAAGTTATTTTATCTAACCATTTTATTTGCATGTAGTTGTAATTATAATTATGTTTTTCCACAAACGTTTTCAAGCACGTAATGAAACTTAAAGGTATTTTCAAACTACGATATTTTCGCCAAAAGTATTTTCAAGATCCTAGAAAATTATTACGATTCAATGGTCGATGTTAAATCAGAAATGAAAAACAAAAGCAAAGATGTAGAATACAGAATACCAAAACTTGAATAACTACAAATTATTTTTACTTCAAAGTAGAAAAGTAGAATCTGCACTATATCCGATAGATTAACAAATAAAAAACACATTCAGTTGTTTGTTTACACATGCTTTATATATATTACTGTAAAAGCTTTATGGTATTGTATTAATATAATTAGTATATGTATGTATTAATAATAATTACATACACTTTGTTTATCCCATCATTTGCTAGAAACTGTTTTAAATTAATGTGTCTTATAACAAAATTAAAAAAACCTTGTGCTTTTTTACACTTTTTTCGCAGCTTTTTGCACCTTTTACTCTCTCAAGACCAGTTTATAATGCTTATGCTCTTTCCAGATAATAGCATCATTAATGACTGAAGACACTAGTTGGCAATTTAGTGGAATCAAGCAAAAAAAATGAAAAACACCTTTTAAGAGCAACTAATTTTACTTACACACTCGTATACGAGTATAATGTAAAATATTTTCACTCTGTAAGGAATAGAAGTAGCAAAAGAAGCTTTTAAGCAATTTGTTGTTACACCGTGCCTGTGCACCAAAAACCAACAATAATTTGTCTTTAAAGGCAGTAGTTAATCACCAGATTGAACCGTTGTAAAGACAACAGAATTTTCCAAGTTTGCATTTTTATATCGTCATCGAAAATGCAAAAATACTTATCCGAAAAAATCAAATTCCAGTTTTTTATTGCTTATAATCCGCTGGGCTAACCGATATGACTCTAGTAATTTTAAGTTTTCTGCTAAATAATATCGTCGTGCGGGAGTTTAAGCGCTCTATGCGTCAAAAACACATTTGGAGAATATCGATCTTAATGTTTTAACTTAATTTAATCTAAATAAAAAACTATTTTATTTATTTGTTTGAAAAATCTTAAAATAGTTAAGGAGGGGCCAAATGCTGTGGATTTCCAAAGACTTCAGATATTTGTCTGTGAACGCAATCAACCTTTTGGATATGTGAATATCCAGGTTCAGAAAATTTTTGGATAGTACTTTTGATATGTAAGTAATCCGTTAAAAATTTTAAAATTGCCGTGCACATCATTTGTTTTTTATTTTGAGCAACGCACGAATCACTCTACATAACTATTATTTAATAGTTGGATGTTCTATCAACAGACTATTTTATGTACATAACTAATTATTTCGTTGCCTAAAAAAATTCTGGTTTGAAGTATATAAAACAAACCAGACACTATTTATCTCAGAAACTGCAAGAGATAGCCCAAAACAGATTGCAGATTTGAAAACTTGGGTTCGAAAACTTAAAGTGGCATCATTAACTCGAAATGTATAAAATGGCGGATAGAGCACTTAAACTCCCGCACGACGATATAGTTTTTTTTTTTTAATATATTGGACCAGTACTCAGGGGATGACCCCTACATATGCAGTGCATTGTACCAGAACTAGGAAAATAGGTTGTGAGGGGAAAGGAAAGAGGGAGTAGTGTTTGCGAACATTTGACTTAAACCTTCCTACGTTATAACAGACAGGAAACACGTCTGCATGCAAATTATTCCACAGACGAAGCGTTCGGCTGAAAAACGAATTCTCTCTGTAATGCGTAGTGCGATTCCCCGGGCGATCGACCACAAATGGATGTGCTCTGGACGATGAACGCGTGCTACGTAAAAATGTGCGAGTTTCGAGAATAAGATCCCTAATCTCGTCAGAGCAAAATCCATTGTAGTAACGATAGAACAGAGTAATGCACCCCACACTGCGTCGATGCTCCAGTGAGTCAATTGAGTTGGATACCCTACTGCCACCGATGAGCTTATTCGCCCTCTCCTGCATACGGTCGAGTAACCCCAAAATAGACTTTGAGGCACCGGCCCAAACATGAGAGTTGTATTCCATTTTCGGTCGGATGTAGGTGGTATAAATTGTAAGGAGTTGCTACGCTTTAGCTACATATATCACAATTTCTCTATTCTAAAGTATTTCTGAGTTTATTAATGTTTTTCCTTCTCCTGTAAAATGAAAAATGAAATTATGCTACGTATTTTTGGACTTCCGACGACGATATGTATGTTATTGCCTGCAGTCATACACATGTCTGTACGAGGGCGGATTGATATTGAAGCTACCTAAGTAGGAAATAAAACATTTTTTCAAAAACCATTTTCCAACATAGCCTCCTTTTAACCTAATACTCTTAGCAAGACGATATTCCAACTTTTTTATACCATCTGAATAATATGATTTTGAGAACTTCTCAAAATACGCGTTTGTCTCGGTAATCACTTCTTCGCTTAAGATGAATCTTTTTCCTGCTAGTAATTTTTTTCAAGTTTAGAAACAGGAAAAAATTACTAGGAGCAAAATCTGGATTATAAGATAGATGATAAACCAATTCAAAGTGTATTTCACGTAATTTTAGCATCGTATCGAATGATGTGTGAACCGGTTCGTTGTCTTGAAGAAAGATCGCTTTCGTTCTTCTTTACATGTGATCGTTTTTTCTTGATTGCATCAAATTACTGTTCCAATAAAGCACGATGATACTTTCCTGTGTTTGTGGATTGTTTCCCAAGATAATCGATCAGCAATATTCCGTGTGTTTGTCAAAATACAATGGCCATAACCTTGCTAGACGATTTCACTGTCTTCTTCCACTAGGTCTTCATTTAGACACGAAAATATTTGGAAGGGAAACATTTAGCTTGGTAGCAAATTACCGGTGGGGAAAGGAGAATCGATTTTGTGTTCGGTACTCGGCAACACGCTTTGTTGACGTTTACTTTATTGACATTTTAATTTGATTTACATTTTTTGGACTTTTGTGTGGTTTTAAAAATTTTATTAATTCTGTTAAAGAAAAAGAAATTTTAATAAATTTGGAATATAAATGGGAAAGAAAAATTGTGGAAAAATTATTCTTAGTGAAGATAATATTGACGTGATTATTACACATCGAAATATTTGCTGAAACAGACAGCATAACGAAAAATGTAAAAAAGAAATAATAATGGAATGTTGCCGGCAAAATGTTCAACTGTGTGAATACGAAAGAAAAATCAAAACAGAATTCCAAATGTTTGTCTTCCAAATGTTCGCTCGTCTAAATTCAGACTAGTTTGCACCCATTGTTTCAATTAATTTTTGATTTTTGGTTTGGGTAAACTTACGTTTCATCAACAGTTACTAATCGACGCCAAACATCAACAGTATTACGCTTTATACTGTCCTAACACCGCTGTGAAGTGGTCTGTCGAACTTGGTTTTGTTCGACACTGAGAAAATGCGGCACCCCACTTACTGCTAGCTTTTTCATATACAAATATTCATGCAAAATGTTGAGCAAACAAACGTTTATATGATATGTCTGCCATTTCAATAATATCACGTAACGAGTCTCGGGGATTATTCATAACGATGTCGAGGATTTTCTTGATATTTTCTTCAGTAGCCACATTTTTTTACCTTCCTGCTGATAGTATTGTTGCAGTGCTTGTTCGGTCGCGTTTAAATTCAGCAATCTAATATTATAGCATGTAATCTGATGAAGCAGACTCTCCGTAATATTTATCAGCTCTTTTTTTTGCCAGTTTTGCCGTTTTCCTTTCCAAATAATAGTGTTTAATCACTGGACGTAATTTACTTTTTTAAATTTTTCAAGAAACACAAAAGGTGCTTGCCCGTTCTTCAAACGACCACAACAAATAAACTAATCATTATATTTTTATTATATAATTCTAACAGTTTAAGTTTGTCAATATAATATAACAATAAAGCTAATTATGGCATTAGCATGGTTACTTAATGAAATTAATATGACTATATATGAGTCAAACGTGAATGGTCAGTATAATAACAATGTTGGGTATGATAATTACTGGATAATTTTAATTAATACTATAATTATTTTCTATTTTAAGCTCAATTTTAAGCTCAAATATATTATGGTCTTAAAATATGTTTTTTTACAAGCCTATCATCGCAATGGCGTTTTATATATAACAATATATTATTATCAGATATAACTATACAATTCAACAATAGTATGTTGCCCTTAGAATATTCTCATATCAACTGCATATTTTTTTTAAGTGCACCTGTTATGCCTCTCCTAACCTAATCAAATTAAACACTATCAAACTCAACTAAAAAAAATCGCTAATCGAATGCACATAGACCGAGAATTTTCAAAACTCAACTTTTCTATTAAACAGTCCTCGTATAAATAAGACTAGTAAGTCCATTACTGTGAACTCGTATATTGTTATTGTAGAGCAAAATTAGGTCGCAAAAATTTTTTTTCTTCGATTGATACTTATGCGCTATCCAAAATAAGAGGTTTGCTGGCATAAATGAGGACCTAATGTTTTAGCCCGATCAGACAGTGCCTTCTGGTGCATTGTGAAGTTTAAAGTACCCTGTATTATGGAAAAAATATAATTTATTGGATAAAAATCAATCTTTGTAGTCCGCACGCACGTAAGAACATTTTAACGCATTCAGGTAAAAATTCTTTACGTATAATACGTAGCTGCGATGATGTTTAATGCTGTAGAGTTCGTCCAAAGTTGCTTTTGAGAAGTTGCTAGCTGTAATGTTTTTTCAATATTTAGCAAATCGGTTGAAGAGAAGAACTTCTGGTCCGGATGTTTTTCCAAAATTCAGTGCAAACACTGATCTTACTAACAATACGCTAATATGGTGGCGGTATGGCGGAAAAAGTAGTTTTCGTCCCAACTTTTTTTCTAGTTAATATGCAGCCCCGTTATTAGTCCTAATATTAATTATTATGATGTAAAAAGATACAATTTCTACCAATCCATCAATTGCATCCACACCATCATTGCATCATTCATGGGTAACCTCTCTTTCTGTGGAGTACTAAGAAATCTTTGTCTTCTTTTATTTTAATTTTTTCTAAGGCATCTGGAGTTGCGACATTAAAAATAAAATGTTCTATTTCATCACGAAAATTTTGTTCTGCTTTTTGATATTTTTCGTATGGGTTCTCACAAATGCTTAAATTATCATATAAGTGGTAATTTTCAAAGCTTTGGTAATAATTCCAGTATGAAAGTAGATACTTATTAGATAATTGAAATAGTGTTTTATACAATGAATTATATTTTTTCACCAAAAATTCATAAAAAGCAATAAAAATAGTACTAAACCTGTGATTTTTCATAATATGGGGTACTTTAAGCCCCACAAGGCACCGGCGCATCGATCAAACCTCATATTTAAGATAGCGCAAATATTAAGAATTCAAAAAAAAAAATAAAAATCCCATACAAGCTGCGACCAGTCTAGTAAAAATACGCTAAGCCTTTTCGCAAAAGCAATAACGTAATGCCATTAGCACAAGATTGTAAATAGAACTTCAATGTACAATATTTCATAATTATATTATAGGACAACGCGTATAACGTTATTGCTAGCTTGTGAATTGAATGATAGCTTTCCGTATTTAAGTTTATACATAAAAATTTTAGTGCATGTTTTATGCGCATATATTCTTAAGTTCTTGCTCTGATTATAAAGTTTTTGTTTTTCCAATCCGAAAATATTTCTTTTTAAAGCCACTGGTCCCATAAATTTGGTATAATATCAGAAAATACATATGTACCATCTTGTGCAGTATGTTGAGTTTATATAATAAAGAATAGGTTTCAGCCCTAATGCGTATGAGTATTATTACATACATAAATCAACATTTTATTACTTTGCACAATCAGTTTGGAGGCATATGAGAGCCCCCATTCAATAGAAGCTTTATAAGCACGTTTTTGAACTTCATTTAAACCTTTAATAAGGAGAAGTTTTTTATTAAAATTTTTTGTTGTTTCCCCTTCGGAACAATTCACTTAATACCCTTAACATTTGTTTAGCAATATTTTCATACGTGGCTTATCAGCGTTTACGAAAAATACTATTTATTGAATAAATTTTATGTTATGACTTTATTTGTAGTACACATATAATCCTAGTAATATCTGTATGACTTTTTTGCGTTACTGGAAGTTAAAGATGAGTTTGGTGGGGACAATGTATACAAAATTAAATTAAACTCGAATACGTTAATAATAATCACAATAAGCATTACTTCAAACATAGGGATATAAGTATATGTATAATCTTGTTGAAGCTAAAATTGTGATAAGTTGTGCAAATTTTTCATTAAATTCATTCTGATATTAAGCCTTACGACTTAGTACAATTTCGTAAATTCCTTCCCACAAAAAAAACCGTTCTATTTAAACATGGTTTTACCGTGAATTTAAGGCGACGATGGGCAGATAAAGCGCGATGTGCAGTTTTTAAAATTAGCAAAATTTAAAATAACTTGAAATAACTTATGAGGGCGGATTAATATTTACTATATCTAGCGCTAGATGGCAGCACAAACATAAAAACTATTATTATTATATGATGGTATTTGTTTGGCTTACGTCAAACCTAGCTTTCACTAAGAATTATTTTTATATATTTCAGGATGATGCTACCCAGTGCTATAGCGAAATATTGAAAGTTTTAAAATAAAAATTGGAAATAAAATTCGAACAAATTTTTGCCATTTTTTTTTTACAATTGTAAAGGTCGAAAAGTCTATCATTAATATTGTTTGTAATCATAATTTTATGAAATAAGTAGTAAGCCGTTAGATATATACCAGCCAGTTGATTTTACTTGGCTTTGGAGTAGTTTTAATTACAGGTCTTAGACGAAAAATTTTTATGCAGGTATAAATTTTCGAATTATATTTAGTCCACATTTTAAAAAAGTTCCAATTCTGTTCTCATTATGGATCAGATGTTTATTAAAATCTTTATATTATATTTTCAACTTTAAAGACCTGAATTGAGCATAGCTAGGTTAGCTAGACAGGCCGCTGGATTTCCAGTATATCCTGTGCTTCTACAGCTCACTTGGGTCCTAAATTTGGTGAAAAGGTAGAGATGAAAGTTGATATAGTAGTATAGATATATCGTTAGGAGGGGAAAAGGGGCAAAAGGTGGGAAACTGTTTTGTGTAGCGTTGCATGTTATTGTACTAGCCATCCACTAGTCCTTATGAATAAGGATATCGTGGTAGGGTTGACCCGAGCCATAATAGGCTATTGAAGCTCCGCGCGTCTAGGTGACGATGCTCTAATACCGGGCATCCTCCTCGTCCTCGTCTTGGAAACTTCTGCAGAGCTCGTTGTAGGATAAGCCCAATGTCCTGTCATTTTCCAGTGACGACTGCCACTGTAACTCTCATGTGAAATCTGGCTAGTTGTAAGAGCCCCTTTGTTCTCTTAAAGGTAATATGCCACCACAGGTTCCTTGTTCTAAAACATGCGGACTTTGTAAACCAATTTTCTTTGGCATATTCCAACACGTGGAGCTTTATTTCTTGCTAACACTATGATAACTGTTGCCCGTAGAAGATATCAATATCCCTATTACCTAGGGCTGTACCTTCTTTGCCTAAGTCGTCAGCGATATTGTTGCCGGAATCAGGCCCGTGTCCACGTATTTATTTTAGGGTTAGTTGTGAAAAAGATTCACATCTTTACGGCCTTGTCTGATAATGGACCAGTTCTACGAGTGAATTATTCACCACTGGTTCCTTACAGTACAGATATCTCCTCGGAAGGTTGTTATTCCCCGAAAAAAGCCACGCCAAACAGTTATTAAGGATACTAACACCTCCTTTCTGCGTTTTAGGTTTCAACCACAGCCAGAACGTTTCAGCCAAGGTAGGCACCTTAACCATGATCAGCCGTGGTTGAACTGCAAACAGAACCACCCGGGGGCCATGCTGATCCCCGTTCTGCACATTTATACCCTCGGTAAGGGTTTCGGAAGCCAACACAATATAAGTCATGCGGCCTACTAGAGTTTTATTTGCTACAACAAGGAAGGACTCCTTTCCCTCTTTACCTGAAAAATAGAGTGCTCTGCTTAGGAATACGCCAAGGCAAAACCTGTTTCCCATATCCATTTTAGGGATATCCATTTTAGGGTAAGGTTAGAATGTCTTGCCATCTCGGTTAAAGATATCCGACGTTCCAGGACTAGACTGGAATTCCAGTCAAGGAGTTAATGCCGAATATCTTGTGAAACGTTAGCCATGCGGCAACAGAATCCTTGTTATAAGGCATGAGGACAAGCGAGTTGATGGCGGTCATGCCCTTCACTAATCATGATATCTTTGCCAAATATCTGGTGAAACATCAGCCATCTATCCGCTTAAGCATATTCTACAAAAACTTTTTTTAATTATCTTTTTAAGACTTTCTCTTCTCCTTTTATCTATCTCTTTTTATCTCTTTAAGATTTAGAGAGTAGAACTTTTTTCACGAAAGGTTCATGTAAACAGAACTCTTTTTGTAAAGCAACGGAATTTGTAAAAACTCTAAGGTGGCCACACTGAAATACATGAATATAGTTTGTTTTCGTGTTCAAAATAATTCAGTAGTGGCGTACAGAACTCTATTTGAAGTCTGCTGTGGTCTATGTCTTTAGAGCTCTATTCGAAAGGTAAAATTGCTGGATATCAAAATTTTAGTATTTTTGTTTTACAACTTTTTGGTATTTTAACGTTTTGTTAAGATCATCTTGCAAACATTAATTCCTATATTCTGCGTTACATTTTTCTGCATAGAATTAAGAACTATACTTTTTGAAAGATAAAATATATAAATGTTAAAATCAATCATTCTAATTGAAACTGTGGTTTGTGATACAATAGTTCAAAATTTCACACAAAACTGTTTAAGTTTAACTGAATTTTGAATTGGATTATAAATTATTTTACCTTAATTTTACCTAAATAATATTTTGAGTGCATAAGCAAATTACATATTTTTACTATATATTTTTAAATCCGCTTAAAGTATTTTCTTTCTGTCTCGGAAATAAACTTTGGCATTTGTAATGTGATAATTTGTGCAATAATACTAAACAATACAACTACTTAAAGTATATGCGCTATCAAAGTGCCAAAATTTAAGTTATATTTAATGTACTCGTAAATTTGTGTTGCTTTCTTTCAAATAAAAATCTTATGATTATCAGCTATTTTCCTTTAGATTTTTATTATTATTGTCTAGTTTATATTTTATTATCTTACGCCAAGTTTATCATATGATTTACAGGAACATCTTTGTCGTAAAACAGATTTACTACTCGTAACACATCAGACGGTAACTGAAGACGCAGCAACATCATGTTTTTTTTTTTTTGACTACCAATTGTGGCGATAATGAATTTCATTACTTTGTTTTATTTACGCTTTATAAATTTGTTACGCCGATAATAAAAATTTTTATTTTCTTTGAAGAATAAAATGTGATTTAAAAATATGAAATGAATTTAAAAAAATTAAAATTCTAATAATAGGTGCGAGAGCTGCCTGAACTTCTCCATTAAATGCCAAATAAATTAAGCTCTAAAAATTGGACAAGGTGATGTCTTCAAAAATTTTACTCAAGGTATTCTCATTATTTTATTGAATATAATGGAACATGTAGTTAAATTTTAGAAAATATTTTTCAAAGGTTTCTAAATCTACTGATGTTTAGGACAGCACCTATGAAATGCTGGTATATGGACACCTGCAAAACAGAAAAAACAAGCTGAATATATTGTTACATTTTTGCCTTTAAAAACACTTTGGGGATACTTCAATTGAAAAAGAAATAATGACACTAACACTTGTTCGTTACACAGTAATTAAATGCTTCGAAAATTTATTTACACTTCACACAACACTTTCTCATATTTCTGACTTAAGACTGTCTTACACAAAGTTGGAAATTAGAATGCGTCTCTGCCAAACAACTGCCAGCTACTTGTACTTCTTTGTTACCTTCTACAATCATCATGAACTTTCTAGTTATTGACAATTCTAGACATGTTCTAGATGCTACAAATATTAGTCTTATGCACAAACACACACACACATGCTTAAGGAACTATAAGAAATCATCAACAATAAACGATAAGAATGCAATAACACGAATGCAACAACAACAATCAAATCATTAATGGCTAATTTATTTTAAATTTGGCGTTCTTTAAATCATGTTTGTTTGTTTGTTTGTGTATTATATTGTTTGCTTTATGTTGTTTGTGTGGAAGTGCATGTGCGCTTATAATAAGCAGATGAATGGCTGCACAATGGGTTAGAAGTAATGCATTTTTTTTTTTTTTTTATTTATCAAAATTCATAAACATATCAAAGTTTACATGAAGGCCTCAGCGCCATATTGGCATTGTTGAGACAATCTGACAACAATTATTTACAAAATTTGGTAATATTGAAATATTATTCTTTAATTGCCTGTAGTTATTATAATATTATATTTTGAAACAAATTTTTTTTAATGAATTTTTATATATAGAAAGATAATTAGAACCTTTAATAGTGGTTGGGAAATCGTAGAAGTGAAAACTACCATTGTATTCAACTCTTTGTTTGGTTTTTTCTAAGCGACACCTTAGCCCTTATAAATTAGATCTTTGCCTTGTGTTCACATTATGTTGGCTCATCTGTAATCGAACTGGGAGAATGCAATGTTTTGTAGCACCTTGTGGACATAAACAAGAAGCTGCATTTTGTGTAAACCATAAACAGGCAAAATAGTACGTCCTATATCTCTATATAATAACAAAGTCGAATAAATATTTGACAGACTTTAAGGCTTTGTTTTGGAAAACTTGCAGCGATTTCAGATTTGTGTTTCTTTCGTGACCATAAATAAGTGCCAAATAATTAATTTTGCTTTGTATTAATGATTCAAATATCATTAGCTTAGAGCGTTCATCTAGTTAAAGTGTGCCCAGCCATATGCGCTTGTTACTCAATTGTTTTTGTAAATACGTTTAGCTATAGGGCTGTGCTCTTTAATACGCAAATACTGCGCTCAGCACCAGCAATGAAAAATACACAAACAACTTCATCTTTTATATTTTTTTCGTTCTTCACCGCTCACACACAAAAGCAAAGCTCTTGTTGGTAAACATTGACGACAACGATTATCAGCGTGAACTTTGTTTTTGTAAGTGTTTTGCTTTTTACAACAAAAAATATTAAATAAAAATAGTGTTTTCTAATATGTATTGGTGTTTACTCTTTCATATAGAACTTGTGGGGACCACTGATCTAGTTTGTTACTTAGTTTATAAAAAATTCCAACAACTGGTGATATTTTTGTTTTTATATACTCTATATGAGATTGCCAATCAAGATTATTTTGAAGCAATACCCCAAATATTTTACAACATTTACTTCATTAATTCGTCTCCCATCAATAATCACCAAAGAGTCACTACTTCTATTCTCTTGTGGTTTAAATCTAACAACATTTTTTTATTGCTAGGAAAACAAGATACAAACTGAATTAAATAGCAGTAATAGGAATTATTTTGTTTTGATTAAAATACGTGGTAAAAGCTTTGTGCGATATTGTACAAAAAGTTTTCTATTGCAATAAAATAAAATTTCGTGTTGAATGGGATTCACTGCCAACAAAACGCACTATTTATCATGTACTAAAGAAAGGGGGTCTTTAAGTGATAGTCCCAAGCATGGACCATGGTCACCTATGTAAACTGCTCTGGTCTTATTTTTGTGGGGATATCTGCAAAACAAGACCAGAAACGATGGAGCAACTCAAATAAAATATCCGTGATGAAATTAATGAAATACCGCATGAAATGTGTGGGAACATTAAGAAAAATATGCTCAAAAGGGTTCGCATTTGTTAATCTAACAAAGACGGGCATTTATCTGATATAATATAATTGCTGACATTGTAGGTATAACAATATGATATCCATTCGCTTTCACTTAAACAAAAATTATAAAAAAATTAAGTAGTATACCTTGCGGCAGACACCCTCATTCATTTTTTTTTACCAAACCCCACAACATGAAAACTTCTGGTGAATCCCAATTCAAAATTCATGCATACAAATCATAATTATTTCAGTTAAACATCATTCTGCAGGCCACAGACTATATTCATACATACACTGAAAAAAATTTGTTCAGAAATTCTCTGAATTTTGACATTACTTTTATGAATTTTTTAATTATTTTTCAACCATTGTAACTTTTCATAGAAATAATGAAACAAATTTCATTCGATTATTTTAATGAAAAACCTTCATAAAAGTAATGAAACATTTTAATAAGAAACATGACTTATTTTCATTAAAAGTATGAATGACAAATCATATGACTAGTGAAATAATTTCTCTAGATCAGAGAATCAATTTCATAAAGCACATGAAAACTGTACAATAAATTAGTGAAAAAGTAACATTTATGTAATGAAATAACTTCTTTGTACTAATGTAATATATTTATTAAAAATATGAAACTCCTTCATAAGGTCAATAAAGTTATTTCATTTATTTAATTTTATTATTTATTGAGCACCTGAAAAATTTAGATTTAATCAATGGAATAGTTGCATTTGTTTAATGAAATAATATCATAACACACATTAATAAAATATGTTCACAAATGTACGTAATAAGATCAATGGAATTATTTCATTTATTCATTGATACTTTATTTCATTACACAAACAATACTATTCCTTGCTTTTGTAAAATTGTATCTAATTATGAAAAAAGAAAATGTTGAACAAGTATTCACCAAATAAAACAGATTTTATTAATTCAAATTACTTCAATACACTGGTATTTAAATTTTTTAAACTATTATTATGCTGATTTTTTGAGTACATACACATATTTACATATGTACATACACAAGTTCGGTAGCCAGAAATTTATTTGTCATTGATCTAATGAATTCTATTTCATTAGAATAATACATTTTAATAAAAAAAAAACTTGACATTTTTTAAACTGTAGCTTAAGATTAATAAATGCCCATTAATATATCTTACCAAAGTTCAAAGAATTAAAAAAAAAATAAATTTTGTTGTAGTCATAAATCCAATGATTTTTTTATAATGAAACTATGGAACCATTCTGATGGAACTATTTCATAATATATTTGAAGTTTCATGCATATTGTGAAAAGTTTTCATCAGATTAATGAAAAATATTTAATGAAACAGTTTCATTAAATATATGACGCATAATTCTTTCAGTGTACAGGATGAGAGACAGGATACTACTCTACTACTTAAAAAAATATGATAAATATATTTATTTTGTAGCTAACAGTTTTAAGGGCTTATTCAATCAAAAATTTTGAATTCATAAGGGTCCAATATCCCAATAAAACTCATTTACAAAATACTAGCTTTAACCCGCTACTTATTTACGACTCGTTATTGTTTTATACATAGATAAGGAATTGAAAAAAAGTTAAGAATAAGGCCGTTACTGTATAAATAAAAAAAGCATCAATTTTTAAATAGCATTACTATTTCATATCCATATTAAAGAGTTTATTCCTAATACGATTCAAAAATTCAGTTTGGGTACATTTCAAATTGCATAAATAATGAAACAATTTTTAAGTATACAATTGACAAAAATATGATAAATCATTTACGCCTGGCAGCCCTCGCTATTAAAAAGCACATACAAAAAATATACTAATTATTTACACTGCATGTACTCGTATGTTGTTTCATTTTGTTCGAAGCAACATACTCGTTTAGCTGGAATACAAACATGTATCGAGTGTCAAAACAGAAAAAAAACAAACCTTTGCTCTGACTGGCTGTATTATTGTATTTACTCTTTTCTCTGCTCTTGCTTAAGCTCGGATTAATGAAAATTATTTAATGAAAGAGTTTCATTAAATATATGACGCATAATTCTTTCAGTGTATGTATTTTCTTGTTATATTTGTTTGCTGTATAGAATATATGCAAGTGGCTCGTTTTTGGAGAATTTGAGTTCTGGCATCATCAATTATGTATAAATTTTACAGCTCTTGACATTACTTTATGCATACTTAAGGACATTTTTTTACACAAACAAAATGTCTGTTGTTTTTGTAAAATATTCGAGTTGCATGTAGTTAATATAGGAGTACATAGATATACTTTTGCATGAATTATTGATATTTTCGTTCTAACATAAAATAAACAAAAGGTATTAGCAATATTAGGGAAAAAGTTACGGTATTTTCAAAAGATCTTCGTGTAGGGTTTTAAAGAGGTAAAATCTAGAAAATTAAGATAAATCTGCATTTCTGGCAAGAGTGAATACAGTTTATATCCACACAAAAAATTCCGTCGATATAGTTAAAACCAAAAGTTGTTTTAAACTTTTCAATTTATAGTAGATATGTTAATTATTTACCTGTTGAGTTTGTTCAAATAATTATTATTGTTCGCTTTATCAAGCGTTTAAATCTAACAGATTATCGGTGAGAATAATGAATAAAAAGTAATTATTAAAAAAAAAAAAATAATTTAAAGCAGAGTCATTTAGACCAATGAGCCTACTGACAATCATCTCAAATCTATTCGAAAATTTTTCAATGGCAAAGTTGACTCCAATATTGAATGGATCAATTCGGCTTTCGGGCTAAACACAGCACAATAGAACAAACGAATAGACTAGTTAATGTTATAAGAAAGACTTTTGAGGACAAAAAGTATTGCTCAGCTCTATTCATTAATGTTTCCCAAGCTTTTAATAAAGTGCGGCATGAGGGATTAATGCACAAAATAAAGTTGAACTTGCCTGCAAAAACTTACGAGCTTGTGAAAAGCTATTTATGAGGCCGAAAGATTGTTATCAGAGAAAGCGATTTTTTAAGCCCAACTCAGCCAAACTAGGTAGGAGGTCCCCAAAGTACACTGAAAAGAATTCCTTCATTAATATAATGAATTTTGACATTAATCTAATGAAAATTTTCATTATTTTTCGGCCAATGATGGCCTTCATTGGACTAATGAATCTTGTTTCATTTAAAATTATGTAATGAATATATTCGTTAGATTAATGATAACTACATTAAGTTAATGAAGCATGAATCATAATATTTATGAATAGTTTACATTAAAACAATGAAAATATTCATTAAGTTAACGACTCAATTTCATTAGTTTTATGAATTTGGTACTTTAAACTTCTTCATCATTCAAACGTAATTTTTTCATTAGGCCAATGAATGTGTTACATTATTTTTATGAAATATTTTCACTAGTGTAATGAATATATTTGTTAAACCAATGAAAATGTTCACTAATTTGGTGAAAAATATTCTTCATTCTAACGAAATAAAATCATTAGTTTAAAGAAGAGTTGCATTATTCTAATGACCTTTTTTTATTAGAATTGTGCTACTGAAGAGAAACTAAACAATTTTTTTTTTTTATATTAAGCATAAAATAATTTTTTATTGTTTTAATACACTATTGAAATTTTATTTTATTAAACAATTTTTTACACAGTAATTAATGTGTAAAATAATATACTTTATCATTTAGTTAATAGTTGTAATATATTTATCATTTCACTTTTACTAAATCTCTAAAATTTTGCACCCAGCCTTTTTTATTACAAATCCAATGAAATTTTCTAATGAAATTATGAAACCTAATGAATCAATTTGAATGAATATTTTCATTAATGCTATGAATCTTCATTGATGTAACGTAATTTTTCATTCCGTTAATGAAAATTATCTAATGAATTGGGTTCATTAGAAATATGAAGCAAATATTTTTCAGTGTATTTTACGAAATACTGTATATTTGGTTTGGATATTATTATTATTATTGATTAAAGTAAATTGCAGCACAACAAGACTGTGTCTTATTTAATAGTACTGCTAAAGAGAATGTACAACATAAATGTTGGCATTTTACAAATTTAGTTTTTAAAACGGGTAATAAACAAATATACAAAAATTAAATAACAAGGAACAGTGAAAGTAAAATAGTTAAATACAATAAAAATAGAAGAAAGAAAAATAAAAACAGAACAGAGGAAATAACAATTGAAAAAAATTTTAACAATAAAACAGTGACCAAAGTAACGAGATGGAACAAAGATTTTGATTTACGCTTCTGACATACCAATCAAACTCGGGTATTCATACTTCAACTTTGGCAGATGGCACAGAATTCTGCAGCGTTCATGAAAACCATCCAATAACTACAAAAAATTTGCAGGAATGTTATAGAAATTGCTAAAACTTTGAAAAATCAAAGTTAATAAAATTATATAACAAACCTGTTCGGCTTTTCAAAATAATGCAGCAGCATAATGAAGTCAAGTACCTTGGTATTCACGTTGATAGTAAGCTGACGTAGAAATATTACATTGATGCGAAAGTCACTCAGTTGAAATTAAAAGCAGCGCTTATGGGCAGAAATTCTACTTTGAAGTTAGATTGCAAACTTTTATTATATAAACCAATACTAAAGCCTTCGAGTACGAGGTCTGATAAAAACATCCGTTGCTTTCATCTTGTAAAAAAGTATTTATTTACTCAGCAATAACTATCTTGTCCCCTTTAAAGTAATCCCCCTCAGATATAATACACTTATGCCAGCGCTTTTCCAATCTTCGAAATACTGCCGAAAAGTGCTTTTTTGTACCGCTAACAGTTTCTGTTTCTGATTTTTCTTTTATTTCCTCAATCGTAGTAGGAAAGCGTTTTTCCTTTCATCGGTGTCTTCAGTTTTGGGAAGAGGAAGAAGTCAGCGGGGACCAAGTGCGGTTGAGGCATTATAACGGTTCTGTTTTTGTCCAAAAACTCACGCCCAAGCATCGTGTGTGAGCTGGTGCGTTATCATGATTGTTTTTTTTTCATAATTTAGTGCGTTTCTGACGAATTGATTCGCGCAAACGGCGTATAACTTTAAGGTAGTATTCCTTATTGACTGTATGCAGGCATTTGACATTTGACCGAACTCGACGTGCTTTATTCGGCCTTGGCTCTTCTAGACGCTGCCACTGGGATGATTGGGCTTTGGTCTCAATATCATAGCCATACTCGTCACCAGTTATGATTTTTTGTGGAAATCTAAATCGTCGTTGACGATGTTCAACCGCTCCTGAGCGGTGTCCATGCGTCGTTGTTTTTGCTCAAAATTTAGCAATTTTTAAAACAATCTTCGCTGCCGCACGTTTCATGCCTAAGACATCCGCAGAAACTGCTTGGCATGAGCCGAACGAAACGCCAACATCATCAGCAGTCCCTCTGATAGTGATTCGATCATTATCCAAAGTCATGTTCTTCACTGCTTCAATGTTTTACTCGAGTGACCAGGACGAGCATCGTCTTTGGCATCTTCTCGGCTATTCTTAAACGGTTATACCATAATTGAACAATTGTGTTCTGTTCATAGTAGACTTGCCAAATGCCACAGTCAACATTTCAAATATCCTTGCGCATTTAATTTTATTTTTTACACAAAACTTAATACACATTCTTTGGTCCATTTTTTCGAATAGTAAAAAAGAGTACACCAAAACACGACTAACCTGTTTAACTGTCAAAAACAAAATGACAATCCGAAATGACTGATATTACCAAAATATATAAACAGACATTTGTACCAACATAACAGAAAACAAGTAAGAGTGTAGTATATTCGGCTGGGCCGAATCTAAAATACCCTTCACGATAGTCACGAATATGTATAGTATATTAAAAATGTGACCTGAATATGCTCGGTTATATATGAACCGATATCGGAATTTTCTATTTTCTGTATTTTAGTAACCTTCTTTTATAACAAGAATTGCTTTTCAGCAAAAAAAAAAATTTTTTTTAATGAAAAAATCGGTTCAGGCTATATCTCGGGTATATATGGACCGATATCGAAAATTTTAATTTTCCAAATTTATATAACCTTATTTCATTACCAGAACTGCTTTTGAGCACAACAAATTGTTTAAGTTCGCTTACGCGACATTTTCATGAAAAACCCGATTTGGGCTATATCTCGGGTACATATGGACCGATATCGGAAATTTTCATTTTCTATATCTAGGTAACCTAATTTCATTACCAGAACTGCTTTTGAGCACAAAAAAGTTGTTTAAGTTCGCTTACGCGGCATTTTCATGAAAACCCTGGTCTAGGCTATATCTCGGGTATATATGGACCGATATCGGAAATTTTTATCTTCCACATTTATATAACCTCATCTTATTACCAGAACTGTTTTTAAGAAAAAAAACATTGTTGTTTAAGTTCGCTTACGCGACATTTTCATGAAAAACCCGGTTTGGGCTATATCTCGGGTATATATGGACCGATATCGGAAATTTTCATTTTCCATACCTATATAACCTTATTTTGCTATTAGAACTGCTTTTAAGCAAAAAAAAAAGTTGTTTTAGTTCGCTTACGCCGCGTATTCATGAAAAACCCGGTTTAGGCTATATCTCGGATATGTATGGACCGATATCGAAAACTTTCATTTTCCATATTTATATCACCTTATTTTATTACCAGAACTGCTTTAAGGCGAAAAAATTGTTTAAGTTCGCTTACGCGGCATTTTCATGAAAAACACGGTTTGGGCTATATCTCGGGTATATATGGACCGATATCGGAAATTTTCATTTTTCATATTTATGTAACCTAATTTCGTTACCAGAACTGCTTTTGAGCAAAAAAAAGTTGTTTAAGTTCGCTTACGCGACATATTCATGAAAAACCCGATTTGGGCTATATCTCGGGTACATATGGACCGATATCGGAAATGTTTATCTTCCATATTTATATAACCTTATTTTATTACCAGAACTGTTTTTAAGCAAAAAAAAATTGTTGTTTAAGTTCGCTTACGCGACATTTTCATGAAAAACCCGGTTTGGGCTATATCTTGGGTATATATGGACCGATATCGGAAATTTTTATCTTCCATATTTATATAACCTCATCTTATTACAAGAACTGTTTTTAATAAAAAAAAAAGTTGTTAAAGTTCGCTTACGCGACATTTTCATGAAAAACCCGGTTTGCACTTTATCTCGGGTATATATGGACCGATATCGGAAATTTTCATTTTCCATACTTATATAACCTTATTTGATTACCAGAACTGTTTTTAAGCAAAAAAAGTTGTTTAAGTTCACTTACGCGGCATTTTCATGAAAACCACGTTCCAGGCTATATCTGCGGTATATATGGACCGATATAGGAAATTTTCATTTTTCATATTTATATAACCTTATTTTATTACCAGAACTGCTTTTAAGCAAAAAAAAGTTGTTTAATTTCGCTGACGCGGCATTTTCAAGAAAAACCCGTTCTAGGCTATATCTCGGATATCTATGGACCGATATCGAAAATTTCCATTTTCCACATTTATGTAACCTAATTTCATTACCAGAACTGTTTTTGAGCACAAAAAAGTTGTTTAAGTTCGCTTACGCGGCATTTTCATGAAAACCCCGGTCTAGGCTATATCTCCGGTATATATGGACCGATATCGAAAATTTTCATTTTTCATATTTATATGACACTATTTCATTACCAGAACTGCTTTTGAGCACAAAAAAGTTGTTTAAGTTCGCTTACGTGGCATTTTCATGAAAACCCCGGTCTAGGCTATATCTCGGGTATATATGGACCGATATCGGAAATTTTCATTTTCCATATTTATGTAACCCAATTTCATTACCAGAACTGCTTTTGAGCACAAAAAAGTTGTTTAAGTTCGCTTACGCGGCATTTTCATGAAAAACCCGATTTGGGCTATATCTCGGGTATATATGGACCGATATCGAAAATTTTCATTTTTCATATTTATATGACCCTATTTCATTACCAGAACTGCTTTTGAGCACAAAAAAGTTGTTTAAGTTCGCTTACGCGGCATTTTCATGAAAAACCCGATTTGGGCTATATCTCGGGTATATATGGACCGATATCGGAAATTTTCATTTTTCATATTTATGTAACCTAATTTCATTACCAGAACTGCTTTTGAGCACAAAAAAGTTGTTTAAGTTCGCTTACGCGACATTTTCATGAAAAACCCGCTTTGGGCTATATCTCGGGTATATATGGACCGATATCGGAAATTTTCATTTTCCATATTTATGTAACCTAATTTCATTACCAGAACTGCTTTTGAGCACAAAAAAGTTGTTTAAGTTCGCTTACGCGACATTTTCATGAAAAACCCGATTTGGGCTATATCTCGGGTATATATGGACCGATATCTGAAATTTTCATTTTTCATATATATGTAACCTAATTTCATTACCAGAACTGCTTTTGAGCACAAAAAAGTTGTTTAAGTTCGGTTACGTGGCATTTTCATGAAAACCCCGGTCTAGGCTATATCTCGGGTATATATGGATCGATATCGGAAATTTTCATTTTCCATATTTATGTAACCCAATTTCATTACCAGAACTGCTTTTGAGCACAAAAAAGTTGTTTAAGTTCGCTTACGCGACATTTTCATGAAAAACCCGGTTTGGGCTATATCTCGGGTATATATGGACCGATATCGGAAATTTTCATTTTCCATATTTATGTAACCTCATTTTATTACCAGAACTGCTTTTGAGCAAAAAAAAGTTATTTAGCTTCGCCTATGCGACATTTTCATTAAAATCCGATTTGGGCTATATCTCGGGTATATATGGACCGATATCTGAAAAAAAAATTTTTTGTCTTTTAGTCACCATGCTTAATAAGTGTGTGAAGTTTGAAGCAAAACGAACGACTTTTGTTTTCAAAAATTTTCATACAAAACTGCAAAAAAAATGGCTTTTTTCGGAATTTTGAATATATCTCAGCTATACGTGGACCGATATTACTGAATTTCAATAGCAAACCCATGAATCGATGGGGTAAAAGAATGGTGAAAGAAAAAAGTTTCTAAGTCTAATGGTTTTCTCAGAAACGGTATTTCAACAGCGGACAGACGGACAGACGGACAGACGGACAGACGGACAGACGGACAGACTGACATCGCTTAATCGACTTTTCCATTAATTCTGATTCAGAATATATATACTTTATAGGGTCGCAAAAAAAAACTGTAGAAATTACAAACGGAATCACAAACTTATAAATACCCTTTACATTTTTGTGAAGGGTATAAAAATGTTAAAATCTAAGATACGTAACTCACGAAATTGAAAATAACGTTTGTTTTTTAATTAGACCTCGTATATTGGTCTATGGAACTCAATTAGGGGGCAGCGCCTTAGCGTGAAACGTTGAACAAATTCAAAGGCGACAAAACCAAGTTCTTCAAACAATTACTGCAGCTCCGTGGCACGTAGAAACTCCCGAATTCATAAGGATATGTGTATTCCGTTAGTAAAAGACGAATTTCCAAAGTATGCGACAAAGTATATCAGCAAATTGGAATTTCACACAATACTTCTGGCACGAAACATACTTAATTTTAGTGATCACACTCCATTGGGAAGAAGGGATGCTGTTGCCAACATCAGAGCGTTAAATAGGTGATTTTTCCGATAAAGTTCCCGAAATGTTAAACTTTCCGCATAGCCTTGGAAGGAGTTCACGTGAAAAACTCATCTTTTTTAGTTATTTTCTATGTTTAGCATTAAGATTTGAATTCTTAGTACCAATTCATTTTTAAGATAAATAATTAAATTCTTCAAAAGACGATTTTCAGACGACTGGCAATAGTTTTGTCTAACAGTTTGTTGACAATGTTATTTCTGATGCGGCCCATACACGTTTCAATTCAATTGTGAATTGTGTCTTTCAACTGAATTGCAAACACTTCATAAACTGAATTGAAAGATTTTCATTCAACCATTAAATTCAATGATTTTATAGACAATTTTAAAAATATATAACGTTCTCTTTGCAAAAACAGAACAAAAATTTATATTTTGAAACCTGCCCAAGAGACTCGAACACACAAAACACAATCGAATTTAAAGACTTGCCAGTCAACTTGAAAAAATCAAAACATTTTTATTTTTCTTCAATCAACTCGACAACTGCCACTATTTAATTGACTTAGTCATACACGCTTTGATTTGGACAACAACCGACTCAGCTGCCAACTGAGTTGAAACGTGTATAGGTAGGATGCTTGGCAACAATGTTTTTTCTGACAACAATGTCAGACAAGTTCACACAATTGCGAGGCGAATTCATAACAGGAGCAATAAATACAACACTACAAAAAATTATTTTTTTTTTTTTTGAAATTTCAAGGTAAAAATATAAACACAAAAAGGAATTAAAGAAAATATAATAAAAAAAATTTAAAAGAAATTGTTTCGTGAAACTTTAAATATTTCGTGAAAATTAAAGTCTCAGATCATGCAACTAAAGCTACGTATACACGGTTGTCAGATCTTACAATATTGTCAGTAAAATTGTCTGAAAATGTATTACAATCGTGTGCACTGCCAATTTTTAACTTACTACCTTTTCAGAAAACCCTTGTCAATCAATTGTAAGACGACAATGTTGTCAGCCATCTGACAATCGTGAGAACACTCTTCGTCGGCATTGGTAGATAATTGGCTGGTATTTTAAGCTCAGTTTTAATTGTCAGATGTATAAAATTAGTCCACCTATAATGGGCAACACTGCCAAACAGATGGTTGTTGATATACATAAGTGGCAATGCCTTACAACATGTCTGGCAATTTTTTTCATCTAACAACGTGACAACCTTGTGATTTGACAATTTTTGTTGCCAGATGAATTATTTGTCAGACCATAGTCTGACAATGAAATTGTAAGATTTTCTTACGATCGTCTGAACACACAACTTACTTCTGCGGGACAATTTTTCATTGTCACTACATTGTCAGCATGTTGCCAGATCCTACAATATTGTAACATCTGACAACCGTGTGTACATAGCTTAAGAAAAGTGAAAATGGCCAGCCAGATTGGGGAGTATTCTGGATGATATCTGGCGCTCAAGATACAAAACATGATTTTAAAAAATAGTTTTTAATTTTTTTCCAATTTTGTTTTAATTACACCATCGACATCTGAAACAGATTAAAATTAAAAAATGTTATCAGCTGCGCTCACAATTTCACCTGTTATGAATTTGCCTGGCAGGTATGCTAGAAATTTTCTGTAAATTTTTCTAGCGATGTTGTTAGATCTGGCAACTGTCTGAATGAAGCTTTACAATTTTTTTTAATATTTTTGAACAATTAAATTAACTTTGCTCAAAAGCATATTTTTGAACTCTTTGTTATTGCTTCTGCTTTTACTTCTTTTTTTCTTCTCGTACATGCTTGCTTGCACCGAAAATATAAATATAGAAAATACCCCTAAAATTGATTTCAATTTTCTCCATCAATTTTAATTTTGTTCAAATTGCTTTTGTTATTACACTTCATCAATGACAAACAATTTACTGGATAGCAAATGTTTTTCTCTTTTATCTAAACTAAAGAACTTTTCATTTAAAACTACACTAGAGGAATTAGTGTGCAAAATGAATTGAATTTTTGTTGACATCAATACGATTATGTGGGTTTAAGGGAAAAGCCAAAACAAAAGCACCGTTTTATACTTTTACAAGACTTTAATACAAACGTTGGGAAACAATAAAAAAAAATTTACAAACTTGTATTTACTGGTTGAACAAAGTTTTAAAACTGTAGGTTTGAATGTTTAATAACTCTTTTAATTGATCTCTATTTTTATTTTTATTTCAGAACTTGGTGAAGAATACTTCGAGAATTTACATTGTTGAATTTTGAAAAACCAAAGTCAATTGCTTTGACGCAACATTCTTATCATCGTTTTTCTAATGTTAGTATTGGATGTTCAGCGCCTACAATAAAACGCCCGGTTGCAAATTTTCGACAACATGGTACAGCAGTGAAATAGATTTTACTTTTATCTCTTCAATTGTAGCAAAACGCTTTACTTTCAAAGGTGTCTTCAGTTTTGGTTGAGGCGTGATAATGGTTGCATTTTGGGCTAAAAACACACTCACAATCATTAATGCGTGAACTGGTGCGTTATCATGGTGCAAAATCCATGATTGTTTTTTTCACAATTCTCTGCGGTTCTGACGAATTGCTTCGCGCAAACGCCGCATAACTTCAAGATAGTATTCCTTATTGACCCTACGCCCTTGTGGCAAGAGTTCATGATGTACCCCGCTATTGCAGTCTCAGAAAGCAGGGAGCAAAACCTTCACATTTGACCGAACTTTAAGTGCTTTTTTGGGCCTTGGCTCTTCTGGACGCTTCCATTAATTTGGCTTTGGTTTCAATGTCATAGTAATACACTCATGATTCGTCACCAGTTATGAACTTTTGCGGAAATCTGGATCGTCGTTGACGATGTTCAACAGCTCCTGAGCGATGTCCATGTGACGCTGTTTTTGCCGAAGATTTACCAATTTTTGAATAGTCCCCGCTGCCGCACGTTTCATTCCTAAAACATCCACAAAAGTTGCTAGTCATGAGCCGAACGATATACCAACATCATCAGCAACCCCTCTGATAATGATTCGATGATTATCCAAAATCATTTTCTTCACTGCTTCAATGTTTTCATCGACTGTTCTAGTGCTGGGGTGACCAAGACGAGCATCGTCATTGACATTTTCTTGTACCAGTTATACTACAATTGAGTTTGTGTTCTATTCATAGCAGACTCGCCAAATGCTACAGTCAATATTTTAAATGTCCTTGCGCATTTAATTTCATTTTTTACACAAAACTTAACATACATTCATTTAAATAAAGTTTTATTAAGTTAATACACATTCTTTGATCCATTTTTTCGAATATTGGCCAATAATACTACAAAATACAATTGGTGCTACTGCACTAAATAGTATCTGAATATAAATTTGAATAAATCCAAGGTAATAATATTTAGAACAGGTACAAGGGTTGGTCAGAATACTATTCCTAACACGACTGCGTGGAAATACGGTGATAACCAGATAGCTATAGTTAATGTATACAAATATCTTGGAACTACTCTGACTTACAATTTGTCTTTACTTGCCTTGTCAAAATTCACTATAAGGTCTACCCGGTTGCAATATATTCATCACAAATTATAAACAGCTTGTTTTCTAGGTTTCCCAGGTGTCTATATGCCAACATATAGACCTAATAATCAGGAGACTTGGAAATTTTTCTAAGATATTCGCAAACATTCAACTTTATATCCCAACAATGTAAATAAATTATTGAGAATTTAAAAGAAAAATAATTTAATAATATTAATTTGTTGAATTTTTGTTGAACTTTATAATTTTTAAATTAGAATTTAATAACACCTGTCAAAACAAAAAATACCTGCCAAAACACAAAAAAAAAAACTTTTTCATTTATACACGTCTCTAACATTTCTTTAGACCTTTCAAACAAATGAACAACCGTTGGTTGCTACGACTTGTTTTTTGAAAGTATCGAAAAGCAGAGAACAAAAATTCAAACAATTGAGTTTTATTCACTATATTAGTTTCTAACATCGACACTAATCAAAAATTTATAAACAGCTTGTTTGCTATGTTTCCCAGCTGTCTATATGTCGAACCTAATTATCAGTAGCTTTTGAAATTTTTGAAAGATATTCTCAAACATTCGAAGTTGAATGTTTCAAAAAATTTCAAAGTCTGATGATTACAATAGCTCCTATGAAATGTCGACATATAGACAGCTGGGAAACATAGAAAACCAACTGTTTATAATTCTTTGATTAGTATTATACTAAATCTGAAAAATCTTAATTTGGGAGAGGAAAATCTTTAAGTCTTATTTTGCATGAAAAATCTTCAATATTAAAATCTTCAATAGTAAAATCTTCACTCTGGCGTTGCCGCCATGAATACTAAGCTAAGATAAAAAAAAGGTAATTCAGTTACAACTATGCGAACGAAATATTTCGACAATCGATTGTGTATATGCGTTAGACTGGCCATAGTGTTATATGGGAGAATTGAAAAATGTTAAAAACAAAAGTTCTCACACTGGAAAATATGAATATGAAATATGAAAATAACAATAATTGTGCATATTTAAAACTTTTTTTTAATTCCGAGTACTTCCGGGTCGAGCCCAAAGTTTTATTGATTACCCTTTTTAAAAATTTTGTGCTTAACCAGCAAGTATTTGAAATTAAAAAAAAAAATAAAAAAATTTTATATGCATTATATCCAGTTCGAAAATTTTGGATTTAACCGTTTTCAATATTTCCATATAACGTTATGGCCAGTCGAAGGCGCATGCAAAGCCTTAAAGGCTGTGTGCCCAAAGTGTTAATTTTTCAAAACCAATTTTATCTTCTGCACTTTGTGATTCAATCAAAATACTAGAAACTTCGTTTTCTATTTATTTCAAATCTTGCGTCAACTTTGGAGCACACCGAGTTGCTAATTTCGCCTTTTGAATCCAAAAAAATCTGTTGTTAATTTATGTGAACCTTCAAATTTTTAAAATTTTAATTAATGCAAAAGTTACCTGAGCAACTTTAACTCTGTTAGCCATTTAATTTATTTATTTTTCAACTTAATATAGTACCTAAATAGAACTCAACTTAAACATTATTATGCATTTAAATAAAGTTTTATTAAGTTAAATGATCGTATAAAAAAGGCTTGTAGTTCTCTTGTTTTACGAGTATAACAACTTAAGCACAAAAGCCATAACGGAGAAAAAAAAAATTGCCGGTAATTTAAATGTTGAACTTGTTACAGGAAAATGTTCACAACTTCCTTAGGAAAACTGGAAAAGGAGGCTGAAAACTGTTTGCCAAAGCAGAGCAAGAGAATACTTATATTCAAGTAGGTAATGAAAGAAATTTTTGCAAAAATAAAAAAGAAACTCAAAAAAAAAAACAATAAATAAGGGAAAAGAGAATTTCCACTGAGATTTTCTGTCATCGTTTGACTGAAACAATGACAATTACACCAAAGGCAGTGCCGAATCTTTTAAGATAACAATAAAACTAAAGCAAAAAGTTAAAGACAAAGGAAATGCATTTTTTTTTTTTTTTGTTTTCCTACAATGAGTCTAAAGAAAAAGAAAAAAAAATAAACAAAATAATCTCATAACATATTTCTCTATTCAATTTTTTTAATGAAATTCTTTCGCACATATACGAGGGCGGATTGATATTTAAGCAGCCTAGAGCTAGGTAGCAGCACAAAGCAAAAATTTTTGTTTTAAATTGCGATCTGTTCGCTGTTAAATTTTACCCAAATTCGTCGATTTACTTGTTGTAGTCGTTTGAATGAAGCAACTTTTGTGTTTCTTGAAAAAGTGAAAAAAGTGAATTTCGTGCACGGATTAAACACTATTTTTTGAAAGGGAAACGCCAAAAGAGGCAAAAGTAAAGTCCGATAAACATAGTGAGTGTGCTCCGTAAGATTAGATGGCAAAATATTGGATTGCTGAATTTGAACACGGCCGAAGAAGCACTGTAACAATACCATCAACAGGAAGGCCAAAAGAAGAAAATTTCAAGCAAATCCTCGATATTGTTAGGAATGATCGCAGAGTCAAGTTATGTGATATTGTTGAAATTGTAAACATATCGTAGGAACGCGTGTTCAACATTTTGCATGAACATTTGCATGTGAAAAAGTTATCGGCAAGATGGATGATGCGTTTGCTCGAGTTCGACCATACCTCTTCACAGCGGTGTTTGGACATGATGAAGTATAATCCTGTTGATTTTAGGCTGTAATTTATAACCGCTGATGAAATATGGGCTACTAAACACTTGAAACCAAAAATCAATCGAAACAATCAGTGGAAGCTGGTGGAAGTGTTCCGAACAAGGCGACTACAGCAAAATCGGCTGGCAAGGTTGTGGCCTCTGTATTCTGGGATGCATACGGAATGTTGGTCATCTATGATTTCAAAAAATGATACACAATCACAGTAAAGTATTATCGTGCATTATTCGGTCAATTAATTGATGCAATCAAGAAAACACGATCACATTTAAAGAAGAAAAAAGTGCTGTTTCTTCAAGACAACGCACCTGTGTGAACCAATATTAGTCATGATGCTAAAATTATTGGAAATACACTTCGAATTGGTTGAACATCCACCTTATAGTCTAGATTTAGTTCGTAGTGACTTTTTCCTGTTTTTAAACTTGAAAAAATGGCTAGTAGGAGAAAGATGCATCTCAAACGCAGAAGTGATTACCAAAACTAACACGTATTTTGAGTGGTTCCCAAAATCGCATTTTTCGGTTGGTATAAAAAAGTTAGAATATTGTCTTACTAAAGGCCGGGCCACATATTTTATTTATTTATTTACAAATTTATTATAATTTAAATGACAATAAACTATATTTAATAAAGCACTAGCAACTGGGGCTATCGCGGTAGTTGTGATAAAGATCTGGGCACATAGAACCGATCGTACGTTGCACACTGACCTCTTCTACTGACAACTAAGTCGAAATACATATATTCTTATGAGCTTTGTCATATGCCGTTTTTCTCCGTTAACGCAAAGTATTACAGTTGAGCAACTTTTAACGTGCGTTGGGACAACTAACAGTTTATACTTTTGTATATTTTGATTTACAGCCTGTTTGACGATATCGAATGAAAAATGTATGCGAAAGAAAGTTAGTCACTCACATTCGAATCAATTTGGGTTTGTCTATTATTCGTTCGCATGTACTTATGTATTTTAATTGAATTTTGACACATCGTTCGCATAGAATAAAGTTAGAAAAACCCCAAATCAATTTTCTTTTACCAAGAGCGCGAATGAACTTATCCTTCCGACAATGGCAAACGGGCTGCTAATTTTGCGTTCAAAAATAAAATCAATTAAAGAAAAAAATGGTGTTCGATTTTTGGTGCTGCGTCTGAAAAACAAATCAAGAGACTAAAATAAAAAACAGTTGAATTTATATCCGACAACCAAGAACCGATTGTCCAACTTTATACTTCGTACACGTTAATACCAGTAGAAAAGGGAGACGGATAATGTATGATGGATTCTATGTACCCCGGCCGTAAGCGTGTTGAGCTAAAAGGAGACTATGTTGAGAAATATATGGTTTTTGAAGAAAAAAAATGTTTTCTACTTAGGTAGCTTAAATATCAATCCGCCCTCGTACATACATGCACAGTTTCTATTTTGCAAAAATATAAATGATATTCAATATCTAAAGAGTTTCTAAACAGAACAGAAGAGTTTCACATTTGAATCCTTTTAATTTCTTTCTTTGGTTTTCAATTTGTTTGTGTATATGATATTTTAAATTTCCATTATTTCATTAGTATTGGAATTGATTTCATAAAAGCTTTTGACTTCAATCATTTAATATTGTGTTTGTTGATGTTCAAAAGTTTCTTTGTGGAAGTTGTTCAAAAAAAAATTATATAAACAAAATGATTTTCTAAGTAAAACTGTTTCAAAAGTTTTATTAAATAAAAAAAGAAAGTTTTCATATAAGCAAAATTTAAAAGAATTTCGTCAGCATAAGTACACATTTACATACAGTGCACTCACAGAAAGTTGCATATAGACGGCATATCATCATACTTTTTGCATCATTATTTGTTTACATATTTATTTTAATATTAAGTAAATAGTCATTAGTAATATGAAAGCTGGCATCAATATAAATGTTAAAAGTCGTGGGCAAACTTTGTCACATATTGCATATCATCAGCGACATCAATCAATATCAAACTGCATCAAAATGATAAAGGGTGGACCATAATTGTATTATTATATGTGATGAGGTCTGGCAACCGCTGTTGTCAAATCCAACGAAAACTACTCGTTGGTTCTGGCAGCAAGGCTTTTGTCATGTTTGGCTTTTGCTTTTCACATCATTTCTTTTGCAACCTTTCACCGAACGACATATATGTTGCTTCATGCCTAAGTGTTGAATTTTTTAACAGCAAAACAATATGATGTTAAGTGCTTTGTCGATTTGTATAGTTAAATACATCAAGAAAGAAAAATTTTGATAAATCAAAACAGATGGTCGTGTTGTTTATAATTTTGTGGAAGATTTGGCCTGCATCATTCATCACCATCATATCGCCAACTCCATTCAGGCTTAACAGGGTCTTCAATCCACACCGCAGCATCTTCTCCACACAGCATTCAAATTGGTATCAGCAGCTTAACCTTTCATCTTCCCGTCACATCCCATCGCTCTTTTGAAGGAAAAATAAGTCCAATGTCCTGTCAGACAATCGTCCTGTAGTAAGTCCACTTAATCACTTAATATCCCCTAATCCCCGTCCGCCCCACACAATTTGAAATGATCAATAAAAAACATATTTACATATATATTTTTGTAAAACTGTTTCAAGTCGGTAGCCATTAGTAGCTAGTGCTTTTTTACAATTGTTTATTATGATTTTTAATACTTGATGCTATTTTCTTTGACCTTATTTAATTCAATATTTGCGATAAACTTCTTTAGCTCGAGGTCCTTTTTGTTTTATTCTTCAGGAGAATTTGTTTGTTTGTGTTATAAATTCAATAAAATATTTGATTTGAATGATTTTTTTTAACGTACATAAAAAACGTACTTTAAAAGAATGTTTCATTCCACTCAAATATTTTATTGAATTTATAACACAAAAAAAGAAATTTTCCTGAAGAAGTCTTCCGAAGGAAGACGAAATATTGAAAAATACATTAAAAATTTGTATAAAAACAAAAAGGACCTTGAACTGAAGAAATTTATTGCAAATATATTTTTTATTCTATTTTTTTTAACTTGGACCAATACTCAGGGGATGGCCCCTACATACGCAGTGCATTGTACCAGAACTAGGAAAATAGGTTGTGAGGAGGAGGAAAGAGGGAGTAGTATTAGTGAACATTTGACTTGAACCTTTCAACGATATAACAGACAGGAAACACGTCGGCAGGTAATTTATTCCACAGACGAAGCGTACGGCTGAAAAACGAATTCTCTCTGTAATGCGTAGTACGATTCCCCGGGCAATCCACCACAAATGGATGAGCTCTGGACAATGAACGCGTGCTACGTAAAAATGTGCGAGTTTCGGGAACAAGGTCCTTAATCTCGTTAGAGCAAAATCCATTGTAGTAACGATAGAACAGAGTAATGAGTTGGAATCACTACTGGCAGCGATAAGCTTCTTCGCCCTCTCCTGCACACGGTCGGGTAACCCCAAAATTGATTTTGTGGCACCGGCCCAAATATGGGAGTTGTATCCCATTTTCGGTCGGATGTAGGTGGTATAAATAGTGGGGAGATCGAATGGAGTGAAGTCTATCTTATACCGTTTCAAAACCCGAGGCACTTGAATGCTTCTTTAGAGACATTAAAAATGTGGTCAGTCCAGCCAGCCAGCGTATGTCAGACTGTATTTTCATTCCAAGAACACCAAGAGCATCGGATCCTCAAAATTTACATGAGTACAGATGAGGCAGTATTTACGTAAATCTTCGGGCAATTGTTGTCTAGTGATACTAAAACAGCCAATTTAAATCGGTAATTACTTTTATTTTCTACTTTGATTTAAAACATATTCTCAGATCATATCACTATTTTCAATGTCTAGTATCTCTACCTAAACAAATTCGTATACGGAAACCCCTCACTAATTGCTTCTCCAAGTTTTGTGTAACACTGTAATCATCAACACACCAAATAATATTTATGGTAAATAAATAAATAAAATAAATACTGTAACATTTAACTACAGAACACCAAATTAAACAATAAAACTCCTGCATTTGAAACTGAGCAAAACGAGAAAAGTTTGAAATGGTATTACAGAATTTTTGAAGCAATAAAAAAACTTCAACAAGCCCTTACGTGAAAATAACAATTGCAAAAACCAACATTTAGTTTTCGAATATGTATTTCTATTCAGAACGTTAACAATCAAAAATCATAAAGCTGCCATAACAATAACAATAATAATAAAACACTTGGAAAAATTAAAAACCACAGAGAATACAACAAAAAAAACACAAAAGTTTGTGTTATTCGACCAAGAAGTTATAATACAGATTAAAGAAACAGCGTTAAAAATATTTCAACTCGAAAATAGAAAAAGAACTGCATGAATTGCATTCGAGTTTCTGAAAGAAAAAGGTAAATTAAAAAAACTGAAGTTAATGCATAAAAAAAACTAAAAATATGTTAACACAAGTTTTCAAAGTTTTGTTTCTGCAACAGCTTACAATAAAAGAAAACTAAATCATTTAGCCATAGCTGAAATGTTAAGAAAATATTTCGTAATTTATTATTTTTCCTAAACTTCTGAATACTTGAAACTAAATAAGAGACAATATTTTGATTGATTTTCGTTTATCAGTGGAAATATATTATGAGGTACACAACTTTGCTTTCGCCGTTAAGCAATAGATAGATGTAGCGGTAAGTGGTAGTCGAATTCATCCCATGGTTCAGATTTGGCCGACAAGGCTGGTGCTATTGTAAATCAATTTCACAATAAACAACCAAGTTTATTATTCACTATACTAGCGTCTATATTTGATTCAAATCAAAAAATTATGAATGGCTTGTTTTTTACTTCCTAGCTGTCTATATGCCGACATTTCATAGGAGCCACCCTAATCATCAGTAGACTTGAAAACTTTTTTTTGTATTTTTGTATAGTTAAAGCATTTTTCTTGTTCATTCCAAACAAAAAAATAAATACAATAATTTATTTAGATTATTGGGATATAAAGTTGAATCTTTGAAAATCTCTTTCAAAAGTTTCCAAGTCTGCTGGAAAACATAAAAACATCAGTAAGCTGGAACTTCACCCAAACCTTCTTTCACCAAACATACATGATTTTAGCGGTCACACTAGGTTTAAAAGAAGGGATATCTTTGCCACCATCAGAGCGTTAAATAGGTGATTTTACCGATATAATTTTATTCCATCATTTTGTTAATAATACTAATAAATAAATTAAATTAAATTAATTTATTTATAGTATTATTCCACATACAGGACTTAATACCTTATATTGCAATGTGGAACTGAGTTTAAGAAGAGATTCGTACATGATCACATTAAAATTAAAAATATAACAATATATATAAATACAAAAAAGGTTAATGTCACAAATATTACAAAATTATTTAGACAATTTAAAGGAAAATATGAAGTTAAAGAACTAATGCCTGAACTTTAGGGAGCACAAAAATCATTATGCAAAAACCACACAATAAATGAAAAAAAAGGGTGCAATAAACTGTTCATAAAATGTATTAATTAAGCACTCTTTAAATTTTTTGGAGCAAAATAAAACATTTTTGTCTAGCATTGGCTGGACTTAATTAATTTTTTGTATTTAGTATTAAGATTTGAGTACTTATTGTTAGTTCACATTGTGAAGATTCAATAAATAAATAAAAGCTAAAAAAAAAGTTTTTTGTATAAGAGTTTTACTTAAAAATTTAACAGTATTAGTTAAAAGTAATGCCAAACACGCTAAGTAAATTAAAGTAATTTATGGTAGTTTATTCTGCATCTCTTAAACCTCCTCTTCAATATCTTTCTGTTATGGCTTCTATCCGGTTGATCTCTCTTCATTATCTAGCTGTATGAAGAGCAGATACTTTCCTTGGTATCTGCTCTCCATAACCATAGGACCTTGGTGCGAATTCTCACCTTGTTCTTCACTTACGGCATCAAGATTCTCAGGAAAGAAGTCAATATGAGAATGCAGATAAAAAAAACGTTATGCTGATATTACAACCCAGTTTATTGAAGTTGTTAAACTCATCATTCACTATATACTCATTATCTGCAATTTTTCTATTTCGTAAAAAACATTCATTCTCTTTGGTTTTGTTCTTGATTTTTTTATATTTATCGTCTTGCATTAAGTGCCTTATCAATAATGTCTTCTTTAATTTTTGCATCCGATGAATACTTTTTATCACAGAGGTGCATGAAACAAGTACCGTCTTTAGGTAATGCCTACAGAAATTGCTTCATAGTACCTAATTTAAAGTGAAGTGGAGGTATCAGAATTTTTAACGGATCAACTATCGCCTCTTTCATTACGTTTTTATTTCTAGGGGTTAATGATGCTCCTTTTGGCCAGTCTTTTTTATCTAATTTTGTGCTCTATTTCTGTAATCCCATGCCTTTATTTATTACCACACAAAAATCACAAAAATATCAAATCAGCCTATAAATATAAACCGCAATATAGTACCTAATATATATCAAAGTTACTAATTAGTTTTTAAGGGGAAAACCATCGCATGGCACTCATATAAATAGTATAATTTAAGATATCTTATGAGGAGAGTTTTCTCTCCCATCGTCATTACAACTTTACTTTTTTTAGCAAATACACAGAAACAAGTAGCAAGCAGGTGTAAGTAAATAGTACTTTGTCTTCTATAATGTGTGCATGAGGTTTTTTCATTGTCAGTTGTATTTTCTTTATATATTTATTATTAATTTATTTTTTGTGTAACTCATTACCTTGCAGCTTGGAAGGTGTTTTACTAATTCTTGTAAGTGTCGAGTATTGTCGAAGCTATATACGCTGCCCAGTGATCAGTTTTAACTAATTTAGCTCAAATATTTTACATATTTTGATAACGTTTGTTTTGATCTTTCCGTTTGGTTAGTGACAGGTTCAAGTCAAACATAATTTTCTTCCCTCGTAACCTTTTTTTTCTAGTTCCTGTACAATGCTCTGCATAGGCAGGGTTATCCCCTGAGTGTTGGTCCAAAATTAACAAATCTTTAAGCAGCAGCTCCTTTCACAGAAATAGATTTAAACTTACACTATTTAAAAATGAGAAATTTTGCAGTAAGCCCAAGAATCAAATATTTAACCAATTGTTCTTTAAGCTTAAAAATAGCACAACTAAAAAAATATATGACGGCAAATATTTTTTTTTTTTTAGCTAAACAAGAACATAAATCATAACAAACAGTAAAACTGCACAAATGTGATGTTAAAAATTTTGCACCATAAAAATGGGATATCATAAAGCTCCAACTGTTAACGTTTTTCTGTTTTTATTCGCTTTTTTAGACTTGGACTCGATTTTTAAAAGCCAAAAATAATTTCTTTTTTATTGCTTCATTATTCAAAAAACTGTATTTGTATTTCTTTTCCAGCTGGTGATAAAGTTTATATTTCTCTTGTTAAGCAAATAAACTTTTGTTTTTATTTCTTTATTGATTTAATTTGTTTTTATATTTATTAGCACTTCAAATTAAAGCAGCAAAAGAAGAGTGAAAGAAACTTTTGTGTTTACTTTGTGCGTATGAGTGATGGCTGGTAGCGGTTTAATAGAGAGTATACGCCAGATTAGCTTCCAAGCAATTGATTCAATTATTTAAATTTTTGCAGTTTAAGATTTTCGTTTTTTTTAAGATTTAACAAGCTTTATTTATATATTCAAAAATTCGCCACATGTTTGTTAAGCTGTAATAACACTTACTTCGTTTCAACTTTTCTTAATCTAAGATTGAAGGAGTGAAATAGTCAATAGAAGAAAGAGACGATTATGTAAGTCACAACAAAATAACTTTTGTACACACAAATACGACATTTGTAAACAAAGCAATCATAACAAGAAATTTTGTGCAAAAAAAAAACTTTTACGTGTATTTTGTTGAATTAAATTAATGACAAATTATTATAAAAAGCCAAAAGTGTAAGGGCGAAACTCTCTTCTTAATTATTGCAGTGAAACATTGGTATCGTCTATAATTTTTAATTTATAATTTGACACATTTGCGTTTGTTTTGCTTACTTTTTTTATATTCATCATTATTATATGCATGAAAAAATCCTTTAGTTGAAAAAAAACCTCTATATTTAGGGATTAAACTAAAAATTTAACAGCACAGTAGCATTCAAGGCAGCTTTAACAGGTAGTGACAGAATTACAATAAATATAACACCAAAAAACATCAACATATATTTTGTTATTTGAGTTGACGAACAGTTGCCAAAACTTAGTTTGAAAAAGCAAGGAAGTCTATGTGTTTTTGACAAATTTACGCAAGGGAAATGAAATGCAGGTATGCTTATACCACTACCGTATTAAAGCTGTCTTGGTATCATTTAAACAACCATTGTTTGGATTTTTTTACACTTCCCACTTTTTATAGATAACATGTTAACAAATTTTGACTTTTCTAGATTTTTTTTTCAATATAGCTGAACTTTTGCTCTTAATATTAACTACAATGGTAATACATCTCTTCTCCAAATCTTTCAAAGTTTAAAAAAAGTGTCATTACTGCTTTAGCATTTTCAGAAAAACTGAAAAAACTGTTATGTTTGGCTGGCTTTATCTGTATTTATTTCTTTACTCAATCTTAGGAAGAACATTTATAAGCCTCAAATAAATATTCAATAGGTTTATTTGTATTACGGATTGTGAATACCACTGTTTACATTGGCCCCAGGTACTTAAAATTATGCGAGAAAAATATATCCGAAATGAAAGATGACGTTGTTTTTTACTAACGTTGATAATTCGAATGACAGAAATTGTGATTCCTATAATTTGCAAAGAGCATGGTGGATTATGGAAGTAAGCAAATGGTCAATATGAAAAAAAAACCATTCTTAAGAAACGTAAAAAAGAAAAAACTTAAACTAAAACCTTATGCACAAATGTACAAAAGCCAAAAATCTAATTTTAAATCACAAAGTTCGACAAAAAATCAATAAGTTGATATAATTTGTTATAGTTTTCAAAACTCCTTCTAAATTTTACTTTTTCACTCTACTATACGACTTTTCAGGCAACCACAAAGAGAACGATCTTCAGTACCCAGGGGAGCTAGAAAAAACAGGTACTTTTTGAAGAATCCAGCAGCCTGCCTGCCTAACAGTTTTGTTCTTTTGTTCCACAATGAAACAAAACAACATTTAATTTTATTTTTGTATGATTGTTTTATTTTAAATTTAATGTTAATTTAATTAAGTAGTATTTCGTTGAGTTTAAGGTCCTTTTTGCTTATTTATTTTAATATTTTTGCCAATATTTCGCTTTCCTTCGGATAGCTTCTTCAGGGCAATAATATTTAAACTCAACGAAATACTACTTAATTAAGAAATAGAGGTCAAATAAAAACCAAATACTAAATGTTAATTTAATTATAACTAAATTTTGTTCTTTTTTTTCCACAATAAAACAAAACAGTATTTTATTTCTATATAATAGTTTTTATTTTATATTTATTGTTAATTTAATTATTAAAAGATTTTTATTAAACTTCACTATGCGACCACAAATAACATCTCGTTCATGACTTAAGAGTAATCCGCTTTTATAGCCAAAAAATGTACTAAAAATAACTGATTGTAATTATTTTATTTGGGATGGCAGAATCTTAAATCGCCTTGGTAACAATTAAAATTACTTATTTATTCTCGCTTATTTTGCATATGCATTTAGCGTATGCAAAAAAGAGATAAAAATATTCATGCATGATCATGTTTCCAACATATATTAACATTGTAATAAAATAACGCAACAACAAACTTGATGGGAATGCATAATATTTGATACTTGCTTTACATAGGCAGTGCAGTATGTAAAGAAGTTAAAATACTTGTAGATCGATCATTTTTATTGCTTAGTAACAATTGCTTGGTGACAAAAAGCAACAACAACATAGTTGGGCGTTAAGAAATAATTTTAATTCAGCAAGTGTTTCCTTTGCTTTTCTCATGCATGTATGTATGTATTAATGTTTATTCGAAATGTGAACAGAAGGTTCACAAATCCACACATTAAGGAGGTTCAATGTGAGAGGTGTTCGCACATATAACTCCTAACCTAACCTAGTTTTCAAAAATTAATGTAAGTATTTATACTTTTTAAGCAAATGAGCGGTACTTGTAAGTGTGAAAACGAATTTGAAAATGTTTATAACTAGTTAACTAAAAAAAACTTTGAGAAACTAATAACCAAATATTTAACCATTGATTTTTTTGCTTTTGATTGAAGGACAAATAATTGTTTTAAGTGAAAAAAACAAGAAACACAATGAACACTAAAATTTTAAATGTGAAACTAACAAATTCACACAATAAAATAGGGATATCGTAAATTTTCAACATCAAAAAGAGTCAGACACTTTGTGCAAGCAATCACACTAATGAATGACTAGAAGACATTTACTTGCTTCTCTTTTTATTCACCTTTTTGGACTTGATTTCTTAAAAGCTTAAAATAAATTATTTCTTATTGCTTCATTATTTCATAAGTGGCAGTACATGTTTATTTGTTTGAAATTTAAGCCAATCAAAAAACAATATTTTCATTTCTCTTGCTAAGCAAAAGAACTTTCTTTTTTTTATTTCTTTATTATATGCTCTTTCGTATGCCGTGCCACTTCGATTTAAAGCTGGGAAAAACTGGCGAGGTCGTTCTATGCGTATGAGCTATTACTGGCAGCAGCTTAATAGACAGTATACGCTAATTATTTGTTTATTTACAGCGTTGCCAACTTTGAAATTTCAAAACGCACCAAAATGGCGAAAAAAGCGCGTTATTTCAACAAAAACGCACCGAATTTGGAATTCTTTGCTTTTTTTAAAAACCTATTTTGTTCATTAAGAAGTATAAATTTTTTACATTAAAAACACGATAATGAAACAGCCTTTTAAGCGACTGTTATACAATAAAACTGGACCTGATAGCACCGCCTGTGGAATGCCATAAAATTCGTTCAATAGCTAGAATTCGTGTTTGTCAAACTTGACTTCTAGTGGGACTCTGTTAGTTTTATTAAGATAATTTTACCTTTACCATAACTATAACAATATTTTATCTAATTTAGTATTAAGTAATATCACATGTAATTATATTTGCTGTCGATCGAAATCAACTGTTACTTTTACTGTCTATTATCAGGGACACAAAAATACAGCTGTTTAACGACACTAAAATTTATTTCAGGAGCATCAAGCATTACTGTCGAAAGCCTTCAAATTCGATTAATAGCGATTCTATCAAACGCAGTGTACATTTCATTTGTGTTTTCTTAAGCGGGGTCTTTAAAAGAATTTATTGAAATATACGAAAATTTGCAAAAATTGTAAGAAATAAAAGATGAAGTTTACGATAATCAATATTTAATGCAAACGTTTTGGAAAAACTTCATAATTTATTTAATAATTTGGTAATTTCTCAATTGCCAAAACTGCAACAAATTCATGAGCCATCATAAATACGAATGTCACTGTTCAGAGACTGTATTTATGGTAATATTTGACAAACTTGGCCTGACCGTTTAATAGCAAAACACTCTCTAAAAGCAGCAGATAATATGGTATGTTTTCCACGCAAAATGAAACGTATAAATTTTGGACACTTTATTAAACTTTTTCTTACATTAAAACAAAATTGAGTTGAATTTGATTTTGTGCCACCGAAATTTACAAAACTCATCGAAAATTAAAGAAAAGCGCACCACGCACCGACTAAAGAACTTTCCGCACAAATAATTTTTAAAAGCACCAAAAACGGTGCGAAACGCACCGAGTTGACAACGCTGTTTATTTATTTATTTATCTATGTAGTTGCAAATGAATTTGCACAGTGTAGGATGCACCACATGGCCAGAGTAACGAAGAGCTTATGCGCACTAGGTATTAACAGTAATTTGTAGCGCTGTGACTATAACGACTTATGTCTTCATGCCGCTTGGCTAACAAAGAAATACCGCAAAAAACTGTACGCTAATACAGTTAATTGAGGCAAACAGTTAACCGTGAGAACAAGATTTATTACTACTATTACGTTTCTACGTTTATATCCACTTTAGCAGATTTTTCAATTGCAAATATGCCAAAAATTACAAAGTACTTAAATACTTCACAACTTTATTTACACTTAATACCACAGTCTATTAACACATAATACTTACATATTTTTCTGACTTATGACTGTCTTTCACAACGTTTAAAATTAATCTCTGCCAAACATCTGTCTGCTATGCAAACTTTATTATAGTTTATATTGTTCATGACGAATCTTATTAATGATAATTCCAGACTAAAATTTATACTAATATATAAAAAGGAAGAATTTGTACGTTCTTCTTTTTTTTCTTTTTTTTCTTTTTTTTTTTTGTATATTGCTTTAATAAAAAATTAACTTTAAGCTATAATAAACACTAGCTAACAATATTAATTTCATTAATTAGTTTATAAAATGTCTCTAAAACCAGCGCTCTAGTATTGTCATAAAACAACTTACTGATTAGCTTTTTACAACAAAATTAATTATTAATATATAGTATAATGAAACGTATTTACAAATACATTACTTGTATATCGAAGAACATGTTTTTGGAGCTTAGCCAAGGAAGTAAAACGAGTAAACTAACAATAGAAAAACGTTATTTTGTTACCCCACCAAAATATTTCGGCTTAGAATTTTGCGCTAATTCCAGATCCTTATTTTATGTAGTTGTGCTACAATCGATTGTTTTCATATTAGCCCACAGAGACTTGCGCTAAGCCGATTTCAGCCGAGTAAGCCTGAGCCGCCGATGATTTCTGGTAGCCCCCGCCACGACCAAAAATTTTTCGGCTAATTCGGCTTAAAATAAGCTTTTTTTCTTATATATTTTTAAGTCTGTACTGCTAAGATTTGTATCTTTTCGTATCCGTAAACCTTGGCAATTACATTCAAGGCTCTAATTTCGTGTAATTTATTCATGATTGTTGGCGTTGCTCCGCAAATTCCACATCTTTGACCAATAACAACATATGCTTATATGTAAACCACTGTCTACTTGCTTCTCCAACTTATGTGTAACACTGTTATCGCAAATACACCAAATAATATTTATGGTAAATAAATAAATAAAATAAATACTGTAACATTTAACTACCGAACAACAATAAAAATTCTGCATTTTAAACTGAGCAAAACGAGAAAAGTTTGAAATGGTATTACAGAATTTTTGAAGCAATAAAAAAAACTTCAACAAGCCCTTACGTGAAAATAACAATTGCAAAAACCAACATTTAGTTTTCGAATATGTATTTCTATTCAAAAAGTTAACAATCAAAAATCATAAAGCAAAAAACCCAAAGCAGCAATAACAATAACAATAATGAAACACTTAAAAAAATGAAAACCACAGAAAATAAACAAAAAAAACAGAAAAGTTTGTGTTATTCGAGTAAGAAATTATAACACAGATTAAAAAACCAGCATTAAAAATAATAATGCCAACTCGAAAATGGAGAAAGAATAGCATGAATTGCATTCGAGTTTCTGGAAGAAGCAGGTAATTTAAAAAAAACTCAGGTTAATATTTAAAAAAGTTCAAAATTTATCAACACGAAGTTTTCAAAGCTTTGTTTTACAAACGCGCAAGATATGAGTAAAAGGGAAATAAAACGTTTAACTAAAATTGAATATGTCATCAGTAAATGGCGAATCTTAGATGGAAGATACGGTGGTGGACAAGAGATATGGTGCTAGCAGAATGCTGGAATGAACTACCTACCTTGCAGCCAATTAACCAACCAAACTGTGTATTACAATTACGTATTTCTTCGCAACAACCAAATGTCAAGAATAATATACAAAAGGATTAAAATAAAACAATTGGCTATAATTTGGATAACAAAAATTATTTTATATGCTTATTATTTCTTTATTTCGACCGTTTTTTCTTTTTTATTGTTTCTTAATATGTGTAATTGTTCGAGCTTAAGGTATTTTTTTTGGTCTTTGGAATTTTTAGTTTTTTTGGTTTTTAATTATCTGGCAATATTTCGCTTTCCTTTGGATAGCTTCTTCAGGCCAAATAATATTTATTTAATTTCAATTTGTAGAATTTTTGTTTTTTAATTTTTCAAAAACTTTCAGTATTTTGTAGGTCAATTTATTTTGTGTTTTTTTAGCATTTATTTATTTATTGACGGCCTTATTTATAAAAACTTTTCATGTTTATTGAGCTCTTATTACACAAATTTTTTTATAGAAATCAGTGCAGCTGTGAAAAAGATTTACATCAGCACCTGCCTTGCGGCCTTATCTGATGATGGACCAATTCCATGGAGTGAATTATTCACGATTCACCAGCGCCCCCGTGGGGCTTACCAGGCTCACACAGGTAGCAATTGCGGTCATATGAGCAACTTCTTGTTGAGGAGTTCGGGCCTTCTAATCCCTCCTGTATGCAATTTACCAGCAATCAATGGAGGACAAGGCTTAATGAGCTGGTAAGCGGAAGCCCACTAAGAGCATCAGCCCTTAAACCAACTCACCCGTCAACCATCACCACTGGTTCCTTTCAGTACAGGTATCTGCTGTATAGGCAACAGATCCTCGGAAGGTTGTTAGTCCCCGAAAGAAGCCCCGCAAAACAATTATCAAGGATACTAACACCCCCTTCCTGCGTTATAGGTTTCAACCACAACCAGAACGTTTCAGCCAAGGTAGACACCTCAACCATGATCAGCCCGGGTCGAACCGTAAGCAGAACTACCCAGGGGCCATGCTGATCCCCGTTCTGCCAATTTTTACCCTTGGTAAGGGTTTCGGAAGCCAATACAACATAAGTCATGTGGCTTCCTAGAGTTATGTTTGCCGCACCAAACGAGGGACCCCTTCCCCTCTTTTCCCGAAAAACAGAGCGACCAAGTTAGGTATACGCGAAGGCAAAGCCTGTTCCCCGGGGGGAGAAATCAGTGCAATAAGAGCTTAATAAACATGAAAAAAAATTCAAAGTGAAATGTAAAAAATTAAAAAAGTCCAGCCAATGATAATTTAAAAAAAGGTTTTATTTTGGGCAAACAATATCGGTAAAATCACCTATTTAACACGATGGTAGCAACGGTATCAACCGAGTGTGGTATATTGCGCGCAAGAAGGTTTGGATAAAGTTCCAGTTAGCTGACATACCTTGACGCTTGCATACAAAATTCTTGTTTTTTCAATTCGTGAATTTTTTACGTTTAAAGGAGCTGCAGTAATTGTTCGAAAAATTTGGTTATGTCGTCTTTGCATTTTTCCCATGTTTGACGCTGAGGCGGTGCTCAATAATTGAATTCTATAGCACCATATAGGCTTTAAAACTGCGTTATAAAACAAAAGTTTACAATCCAACTTCTGCTGCTTCTAAATCAATAATGTTATATGCTGTACAGGTCTGGGATTTTAAAAATACGATGAGGTTGATGAGGTACTCTGTTTACCTGCCGCGACTACAAGTTATGTAATATACCTGGAAACTGGACTGCACTCACTATACATTACAGCTTTAAAACTTCATTTATGCTATGTCAACAAGGTTTAAAATATGAATGAGTACAGAATATCTCGTATATTAGCAGAATATGTAGTCTGTAAAAAAATGGGAATATATAAGGCAAGACTTACTTATGCCGCAACAGCTAATAAATGAAGAGAGAGAGAGAGAGAGAGAGAGAGAAGAGTTCATCACTGATGCACGTAGATCTCAATTTCATGATCTATACCCTAATTTTGATTTCTTTTCTGATAAAAAAATGCTGCCCTTTAAAGGTTTATCATTTTTTTCCGATTACCATCACCCTTAAAAAGTTGTACATGTGTTATTAGCACAAAAGAACAAAAAGTACTAACAAAATGCGGTTTAATAATAACGTACACTTAGCGCTTCAAATATATCATGACTACTTTTAACATACCAACGTTTTAATCACTATTTTTATCTTATATCTTACCGTTTACTCATCTACAATAACAAAAGAATTTCATATTTGCATAAACAGGTATGAAACAAAGATGTAAAAACGGGCAGTATCTCCACCTTACTCGATGTACAGTGTAGGACATGCTATATGTTTTGCCAGTTTTAAGTGCAACATGTTTTGAAAAGAACATGATACCCTTTAATAGTGTATAAAATTTTTTAGAAAAGAACGTGTTGAACCACTATACGTAGAATATATGTAACATTTTTATCAGAAAAGAAAACACCATAAGCTTAATTTCTACACGTTACCAATATTGCAACAACATTATTCATCAAGGATGACTGGACTTATAATACGAGCCTGAGGAGGTCTACTAGATATAAATGGTAGAGCATTCCAGAACAACACTACTGGTATATGCATAGTATGCAACCTTGATAAATCTGAAAATGTCCTGCATGTAATTGGTGAACGTCCCATATATAATGCTTCTAGACAACAGTACTTTCAAAAAAGGAAACCGAATGAAAATGAGGTCATTAGCATACTTAATGGTTCTAACTTTAAAAGCTCATATAAATACCTTGAATCCTGTTTAAAGTATAGAAGATTGATAGTTAGTGAATTTGTTACATAGTTAACTAACTTTTTTGTTTTTTACACTTTCATATAATTTATGTTTGCCAACTCAAATATACATAAATAAACATTTGTACTGTACGAGTAAGTTTAGTAACATGCGAATCTGGCACACAAAAATTATGTTTTGCCATATATAGATAAAGAAATATTATATAACTATAATACCTTATACGTACAAAATTTTATATCTATTAATAAATAATAATAATAATAATAATACAATCCAACTTTACGGTAGAATTTCTGCCCATAAGGCAATTTAGTTGCGCTGATTTTCGTTTCAACTGAGTGACTTGCACCAATATGAGACTTCCACGTTAGCCTGCGGTCGAGGTGTATACTAAGGTACTTGACTTCATTGTGCTGCGGAATAGGTGAATTGTTAATTTGGATAGGCGGACATGTTTATTTACGCAATGTGAATGTGACATGAGTACTTTTTGTTAATTAACTTTAATTTTCCAAAACTTTAACCATTTCTCCAATATCGGAATACAGTCCTTCAAATTTCGTGAAAGTAATTGATGGTTTCCATAAACGCGGCAGGATACTGTGTCATCTGCAAAAGTTGAAATGTGGTTTCCTTATCTCATTGGCATGTCAGTGGCGTAAATACGTCCTAAATACTCCACTTTTTCATTAAATTTGGTGTTATACTCGTTTATAGAAAAAATTATGGTAAAAATATAATCAACAAGAGTTATTGATTACGGCAATTTTTGTTACAATTATAAATTAATAAATCCTTCTTGGCAAAAGCCCGGTGTGAACTTTAACCGGAAAATATTAGATATACAAGTTAGCTACCGCTGTTTTGCAATAGATAGTTATAGCGGTAAGACAGCAAACTATTTCAATTTGACTGAAATCCATAGAAATCACTCCAAAACAAGGAAGTTGTGGAGCCGTATTAGTTGCCGCAGAGAAATGTTGGACGGCATTTGTTTGCTCGTAAACAGTTGCTTGCAAGCCAAAAACCGTAAAGATTTCTGCAACGCGTTGTGACTACAGACAACTGAATTCATTACGATAGTCCCAAACACAGGAAATTATGGGCATATCCCGGCTATGCTTCCACGGCGATGGCTAAACCGAATGTTCACGATTCCAAGGTCATGCTTAGTATTTGGTGGGATCAGCTCAGTGTTGTTTATTATGTGTTGTTAAACCAACTGAAACAAGTACAAGCGATTATTATCGAACAGAATTAATGCGCTTGAGCCAAAGGTTGGAAGACAACCGGCCGTAATACAACGAGAGATACGATAAACTGAGTTTACAGCATCACAGTGCTCGACCATATGTTGCGAAAGCAGTCCAGACATACTTGGAAACATTGAAATAGGAAATTCTACTCCACCCTCGTATTCTCCAGACTTTACTCATTCGCTCGTGTTGATCAATGCCACACCGTCTGGCTATTAACACTTCCCGTCTTATGAAGAAGTAGTTGGGTTGTTTCGTGATTCGCAGGATTTTTACACTGCCCAAAAGAAGTTTTTTACCATAAAGCCTCGAATGTCGGGAAAAATTGTGTCGCTGTGACATCGCTCAGGAACTGTTGAACATCATCAACGACGGTTCAGAGATTTTCTCAAAAACGTTATGACTGGTGACGAATCATCTCAATGGAAGCGTCCTGAAGAGCCAAGACACTTAGGGACATAATATCTAATACTCCGTAACAAGCGGAAAAACTAACTGTTTGGTGTGCTTTATTATCCGGTTAAATTATCAGTCTGTACTGTATTAAAACGAGGTTGGCCAAACGTTACTGCCAAACTCAGTGGTGGCCGCTATAGAGCTGTGATTATTGACTTTTTGCTTCATAAAATGAACGCTCATTAGGTGCATAAGTAGCTACAGTTAATTTATTGAATGAAACGTTTGCTAACCATATAGTTTCACGTTTCATAGCCATGAGTTGGTCACCAAGATCATACAATTTAATGTCGCTATACTATTCCTTGTGGCGATATACTGGATCATGAATTTACGCCGATTAACAGAAAAGCATTGACCACGTGAAGGACAACATTCGCCGCATTATTGACAATATACGGCCACAAAAGATGGAAAAGGCAATGAAAATTTACACCTCCAGATTAGTCCAGCCCGACCAACAATGGCGGTTATATGCCACAAGTTTCAATTATAATGCAAGAAGATTATCTCGAAAAATAAAATAAATTTCATATCAATTTAAGAATGCATCCTTGGTTTGTTCTAATTCAAAGTTCTATACCTCTATAAAAAAGCATACTGCTTTCGTTTTACTTTTCTAAGCCTACTGATTATTAGGCTCGCTCCTATGAAATATCGGCGTGTAGAAATCTAGGCAATTCAAGCTGTATAATTCTTTTGATTTGTATAAATATTAGTAACTAATAAAGTAAATATTAGTAAACGGAATTGTAAAAACATTACTATTTTAGAACTTTTTATGGCAGAAATATATTTCAATTGTGTTGCTCTATAAAGGAAAAATTTTTTAGCAAACCTGAGAATCAAATATTCAACCATTTGTTCTTTATATTCAAAAATAGCACAGTAGCACAAAACAAAAAATATGACGGACAATAAAAAATTTTTAAGTTAACAAGAACAGGAAATACAATGAACAGTAAAAGTGCACAAATGTGAAATGAAAAAACTCTCGCCATAAAACACCGATATCATAAAGCTTTAATACACTAATAAACGAATGAAGGCCTTTTACGAGTTTCTGTTTTTATTCACTTTTTTAGACCTGGACTCGATTTTTAAAAGCCAAAAATAACTTATTTTTTATTGCTTCATTATTTCTATTACACGTTCATTTGTTTGAAATTTAAGCCAATCAAAAAACTGTATTTGCATTTCTCTTCCAGCTGGTGATAAATTTTATATTTCTCTTGTTAAGCAAATAAACTTGCGTATTTTTATTTCTTTGTTGATTTATTTGGTTTTTATATTTATTAGCAAGCACTTCAATTGAAAGTCGTGAAAGAAACCTATGTGGTTACTCTGTGCGTATGAGTAATTGCTGGTAGCGGTTTAATAGAAAGTATACGGCGGATTATTTGCGTATACAGAAACTTCCAAACAACTGAATAATTTCTTGTTTTGTTTTTTGTACATATGTGCATAGGGTTTTAGTTCAAGTTTTTTGCATTCTTAAGAAGGATTTTTTATTAGAACACCAACTTGCTGTCATGAGTAATTTTGATTAAAGAAGACCAGAAAAATAATTAAATTTTTTAACTGTGGGACAACTGGTTGTTTCGTAGTCGCTACACTACTCATCAGCAGCCATTTTTGGATTTTAGCTCGGGCTATGATACGTCATGATCGGCCGCCTTAAACCACTCAAAATTATTCTTTGTCTATACTCGTCTCATACCAGTGGCACCAGAAATTTTTGTCGAAAAATCTTTATTTCCCAAATGTAAAATATTATAATAAAAATAATAGCTTTTCTGCTAAAAGATAAAAACTAAATTTTAAAGCAAAAATACAATTCAATCAAATTTCCTTTCTTAAAATTAGTAGTATATATATAACACTACCATTACACAGGAGAGTACTTTCATAAAACTTCTGTACACGTATTATAAATAAAAATTTCGATAGTGTAGACAACTTTCTTGAAAATTTCTGGTTCGTCTACACAGGAAATTGAAAGTTCATTTTAAAAATAGCGCCGAAGCAAGGAGTCTTAAAATTTGCCTCTACTTCTCTCTATTCTTATTTCATTTGTTTACTAATTAGAGTTGCCAAACTTATTACATTTACAGATTTATGGGGCAATAATTGAAAAATTGGGGCAATAATTGATAATGAGATTATATTTATAAAAAGTTTTATTTGATTTCTTTATATGCATTCAAAGGAGAAAATATTATAATTCTTTTCATAACATGCAAATGAAATTAATTCCATAATTTTTATTTTACTATAATTTCTATAATTCTGTGTATGTGGCAACAGTGTTTAGCAATTTGTCATTTTACTTTCAGAAAACTTCAAAAAATTTGTTTCATGAAATTTTTGATGAAAACTGAGTGGAAAGTAAACAAAATGTGTTAGTGAAAAAGTGTGAGTGTATTGTAACTTTCATTAAATTACTTTCTTGTCTAAGCACTAGGCAAAGATCAAAATAAACTACATAAACTGCTTGGTATGTTCGTACAAACACTTTGCATTGTTTATGGGGATGTTTGCTGGCTTGCACAAATATTTGAATATTTGAAGTGTAAACATGTTGGATGTCTGTGAAACGCTTTAATAGCACTACGAATAAATATTGTCATTTCAGTGGAATTGTTAGAAGAAGTGAAGTGTTAGAAGAAAAAGCACGTAAAATAGAGCAAGAAAAAATAGAATACGCACATTTGCAAACGCATATTTTGCAAACTTCATATGGTAAGTAAAATTGCTGAGAGTGAAGTTTAGTCTGATTGAAATAAAGAAATTTTTTAGTTTGTATGAATTATGTTTGCGCCATTTAAGTGCTTGTGTTTGCCAAACGGTTTGCGTAGTTTATTTGGCACTTAACTATGCAAAATATTTGTAACTTAGAGCCATGATTACAACTTACCTATAAGTTGACGTTAGTTAAAAGTGCCATTAACTGAAGTGAGCGATAAACTGACCGTTAACCATTTTTATTATTACAACTTACCTATGAAATTAAGTGTATTAAGTGTCAAGGTTTGACATTAAGACACAAATAAAAAGTAGTGTTCGGAGGCAAAATTGTAGTGGACACTAAACTCTACTTTTTGATTGTAATTCATTGAGTAGAAAGAATGACCGCTTGAAAAAATGTGTCAATTTCAAATATAAAATCTCTGGTTAAAAGTTACAAGAAGAATTGTCTTCCCTGTAACTTATCCCTTACTTTTAGGTTAAAAAAATTCTAAAACTGAAATGTGATTTATCGGGTAAGTAAAATCCAACCTATAACTAACACTAATAATGGGCCTAAGAGGCAAAAAATTATTTCAAGTGTCTTTTTATGAAAGAAGTCAAACTTCGACGGATATTTGAAAATCATTCACACATTTACTAGAATACTAAGCCTGAAAAATCTGAATATTAAATAAAAGTGCTTAAAATCTTAGTTTTCTTGAAAAATCTTTAAAATTAAGGTAAAATCTTCCAAACAACGCTGTCTCATACTCAATCCATGGTGCATTTTATTAATTATTAAGATTTTTACGTTATTTATTTGTAAAGATTTACAAAATTTTATATTCAATATTTCGCCACCAATTTGTTAGCATTTTCAGCAAAATAAAATTATGATTGTATGAAGTTGCTAAGCTTATTTAACTACTTTTCATTTTATATTCGGGCATCAGTGCAAAATATTTAAATTAGTTAAATCAAACGCAACAAAGCTTGTTGGTCCTCTGTTAAAGATAGCCAAAGTGGATTATACTGCGAGCACAAAAAATGGTTGCCATAAGTTTACTTGCTTTCCACATTGGGAAGTATTTCAAGATCATCCAGATAATTTTTAAGGGAAGATATTCGTTGGATTTCAAGCAGATTTTCGAGTTACACTTTCCCTTAGCCTAATTTTAAGCTGGGGAGACCTGCAAAGTTGCCTCTTTCTTCTAACTCTTCTTTTTTCGGACGAATAGTTTCATACGAATAAGTTCTATTGCTCACATTTCTGGATCTTATGTGGATCAGAAAAATCGTTAATTGACACATCAATACCCTCAGGGGTTCTCAAGGCAATATTTTCTGTACAATGAGTACTCAAATATTTCTTATATTTTAGTCAATTAACTCTAGTGATGGCGAACGCCAAGTCACAAAACGGGGAACCAACCCCCTGGGGGACGAAACAGAGATTATAGTGGGTGAGTGATCTGATGACAAATCGAACGTGCATCCATTTTAAAGGAAAATGTTTTGCAACTCCAAAATTTATAACGCCTGGCATGTATCGTTGGACTGACGGCCAATAAGTGGGGTGTTCACTTGAAATCACATCTTCCCATTTTGGGAAGAGTGTCAAAAAGTACACGGCCTTTCCGGGAAATTAACCGTGATCAAGCATTATAGTCACCTACCAAGTAATTTGAATAAGTGTGAATATTGATCTTCTCTTGCCGAGAAATCGAGGAAATCGAGGAGATAAATATTTTTCCATGGAAATGTTCAATGCATATATTAGTTGCTTGCAGATACTCCTCATGTGTCTCGTTCAGTAAATAGTGCTTAATTCTGTTTTTTATTAGAATTGCCACAAGATCTTCCACGGGGATCTTTTGTGTCGTACAGTATGTAGCCATTAATTTTGAAATAACTGTTGGGTTTCAAATGAGTTTCAGCAATTAGTATTACATCGATTTTGCCATAAGGAAGTATTCAAGTTCGTTTTTATGTCGTTTTTATGAACATTTCCATGGACGGATGCCGTTCGCGTTCCGGAAACATATTTTTAAACAAATCATTTGTATAAAATGGTTTAAAATTTTTTGTGATTTCGACTTTCAGCACAACAATTTCGTGACTTAAAATCGTAATAACATTTTTTGCGAAATGTGAGTTCCATCACGTGGCTAAACTATCGACTAAAAATTTACCGAGAATTTTTTAAATGGTGTGAGATGTAGAGACCTCAGTTGGGTGTCCAGAATGTTTTCTATTTTCTGTGCTTGTACTGCTACGTACTGCTTTGCCAAGGAAATGGTTGGTGCAGAGTAACCAAGTGTAGCCTTGGATTAAGTTATAGTTTTTTCCGCAAAAAAATTTAAATTAAATAATGCAATTCCCTTTTTTCCACTTTTTTTTCAAAAAGCATGATAGTCTGCTAGCAACGGCTACCGAACACAAAATAAATGAAGCTGTTCGAATTTAGAGAGGAGTTACTGACAGTAAGCAGGAGCAATATTGTAATTTCCGTTAAAGATCGGAAAATTCAAAAACGTGGACTTATTGGGCCACCCTCGTATATTCACATAATAATCATTAAAGGATGCAAAAGACGCTTAGAATTAAGATGGATTCAAAATATCATTTTCAATGGACGGAAGCACAGATAAGAATGGAAATTCCTATAGTCATCTTGTATATTAAAACATTTTTCTCTCTCATATAAACAGGCAGCGTTCAGTCGACAAAATTCCCGCACATATTAGCAGACAAGCAGAGATTTTCAAAGACAGACTGAAAGTCCATAGGAAAGAAATACTCACGCAGCAGATTTATACTCCCACACTTAATGACAGACATACAAGACATTGAACTTCCCATTCAAGCCACATACAGAACACACAAGAAGTACTCTTCAAGTTGTATCGTTATTTCCTACAAAGGCGACGGGTATGAGGCAACTTTTTCATGGGAAAAGTAATCCACAACATATATATATGTTAATATAAATATACTATAGCTTTTGTTTAAGTATTTTATTTTATTTTCACTTGTTTGTATGCGTATTGCTTAGAAAACTTAAACAGTTTTCTTATCATTTGCAAAGAAGAAAAAGTGCGGAAAAAGTTGAAACTGTTGGGGTGATGTTAACATTTCCTATTTCCTACACTTGATTTAACTAAATTCGAATTGATGTTATTGCTATAATTTTGTCTACAAGAAAAGTTCTGACTACTTAAAGCTTGCTGCCGGGTGACTGTGATGATGAATTGATTACTTAAATGCTGAATTCCATTTAAAGTGTATTATGCTAATAAAAAAAAACAACAAATCAAAAGTAAAAGTAAGAAACCACTTTTCGGGTTCTAAACGTTTCACTATCTAATTTCTGAAAGTATTTTAAGATGCTGTTCTTATAACCAACTTTCTGTCAGCTGAATATAAAATTACATTGTTATAGGAGGGGGCAAAAAACCAATTAAAGTAAATAAAAAAGTTTCATGAATAAAAAATTAACTATTTAATACTTGCTTGAAAACATCTGTATTCAATGACGCTTTTTACTTCATCGCAAGTAATTTATGGTATTTATTTACGTTTTCATTTATTTATAAAATGAATAAAGAGTTTGAGCTATAAAAAGTGACATTAATTTACTTTTATTTATTTATAAATTTTACACTCAGCTACTTAAATACGAGGTATACAACGCGTGATACTAATTGACATATTAATAAATTAGTTTGGCAAGCATTTAATTTCACGTTTTTCTACCGATGGATTGATCATTTATATTGCAAAACATAACACCTTTGAATTATTTTCTCTGGGGATATGTAAAGTCTGAGGTATTCAAGAATAGATCAGCCACGACATATGCTTTGCAGCCAACTTTAGCCGTGTGCTATTCGCAAGATACCAGGCTCTTGAACGACTTGCCAAAAATTGGATTTTGCGAGTTCATCAGTTCAGACGTAGTTGTGACGGATATTTACATGATATCACTTTCAAAAAGTAAATACCATCAATTGTTCTTTTAAGCGATAATAAAAATTTCAAACTCACTTTCAAACTTATACATATTTATTTTCTATACATCGAATTACACAATGAATCACAACACCTACAATCCGAAGTCTCGGGCAGACGCCTTCTATGCAAAAATGCATTAAGTGAACCATGCCCAAAGCACAGACTCAAACCGAACCCAAAGTCTGGGTGTTTCTGTACAAAGGTCACGTCACGTATAAAACTATACGTTACCCGCCTCTTGTCACTGTTTGTGCAGCGCGCCTGCCAACTAGAAACGAGACACTCCAAAAGTAGTGTCTTACCTAACATTTCCACAATCCAGTCAGCAGCAGAAATCCTATTCAGAAGTGGCAAACCCCTCTTAATCTTGAAGTAAAAGTTTTGAAGCAGGTAATGACGGTGATGGGGAGGACATACTTGACGATGAAGGTTCTGCATGCAGACTTTCCATCCCTGCTCTGATCATGGTTGCAGAGCCCACATCTTGGCTGAAACATTCTGTTTGTGATTTTAACCTTAAATCACAGGGAGGGGAATTAGTTTTCCCTGATGAATGCCAATTTTCGGGGCTAATAACCCCAAAGATGCTGTTGTGTAGCAACAGATATCTGTAATATAAGGAACCAGTCGTGATAGTTAGATGGATGAGTTGGTTAGTGACTGATACTTTAAACTCAGTGGGATTTTTCTTTCATTAACTAACAAATTGAGAAATAAACCTAAAATGTTAACTAAGTATGATTTGTTTTGTATCATAAAAGGAGATCAAGTTGATACGTTACTGTCAACTTTAAATTCGTTTGACCCCTGCATTTAATTTACAATTGAGACAAAATTAAACAATAGAATTTGATGTTTCTAAGAAAAGATAATAGTTTGTTAATAGATTGGTATCAGAATCCAACGTCTTCTGGAAGAATAATTAATTATAACTCAAAACATCCAAGGAGAGTAATAATAAATACCGCAAAAAATCTTATAGACAGAGTATTTAATATTAGTGATATTAGATTACATAGGAAGAATAAAAAAGTACTTAAAAATATATTAGTTGAAGATAGTTTTCCTAAGGACCTTGTTTGCAAATTAATTAGACAATATGATAGCAGAAATAGATCAGATGTTAGTATAGAAACAAAAATTTATAAATCGTTAGCTTATGTACCCGGAATGTCTGAAAGGTTACAGAATTCTAGTATGTTTGATAAAAGAAGATATAAAATGGCACACAAGGTTTATAAAACAGTTGGAAGATTATTTAGTAAAACAAAAGATAGAACTAGTAACCTAGATAAGTCGAATTTAGTGTACAAAATAAATTGTAGCGGTAATGACAGTGAACAATGTGACTAGGTATATAAAGGAACAACGAAGAATAAATTGAAGACTAGATTAGCAGGACATAAGACAGATCAGAAAAGTAGAAATATTAATTCGTCTCAGAAGACTGTTTTGTTTATTCATTGTCGGGATTTAAATCATAACCCAGATTTTAATAGTGTTTCCATATTGAATACAGAAAATAATTATTGGAAATGTTATGTGTTTGAGATGCTGCAGATAATTAATGTACCATTAGCAAATAGAAGTAATTTTAGAAAAGATACGGAAAGTTTAGCTCAGAATTATAGGCATCTAATTTATAAAAATAAAGTAATAAATTAGCATATTAAGGAATCTATTATTATGTTAAAAATGTTTTTTGTGTATCTTAATTTTTTGTGACACTTTATGTAGAATGTATTTATGTATGTATGTTAATATTATTTTGATTTCCTTTCAAATAATTTATAAACGAAAATCAAAAAAAAATCTCCTGAAGAAGTCTTCCGAAGGAAGACGAAATATTGAATTAAATAAACATTTAAAAAAAAAATTATAAAAAAGACCTCAAGCTTGACGATCATTACATCTTCATTAACTAACTGGGAAATTAAATACAAGAGGGATTAGAAGGCTATTCTGGATAAGGTTTGTTCATATGGTTACAAACAAATATTGCTACCTGTGTGCGCCTAGTAAGCCACACGGCGTGAATAATTTACGGCCGTCAAGACATGTCCTGATATAAACCAATTATAAATCCTGCTCTTAGTATTTCGCCAGCCAGTATAAATTTCTGTCTCCGAACATGCATAAGGTGAATGAATCAGTTGTCAGAAAATGTCAGAAAGAAATTAAAATTTCTCCAAATCTTCTTTTTCAGCGTCATCATCATCAAACTCATCAGTACAATCCTTACACTCAAAATCAATCATTTTTTAAATTCTTACCCTTGTCATCCCTTTTGCTCTCATTTCTATAGAACAAAATATTCGCATGTCATTATATGTACTCAATTGTCCAATGCTGCCTACAGCCAACATTAAAATTAAAAAATGCTAAACAGAACGCTTCAATATTCCTTTTCACTTTTCTTATTTTATATCGTGAATAAAATGTGAAATTTTTATTCCCATAAAATTTTCATTTCCCAAGTAGGGAAATTTGCTATCATGAATATCATGGGAACGTTTGTTTTGCCATCAATATGTAGTGAGTGTACAATAGGGAAGAAGAAAATATAAAAACAAAGTAAAAATTACTGAAAATTTGTGGTTAAGTGATGTAAAAAGAAATTAACAGCCTGTTCATGGAACACAATGTGCTCAAGAAATCTTGATGTTTGTTCAGGTTTCTGGCAACCCTTGTTGTCAGAACCAACGAACAGTTTATTCGTCCGTTCTGGCAACACGTTTTTTAATGCGAATTCTTTTTTGTGCCATTTTTTGGCTTCATAATTGTTCGCTTTGCCATTCGCTGTTAAGACGTTGAACTACATGAACCTAAATTATTAGTTTTATTTATTTGTGAGATTAAATAAAAGTACTTTCCACAATTATCAATCTGCTGTGTATTTATTTTTTTGTGAAATAAAACGTTAATTGTTACAAAGTGATTAATATTTAGTGGCACTCGAGGAAAGCAAACTGTGGGTTGAAAATTCTACATCCATTGGCATTGAGTTGAACGCGGTGGTTTTCGCACATCATCCTCACAACTGGATTAATCTTTTTCCTCAATTTGTGTCAAGATCTACGTGGTGAACCGGAAGAAAAGAATCAACTGGTAAGAGAGCGAATAAGGAAGCTTGCTACACAACCGTCTGTCCTAAGGGAAGCCGAACGATCCAGACAGTCACCAACCCCTGTGAAGGCTACTCGTCATCACCACAAGCAAAGAAGTGTCCCCTAAACCCATTGGAATCGGTAAGTCTGCACCTTTTCATTTTTTTCTAATAACCCCCGTGTGCACCCGCACATTTTGGTCCTTCGAGCCGGATACGGGCCAGCTATAACCCGGCAGTCCTCCCATGCAAACACATGCACATGTACAGCTACATACATATGTATGTATGTGTCTTTGCATAAGTTAAAATAGTGGTTTTTCATACAAAACTAAAGGTTATGGCCACTTTTCTAAAGATTTAACCCCAAAGCTTATACATACGTACACTGGTGTGTCGTCATAAGTACATACAAATATACAAACCCCCTTTTTTTGTGATTTTAAAACAAAAAGAAAAGTAACAAAGGCCATACTTACCTACACACATCCATATATGTGCACAATTTAACCTCTACCCCCTCCTTTTTTGAAAAAAAACCACATTTTTAAATTGATACATACATATGTACATCCATACATATGTATGTATGTACCTACAAATTTATATGACATCTTGAAATATCAAAGAATACTTACATACCTGGGTATACATAAGTATGTACGTACATCTACATATGTATATGCATATAATAATCTAATTAATTATCTAATTAATTACCATAACATAACAAATCTAAAATTTTTTAAAGCTGACACATACATACATACATATGTACATCCATATACATATGTATGTATGTTAATAACTTCATAAATTAACCCCCCTTTTCGCTGTTAAACAACAGATTTGTTTAATACGTACTTACATACATATGTACATACGTACATACATAAGCGCGTAGAACAAATCGTCAAATTAACACATTTCTGCAAAAAAGTTTTTTATACATACATACGTTTCCCGCGTAAGTGCATACATACGTACATATATATGTAGATTTTCCCGCGCTAGTGCAACTACATATGTATGTACATATATAATCTTCGCGGCATCGAAAATTACATACATATGTATATTGGTTATTTTACGCGTGTACAGTTTCGTCCAAAAACGTTAGTTTGGACGAAATCATAAAATATTCAGAATTTCGCATAACTGTATATGCAAAATATAATACACAAAAAATAGAAGCAAACAAAAAAAACAACAACAAATATACCGCCAGCGGAATTTTTTCATACTTAAATCTTCATTGTGCATACACAGCCACCTGAAATGCATACATACAAAGAGAAAAAAAACCAAAGTATCAGGTGCACAGCAAAAATCAACACTTTGTACAAAGCAGAAAGCTTCAAAAGCAAGCCAAAGATTTGTTCTTGCATACTTGCTTTATGCCCGTATGTATTTGCATTTTTTTGGGTTTGACCTTGATCCAAGAACAATAGTAATTTCTTTGACTAATGTTCGTAAATAAACAACAAGTTGGCATCGAACATCGAACCAACTAGTGGCGATCAAAAGAAACCACACACAGCGACAACAAATGAAGTGCTCATATGTAAGTGCGTATGTGTGTCGTTTATGTGCATAAGCTAATGTAGGTCAGTGACACTTTTGGTACATAAGAAATTATTTACCATCAGCTGGTTACGTGGGTGGTTTGAGAATTCAACAAGAACAAAGAAGACAAGTGGCTTAATTCTCCAACAATAGAATTGGAACATAAAACAATAAATAGTTTATTTCTGAACGTATGTGCACCCAGTAGGACTTTATTTCACAGAATTTTCCTGATAATTCAAACCAAACCAATATACATATAGGTAATAAAAAGTAAATATTTCGAAAATTTGTTTTGCGAATAACACGTAACGTTTTATTTACTACTAACCCCCATAAAAAGTGGTCGCTTATACAAAGCACCACTTTGAACATTTTGCACACAGTTGGTAGCCTCTACGAGGTACCAACGAAAATTTATTAAAATTTTTCTTTGAAAATATATTAACCCCCATACATAGTGGGTGCTTATGCAAAGCACTATTCCCCTTTTTTGAACTATCTACACATAGTTGGTAGCCCATACGAGGTACCAACTGAAATTTCTTAGAAAATTTTCTGAAGTAATTTTTGAACCCCCATTAACAGTGGGTGCTTCTACGAAGCACTACTGCAACTTTTACACATAGTTGGTAGCCCATACGAAGTACCAACTGAAATTTTTTAGAAAATTTTTTGAATTTATTTTTGAATCCCCATACTTAGTGGTCGCTTATACGAAGCACCGCTCCCACTTTAAACTTTACCCACAGTTGGTAGCCTATACGAGGTACCAACTGAAATTTTGTTTAAAAATTTTCTGAGATTTTACCCCCATCAACAGTGGTCGCTTATACGAAGCATCACTGCAACGCTAACTTTACGAATAGCTGGTAGCCTATACGAGGTGCCATCTATAATTTCTTCGAAATTTTTCAATTTTTCAACCCCGGTGAAACATCATTGGAGAACTTTGGAACATCAAGAATTAGTCTTCACAACTTGCCGTGGCAGCCGATACGAGGTGCCATACATCATTTCTTTAAAATTTTTTTCCTCAATTTTGGAAAATTGAACAAACCCCCCACTTCAGCGCGCTGATACGCAGCCCTGTCTGAAAAAAAAAGCGTAAAGAACTCTTTTTATTTTTTTTGTGGAATCCTTGCACAGCAGTACTATCCATCAGATAGCGCGTACACATTCAACAAAATGGCCACGTTAAAAAATCTCTTACATTCCTCGGATCGAGTAGTAAAATTTCAAAGCTACTTTGAAGGCTTGGCAATAGAATCGCACACGATTCACACCTTGAAGGCTCATGAAGCTCACATCCAGCGGCTTTGGACAACGTTCGATTCCGCATATGTAACCGCGGTGAATATGTATGAGACGATAAAAGAGGACCTGGACATGGCTACCTTGGATAAACGGTTTAATTCTACCTATGAAGCGTACACCATGGTACTGGCAAGGATTAGCGACCTTTGTGATATCCTGCCTGCCAAAAATAACGCGGCGTCCCCTTCAACAGCAAAGGAATTAACTTCCACCCCTTCTATTTCACTACCTCCATGCGATACAGAAATTTTCCACCGTGATTATAAATCCTGGCCAACGTTCCGTGACATGTTCACGGCCCTGTACCGCAACAACAAACGTTTGACCCCCGTTGAAAAAATGTGTCACTTGATGAAGAAAACACAGGGTGAAGCACGTGATCTTCTCAAAACCTGTCCCATGACCAACGAAGGTTTTGACATGGCTTGGCAAAATCTCATGGATCGCTATGAGAACCCAAGGATCCTCGTCAACGAGCAATTGAAATTGTTTTTCAACATGAAACCGATTTCACGGGAAACGGGCAGTGATCTCAGGCGGTTGCAGCGCACAATTAATGATTGTCTAACCAATCTTCACTTGTTAGACATGTCCACCGAGGCGTGGAACTGCATTATTGTCTACACTTGCTGCACGCGCCTGCCTGAGACAACACTTAGCTTGTGGGAGCAATCCTTGCCGCCGACAAAAGTTTTGCCCACCTGGAAGCAGCTTGATGAATTTTTGACGGCCAGGGTTCATACTTTAGAATCGATAGCCGACATGCGTTCCACATATTCTAGTTCAAATTCCGCAAAGACCCCGCAAGCTACTCGGACCAATAAACTTAACCAGTCAGCAACGAAGAAACTTCAAAGTTACCAGACAAACGTTTCCCAGGACAATCAGGGAAAATGTGCGCTCTGTTCACATTTTCACCCTTTACGATTCTGTTCTGTGTTTTTATCTATGTCAATTGATGAACGTTATGCTGCAGTCAAGAAGCAGAATAGATGTACCAATTGTCTTGGAACTTCACATGGTTTTAAAAACTGCAAGAGCAAATACACTTGTAACACCTGCAAAGGCAAACACCATTCTTTGCTCCACCGCGCTGCACGGAAATCTACATCATCTAACCCCCATATAAGTCCTAACGTCCTCAAGACTCAGGAAAACCCCCAAAATCCCATAAACGTGATGCCTTCTACCTCAACACAAGCAGCGAATCGTGCGTTGCAGTCATTCGCGACTCAGCTGCAAACCCCCGCCCAATCGGTCATACTAGGAACCGCACTTGTCGACGTATACCACGGTGACCTAAAACGCACTGTTCGTGCCTTAATAGACTCAGCATCTGAGGCAACGTTCATTTCAAGGAAATTACAAATGCACCTGGGCCTTGACACAAAATCCTCACAGGCTCAAATACACGGCTTGAGCGATTCTGTAACCGCCATCTCGGCACAAAGCTGTGAAATCCAAATAGGTTCTCCAGTCGACTCTGCATTTGAGCTCTCGTTAAATGCATTAGTCATCAACAAGTTGACTGGTCAACTTGCCCATTATCCGTCATCAGCACTTCAAAATGACGCTTTTTCAAAGTTGCAGCTAGCGGACAGCTACCAACATCGGTGCAAGGAAATTGAATTACTGCTCGGCGGAGATGTATACCCGAAAATTATTCAGGACGGCTTGCAGTGGGATGATCAACACTCTCTGGTGGCTCAAAAGACAGTTTTCGGTTGGATCATCACAGGCACGGTCGCCACAAACCCGTGCAGAAATTCGGTCTTATCGTTTTTCAACACCGTCGAGTTGAATAATCAACTTCAACGATTTTGGGAACTTGAAGACCTCCCCAGAAGAGCAAAGTCACCCCCGGAGGACGCATACTGCGAGAAATTATACACCTCCACTACATTTCGAAATAAGGATGGTCGATATATTGTTTCGCTACCTTTTAAACAAGAATATCCTGAAAAAATAAATATTGGGCAATCCAGAAAGATCGCATTTTCTCAATTTCTCCGAAATGAAACAAGATTATTAAAAACCCCCCAAATAAAATCCGAGTATGATCGCGTAATCACAGAGTATTCTACTCTGGGTCAAATGACCAAAGTAACCCCGCACATGGTGACAGCGGCACATATTACCTGCCCCACCATGCCGTCATAAAACCCGACAGCACCACAACAAAATTACGAGTGGTGTTTAATGCCTCAAGTTCATCATCCAACGGCACGAGTCTCAATGATCTTCTTCACCCAGGTCCAATCTTACAAGCAGATTTGATGGTATTAATCTTGAGGTGGAGATTCTTCCGCTACGTTTTTAATGCGGACATCGAGAAAATGTACCGCCAAATCCTGGTACCCCCCACTCATACCCCCTTTCAGCGAATTTTGCATCGCATCTCTCCCCATGAAATAGTTCAAGACTATGAACTGAATACCGTGACATTCGGTGTAAACTGTGCCCCCTATCTAGCAATCAGAACATTGCTAGAACTCGCGACAGAAAGCGAAACCGCTTACCCTACAGTCTCTGAAATTCTGCGGAATTACATGTACGTTGACGATGTTCTCTATGGAGCTCACACCATATCATCGGCGCGAAAAGCTCGAGACGAACTAATAACAGTTCTGGACACAGCAGGGTTTTCATTACGCAAATGGACAGCGAATCATGAAATGTTGCTGCAAGGGCTTCCCTCAACGCACCTGCTGGACGAAGAGTTTCTTCAGTTGTCAGACTCCAGCATTACAAAGACATTAGGGCTCAGGTGGAACGCTGGAAGCGATCACTTTTATTTCAAGTTGAAATCTACCCCTGATCGGAAGTTAACTACAAAGAGACGTGTGTTGTCAGAAATCGCCAAGTTATTCGATCCAGCTGGATGGTTGTCCCCGAAGATCATAGTCGCGAAGATGATTATGCAGCAGATATGGAAAGATGGCACAGATTGGGACGAAGATTTAAACCCCGTAACGATGCAAAAGTGGCTTAATTTTCTCGATGATTATGTCAACATTGAACAAATCAAAATCCCCCGATTCATTGATTTTGATCCTGCCTATCAAGTTGAGCTACACGGCTTTTGCGACGCATACTGCGAGAAATTATACACCTCCACTACATTTCGAAATAAGGATGGTAGATATATTGTTTCGCTACCTTTTAAACAAGAATATCCTGAAAAAATAAATATTGGGCAATCCAGAAAGATCGCATTTTCTCAATTTCTCCGAAATGAAACAAGATTATTAAAAACCCCCCAAATAAAATCCGAGTATGATCGCGTAATCACAGAGTATTCTACTCTGGGTCAAATGACCAAAGTAACCCCCGCACATGGTGACAGCGGCACATATTACCTGCCCCACCATGCCGTCATAAAACCCGACAGCACCACAACAAAATTACGAGTGGTGTTTAATGCCTCAAGTTCATCATCCAACGGCACGAGCCTCAATGATCTTCTTCACCCAGGTCCAATCTTACAAGCAGATTTGATGGTATTAATCTTGAGGTGGAGATTCTTCCGCTACGTTTTTAATGCGGACATCGAGAAAATGTACCGCCAAATCCTGGTACACCCCACTCATACCCCCTTTCAGCGAATTTTGCATCGCATCTCTCCCCATGAAATAGTTCAAGACTATGAACTGAATACCGTGACATTCGGTGTAAACTGTGCCCCCTATCTAGCAATCAGAACATTGCTAGAACTCGCGACAGAAAGCGAAACCGCTTACCCTACAGTCTCTGAAATTCTGCGGAATTACATGTACGTTGACGATGTTCTCTATGGAGCTCACACCATATCATCGGCGCGAAAAGCTCGAGACGAACTAATAACAGTTCTGGACACAGCAGGGTTTTCATTACGCAAATGGACAGCGAATCATGAAATATTGCTGCAAGGGCTTCCCTCAACGCACCTGCTGGACGAAGAGTTTCTTCAGTTGTCAGACTCCAGCATTACAAAGACATTAGGGCTCAGGTGGAACGCTGGAAGCGATCACTTTTATTTCAAGTTGAAATCTACCCCTGATCGGAAGTTAACTACAAAGAGACGTGTGTTGTCAGAAATCGCCAAGTTATTCGATCCAGCTGGATGGTTGTCCCCGAAGATCATAGTTGCGAAGATGATTATGCAGCAGATATGGAAAGATGGCACAGATTGGGACGAAGATTTAAACCCCGTAACGATGCAAAAGTGGCTTAATTTTCTCGATGATTATGTCAACATTGAACAAATCAAAATCTCCCGATTCATTGATTTTGATCCTGCCTATCAAGTTGAGCTACACGGCTTTTGCGACGCATCGGAAAAAGCATATGCAGCTACCATTTACCTTCGCTCCGAGAACCAAGGCTATGTCGCTACCCATCTTTTGGCGGCAAAAACGAAGGTAGCTCCTGTAAAATTTGTCTCACTACCTCGAAAAGAATTATGTGGGGCAGAATTGCTGGCCAATATAATAGATTCCATCCAATCTCAGCTTAATCTGCGAGATTATAAAATCTTCTTGTGGACAGATTCGACGATCGTGCTCGCCTGGCTGCAAAAACCACCTCATAAATGGAAAACGTTCGTAGAAAACCGAATTTCATCAATTGTGGAAAAAGTAGGCAAGGACTCATGGTCTCACGTAGAGTCCAAACACAACCCCGCTGACATGGCATCTCGTGGTATTACCATCGCAGAGCTATCATCAAACGATTTATGGTGGCATGGGCCATTTTGGCTTAGACGTCCGCATAATGAATGGCCATCAAGAAACTCTGATTTTGATACCGAAGAAGAAAAAAGGCCTATTCAAGTTCACACAACTTTAGTTCAAACTAACGACGTTCTGGAAAACTTTTCAGACCTCCCTCGTGCGCTGAGAGTCTTATGTTATATGTTTCGGTTTTATATCCACGCACGAACAAAATTGCAAGCTGATGCAATACATCACAAGGAGTTGTCGGCCAAGGAAATAGTTTTCGTCAAAAACCGTCTGATCGTCGCTTGCCAAAAAACTTATTTCGAAGAATAATACTTACAATTATCTGAACAAAGATCATTGTCCCGCAAGAGTTCGCTTTTAACGTTTAACCCCTTTCTCGACTCTAACGGAATAATACGAATCAATGGTCGCTTAGCTAACTCCCCTACTTTGAGTTATGATGAACGTTACCCCATTCTATTACCCTATCATGCCCGTTTTACACGGCTACTTCTTACGTATTTGCATAAATATTCGATACATGGCCAAAACGCGCTTTTGTACCGGTTAACAAGGCTACGCTATTACGTCCCTAGACTCAAAACGTTAATAAAAACGATCATATCCCAATGTCTTACGTGCGCAAGACATAAGCGTCAAGTCAGCCAGCAAATAATGGCTGCCCTACCCCCCGAACGTGCACAGCTAACTCGCCCTTTTCACAACACCGGAGTTGACTTCGCTGGACCCTTCGACATCAAATCCTATGTGGGGCGTGGCTGTAAAGTAACTAAAGGATACGTGCTGGTTTTCGTATGCTTCTCCACCTAGGCGATACATCTAGAGGTCACAGGAGAAATCTCCACACAGGCCTTCCTCGCCGCCTTTGCACGTTTCTTTTCGAGACGAGGTACCCCTCACGCATTGTACTCTGATAATGGCACCGCATTTGTTGGCGCTTTCAATATTCTATTTAAGGACAAACAACAATTCCTGTCCCTTGTGAGACAGGGCTTGATGGCTCAGGAGAGTTTCAGTCTCGTTGACTGGCATTTTATTCCGCCTGGCGCTCCTCATATGGGAGGCCTCGGGGAGGCAGAAGTAAAAAGCTTCAAGGCACATTTCAAAAAACTATGCCTCAACCAGACATTTACCTATGAAGAATTCAGCACCATGCTTACTCGCATAGAAGCCTGCCTCAACTCCAGACCTTTAAGCCCGAGGAGTGAAGACCGTGCTAACCTATGTGCGTTAACTCCGGGCAATTTTTTGATTGGAACCCCCCTTTTATCCCCGCCAGAACCTGACTTATCCAGCCATTCACTCAACTATGTGAATCATTGGCAAAAGTTAAAAATACTCCACCACCATTTGGCTCGTAGATGGAAAAACGAGTATCTTGCCGAACTCCATAAACGCACTAAATGGAAGTACCCCCAGCGAAATCTCGGTATCGGCGACCTTGTAGTTGTCCGACACGAAAGTGTACCCCCTAATCAATGGAGTCTTGGTCGCACTGAAAAACTTTATCATGGCCCTGATAACAGGGTGCGTGTGGCTGGAAAGCAACTCAATCAATTTTATATTGGGAGCAGATGTCTACAGGAGGCTCATACGCGCTGGGATACAATGTTCCACAATTGGTTCACCACTTGCCCAGGACACCGTGTTAGGCTGGGTAATAATTGGAAAATTCGCCGTATAATAGTCTTCTTTATATACTTATATATATCAATCGATCTATATATATCTTTGCATTTTTTCTTACATATATACATATTGCATTTTTTGTGAATTATACATCCGTGAATTATCATATTTTATAGACTCTATTTTAAGTAACCTTTTGAACTGTCTGTTAGATTTAGAACCTGAATTGTAAGCATACCGAACCTTTTTTGTTATCCTGTATAACAAGGGGGGGCGGGATGTTCAGGTTTCTGGCAACCCTTGTTGTCAGAACCAACGAACAGTTTATTCGTCCGTTCTGGCAACACGTTTTTTAATGCGAATTCTTTTTTGTGCCATTTTTTGGCTTCATAATTGTTCGCTTTGCCATTCGCTGTTAAGACGTTGAACTACATGAACCTAAATTATTAGTTTTATTTATTTGTGAGATTAAATAAAAGTACTTTCCACAATTATCAATCTGCTGTGTATTTATTTTTTTGTGAAATAAAACGTTAATTGTTACAAAGTGATTAATATTTAGTGGCACTCGAGGAAAGCAAACTGTGGGTTGAAAATTCTACATCCATTGGCATTGAGTTGAACGCGGTGGTTTTCGCACATCATCCTCACAACTGGATTAATCTTTTTCCTCAATTTGTGTCAAGATCTACGTGGTGAACCGGAAGAAAAGAATCAACTGGTAAGAGAGCGAATAAGGAAGCTTGCTACACAACCGTCTGTCCTAAGGGAAGCCGAACGATCCAGACAGTCACCAACCCCTGTGAAGGCTACTCGTCATCACCACAAGCAAAGAAGTGTCCCCTAAACCCATTGGAATCGGTAAGTCTGCACCTTTTCATTTTTTTCTAATAACCCCCGTGTGCACCCGCACAATGTTTTTCTTATTTGCATTCATGCAACGCGAAAAAAAACTTTTTGGACGAACAACGTAACAATCGTCATCTGCTTTCTGTCTGTGTATCGCTTTTTTACATGCCAAACAGGCGAATGCTGCGCGAATGGAAATTTTTATTCGTTGAGCAAGAAAAAAGAAGAAGCTTGAACAAAACTAAAGATTCAAATATATAAAAATGGAAATAACAGCAAAAACAAGTATGCATACATGTTCACATATGTACATATACATAAATAAACGTTCATATCCATGTTAACACGTACATACATATACATATATGTATGTACATATATGCTAACAATTTCCTTTGTTGCTAATTATTTAAAAAAAGGAAATAATTTCAAAAATAAAAGAATAAATTAGGATCAATCCATAAAGGCATTTGTCTGATTATCAACAGAATTTGTATGACCAGCAAATATTCTATAATTTTTTTTTCCAGCATAAAGATGTTTTGTTTACACAAATCATGGTACAATAATATAACGGGTAAAACCGGAACTACAACCAGCCAACAATAAAAAAACAACATGGCTTTTTATTGTTGCTTTGTGTTTATAACTGTCAAAGAACACAAAAGGAAATAAAAAAACAAACGTATATTTTTCTTCGTGTTTTTATTTTACAAATAATTTTTCAATAAGTTTTCGCATTTAAAACTCGTGCAATAAATTAAATATATAAATAAACATCAAGAAAAAGCTGTCTGTTGTGCTTGAAGCTGTTTTTGTGTTTGAAAAATATTATTGGAACATTTTTTTTCAAAAACTTTTTCAATTTGTAAACAATAATAAAAAATGTGTGTGTATGTGTGCACTTTTGATAGTTGTCATCACAGAAAAAAAAATGTAACGTTTCGACACTACCTATATATTATTGTACCATGACATAAATATTTATCACCGGTTTCTTTTTTTTTTCAATTGAAATAGGGCTACCGTTATTCACGATGCAAAAATATATTTTACACGAATAAAGTAAACAAGATATATATAACTTGTATAGTGGCAATACTGGGGATTGAGAATATGTATACTAATACGTGTATAACGTAACAGAACGCGAACAATAAGAAACGCGTTACATAGACCCAATTTCTTGCGTAGTCATAAACGTGTCGCTGGTTTTCGTTTTATTTAAAACGCGATCCTTGAACAGGCTGTAAATGTAAGTTTTATAAGTTTTTGTTCTATCCACACCTACTGCAAGCTATAGATGTACATACTCGTATGCACGTAGTATATATATGCATGTTAAAAAATGTAAAATATTCAATCCATTTTCCATTCAAGAACTTTTTTAATAGGAGGGACAGCACTATTTATTTCTTCCGTAAGCGAATTCCAAAATTCAGTCACCACATCCTTAGAAACTTTCACAAAACCACATATAATTGGGAAGCATGTCAAGTTGCATATTATTTATAGATTTAGATCTAAAACTAGTTTTTAGTTAATTTATATATCCCTTTAAAATGTAACAACTACTACATTTTTTCTAGTTCTCCAAAGAAAATAAAATAAACAAATTGACACAAAATATGGGAAAAATTTTTTTGAAAAATCCATTCATGATAAGGCGAAATTTTGAATGGGAACATTATTCTTGTGCATGTCATCCTCTGCTGAATTATATATCAGAAAATGGGCACATATTTTATGGGAAAAATTATTCATGATCGCACTTTTAGGAAATGGGGAAACATTTTAGGGGAAAAATTTATGATGATAGGGGTGATTATTAACCCACCTACTATTACTACCATGAATTAACATTTAATGAACTGAAGTGGACAAATTATACCATGGATACGTACTAATATGCGTTCGCGCTGTTTCTAAAGAGTAATCTCAAAATTCTACACCATTAATAAAGCTGAACTAGAAAAAAAATTTTCTTGTTCTTGAGTATCCATTGTAAAACAATAAGTCACCAATAATTTATTCTTTGAAAAATACTACAAAAATACTAAAACTATAGTTTAGTAGCACTGCTGATCAACTATTCATTGAGTTGCGATTTTATGCAGATTTGATAAATTCAACTATTTATTATGTTGGATTTTTATTTTAACTTTTATCTAACTTCCAAAATTGTGAAGAAATCCTTACTCATATTACAAATGTGAAATTAACAGTCTGTTTATAAGAGATGACTCGTCGATAAAAACGCTAACTTTGCAACTTTTTTTTGTTTTTGGTTTATAAACCGCGACTATTGACGATTAGTATTAAAAAAACGTAACATCTGTCAATTTATTTTGGTTTGTAAGACGCGTGTCGTCTCACCATAAATGTCAAAATCGGCGAATGAAGAAACATGCTCGTCAATAAAAAAAATGTGTAGAAAGTGTTATAAATAATGAGAAATTATAATAAAAATAGTTTATAAGTGGTAATAAATAATAAGAAAACTAGGAATGGAAATTGCAACAGAACGTTCTAAGAATCTCTCAAATTTCTGGAGACATGAACTGAAATCGTTTTTTCGTTGAATACAAATGTTTTGTATACATATATACATACATACATAATAAAACATACGCATATACAACATAAAACTTGCAGTTAATATATAAAATTTTTGTTTGTTTATTCGTTTAAAAAAAAAAAAAAAACCTTTCCACAAAATATTTTGTTTTATTTATTTACGTATACATACAAACGTATGTATGTATGTGTGTCAACTACGCCTAGAATAGGATTGCCGTTTTTTAGATTGAAAAATTTTTTTTTTGCTTTGAAAAATGTAAACAGATACTATTTTTTCGGATGGTGGCAACAAACAAATATCATAAATGTTTGACATATACGCGAATTTACGTAAGTTGCACGACACAATCAAGTCGCGTTTTATGAACACAATTTCTTACGTACTCGTCTATAAATTGGCTCGTCGCGAGTCAGCTAACTCGTGCCCTATAAACAGTCTGTAACTCTGTCCGTCTGTTACCTTTTCACGCCTAAACTACTGTTCCGCTGGTGCGACAGTCGTTAAAAGATAGTTTTTATTTTGAATTTGCGCCACAAAGGGGTCAAAAAGTCCAATCTTTTTTTTAATATTTCCGCAATTTATGAACTGACATTTTCTTTCGATTGGGTTTCTAAAGAATCTGGCAAAAAAAAAATTTTTTTTTTTTTTGGACATCGGACACTGTCTGCCCGTAAAAATAATTTTTTAGAAACTCTGAACCAAATTTCAATACTCTTTCTTTTTCCAAAAGTATGTGTCAACAGGCTAAAAATTAAAACCATATATTCATTTCAAACTAACGAAATGTCTGTCCGAAAAATTAACTTTTGAGTACGGCGTATGAACATATTTTTATCTTCTCTCGCCTAAAACGCTGCGATAGTTTAAATGAAACTTGGTTAACAGATACTTATTCTTACTATGCAATTTTAGCCACAGAGATGAGAATAGGAGTTCAAAATTACCATTTAAATAACTTTAATAATACTCGCCATTTACGAATGTTTTCTTTTGAAAGAGTTTGACAATGAGCCCAAAAATTTGGCGAACAGACAGATAAAATGTCCATTCAAAAAATACATTTTTCATTTACTGCGGTGAACCGAATTTCAATATTACTACTTCCTTTAAAAGAGTTTGTAAGCACACCGGAAAAAAGTTTTTGGACATCACGCAGATAAAATGTCCAGTTGAAAAATAATTGAAGTAAAATGAATCGATTTTCAAAACACTTTGTTACTTCTTTTGAAAGGATATACTAAAAGGCTAAAAATAAAATAGTTATATCAGATAACGGACTAATATAATGTCCGTCCAAAAAAATAGTTTTCTTAGACAAAAAAATTAATTAATTAAATACAATAGAACACTCCGTTATCACGAACAGATTTTAATTAGTTTTTAATTTTTATGTCAGAGAAATAAAATGTGATAAAAAATATCTGTCCAAAAAAATAAATTTTTGAATAACTCTGATTTTCAAATTTTTTTTATTGTTTTATTGTTTGAAAGGTGTGCTGGCTACAATTCGATCCGATTGCATATGTTTTAAGAAAATATCCGTGACAAAAACCAATTCATTTTGAAATGGTTTATGAACTGGCTGAAAATAAAAAAATTGAACATGAACAGAATAAATTGAAAAATCTCTTTCCTATTGGAAATCAGATAAACATTTGATTCGTTCAAACTATGCAGTTATTCATCTATGCGATGATTTAATTTCATTTTTCATGTGTGACCAAACACTGGTCTGTAATATTACCCAGAAGAGTAAGTGCTGCAATAATGTTAGTTTTGAACAAAGGGCCTACTAAAGATTCATTGAAGCTTTAGATCGGACTACATAAGATAACGGACGGTGGTACCTTTGGCTCATGATTTCAGATAGACTCTACTGGTTATCGCTAGAGATACTCAAGCAGCAGATATAGATGCTTTCCTGGAAACGTTTTCGCTGTAAATGCATGGAAAAAATACTTCTTACTACAAATATGATTTCAGCTGCGCTGCGTTGCGTGTTCGGATCTGCTCTTATACAAATCGGAGAACTTATACCATTTATCCCGACCTCATGAAGTGATATAAATAATAAAGAATGGGTATTAGAAAGAATTATTTTAGCACTGATGATTGGAATAAGCTGTACTCAATATACACTAAGGCGATATCATATCCTGTAGAGCTTTTCAATTATCAAGTGCTAACAGGGCTACAAATTGAGACTCAAAATTGGCGTTCCAACAATAGCAAAGAAAATCCTTATCGCTCTAAGGCTGTAACATCACGCAGTTGGACATTATACTGTTGGAACAGAGTATTGTGCGAAAAATTATAGCAGAATAGCGAAATCAGATTTGCAATTCCAGTCAAAAAAGCGTAGATTTTATAAATCCTTTTGGTTTTTAAAAAGAACTGCAATATAAAAGAAAAAACTGTGCATACCCAGATTTATTAAATGTAAATAGTACTAATCCAAATTTGAAATAATATAAACTTAATAACACAAAACACACACTGCGAAGTCATGACTTAATAACAAAATATCTTTTTTAGCTCTGTTTTCGCTTCAAAACAAGCTATTGAAAACACCTGTTTTCCACAGACAAAGTCGCGGGTAAATGCTAGTCAAATAACAAACATGAACTGTGCAACAAACGGTAAAAAATAAGTGGAAAATATATATGTGCTAAAAATCTAGTCGTAGAGACGAAGACCCCCTGTACCATACACATTCGCAAACAAAAGCAGATAAACTCTTTTTATATTAAAAGTACAGATATAGAGTAACATTTTGATACATAACTTGAAAGCGTCATAGGACGGCAACATAGTTAATACCTTAAGGAAAACAAAACGTCGTAAAAATATACTTAAAAATGGATTTGTCGTAAAAACGCTTTCCGCAAAATACGTTTTGCTTAAAAAATTATTAAATACATAATAATAATGGTAAACACCTTTAACTTAAATATCCATTATAAAACAAGAAGTGAAAAGGGTTTTTTTTTTCTTTGATAATCACACCAAAGAAATTAACTTTATTAGCACTGCTGAAAACGAAAGTTGTTTAAATTTGTTCACTTCCGATGCACAAAAGTAAATCTAAAAAACAACTGATTTCAAATATTTTTACATGTTTATGTAGTACCACTAATAAAGAGCGAACTAGCGGTGAAAAAATCCAACATCGTCATTTGACCACTATTTCCGACTACTGAACCACTGTGCACCTTTTCCAAAATTGATTTGTTACTCGGCAACAAGTGTTTTTTTATTTTATTTTTTTTTTATTTATCTGCTGCTGTTAAGATATTTACACTATATAAATACATATAAACAATGTCTCTTAATCGAGCTCTCTAGTAATATTAATTAATCGATGATAGTTTTTTTTACAACGTGTGAATTACTTTTTGTTTATTTGCATGAAAATAAGTATATACATACCATTCGTCTTTACGTCTGTGATATTAAAAAAAAATTTATAGCAAGACTTTCTCATCACGAGAATGATATAATAAGGAATGCTTTAAATGGACAAATAAACTTTAGTTGGTCGAATACAAATTACTTATCACCAGTTGGTTTTTTAAATCAGGATCCTCCTAATTTTAACTTAAATATTAATTTGCGTCCCCCTTTTTATATGAAGAGTACTCCGGGTACTCACAGGGGTTAGCGCCCATTTGTTGATTAGTTTTGTTTTAGTTGTTAAGTCTTACATATAAGTTAGTTTTTAAAATTAGTTTTAAGTTTATTTTAGAGTTATACTCTCATCTGTTTCATGCTAGCTCCGGGAGCAAGAGCTTATTATACATCAGTTTTGCATATCGCAATATATTAACTTTATTGAAATAAGTTGGTTGCTTTTTAATTATATTGTTATTAGGATAAAACATTATAGTCCTAAGTTTTTTGTCTTTCATTGTATTGTAATTTGCATGATATTGTTGTTTCAAAGGCTCAATAAATCTAAATCTAAGTACATACAATAGTTTTATATGCAATGAAAATATTTAAAAACATTGCTAGTATATAAACTCGAAAACTAGTGTTTTTAATGTTATTTTTCTTTTTTTTAGAAACGAATTTTTGCAAATTATTTTCACAGCCTATAGATGCTTGATCGCGGCTGAATACTATCAAAGCTTATTGGTTCAAATTGCGCGCATACGTCGTTAAGATGCTTAGTTACCATTAGAAATATAATAAAATCTGCATCAGTTATGAGCACAAGTCTTCAACACAAGTAAAAGGGCTAAAAAGCACAAGTCTTCAATGGGACCAAAAGGGTTAAAAATCAAGTTATCATTTGAAAATGCTGCCTAATAACCTGTAACATTTTCTTTGTTAGAAAAGAAAACTCCATTAAACTTTTTGTATTGTATTTTACAGAAATATATTAATAAATAAAGTTGAGTTAATTCAATTATGTTTGTGGTTGAGGAGTATAATCCCCTTCTTTTCTTTCATTTTCAATAAAATTGGGTGGTTAATGAACAATTATACTTTGATTAAAATTTAAAGCAGTTTGTTTATTTAGTATTTATACATGTACTTAAAATCACTACATACCTGCCTTCTGATGATTACTGTCAAAGAAATGTTGTTTATTTTACCGTTTTGGGACAGACGTCTGTGGAATCTGCTTCATACAACGAATTAAGTCTATTATATTTTGAATGTTCTCAATCACGTTTTTATTTTTATTGAATCTTACTATTTCTAACTTCTTCTGAGGAAAACTTTTTTTTTTTTGTTCTTTTTTTCGGTTTGGTTTTATAACAGTATTAGAGCTTCACTCATTTAAATGAATTTTCTTTTTAATTTTTCATTGTTTTTCTTTGAAAAAGTTCTCTTTTGTTGTGTAATTGAAAAGCAAAACGGATTAGTTTCAGTAGTTCAAATCATTTGAAGCCTTCACTAGAAAAAGAAAAAAAAATGAATTAATATTTCTTATATAATAACAAGTATGGCTTATAAATCAATTTACAGGATTATCCATTTAATGGTTTCAAAACCGACAATATCTGGCATCTGAAATATTATTTACTTAGTGAGCGATTTTTACGCACTAATAGAAGAACTTTCGTAGATATAACGATTTTTTCATTAATGCTACGATTTTGTCGCCAACGTAAAAAATCTATCGATTTATGAATATTGTTTCATTAAACAAATAACAATCGCAAATACAATGCAATTTGTTCAAGTTTGTAGCGGGAATCCAACTTGCGACACTGTAGATCGAGTACTCAACAATATCAGCCATCGTGTATATAATGGAAGTCTTACAATTACAGTATATAATGAAATATGACAATTATTTTAATCACATTATATCATAGCTGTTACGAATGTCTTACATTAACACTATGAAATATTTCCACTGTATTTAATACACTGTTTAGTAGCTATAACGAAATTCTTACATTTTCATTAAAGATGTTTCGTAACACAAATGAAACAATTTTCGTAACAGGTTTGAACTTGAGCCAGCCAAATACCATCATATAATATTAGAAATTATTGAAGTTGTAAAAAATAAAGTGGCACTACGCAAAACTTGCATGCTATTAATAAAGCTTTCGCCATAAAAATGAACGTTTTCATGCTATTAAAGGGAAAAAGTGAAGGAAACAGTTTCGCTCTCATAACAAAGCGTTGTTCTTTCAGTGTACGAATAGATCGTGTTACAACCGAAGAATGCGTGAGAAAAAAATTACAAATAAGGTGTACAAATGTGATCACTGTAGCATGACCACGACATGAATGCACTCTTGTAGTCATAACATGAATACATCCTATTTCTATTTCTATGTAATTATTCAGTTGCAAAGTAAAGGATGCACAGCATCGGCGGGGTGACGGAGACCATATGCCCAAGATGGTATTAACAGTACGTTTGCAGCATCGCTGTGACTAACTATAACAAGCTATGCCTTCACATAGGAAGTTGCAACATGGTTAACAATGAATGACCTCTAAAAAAAACTGTAAACCAATACAGTTAGTTGAGACAAGCCGTTACCCAGTGTGAGTGAGACGCAAAACTCTCGAAGACCGAACAACAAAAACAGCAAGCCCGACCGCACTTAAGAGCTAATTACGACGACGCGAGAGCTGTTCTTCAGCCCAGAGCTGCTTTACGACTTTTAAAGGCATGTATAAGAAATAACTGAAAGAATATCAAGTTGCATCTAAATTCACATGGGCAATGCTCGTCACTTGACACTCTTTTGTGCGTCGCCACTGACCGTTGCTGTGACGGTGCGAATGTTAAGTGCAGTCACCTAAATATGCATTAGATCTGTGCCCAACAAGTGTTTATAAGAGTATGGAAGCGCGTGTGCTGCACTGCTATAGTTAAATCTAAATATGCCCTTGAATCGTGACGTACATGTATGTACTTGAAATACGAGTATATCGCCCACATGCGTATGTACATATTTGCCGTCTGATCACCTTACCTTAAGCCGTGGGAACCAAATTGGTTTCGCAAACATTACTTTAGTATTAGATAATAAGCCGTCTAGAGCATCTCAAAAGTAGCATATAAGTAGACATAATTAGAGTTTTAAGAACAATCATAATTTTGTACTGACTAGAGCGACAATAGAGTTGCTCGTCGGAAAAATTAATAAACAATAAATAAAAACTAATAAAATGTATAGGATCTGTTTTTACCACTTTTCATGCTTTGTGGTGTGATTATGGTCGTCATAATGTATCCACTTATCAAAGAGTTGGCAAGATTCCATATAAATATTAAGGGATTTGATCAAGTCTGTATATCATAGCAATGTACGCACTATCCAAAATATCGCTTCTGTTAGTCAGAAGTCTGTTTTGACTGTTGTGAAAATAAACGTTCGAATTTACATAAATACTTGTGTTTTATCTTTGACATATTGAAGTCGGCTGTCTGCTGGCTCCAGTGTATTTAATGCCTGCTAATGAAATAAAATTTCCATCGAGTTCAGTGGTTTTATATAAATTTACTTTTGAAACCGAAAAATGGATAACCCGTTATTTTCTTGTACGTGTGAATGCGTGCACCTCTTTTATATACGTATATATGTATGCGTGTGCGAAATGAGATTTGTTTGTGTTTTCGTGTGTATGTTTTTTATATTTGTTTGCTTAAAACAACAGTATATGTGAGAATTTAGGTTAAACGGTTGTTGATGTGTTCTTGGATGTTTCATAGGTATCAGTGAATACTGTTTGTTCTTGCTGTTGTTGCTGTTGCGACTATCTGTGTATGTGTTTGTATTATTTTGGATTTGTAGCGGTTTTATTTGCTAAACACTTAGGTAACTTTTTGACTGATGTTTGTTTTTGAATACTCTTGTAAGCAAATATATCACTTCTCAAAAATTGAATTTGTTTAAAAGGCGTTTCTACGTAAAATTTTTTGTTAGTGTGTAAATTGTTGAATCTCAACACAAAGTTGTTTATAGTAGAAATAACATTTTGAAATAGAGTTGTTTATAGTAAAAATCCAGTTCGCTATTTGAGTTGGCTTATTGCAGCTGTTTCAAATACAAATTTCCTCAAATAATATTTTTGGTAGAATGTTTTCTTTTTACTTGCATATGTAACAAACAGCATGTTTTATACGACCCAAAATTAAAATTCTTTATTAAAATAAAATTTACATCGCACTGCCAGTTCCGCCTTACAAACTTACAAACACATTCAGGTGTGTGATGGAAACTGATTGTTTTGAAAACTATAAATTTTGTTTCATTCATTTACTTATTGAATCTTCACAAAGTGAACTAACAATAAGTATTCAAATCTTAATACTAAATACACAAAATTAATTAAATCCGGCCAATACTAGACAAAAATGTTTTATTTTGCGCGAACAATATCGGTAAAATCACCTATTTAACGGTCTAATGGTGGCAAGGGTATCCCTCTTTCTCAACCGAGAGTAGCCTTCAAAATTAAGCGTATTGCGTGCAAGAGGATCTGGGTGAAGTTCCAGTTTACTGATATACCTTGTTGCATACTTTGAAAATTCGTCTTTTACCAGCGGAACACATAGATCCTTGTGAGTTTTTTACGTACCATGGAGCTGCAGTAATCGTACAAAGAATTTTGTTTTGTCACCTTTGAATTTTTTCAATATTAGATGTTAAGGCGGTGCGCCATAATTGAATTCCATAGCACCATATAGGCTTTAGAATTGCGTTTAATAACAAAAGTTTGCAATCCAGCTTCAATGTCGAGTTTCTGCCCATAAGCCAATTCAGTTGCGCTGCTTTTAACTTTAACTAAGTAACTTTCGTATCTATGTGAGACTTCTACGTTAACCTACGGTCGAGATGAATACCAAGGTACTTGACTTCATTGTGCTGCTGAATAGGTGAATTGTTAATTTGAATAGCCGAACATGTTTATTTATGCAGTGTTAATGTAACGTGAGTACACTTTTTTTCATTGACTTTAATTTTCCAAAGTTTTAACCATTTCTTTAATATTAAAATATACTCCTGCAAATTTCGTGAAGCTACTTGATGGCTTTCATGTACGCTGCAGAATGCTGTATCGTCTGCAAAAGTTGAAGTGTGGATTCCAGATCTCGTTGGCATGTATGAGGCGTAAATCAAATATAAAGTAAGTCCTAGAATGCCAACTTGGGGAACTCTTGCTTCGATTGTCTTTTCAGCATAAGTAGCTTTCCAGAAGCTTGTGTGCATTTGCAGGCAAGTTTAATTTTATTTTGTGCATCCAACAGTCGTGCCACACTATCAAAAGCTTGGGAAATGTCAATGAATCGAGCTGAAAAATACTTTTTGTCTTCAAAAGTCTGTCTTACGACATTGACTAGTCTGTGCATTTGTTCTATGGTGCTCTGTTTAGCCCGAAAACCAAATTGATGATCAGGGATGCATCTCACATTGCTCAATTTTGGAGTCAACTTCGCCATTAACAATTTTTCAAATAGTTTTGAAATTGTTAGCAGTAGACTTATTGGTCTATATGATTCTACTTTAATGGGATCCTTCCTTGCCTTGGGTATCATATTAATCATGGACACCTTCCACTCTACAGGTTAATAGCGCTAAGAATAAAAAGAAAAATTCTACGAGCTATACGAGGTAGCTGCTCAAGCATTTTACCAGTAAATTTATCAATACCTGGAGCTTTCCTGAGGTTTGTGTTGCTAATAATGTTTTCTACCTATTGAAAACTAAGTCTCAAAGACATAGGCGGTCTAACAGCGTATGACGGTAGTTCAGCTGAACCATTCGCTCCATCATTTGTGGTAAAAACATTTCACAAATGGTTAACATGCATTTCTCAAATGGTAACATCGCCAATTAAAGTTCGCAAAGGTGGCTTACTTTTTACGAGTATTTTCAGCTCTTTTGTCGCTTTCAATAGCGAATAATTGGATGGAAAAGTGCCATCAAGACCTTTCAGATTCTTCAAGACCTGTGATTCTTCAACCGCACAGTCGTGATTTTAAAAAGTGAAAAAAAAACAAACCAAAAATCATTGTGCTAACTTACATACAAAAACAATAATATATTGTATTAAATTGCAAAAACAATAACAAATTATTTAAAAAAAAACAACGGGAAAATAAATTCCTTACATTTCATTAACTAAACAATAAAATAAATTTCAATAAAACAAGTGCGGTGGCAGTGCATTGTTGTTGTTGTTATTGTGCGTGAAGATTACCTACCCAGTGGGAAAAAAACTTGCAAAACCGAAAATCTTTATGACAATTATTTTTATATACTTTTAAATTTAAAAAAATATAAAAAAAAAAAAAATTGCATGAGTGTACCTAGTAGATGCAATTCTGAGAGGGAGCTTAGCTCCACTAGAAAAAACCTCTCGATTTCAGAAGAGGAATCATTGAAAAAATCGTTGGACAATCTCCTGTCTCTAAGAGATAAAAAACGCACGCGTTCGTGTTCGCCAAACATTGTTGTTACAACAGAAGACCAACCATCTACCAGTTCAGTTATTGCAGATAAGCCGAAAACACAAGTAGGCATGGACAGGTATGTAACCGTGATTAAACGTCAGCGAAGCCCGAAATCCGCTCAGATATCATCACAACCAAAGATAGCTAAAGAAGATAATACCGCTACAGCAACGCAAAGTAATAGATTTGCAATCCTCCAGACTGATGAGCCAAATACAGCACAAAAAAACATTTAAACCGCCACCAATATATTTGAGAGAATCTACTTCTAATGAGCTGGTAAAACAACTTATTACGGTAATCGGTAAGGACAATTTCAACGTGACATCAGTTAAGCGCGGAAACATCAATGAAACAAAAATTCAGGTAAACCATGAAAACGACTACCGAAAATTGTCTGATGTCTTAGAAAAACAGAAAGGATCATTTTACACTTACCAGTTCAAAAGTGCCAAAGGTCTTCAGGTCGTTATTAAAGGGATTGACCCATGCGTAAGATACTGATGATGTAAAAACCGGATTGGAAGATAAGGGTTTTAAAATAAAAACAGTAGTAAACATCAGGAACCGTGAAAAGACCCCTCAACCCATGTTTAGGGTTGAACTAGAACAAGGGGATGTTCTGCTAAAAAAGAGTGAAATTCACCCAATATATAACCTCAAATATCTTTTGCATCGTAAGGTTGCCGTTGAGGAGAAAGCGACAAAAGGTCTGAAAAGACCCGTAGTAGGTAAGCCACCTCTGCGAACTTCAACTGGAGATTGGGCAAGCAGCGATTCTGAAAAAGGGATGGTGTATGTTAATCATTTGAAAAACGTTTTTACTGCAAATGATACAGTGGATGATGTTGCTGAATTTCCGCCATATGCTGTTAGACCGCCTGTGCCTTTGAGACTTAGTTTTCAGGATGTTGAAAATGTTATTCGTAACACAAACCCCAGGAAAGCTCCAGGTATTGATCAAATTACTGGTAAAATGCTTGAGCAGCTACCTCGTGTAGCTCGTAGAATTCTTCTTTTTATTTTTAACGCTATTTTACGTCTCGAGTATTATCCTGCAGAGTGGAAGGTGTCCATGATTACTATGATACCCAAACCAGGGAAGGATCCCACTAAAGTAGAATCATACAGACCAATAAGTCTACTGCCAACAATTTCAAAACTGTTCGAAAAATTGTTAATGGCAAAGTTGAGTCCAATGTTGAACACTGTGGGATGCATCCCTGATCACCAATTTGGCTTTCGGGCTAAACACAGCACAATAGAACAAACGCACAGACCAGTCAATGTCATAAGACAGACCTTTGAGGAGAAGAAGTATTGCTCAGCTCTATTCATTGACATTTCTCAAGCTTTTGATAAAGTGTGGCACGAGGGCTTGATACACAAAATAAAGTTGAACTTGCCTGCAAATACACACAAGCTTCTGGAAAGCTACTTATGTGGGCGGAAGTTTGTTATCAGAGAAGGCGACTTTATAAGCCCAACTCAGCCAATCGAGGCAGGAGTTCCCCAAGGCAGCATACTGGGGCCTACTTTATATTTGATTTATGCCTCTGACATGCCAACGACACCCGGAATCCACACTTCAACTTTTGCAGACGATACAGCATTCTGCAGCGTACATGAAAGCCATCAAGTAGCTTCGCGAAATTTGCAGGAGTATATTTCAATATTAGAGATGTGGTTAAAACTTTGGAAAATTAAAGTTAATGAACAAAAGTGTACTCACGTTACATTCACGCTGCGTAAACAAACATGTTCAGCCATCCAAATCAACAATTCACCTATTCCGCAGCAAAATGAAGTCAAGTACCTTGGTATTCACCTGGACCGTAGATTAACGTGGAAGTCTCACATAGATGCGAAAGTTACTCAGTTAAAGTTAAAAGCAGCTCAACTGAATTGGCTTATGGGCAGACATTCTACATTGAAGCTGGATTGCAAACTTTTATTATACAACGCAATTCTAAAGCCTATATGGTGCTATGGAATTCAACTATGGGGCACCGCCTCCGCTTCAAACGTTGAAAAAATTCAAAGGCGACAAAACAAAATTCTTCGAACAATTACCGCAGCTCCATGGTACGTAAAAAACTCACGAATTCATAAGGATCTCTGTGTTCCTCTTGTAAAAGACGAATTTTCAAAGTACGCAACAAGGCATATCAATAAATTGGAACTTCATCCAAATCGTCTTGCACGCAATATACTTAATTTCGAAGGACACTCTCGGTTGAGAAGGAGGGACACCCTTGCCACCATCAGAACGTTAAATAGGTGATTTCACCGATATTGATCGTGCAAAATAAAACATTTTTGTCTAGCATTGGCTGGACTTAATTAATTTTATGTATTTAGTTTTAAGATTTGAATACTTCTTGTTAGTTCACTTTGTGAAGATTCAATAAACAAATGAATGAGAAAAAAAAAAAAAAAAAAAAAAAAAAAGACCTTTCAGATAATTTTCAAGGGAAGCCCTTCTTTTGATTTCAATCAGATATCTCAACTGACTTACGCATTCCCCTAGCTTTGTTTTAAGCTGGGGAGACCTGCGAAGCTGCCACTCTCTTTTTCCTGACAGAAGTTGCGCAATTTCAGACGAATAAGTTCTATTGACCACATTTCTGGATCTTATATGGCTAGTGGTAGCATGTTGCACCGCTAGTTTAAGGTTTTCAGAAAAGTCGTTAATTGACACATCAATATCCTCAGGCGTTCTCAAAGCGATATTTTCCGTACAATGAGTACTCAAATACTTTTAATATTTTAACCGATTAACTCGAGAGACGATCAACGCCAAGTCACAAAACGGGGAACCAACCCATTGGGGGAACGAAACAGAGACTATAGTGGGTGAGTGATCTGATGGCAAATCTAACGAAGGCTCCACTTGCAACCATTCTGAGGGAAATTTTGAAATCACATCTAAGCCCATTTTGGAAACGGTGTCAAAAAGCACACGGCCTTTCGAGGTAATTAAGCGTGATCCCCATAAAGTGTGTTTAGCGTTATAGTCGCCAGCCGCTAAAAGTCGAGGCCCAAGTGATTTGAAAAAATTTGAATATTGGCTTTCTGTTGTTGAAAATCGAGGCGGTGAGTAAATCGAGGAAATAACGATTTTTTCATGAAAATATTCAGTGCATATATGTATTAGTTCATTCTCGTTCATTAAATAGTGCTTAGTTCTGGTCTTTATTAAAATTTCCGAACCTCCGTAAAATCTTCCACGGGGATCTTTTGTGCCGTACAGTATGTAGCCATCAATTTTGAAAAAAAAAAACTGTTCAAATGGGTTTCAGCAATCAACATTATATCGATTTGCTTTTCCATAAGGAAGTGCTCAAGTTCATTTTTGTGTTGGCGGATGCCGTTTGCGTTCCAGAAACATATTTTTAACCAATTCATTTTTTTAAAATTGCCTGCAAAATAGTGGATTGCATTTTCAGCATTTCCTGCATCATGTTCGTCATGGAAACCGTAAATGTATTTATAGATTGAACAAGAGTCTGGAGAGTTGCCTCAAGATTGCTAAAATTTTGGTCGGAGTTTTGAGTCTTGTGCTCCTGATTCAAGTTTTGTATATCGGTTTTGACCATATTAGCATAAGAAATTTGTTGGGGGTTTTGCGCGTTTATATGGCTGGCTGACTGGTGTACCTGGAGAAAATTGCTTGTAGAAATGCTGTTTGTCTGCTGGGGTGGAATATTTAAAATTGGTGACCTATTTGTCATTGACCTCTTGAAGTGAGTGTAGACAGTCCAACCCCTGTAGTTTGCTGTATGGTTACCTCCACAGTTACTGCATTTTTTAACGCTCGCGTCAGTCTTAGGTTTTTTGCACTGTGATGTACCGGGAAGTTCACCACACACAACGCAAACTGCGGGCAACTTACAATAGGCCTTAGTATGGCCAAATTCTTGGCAGGTTAGGCATTGAACGGGCCCTAAACGCTTATGAGGCTCCTCAACGGTAACCTTACGATGTAAAAGACACTTGAGGTCATAAAAGGGATGCACTTCATTCTTTTTTAAGGCAACATCTCTAGGTTCCAATGCAACCCTAAACATGGGTTGAGGAATTTTTTCACGGTTTCTAATATTAACCACATTTTTAATTTTGAAGCCATTGTCCTCTAGGCCGGTTTTGACATCATTCGTATCTACAAAAGGGTCAATCCCCTTTATAACGACCTGAACAGCTTTGGCACTTTTAAGCTGATATGTGTAAAACGATCTTTTCCTCTTCTCCAGGACATCAGACAACTTTCGGTATTCATTTTCACTGTTTACCTGGATTTTGGTTTCATTGATGTTGCCGTGCTTAACCGATGTTACATTAAAAGTGTCTTTGCCGATTGCCGTAATAAGTTGTTTTACCAACTCACTAGAGGTAGGCTCTCACAAATATATTGGTGGCGGCTTAAAAGTTTTTTTGGGTATTGCTGATTCATCGGTCTGAAGAACCTATGAATCAGCCTATTACTATTACTGTCCATTGTCGTGGTGGTCTTATCATCTTCGGGTATTTTGGACTGAGATGACATTTGAGCGGATTTGGGGCTTCGCTGCCTTTTAACTACGGTTACATACCTATCCATACCCACTTGCGGTTTCGGTTTATCAACGATAGCTGGACTGGAAGATGGTTTGTCGTCTGTTATAACAATAATGTTTGGCGAGCACGAACGCGTGCGTTTTTTATCTCTTAGAGACAGGAGATTGTCCAATGATTTTTTCAATGATTCCTCTTCAGAAATCCAGCGGTTTTTTTTTAGTGGAGCTAAGCTCTCTTTCAGAATTGCACCTGCTGGGTACACTCATACAATTTTTTTTTTATTTATATTTCTGTTGCTTTAAAAGTATATAAAAATAATTGTCACAAAGTTTTTATTTTGTATTAATTCACTCTTCACTTATTGCGGTTTTCTACTTATACCGTTATCTTTTTTTTTTTTTTTTTTTTTTTTTTTGTAACACTCCGATCAAATAACAAATACGTCCGTTCGCTATCAAAGCTACACTCTGACTCACATATACATGTATATGTAGCTCCTTTATTGCAATATAGTCATAACTACAAAAAGCTTGTTTCGAGAAAAGCAGATTTCAAATTTTCAGTTTCCATACAAATCTTAGAAAAAATGTTTAGAAAATATCTCCTAAAAGGAACACTTTAAAAGTAATTTGAATTAAAAATTCTGCATTCTTAACTAGAAAAGCTCATTTTTTGAGATATGACTATGTCACAATAAAGGAACGATATGTATACTTTAAAGGTAATCTTTGTTAACGGCATGTCTCTAATAGAAAAATTACAGCAAATGAAAAATTGAATTATTTCTTTTTGGGAATTGTTTCTTGCGCATACACGGATCTTAATGTCTGCTACAATTAAATAATAGTTGATGACTTTTTTTTTGTAAAAATCTGCTAAATTTAACATTTAAGGATCTGTCATTTTTATGTGAAGTTTCCCACGTACATATAATATTATAGGATGAAATTGATTTTTCTTTTTTGCTTGCTCCAATTTATCATAGTTTTATTTTTTATTTTTAACGATTATTTTTCCTTGTATGGGATTGTGATATAAAGAGGGAGAATATTTCAAACTGTGTTGGCGCAATTACCAATTCAGTGTCTGAAACAGAAAATGGTTTTTATTTACGCACATATGTGAGCGCATAATATATACGTTTACACATATGTACATGACAACATCTTATAATTTTGGGTATAAAACATCATAATTTTAAATCAAGCAAAATAAGTACAGAGATCTTTAGAAAAAGTGTAAAGCTTGAAAATTAAGATAAATTGTGGATAAAACTTTTGACACAGAATATAATCCTAGCTGCATCATAAAATTGGTTACTTCATGTGCTCAATTACAAATGTTTCCTTTAATTCGAACAATGAGTCAGCAGGTGGAAAAACGTCAGTTTATTGATTTAGAAAACTGCGTTTTTATGCGACCATGTTTACAACCGTTGTAAGAAAAATTTGTATATGCGACTTCTGGCTTAAAGAAAAAAAAATATTATTAGGAAAATGTTTTTTTTTTAAAGCAGTTCGGGTAATATAAAATGTTAACATAAGCAGAAAATGAAAATTTCTGATATCGGTCCCTTTATACCCGAGATATAGCCTTAACCGAGCTTTTCATGAAAAAAATGTTTTTGTTTTTTTTTATCTTGCACCAGTACTCACCGGATAACCCATACATACGGAGTGCATTGTACCAGTGCTAGGAAAATAGCTTGTGAGGTGGCGGAAAGAGGGAGTAGTGTTGTGTTATAACAGACAGGAAACACGTCTGCAGGTAACTTATTCCACAGGCGAAGCGTACGACTGAAAAACGAATTTTCTCCGTAACGCGTTGTATGATTCCCCGGGCAATCGACCACAAATTGATGAGCTCTCGACAATGAATGCATGCTACGTAAAAATGTGCGAGTTTCGGGCACAATATCCGTAATATCGTCAGAGCAAAATCTATTGTGGTAACGTTAGAACAGCGTCGATGCTTCAGTGAGTCAATAGAATTGGATACCCTACTGTCACCGATAAGCTTCTTCGCCCTCTCCTGTACACGGTCGAGTAATCCCAAAATAGACTTTGAGGCAGTCTATTGTAGGTAGTATAAATAGTAAGGAGGTCAGATGTGGTGAAGTACATCTTACACCGCTTCAAAAACCGGAGGCACTTGAATGCTTCTTTAGAGACATGAAAAATGTTTTCAGTCCAGCGAGCATCACACTGTATCTTCATTCCAAGAACATCATGAGCATCTAATTCCTCAATATTTATACCATCCATGAGCATAGAGGAATCAGCATTTGCGGTCATTTGTTTGTGTGTTAAAAAACAACAGTAGGTCATACGAGCGTTAAAGGCGACCCTGTTTTTACGACCCCACTCGGAGATTAATAGAAGATCACTATTCAGTGAATCATTCATATTTAGCCTCTTGGTAGCGATCTCTGATAGGCTGGACCTATAACTAAAAGAGTACGAGTGGTAAATGCTGCTGTCATCCGCGAAAGAGTGGATAGGGTTGGAATTTTGATAGAGCTTTACGATACCCCTGAATCAATCTTTAACTCGTTTGATGAGACCCCATCTATAACAACTCGCATAGTGCAGTCTCTGAGAAAGCTCGATATAAACCGAGAAAAGTCATCACCAACACTAAAAGCAGCGTGCCACACTCTGTCAAACGCTAGGGCTACCACTTTACTTTCACCAATATGATGGATTGATTGGCACTATTTCTCAGAGAGATATGCCAAAAAATCTTCAGTAGAGCGACTCTTAGGAAATCCATATTCATGATCGCAAAGTATTTTATACGACTCTAGATACCTCACAAGGTGGTAATTGATGTTGCATGATTAATCCTTACCAAAATATAGTTATATGTAATAAAAAGTTTAAAAAGCAATCCACAAGGTGTCCCGTAAATATTGAACAATATTATACTCTATCAAAATAAGTCATACTTAGGTCTGCAAAAGTGTTACGGCTTTCGAGATATTCGTAAATTTACAAGTTTTGAGAAAATGCAGCCCCTGGCTCAGATTTCCTTAGGCCGTTGGCAGGCGCTTTGTAGTAAATAAAACTTCTTTTTGTACTCTTACACCTGATCAGATATGCAATGAAACGTATGCTTCAATTTTACAAAACTGTTCACAATTTGTCGAGGAAACAACCAGAAATTCGTGATTAAGATCTTACATAATTTTTCTATTTAAGTTTAAGATACATAGTATTATGACTTCAATGCTGATTTGGAAACAAAAGGAATTGTGTCGTAATATTTGCTCAAAAAAAATATTACTATTTCAATACTTTGAGGGCAATTTCATACATAAAAAACAAAATAGATGCCATTGATTATTACATCACTATTTTTTAAATTTTTTGAAATTCTGATTTGCTACAAGTAACGGACTTTGCAATTCACCCGTATAAATTCACCCTAAACGGGTGTACTTAGATCAATTAAAACGGTACCGGTTGCAGATCTCTGGTAGGAGTCTCTCAGTTTTTTTAGCAAATAAAAATCTAGTAAGCTGCATAACTGAGGTTCTGTCAGCAAGGACTAATTGGCAAAACGGAGATCAGCACATCACCAGAAGGTTCTGTCATTCAAACCATTTCGGCGCTGTTCGTGGTTAATGCGCCCATCTCTGAAACGTTCTGACTGTGGTTTAATATTGCAAGAAGGGGAATTAATTTCTCTGATAACTATGGTGCATGGCAGTTTTCGGGGGCTGAGAACTCCCGATATCTTGCAACAGATTAAGCGCTCGTGCTCTTAGATCGACTTTGGCATACCTACTAATTATGCTTTCCCTTTCATTGGCTGTGTGAGAAACTGCATACAGGAAGGATTAGAAGTTTTGAGCTCTTCAGAAAGGGGTTAGTACATATGGCTACAAACTTAGACAGAGCTTCGATCAGTGTAAGCCTTACAAGCCACTTGGTTGCGCTGGTGAAATATGCATAATTCATTCCATAGACTTGGCCTAGTTTAAATCACTAGCACATCTTGTCTCCATCATAACAGGATTGATATATTTGAAAACTCCTGACTTCTTTTTGAACTTTTGGGTCACAGTGTAATCATAATTAAGCCAAATACTTTAAATTGTAATTTTAGTGTAAATAAATAACACTCAACTACAAAACACCAAATTAAACCATAAAAACTCCACATTTAAAACTGAGCAAAAAGAAAAAAGTTTGAAGTGATTTTCACAATAATTTTATTTTTTGTTACAAATATGGTTTCCATATCAACATTTATTTTAAATTTTTTTAGTATAATTGTTGTTTACTTGAGCTTGAGGTCACTTGTTACAAAATTATTCGTTTTATTATTGTTTCGAAATTATTGTTGGGTGTCGAAATATCGAAACATTAATAAAACGAATAATTTTGTAACAAGTTACCTCAAGCTCAAGTAAACAACAATTATATTAAAAAAAAAGGTCGAACAACTAGGAACAATATACGAATTTAAATTTTTTAGTTTAAATTATCATTAAAGAGGTTTTCATAGAGGTATGGAACTTGGAGATGACAAGAAATTTACTTTATTCGACAGATAATCTGCTGGCACTACAATTACAATTTTATTATTAATTCTGGTATTTAAATATGATGGTTGTATTGGACGTAGTCTAATCTGGATGACTTTTGTCAACATTTGTAGCTGTATGTTGGCCTCCAAGTAGTCAATCGTTTAGGGATTATGTGCGACTTCACATTTGGCAGCTTATCTTTCAAATTAAATAAATTTCATGTCAATTTGAAAAATGCAACGTTGTTTTATTACATTTCAAAGATCTAGGCCTCCACAAAAAACACTCTTTATAAATTAGTTTATATACCAAATTGTTCTTCGGCTTTTTGATGGTTCAAATAAAGTGAATAATTATTCTTAATTAAGGGTCGTTCATTCAGTAAATTAACCAAAGTTTTATTCAATATACAATAACAAAATAAATTTCTTATGCAAATTATTCCCATGTTTTCTGATTTTCTTTCTGTAGCACTCGTTTCATAATTTGAAAATTAGCTGCTAGAGAGACTGAATACTTCATTTATTTTTGTTTTATTTTAACTATTATTTCCTAATTGTCATATTATTTAAATTAGTCCAAACTTATATTATATTAAAGTCTCGAAAGCAAGAACTTTGCTCTTATGATTCTCTTAAGATTTTTAAATGTTATACATACATACGAGTTTGTATGTAGGCATGTGGATGCGTACATAAATTTACAAAAACTAATTACACAAGCTGAACAGAACAGCATTAACTTCATTTATTATACATATAATTTCTTTCCCAACTGACCAAGTGGTACAGTTCAGCCATCAGAATTGTTTTGATTTAGGCGCATATCTTTTTATTACGGGTATTTTCAACAATGTGAAGAACTGGGCTACGAACTTTAATTTTCATCAGCATTGGAGGGTTCAAATAGGTAATGGTAACATCAAGGCTTTGCAGGGTACAGTGACTTTTATGCCCATGTATCACAGGGACGATGAGACAGTTTTGAAAACGATAGTTATGAAAGCTCATTTTATATGACTATTGAAGAGGAGGCAGCCGTAGACGATTTCAATTTACAAAAGGGAGAAGCTAAAATGTTGACCATCGTGCAATCTTTAAGGCAACTTACCACATAGATCCAATCCGTTCCTTTATCAGGAAGTTCAGTATCATCTTACCGAAAAGGTAAGAATGATATGTATGGATCCAAGCCGCTTCAAGGAGTATTGTGGCCAAGAGAATTATACTAAGATAATTATTACTAAGGACACCGTAATTTCCAAGTGGAATAAACGCAATAAGAGAAGGGGAGGAAATACTTTCCGATAGGGGACACAAGGATGTAATGACAACAAAACTTTCTGAGAGTCAATTGGTCCTCGAAGTTGTGTCATTGCTTTCCAAGTACTGGAATGCCACAACAGGTTAAATTAACTGGCAAACCAGAACCAGATTACACTGGTGTATGTGCCAAGACATGAGGGGCATTATAGCGATTAGACGGCAGACATCTATGCCAAAAAGTAGTAGAGGGGACTTTAACAAGAGTCTGCTTGAGAGAGAGGTGGTGAAACTAAGTGGGTCCATGGTGAAAAACATTGGAACGCCACGGTCTTGAATACTCAAAGAAATATGTATGTATTAATGATAAATGGTCGAACTTATTTTAATATTTCTAATATTATATGATGGTATTACCATTCGTCTGGCTCAAGTTCAATCCTGGCTAAAGCCAAAAAATATTTTTATTTTTTAATTATAACAACAATTGCCGCGATCAATAACTCTTGATCAAAGAAGACAGGAAAAAATAATTGAATACACTAAAGCTGGGGGACAGCTAGCTGTTTCGCAGTCGCTTGACCTTGAACCAGACGAATGGTAACACCATTATATAATATTAGAAATACTCCAAGAAATTTCTAAGCTTTGAAGCAAAACTGGCCTAACTTGCACTAGGACTGAATAGCAAAAGTCTAAGAACACTGACAGGTACATTTGCAGACCATTATACCTGCTTTAAGCGGTTGTTTAGAATAAGCATTTCCAAAACTGACATTTGCAGGCTACTCCAAGCTTATACATACATTGAGTGTACAGGACCTGCTAGCACTCCCATTAAGGGATTTAATTCGATTTCTGGACGTACTTAACTTAAGCATTAAGCAACAATGATCTTAGTGTAAGGAGCCATTTTTGACTACACACCATTCAAATTAAACAGAGCACTGTTTGATAACTGCATTACTATTTGAATTAAGCGTTTTATTTCTTAACATAATTGTAGGTCTATTCCAATATTTTTCAATTGGATGATGTTTTCCATATGATAGGTTTTCTCGAAGCCCTCAAAATACTCGTTCGTCTCGTTAATGACCTCTTCGGTCGACCTGGATCTTTTCCCACAATTTCTGCAGATTTAAAGAAATGTGTTTAGTGGAGCAGTTTATAGCTCAATTAAGTAGTCTTGCATTTTTTCAATGACACAAAACTTTTTCACCAAATATGGTCGTTTTTACTTTATATTTTGTTTGCCAGTAATCGTCTTATCCTTCTCAATGCAAATGATACAACCGAGTAAAAATTTCTCGCCAAACGTATTTTTTACTCAGAAGATGGCCCTTGTGTATGCAGTGCATTATACTGGAACTAGAAACTGTGAAAAAGATCAGATTATGCCATAAAGGCAGGTACCTTTATGGCCTAATCTAAGCTGATGGCGGACCAATTCTACGAGTGAATTATTCACGATTCACCAGCGCTCCCGTGTGGCTGACTAGGCTCACACAGGTAGCAATTCTTGCCATATGTTTGCGGCCATATGCGCAACTTCTTGTTGAAAAGTTCGGGCCTTCTAGTCCCTGCTGCATGAAATTTCCCAGCAATCAATGGAAGACAAGGCTTAATGAGTTGGTAGGCTGAAGCCCACTAAAGCATCAGGTATCTGTTTTTATAGACAACAGATCCCCGAGAGTTTGTTAGTCCTCGAAAAAAGCCACACACCAAACAATTATCAGGGATACTAATTCTCCCTTCCTGCGTTTTAGGCTTCAACCGAAGCCAAAACGTTACAGCCAAGGTTAGCCCGGGTTGAACCGCAAGCAGAACTACCCGAGGGCCATGCTGATTCGTTCTGCCTTGGTAAGGGTTTCGGAAGCCAACACAACATAAGTCACGTGGTTTCCTAGAGTTTTGTTTGCCGCAACAAACGAGGTACCCCTTCCCCCTTACCCGAAAAACAGAGTGCCCTGGTTAGAAATACGCCAAAGCAAAACTTGTTCCTCGGGGGAAACTGGAACTAGGAAGACAGATTATGGGGAGGAGGAAAGAGAGAGCAGTTTTTGTGGGTATTTGACTCGAACATATTGTTACGTATTTGTCTCTAAAAACACTTTTTTTGAATTGCAAATGAAATAATGACTCACACACTTGTTCGTCACACAGTGCTTAATAATCGCTACTTTATTTACACTTCACACTTTGACTCGTTGCCGCCGACCTGCCTACTATTTATACGTTTTTATCATTTTTTACAATCGCCGTCATGATTTTTCTAGTGATGCATAATTTTAGACTGAAATGTACAAATGTAATTCTTACGCATATACACATTCACTTATATGCTGGCGTGCAACTAACAATAACAAACAATAAGAAACGAAATACCAAGAATGCAAGAATAAATACAGCAGCATTTCTAGTTGATTTACTTGGAATATTGCGTACTTTAAAACATTTGTTTGTTAGTGTATTATGTTTTGAGTTTCTTTTGTGTTTTGCACTCTGGGGTAGATGTGATAAAAATTGTTAACAATAAATATCAATAACAATATGGAAAGACCAAAACAAACCATATTTAAAAATCGTTCTTAAGAAAACTTAAGAACTTGAACCAAAATACGATTTACAAATGTACAAAAAGCAATAATCGAGTTTAAAAATTATAAAAACTTCAGCAAATTAATATTTATTTAATGTGTTTGAATTAAATTATATTATATAAATTACGAACGAACACAACCTGCATAAATGAAGTACACATACATACGCACATACAGACAGGTCACACAGAACAGTATTGACGCAGCTAAACAAAGATGAGAAACTCAACTAACACACAGACTGACAACACAAATCGCAGGCAACACAAAAAGCGGCATATTTCTATAAGTTTCATAATCTAAGTGAGTTGCTAGGTTTGTGTTTCGTTTGAATAGGTTTCAACCCACATCATCTTATGTAAGAGAGTTTTTAAAATGCGACTTTCAGGGTTTTGTAACGATGAGATGACTTTTGTATTTTTATAAAACATTTAAATCTAATTAACCATCATACTTAACTGGAAAGATCCAATTTGGAAGTTCTTCTAGTACACACGCCTTGGTTCAGGTACATTTCAGTAATACAGAGGTTATACCAAGCTAGAGTTATATGATCATAGAATTCGATAATACCTTATAATGAAAGATCTTTTGCTCACGCTCATTCTAAGTTCCGTAAAATAGTTCTAGCTAACTTATAAAGGGTTATTGCACTAACACTCCTTTACACTACATTTACATTAAATTATGTATGTATGCAAGTATGTATTTAAATGATATATTGTATATATAAATAATATAATATACATAGTTGTATAATTTAAACTTTTTTTATAGAATAATTCTGCCAATTTTTTTTTTTTTTGTAATCAATTGGCCCAATTAAGGGCTTGTTTTAATAAATGGATTAAATAAATAAATAAGTGAATTAAATATACAATAATACATAATGTAATGTGAATTATATAACTAATAAACTTGTCAGATATTAAATAAAGTGTACTTTATTTTGAATTCGTATGAGACAAACTACATTAGTTAAAACTGATCACTGTCCAGTGTATATACCAAGGCGAATTTATAAGGTGAATGCAAGCGGAAAGCCGAATTCGGTGCTATGTATTTTGTTATTGTAAAACATATCGTGAATGTCAAAATCTAAATTCGCCTAAGGTTGTTCAGCTGGGAAAAAATTTTATATAAACGTTAAATATAAACTTTTTTAATTGTTTGTAATTGTTTGTCAAACTGTTTTCTGTCATCAACATGAATGTGTGCTTGATGCTTTGAAAATTGCATGCAATCATTTTACGGTGTTCGTTTGGATAAATTTTAACAAGTTGCAAAACATCTCGCTTTTCATCACTCATTTTTTATTGGTTTGCTTTATTAAGATGTTTTTTATAATAAAAATTTGTTCCGCGCTGAAATTCAATAGATTTTTCATTTACTTTCTTTTTATTCCCTTTGCTTGACAATCATTTCCATTGAAAACAGAATAATACAAAAATTCGTTTATGCTTGACGAATTGTACCAGATACGACTCAGCAGGTGACACTCTGCTTACCAGAATATCAAAACATTTCTGATTTTCCATCAAGTATCTCCGGTATCACACATACTACTAAGTTTTCACTCATACTATTATATAGCGTGATATAATTGTCACTTTGACTGAATAGTTTGTAGTAAGCAAATTTAGTAAATATTTTTAGTCTACTTTGTTAGCATAACAAGTGTGTCAAGTTGCAAGTGCCAGTCTAAATAATTGTTCAACAAATTGACACTTGACACATTGCAGCGTGATCGGTGGCTGTTGCAAAAATCACTTGAGAAAGGCATTGCATATTAATATGCCCAGCATAACACTGTTCTGGAAAAAACATTTTTGGCCGGTCCTTTAAATAAAACTGTATGAACTTTATGAATTTTGATGGGCTTAACGTAAATCTGCTTTTACTATACTTTTAATTTTTCTTATGGTTGTGGTTACTTTTACGCCAAAAATTAGATCATCATACTGTATTGTAGCTGAAAAACAGCTTCACCAAACACATTTGCGTTTTCGATTTGAAAACGCCAAATAGGCGTTTTGATAAAAGCATAACGCAAAACGTATGATTTTACGATTTGAAATCGCCAAATAGGTGTTCTGGAAAACACATATCGCTTAAAATTGGTGACTTCAACTTGCATGTGTATATGAAGGAAACTAATTGAGTTTGCTAAGCCTGAACTTGCAAACAGGTATAAAATTATTTACAACTAAAATTGAATATGTTTATCTTTCATTTCAATAGAAAGTTGAAATAATTTTTTACATGTTCAATTTTCAACAAACAAAAAAATTTAATTTGTTTGTTTTTTTTTTGGTTTATATAACTACCAAATACGTACATACAGGCATGTTCTGAGGCACGCAAATCAATAAAATTTAGCGTTTTCGATTTTTTTTATCTTGGACCAATACTCAGGGTATAACCCATACATATGCAGTGCATTGCAGGAGGGGGGAAACGATTTGAATACACCAAATAGGTGTTCCGAAAAAAGTATAACGCAAGAAGTTTGGTTTTGCGATTTGAAATCGCCAAATAGGTAAACGCATATCGCTTAAAATTGGTGACTTCGACTTGCATGTGTATATTAAAGGAAACTGATTGAATTTGTTAAACCTGAACATGCAAAAGGAAATAAAATTATTCACAATTACAATTTATTATGTTTTCCTTTTACTTATGCATATAAAAATAACTTATATAAAAAACTTTTTAACATATTTTTAATTAAAAGAAAAAAAATTAAAAAATGTCTCTACTAGTTGTCAAATAATTCCGGTTTATATAACTAACATATACGCATATACGAGTAATACACCACATACATACAAAACTACATTTGTAAAAGGAAATAAAAATATTCACAATTAAAATTTAATATGTCTTCTTTTTATTTCAATAAAAAGTTTAAAGAATTTTATACATATTCAATTAAAATCCCGAAATTAAAAAGTTTCTCTAATTGTTGTCGTTGCGAAACAAGGAAAAACTTCGAAACGCCAGTAAAATGCGCGTTTCTTTTAACGCCAAAAATTAAATTAAGCGTTTTTCAAAACGCTTTGCGGCTTCAGATCGTGCGTTTCTTGGAACATGGCTGATACATATGTACATACATATATAGCACATATGTGCTTTTTTCGTAAAAAACTCCGAAACGCCTGTAAAACGCACGTTCCTTAGAAAACCTAATAGTCAATAAACCGTTTCTCAGAACGCTTTGCGGTTTCAGATCGCGCGTTTCTCGGAAAATGGCCGATACTTATGTACATATGTAAAACACATGTATTTGTTATTAAAAAACTCCGAAATGCCAGTAAAACGCGCATACCTCACAACACCTAATAGTCAATAAACCGTTTCTCAGAACGCTTTACGGTTTCAGATCGCGCGTTTGGCTGTTTATTTGTTTTTTTAGTTTATATTGTAAATTGCATTTAATTTTATTGTAAAAATTATTTTATATTTATTAAAGGTTTATTTGACAAACTTTGTATAGAAATTCGTCAAACAAATCTGTAGCAAACAAAAATGATTTTTGAGAATATGGCCGATTTGCTATTTAATTTAATATTATATTATTTGTTATAATACTATTTTATTTTATTACATTATTTTTTTAATATTTTTTGTTTTTGTTTAATATTTTTAATTTTATAAGTTTTTTTTTTTTTTTTTTTTTTTTTTTTTGTTTTATATAATTTAATTGTTTTTTTTTTACTTTGATTTGTTATGCACCATATTATTATCTTCTAAAACAATTACCCTCTCTACCTTCATACGATTGTTTTTTTTTTTATCATTTCTTTACTATCCCTGACATTTTTTCGCTCTTCATTAATATAAATTTATTTTATTGTTGTGTAACTGCTCAACAACTTTCTGTATTATTATTTTGTATACATATGTACCATCTCAAGTATAGTACAAAACTATAATATTTATTCTGTAAATTTATTTTATAAACAATTCTCTTCATTATTCGATTGTAACGCAAAAACAATATTCTAAAATTTACATCTCTGGTTTATTTGGATGCTCACAGCAGCACAAGTGAGAACAACGGTTTCTATGGTTGTGTATGTGTCTGTGTGTATTTGTTTGCTTTTGATTTTCTGTTTTATTCACTTCAGTGATAATGTAAATAGGAAAGTGGACTGACTGTATGTTTATATGGTGGGGGAAGTGGGCGAAGGCGCGAAAGGGTAGCGGTTGAGTGAATGCTACTGAAATACTGTAGCGAACTTTTGACCCGATTTGGCAACGTGCACTGTACGGTGTTTGTTGTTGCTTAAATTTTTACTATTAACACGTACATACTTACATATGTATATATCTTATAATTACATATATATTTATGTGTGAATGTACTTTTTAAAACTGGAATCAATGTTTATGAGCATAAATACATGTGTATGTATATATTTATGTGAATTTGTCCATAAATATATACATGTATGTATGTCTGTGATGCAAGTGGAATGAAAATTGGCTGTGCATTTAGAAAATATTAAATTTTTGTGATTTTATTTAAGCGCGTGTGTGTATGTAAGTGCGTGCGTATGTGTGTCTGTATTTTTATGACTTTTACACTTGACTGTTACATACATATTTACATTCCACTTCTTGTTATTTTCGCCTAGTATTTTTTTCACACTTAAACGTACCATATATATTTTTTAATTTTTTTGATTTAATTATTAATTTATTTTTAACGATTTAATAAACATTTTCTTAACCAACAATTTCATTGGTAACGACAATTTTGTGTTTAACACTCTGGTTGTAAATCAAATACGAACGCATTTTTTGATTCAGTTTCTTTTGTTTAATATTCCTTTTCTTATGCTTTTTTGTATAAATATTTATTACGGCAAAACAATCTTGGCAATAAACGCATGAATGGAACTAAAAGTAATTTTCGATTTCACAATAACAACATCCTTAGAGGATAACGTATCATTTAAAAGTTTCACTTGACTTGGCAGAGACAATTTGTAGATAAAGATTAAATGAGATTATTTTTTTTTTTTCGTAACCAAAAATTAATACACTGCTGCTTATTGATTTTTATTAAATTTATTTAATATGCACATGTTGTGCAGAAAACATTTTTAAAGATACTATAAACTTGGTTGATTTTTTTCAATCAAGCGGCACTTTTTTTATTTTAAATCATATTCCACATTCGATGTATTTATTTATTTTTTTGCTTTTAAACTAAAAAATTTTGTTTGTTTTTGTATTTTTTTTATTGTAAATTGCTTGGTTTTGTTTTTTCCATTCGTTGTTTCTTTACACATTTACGCGTATTTTCATATTTTCGTAATGTACGTGTAGCCAGCGCCTTATGAACTGACCTTACAACGCTTGCCTTTACCAAAACTAACATGTTACTCGGAATTTAACCATAAAATTCCTGCTCAGCTTTCATTGTTCATTGATATTCTTTTTCTATGGCTGTTATTTATGTTTTCAGTTATAGTAACAGTAGTAGTAACTTTTTCTTTGCTACATAAACTCTCAGTTATAATGTTTTCGCTCTCATTTCGTGTCAATTTTATCATTTGCTTATGAAGTTGTCAGTTGGATACAATGACATGCTCTTAGGTCAGTGCGCATGTCCTCAATTTATTAGCAGATAACAACTAGATATAATTATAGTAAATTAAAAAAAATATATATATTACCTGTATAACACAAAAGTGCATATTGTGAGTAAGAAATTATAGTTATAGCAACTTAAGCATGAAATTATTATACGGGGCTTTGTTATTTTTTACTTAGCAATTAAAATGCATAGAGTTTGTTAGGATTTTTCTGTGATATATACTACCATTGGAACTTGGAAAAAACAGCGATTGGTCATTAAAAGCAGAGATGATGTGGACCCAAGATTCCCATCTGTTAACGGCCCTCTGTGCTTGTTGCATACAGCAGAAAAGTTACTGGAACATTAGAACGGAAAAGTCAACTTTAGGAGAGTTTGAAAATAGCTGAGACTGTTCAGAACTAGTCCATAAGACAGATCGTTCTCTTGGCTACATTGGACACTAAGAACGCATTCAATAGCCTCAGATAGTCGGAAATTTTGATGACACTATAGGAAAATTTCGGCATATCTAAATATCTGCTACGAATTAGCAGACATGACGTAAAGAACAGATTGTTGCTTTTTGATGCGATAGAAGGTCAGAAAAAACACTAGTCAGACAGCGGGGACGGCACAAGGACCTATTCTTGGACCTGAGCAGTGGAGCATTACTCAGAATGATATATTGAGAATTGAAATGCCACAGATTTTGTTTGCATTGGGTTATGCGAATTTCAGGTAGCGAAAGTGTACAGACTGCAACTTGCCACCCATAAAACCCCCGAAGTGCTGTTGTTGTGTTGCAACAGATACTTGTAATATAAGGAACCAGTGATGGTTAGGCTGGTGAGTTATATAAGGGATGATGCTTTAAATGGGCATCGGCCTACCAATTTATAAACCTAGTCTTCAATTGACTGCCTGGGAAATTGCATACAGGAGGTACTAGAAGGCCCGAGCTCTTTAGCAAGAGGCTTGTGCATAAGGCTATAAACTTATGGAAGAAATTGCGATCTTTGTAAGATTTGCAAACCACACGAAGGCGCTGGTGAATCGTGGTACATTATCAGATAAGGCCGTCAAGGACTTAGGTGATGAATTTGCCTTATACACGAGGTCTGATAAAAAAATTTCAAATTTCGTTAGTTCGGCTCATGTCAGGCAATATTTACGGATATTTTAAGCTTAAAACAAGCGGCAGCGAAGATTATTCCAAAATTGCAAAATTTTGGGAATAAACAATGTCGCATGGACATCGCTCAGGAGCTGTTGAACATCATCAACGACGATCCAGATTTTCTCAAAAAGGTCATAATGTATTGCTTGGCTATGACGTTGAAACCAAAGCCCAATCATCCCAATGGAAGCGTCCAGAAGAGCCAAGGCCAAAAAAAGCACGTAAAATTAGTCAAATGTGAAGGTTTTGCTCACTGTTTTCTCCGACTGTATTGGCGTGATGCATAATGAATTCTTGTCACAAGGTCATAAGGACAATAAGGAATACTACCTTAAAGTGACGCGCCGTTTGCGCAAAGTAATTCTACAGAAATGCACAGAATTGTGGAAAAAACAATCGTGGATTTTGTACCATGATAATGCCGCAGCTCACACAACGATGCTGATGCGTGAGTTTTTGGACAAAAGCCTCAACCCCCGTTTTCACCGGGCTTGGCCCCCGCTGACTTTTTCCTCTTCCCAAAACTGAAGACACCGATGAAAGGAAAGCGTTTTGCTGCGATTGAGAAGATAAAAGAAAAATCGAAGCAGGAGCTGTTGGCGATAACAAAAAGCGCGTTTCAGAAGTTTTTCGAGGATTGGAAAAAACGCTGGCATAAGTGTATTATATCTGAGGGGAATTACTTTAAAGGCGACAAGATAGTTATTGATGAATAAAGAAATACATTTTGAAAAACTTTAAAATAGCGGTTATTTTTTATCAGACCTCGTATGTAATATATGTAATAACTACTCATTTAGCATAAAAAAGTTATAAACAAACAAGTGAAGCTAACATAAGCGTGCTAAAAAAACGGAAATGATGATGTTAGTCCTGGGGGATCCACCACATCAAGAACCGGTGAAAATTTTGGGAAACTAAAGTAAACTGTAATGGAAAATCACTGATAGTGAAATATTGGTCCGCTCATGCACTACAATTTTTTTCGTAACTTTTGGACAAGACGCGTATAGCAGTGAAGTTCCTTCCCTGAATCTTCAGCAAAAATGAATCTCATGAAGAATGACGTTAACGATGATTCAGATTTGCCTAATTGGTAACGCATGTTGGTTATGGTGTCGAAACCAAAGTACAATCGTCCTAGTGCAAAAGCCAAGGAGATTCAGTATAAAAAAAGCATGACATGTTCGAACAAATGTAAACATTTTGCTCAATGTTTTTTATTATCTAATGTACCGTAGGGCATCATGCGTATTTTGTTATTCTCCGCTGGCGAGAAAAAATACAAGAGGAAAAAGAAAGTACGGAATTGTGGAAACACATTTCATCGCTTTTACATTACCAGAATTCAACCAGAGGTTCAATTCGGCGCATAGTTGTCGGCGGCGGCGGCTGGGAAAAAAGAAAGCCGGCGGCTGCTAAAAGTCGGCTGTAGATGGCATATGCTTTTTTCACATATGTACATGCAGTAATATTTTAAGTTATTAAGATATCATATGTCATAATATTGTTTAAAAAAGTACGTTTTTAGACAAAACCTTCTTTACTATTTTTCACCTAAATTCAGAAAATTTTTAAGCTAATTATATAAAAACATTTGTTGTACAAATTTGCTAAATATCGCTGATTTATTCAAACGGCGTCATAGTTCAAAATACATGTAATACACATAATTTTTTCGAGCCAACAATGTAGATTTGTTAACAACACTATGCTTTGTATTGTTCCATAAACTCATTCAAATAATTTTTGAGCTGCCTTTTTTAGGAGCCATTTTCTAAACATACATATTTTCTAAGACGAGTATGGGAACTTAAAATTTTAAATGTGTTATTTTTTTCGAAACTATGGTTTTATGGAAATAGTAAATAACGTTGCTCAATTTATTTACATAAAACTGATTTTAAATAACAACATGTTGTTCAAATTATTAACATGTTAAGAAAATGTAAGCTTATAGCAATCTGTCACCAAAAATATTGGATCTTTTCTAATAAAATACTATAAAACCAAATAATTTCCAAGATGACACTAAATATATTGCAACAATAACAAGAAACAGCTTGTGGTATGATCATGCTGTCAAACTCCTACATGCAACATAAGAAACTATATAAAATACATAAACCAAAGTTTGAGGTCATAGATGTTGACAGTGACAAAAAGACATTATGCTCAAGCTGTCGATTATGAAATAACGGCGGCTGAAAATAAGTCAATTTCAGCAGCCATAACGATGGCGGCTGGATAAAGTAAAACAAGACTGGCGGCGGCTCAAAGCCGGCTGTCAGCCACACGAATTCAACCTCTGAATGTAACCGCTGACATGCTACAACTTATTCGTAATTTGGCTGAAATTTCGAGATTTGGCACCGAAATTGAGTAGATAAAAAGCGAATCGCTGAGAGATATCGTGGCCATATCAAAGAGTTCATATTACAACTGCTTCGTGGATTAGAAAAAACGCTGGCACAAGTGTATCGTATCAACTAATTTAATTTCAGCACGTTAATAACATTTGTTTTGGATTTTCCATGATGCAGTGGCAGGTTCAAGTCAAACGTCCACAAACACTACTCCGTTTTTCCTCCTCCTCGTAACCTATTTTCAGAGTTCCAGTACAATGATCTGCAAATGTAGGGGTGGACCCTGAGTACTGGTCCAAGATAAAAGAAATGAAATTGATAAATAAATGAATACTTTTTGAGAACAAATCATATTCCACCTCTCCTATTAGACAGTATCTGTAAGTGTGTAAAATTTTTGCGAAAATGTTAGATAAAAAGATTTAAATGTGTTAGTTTAGGTCATCTATTTCTTGTAGGGTAGTTACATTTTTTTAGCATGTTAATCAAGGTTAAAAGCAATTCAAGTGTTTAAATAATTTTGATTAAAAAATGCAGACGAACAATGTTTAAAGTTCCAATGACACTGAGAAAAATATATTGCTCAATTTAAGCATTTATTAATATATTATCTCATACATCTTTGATATGATATTTAAATGGCAAACATGATCCCGATTTACATTTTCCATCAAATTTAATAAATTAATTTAATTTAAGCTTCCTTTTTATTATTTTTCAAAATGTAGACATTGCGAAAATAACTTTGGTTTTATTACTTTTTCATTGCATTTAGTTAAAGTTTAATGGCGAAAGAAATGCGTAATAAAAAAAATTGTTCGCATAAATGTGGATACAAAAAAAAAATCAATAGAAAACATTTTAATTTTAATTTATTTATACCAAAAGCAATAACACAAAGCTGCAGCAATTTACTTTCAACTTTATGAAAGTCAGCGAATTCCTCCTCAAGGCTAAAACATTGAAAGACGAACGAACAGACAACACGCCAATACAGCGTCGACTTGATGATTTAATTTAAACTTGATTTTGCCCCATTAATTTTTTGTAATAATTATTTACTTTTCATTTACTGAGTTTTACTTGTTAAAATCTAATAGAAAAAGTAGAGAGTACTTTTTAAAATTCCATTTTTTTTTTTTTTTTTGAGGCAATAAAATTACATATGATAGCCATCAAGAAACTCCCAAATAAATAAACTTTCTAATAAGTCCAAACAAATGTCTGAAAAGAACACAACAACGACAATTTCTGTTTCGGGTTAAAAATACAACGAGAAACATCCTAATAATAAAATACGAGTAGATAAATTCCAAATCTGATTAAAAACTAATCGTTATTTTCAAATTTCGTGAGTTACGTATGTTTGATTTTCGCATTTTTTTCTTCAATGTTGGTACACATGTATGTTACATATCTTTTCAATATCAGCCATTTCGGATTGTCATCTTCTTTTTGACAGATAAAAAGGTTAGTCGTAATTTACTGTGCTCTTCGATTTTTTACTATGCGAAAAATGGATCAAATATCAAAGTATTAAGTTTAGCGTAAAAAATTACATTAAATGCGCAAGAACATTTGAAATGTTGACTGTGGCGTTTGGCGAGTCTACTACGTTCACAACACAAGCTCAATTGTAACATAACAGGTATCAGAAAGGCCGAGAAGATGTCACTGACGATGCTCGTCCTAGTTTCCCAAGCACGTCAACAATCGATGAAAACATTGAAGCAGTGAAGAAAATAATTTTGGGTAATCGGCGAATTACTATCAGGGAGATTGCTGAAGATGTTGGCATATCGTTCGGCTCATGCCAAGCAACTTTTACTGATATTTGAAGCATGAAACGTGCGACAGTGAACATTGTTCCAAAATTTCAAAATTTTGAGTAAAAACAACGTCGCATGAACATCGCTCAGGAGCTTTTAAACATCGCTAACGACAATCCAGATTTCCTCAAAAATATCATAGCTGGTGACGAATCATGGGTGTATGGCAATATTGAAACCAATGCCCAATCATCTTAATGGAAGCGTCCAGAAGAGCCAAGACCGAAAAAACCACGTCAAGTTTGATCAAATGTGATCTGTTTTCTTTGACTGCAATGGCGTGATGCATCATGAATTCTTGCCACAAAGTCGTACTGTTAATAAGGAGTACTACCTTAAAGTTATACGCCGTTTGTGTGAAGCACTTCGTCAGAAATGCACAGAGTTGTGGAAAAAACAATCATGGGTTTTGCACCATGATAACGCACCAGCTCACACATCGATGCTACTCGGTTACTCGGGGTAATTGGCTTATGGGCAAAAATTCTACCTTGAAGTTGGACTGTAAACTTTTGTTATAGAACACAATTCTAAAGCCTATATGGTGCTACGGAATTCAATTATGGGGTACCGCCTCAACATCTAATACTAACAAAATTCAAAGGCGACAAAATCAAATTCTTCGAACGATTACTGCAGCTCCAGTAATCACAATACCGGGCCTAAGTGTATAAAATTCAAAGAAGACCATGCTGAAAAATAAAATGTTGATATGATCTTTTGTTATGTGAACGGTTCTATTGTACGTGTTTAGTATCGAGCTTTAATTAGAATTTTTTCTGTTTTTTGTAAATTTACCAACACAAACTTTCATCGCCCAAATGAATATAATTTTTCAAGCTGTCATGTTGTAGTGTAATTTTATTATTCGTTATTATCCAGCCTTCAGCTGGCAATATCTATGTGTAAATTCTTTTGCATGATCGTCGATATGTTTGTGTGTTTGACTGCTAAAAATTTATCATGCCAACTGCTTGTAGGTTAGGTAAGGTAGGCAGGCCGCTGGATATCCAGGAATAGTCTAGGTTGTCCAGCTTACTTGGGTCCTGGAGTCGTTCTCTTTGTGATTGCCTTAAAAGTGTGATAGTGGAGTGAAGAAAAGAAGTTATAGGAATATAGTGTGAGTGGAATAGATGGGCGGGGATGGAAAGTAAAGGAACGGCGGGAACCTCTTAGCAGCTTACATGCTGCATGTAGTGTTACATGCTGCTATACTAGCCATCCGCTGCTATGTAACTTAATATCAACATTTTGTTGTTTTTCAAAATCACACATACAATGATTTGAGTGGACATGTATTAAAGCCGGCTCAATATTTTCTCGCGCTAGAATTGTAGCTAGCGTTAAATTAGTTTTAAGTATTCAATCAAAAGATATGCTTAGAGCTTAGAGCCAGCCAAAAACTAAATTATTTAAAAGGGTTAATGTGCTAATTGAAGAAATCCATTTTCTATACATGACCAGTAAAACAATATTGTTCAATAAAACGAATATTGTCTCAATAAAAAGTAAATGTCTCGCTAAAAACATGAATAAAAGGCATTTGCTGCAGATCTGTCTGGACGATGCAAATTGTTATTTTTCAAGATAATTCTTGCAAGAAAAGTGCGACAGACCTCAGTGTTTGTCAACTTGATTTTATGTACTCTAAGACTAGGAGGACAATTGATGTATTAAAGGCCTTGAATAACATGTGATGTCGAAAAGGCAATTGAACACATCATTGTATCTGTAGCAAGAGCCATTAGAACTTACTGCTCGTATTAGCCACAATATGAGATGTTTATTTAGCACATTAAAACTTGTTGTTGCATTACTTGTTGGGATTTTACTGGCAATTGCAACAACATTGTTATTGTATTGTTGTGTAAACTAATTTGCATTTATGCAGTCATTAGAGGTTCGGTATTATACATATTTTTATTTTACAGCAGAGTTCCAATTGCATGTTGTGGCAAGACAATAAGTGTCAAAAGTAAGAGTTTGAATACATGCATGCTTATGAATGAAAAGTGCGTATGCAGTGAGTTAAAAACATCAAAGCCAACAACAACAACAACAGCAACAGCAGCAGCATCAAGAACAACAATGTATTCTTGTAACCAACAAACAAGTCACCATCCAACCAAAATGCCTGCAATGGAAGTGGACACTTAAAATCTGTTGTTGGTCGCTTTGCTTTTGAAACTTGCTTTGTATGCTGCAACAGTACAACTGAAATTAACTTCAATAAATGAAAACTTTTATAAAACTTTGCTTTTGCCTTACTGTTTCATTGTGTATTTTAGTGTGAATTCGCAACTTTTTCTGTTTCCATTTACATATATTTTCTTTTTGTTTGCAAAACAAGTAACAATTGCTATGCAGGACGTAATTCTGATGTAGTATTTCGTTTATGCTTCACATTGTTTTCCAAGGACCACTATTACCAACAACACTTGACACACAAATATAAATACAAACTTGGTATTTGGAATGTAAGCATACTTTGCTGGTATATATTTCTCTCTCTGTGTGTGTGTGTATGTGTGATGTATAAAAATGACAAAGAAATAATTTACGTAGGCTTAGTTTAGCTACAGCTGTTCTCCTGTATTGTCTGTGGTACTTGGTGATGTCCCCAAACAAACATTTCAAGTGGTTGTTTTGAAGACATTTTTTCCCCCTTTTTTCATGGCAACTTTATTTTGGTTTCATTAAAACGCTTTCATTTTGTATTTTATTTCAGGAAAAGTTGCTTTTTAATAGGAATGCTCCTTTACTCGTATTATTAGAAGGTAAACTCACTTTTTCCCAATAGCACAGAAATGACATCCCAACATTTCAAAATAGGACCACACGGGCCGCCGCGTGCAAATTGGTAGACAAAACAAAATTTCTATGGAAGACAAAATAGTGAAAATTTGTTGCCCCAATCAAAATTGTTAACCCAGCACCACTCTGTTTATACAACAAGTATCATATTGTTGAAATATTGCACTAAGTACTGTTTGGAAAGTAATTATAGCAATTTCATTCCAAAAATAGAAATTAATAGGGCTTTAGATGCTTAAAACAAGAATGTTTTACTAACCACTAATATTTTAATTAACTTTCAGCAAATAAAAGTTATTAAATAATGTATTTAAAAAGACAATCAGCAGTTGATAGTAAACTAAGACTTAAATTATTTGTTTAAGCATTTTACGAGTAAATGTAAATACGAAAAAAAAAATTAAGTTTTAAAGAGTGCACTCTATATTTAAAGATCTTAAATGGGCGTTTTACTCGGCTGCTGTTAATGATTGAAGTAAAGGGTGTTTTTATAGCAGTATATAATTTTTCACAAAAGCCAGATAGAAATCATAGTTATATTATAACTAGTGTGAATTACTACTCGACGCAATCGATCGCATTCTTTTTTTTACCGCTCTTAAATAATGCGCTCTCATATAAAATCCAATGTTGAAGCCAATAGAACCGTGAAAACCCACACATGTACATAAAAATATGTTATTTACTCATGCGAGGGCAGTTCGGAAACTTCTTAGCCTGGGGTATAGAGTTAAAGGATTCATTTGTTTGTTGTTGCAAATAAAACTCTAGGAAGCAGCATGTGCTGGACTTCCGAACCCCTAAAAAGGGTTGAAATTAGCAAAGCGCCCGTGAGGTTTTGCCTTGCAGAGCATCTCGGTTAAACACTAAAATCGCAGGAAAGGGAATTAGTTTCCCTGATAAGTTTGGTGCATACCAGTTTTAGGGAGCTAACAACCCCCCAAGGTGCAGTTTCCTTGTAACAGATACCTGGTAGGTAAGGAGCCGGGGGTGATGGTTAGACTAGCGTGTTAGTTAAGGGCTGGTGCTCATATAGTCTTCTGTCTACCAAATCATTCGGCCCTGTCTTTCATTGACTGTTATAAAATTGCATACACGAGGGATTAGAAGGCCCGAACTCCTCAACATGAAGTTGCTCATATGGCTACAAACATATGGCAAAAACTGTTACCTGTGTGAGCCTAGCAAGGCACAAGGGGGCGCTGGCGAGTCGTGAATAATTTACTCGTGGAACTGGTCCACCATAAGATAAGGTCGTAAAAGTTACGACCTGTACGAGGTTCAAAAAGCCATACAGGGGTACTGGGAAATCGTGAATTTATTACATCAGCCGACAAGACGATGTTCCCTGATAATTATGGTACAGGCCAGTTTCCGGGGTAACAGATTAATATAGTGTAAGGAATTAGAAGTGATGGTTAGGCGGATGAATTGGTTGAAGGTTGATGCTTTTTATGGACTTCGAGCGAGCCATCCGCTCGTGGAGCTTTGCCTTCCATTGAATGTTTGAGGAACTACAATACAAACAGAAAGTATTAGAAAGCCCGAGCTCTTCAGCAGAGAAGTTATTCATGTGGCTAAAAACATATGGCAAAAAGTGACATAATTTGGCACATTATCGGCATAGAACCTCACTTATGCCTCAGCGTCGTCGAACTGTGACGTCGAGGTTACGGCAGCCATTTGGTGGAAATTTTATTCCACACATAATCAAAGCATAACAAAATGATAATAATAAAAAGAAATTATAATAATTCCTAAATAATTTGTGCATTTTTCAAAATCAACATCGACCCTATAATAAAGCCTTTCTCAGTGATATTAAAAATATATTCCTTTGTTTTATTACGATTTCAACATGTGTAACTCTAACCAAAACCCCCGCACTCTACTTACGTTTCTCCTGATTCCTTTATTCAACAAAACTGATTGACATTTAAAATTTCTGTTATTAAACAACTTAAACTTGTTTTCAAAAAAATGTTCTACTTAATTTTTAATTATAACGATTTACGATGGTTATTTAAAGAAATAAAATTTAAGAAGTAATATATACATACATACATATTTAATAAATATTTACAAAAAGTTTCTTTGTTAAATTCCTGTCATTTGTTTCGTAAATTAAAATACATTTCAGGTTTATGTTAAAATATAAATTTCTTTTCTGCTGCTATTTATTGTTTACTTCGGCTTTGTTTTCTCTCATTTATATACGAGGGTAGGCAAACAAGTCTGTGACTTTTTGAATGAAACATAAGTTTTTGTAGAAAAAGTTATGTTAATTTCAACACAGTCTCCTTTACATTCTATACACGTATGGCCATTACTGCAACTTACCGGGAAGATTGACGTTAGTTAAAGGTACCATTAGCTGTAGTGTGCGTTAAACTGACTGTTAACCATTTTTCATTATTCATTCCTATGACTTATAGGCATTTTGAAATGTCTTGTTGTAGCACTCCCAATGACCCTGTCAATTCTTACTGCGTTTGACACGACGCTTGATCAAGTAATATCTCCAATTCTGCATCTTTGAAAAACTTCTCTCTTCCACCGCCATACTGGTCTTCGACGTCAAAATCAGCGTTCTTGAAGCACTGATACCATTTTCGGCACGTTATTCCACTAATAGTGGCTTCACAATAGGTATTTGAAAGCATTCGATGAGCCTTAGCCGCAGATTTCTTCATAATAAAGCGGAAAATTGAAACCACCCGCAAATAACGAGAATTTGACTCGTAAGCTGACATGTTAAATCGAGAGTAACTTTATGATGCAAACACAAGTTGACTAATATTTCGATGGCGTTGTGTTTTCAAATGCCTTAGCTTTTGTATAACATCTACGATCTATTTATTTTGACTACCACTTACCGCTACAGCTACCTATTGTAAAATCGTAGAAGCAAAGTTGTACACCTAATACATTTTTTGTTTTATTGATCAAATACAGTAGTTTTATTCAACTAATCCTTGAATCGATCCAGTAAGTAGGTATAATATAAGCTATTGTTTGCTTTTGCATTTTGAAGGTAGTCACTGTAGATTAAATTACGAGTATCCAAACCTGTTTTACTTTAAATTTTCAATCGGCTAAAATTATATCCTAAATTTTTCAATTATTTCGCCCGTAGAGACCTAAGCTGTACGTCCAGAACGTTCGGCATTCTCCATGCTCGTACAGCGACACCGAAATTCAGTAAACACACAGGAGCTATATTACTATTTCATTCAAAAGGCTGGAAATCAAAGCCGCAGACTTATTGATCTGCCCTCGTATGTACATAATGTCAACAAGTTTGAAATCTTTTGTCAGTATAAAATAAATGAACAAAGTTAAGAAAATGAACAACATAAGTATCAAAGTATAAAATTTCCAAGGTAGAAATTTTCTTTTCTTCCTCCCAAGAATTGGCCGTCAGTTACTTTCATGTGTATCATTAATAGCAAATGAAATAGTCTTCATTCTTGGAAAAAAAGCCATGAACCACAAAAATCAATGGAAAGCGATCATCAACTGAAAGCGAAAATAAAAATACATTAAAATATTCCATTCGAGTTCTTGCTGGCGATACTTAAAAATTGTCGCTCCGCTAGATTTGTTGTTCTTCATTTATTTTTTCTTAATAGTTTTTTCGTTTCTCTTCGTTTCGTTTATTTTTTAGCAAATTAAAAAAAGGAGTTATTTACATTAAGACTTTAATGGCATATTTATACAAAACAACGACAAATACACCTGGTGTTTTTTATTTAAGGACCAAGTGGCACTTACATACATATACAGTTACACAAAAAACTCTACTAACACCTACTAATGTAAAATTCATTTAAATATAATTATATAATATATATGTACATTAATGATAAATAGTTAAACTTATTGAAACCTGACCAAGAATTATTTTTATTTTTAAATATAACAATAATTGCCGCCATCAATAACTCTTGATTAAAGAATAATTGAATGCACTAAAGCTGGGGGACAACTAGCTGTCGCTACACTGCTCATCAGCACCCACTAGTATTTGAACTCAGAAGCATGTAAAAATGTATTTTCAATATTGCCGCTTAACCAACTCAGCCACCGAGCTCTTATTTATTTTTTCGTCCATATGCACTTCGAATTGCTTGATCATCGACCATATAGTCCAGATTTTACCCCTAGTTACGTTTTCCTGTTTTCAAACTTGAAAAAATGGCTCACAGATAAATTTGTATTCAAATCTTGTATAGTAAAAGTGTAGTATATTCAGCCGAATCTAAAATATCCCTCACGATAGTCAAGTATACATACAGTATATATTACAAATTTCAACTAAATATGCTCGGATATAAATGAACTGATATCGGGGAAAAATATTTTTACCTTCTAATCACCATTCCAAAAAGGAATCTTAATTTTAAACAAAAAAAAATTTTTTATGGAAAAATCGGTTTAGGCTATACTTCGGGTATATATGGACCGATATCGAAAGTTTTAATTTTCTCTATTTGGTAACCTCCTTATATAACCAGAACTTCTTTTAAGCAAAAAAATGTTTAAGTTCACTTACGCAACATTTAAAAAAAAATCGGTTTAGGCGATATCGCGGGTATATATGGACCGATATCGAAAATTTTAATTATCTGTTTTTAGTAATCTCCTTTTATTAGCAGAACTGAAATTTAGCAAAAAATAAATTCATTGAGAAATTGGTTTAGACTATATCTTGGGTATATACGTATGAACCCATATCGGAAATTTTCATTATCTGTATTTTAGTAACCTCCTTTTATAATCCGAGCTGCCTTTAAGCAAAAAAAATGTTGCTTAGAAAAATCGGCTTAAGCTATATCTCGGGTGTACGAGTAAATGGACCGATATTAGAATTTTTAATTTTCTGTATTTTAGTAACCTCTTTTTATTACCAGAACAGCTTTTAAGTTCGCTAACGCGACATATTCATGAAAAAACGGTTTAGGCTATATCTCGTGTAAATATAGACCCATATCGGAAATTTTCATTTTCTGTATTTTAATAACCTCTTTTTATAATCAGAACTGCTTTAGAAAAAAAATTGATGGAAAAATCGATTTAGGCTATATCTCGAGTATATATAGACCGATATCGGAAATTTTAAATTTCTCCATTTGGTAACTTCCTTATATTACCGGAACTTCTTTTAAGCAAAAAAATTTTTAAGTACGCTTACACGACATTTTCTTGAAAAAATTGGTTTAGGCTATATCGCCGGTATATGGACCGATATCGACAATTTTCATTTTCTGTATTTATTACATTTTTACATTATATATTACAAGAACTGATTTTAAGCAAAACAATTCCTAATTTCGCTTACGCGACATTTTCTTGAAAAAATCGGTTTAGGCTATATCGCGGGTATATATGTATATTTCTGTATTTAAGTAACCTCCGTTTATTACCAGAACTGATTTTCAGCAAGAATCTCTTTATTCAACAGCAAAACTCGAAAAGTGTTGCACTGTATGTATAGTTCGATGTGCGACTGTATCGCAATTGCTAATCTGTTTATTTGTATGTACAGGGTGGCCCAGAAAGACCGAAGTGGTGTGAATTGCTTATAACTTTTTATTTAAGAGATATTTTTTTAATTTTTTTTTTTAAATACATTAAATTTATGGGGAATATTTTTGGATTAGTTATTAAAAATGATATCCCGCAAGTGGTGGCCATATTCTGCTTCGCACAAATGTGCTCTTTCCAACACATTTTCCATGACCTTTCGCAAAACTTCCGGTGGTATGTTGTTAATTTCTTCTCGAATATTGGTTTTTAACTCCTCAATAGTCCTAGGCTTATTAACATAAACTTTTCCTTTTAAATAGCCCCAAAGAAAACAGTCTGGAGCGGTTAAATCCGGGGAACGCGGAGGCCAATTAAAATTGCTGTTACGAGAAATTATTCTTTCACCGTCGTTGCTGGTAATCTGTTGGTTTCAATTCTTGGACAAGTTGAATTTTGTATGGAAACAATCCTATGGTGTGCAAAATTCGCTGCAGCGACGTCCTTGAGAGGCCCAGTTGTGACGAACGTCTCCTGGTTGATGTTTCTGGATCCTCCCGAATACTCTCCTGTACCACTTGAATATTGTCAGCCGTGTGGACAGTTCGGTGTCTGCCGGGACCAGGAAGGTTCCTTACTGCTCCTTGTTCTCGAAAATTTGCAACCAGACGGTTTATTGTTGACTGAGAGGGTGCAACCCGCACATTAAATTGACGACGGTATGCACGCTGAGTCAACACAATGGACCGTTGATTTGAAAAGTAAATTTCAACAATTTGGGCACGTTGTTCAATTGTGTATTGCTCCATTATAAATTATCCAAGTCTTCTTTACAAAATACTGAAAAGAAAAGAAAAAAAAAATTATAATAAAAAAGTTATAAGGAATTCACACCACTTCGGTCTTTCTGGGCCACCCTGTATCTGCATTTATCACCATTTATCTCATTTATATAATCAGTATATAAATAAATCATAAAATCTTCACGCCAGGTGAGAAACTTAATCCCAGCAAAACTTATACTTATATTCCAGCAAAAACTTCTATTGCCCAGTAAAGGGTTAAAATGTTAATACAGATACTTCACATTGATTTAAAGCCATATCTCAAAGTCATGTATTTATTGTTGTACCAAAATTTTTTTTAAAATGAAAAAATACTTGCCTTCATTTTTGACTCTTTTGTTATTTTTTATAATTGATTTATTTTCACTCGACTGACACGGTGACTACATCCATACTAGCAGAACGATGAACGATTTTTTTAGCGATTAAGATTAAGAAAAAGAAACTAAAAGAATATTTAAAAAAAAGATATGGCTTAAAATCACCGTACAAATATACTCTAAGTAGTTATTTGAATTTGTCAATGAAGAAGGCAAGTGCTAACCATTCTTGCTTACGAGTAACTACTTCAAAACGACATTTCAAACAAGTAAGAGCGTAGGATATTCGGCTGGACCGAATCTAAAGTACCCGTCACAATAGTCACATAAATATATAGTACAAATTTGAACTAATTATGCTCTGATATATATGGACCGATATCGGGGAAAAAATTTTTGCCTTGTAATCGCCATGCCAAAAAGGTAATCTTTCATACAAATTTTCATGGAAAAATCGGTTTGGATTATACCTCGGGTATATATGGATCGATATTGCATATAACTTTCTAGGGTCGGATATGAAAATTATAGAATATACGGAATCACACACTTATTACATATTTGTGAAGGGTATAAAAAAATTGTGGTAGATTTAATAAAGATTGACTATTTTGAATGATCCTAAATTAAATAATGCTAAAAAAATACTTATTGTTAAACGGAAAATTTACGGCTAAATCAAAAAGAATTTGAAATGGCCACAGTGATTTTAACTAAGCTCGTTACACTGTGCGCCAAAATGAAGTTAATTCTTTAGCCGGACAAGTGAATAAGTGATTGCTTGTGTCTGTTCTCGAATGTTCCCTGTTTTACTTGTTCGCTTTTCATATATAAATAAAAAATAAGAGCAATTAATTTTCAGCAAGAATAACATTCAATTTAGCTTTTAATGCACAAATGACTTTAATTTCTTTCATTGTGTATTAATCTATTTAGTTTTGATTCTACTTCCTATTAAAAGCAAGAATTAAATGCGAAATAAAGTGAAAATTAGGTCATGCAAATTAAGGAAAGAATTTTATAGCTAAAATTAAGAGGCCCCAAAAGCAAAATATTTGCGCAAAAGTATTGAGCATATTTGAAAGCACTGCATCATGTAATCATATAAAACGTGCTTCCGAAAAAGGCCTCCCTATGAGGCAGTTAAAGGAAGTCAACATACACTTATATAATTTTATGAATAATATTTGATTTTAAGTGGATCAACTATCCCTTACTGCAAAGCAGGAAACAATAAGAATTTTGATTTGTCGCCTTTGAATTTTTTCAATGTTTGACGCTGAGGCGGTGCCCCACAACTGAATTCCGTAGCACCATATAGGCTTTAGTATTGCGTTGTATAACAAAAGTTTGCAATCTAATGTCTATGTAGAATTTCTGCCCATAAGCCAATTTAATTCCGCTGCTTTTAATTTCAACTGAGTGACTTTCGCATCAATTTGAGACTTCCACCATATGTACAAATGTTCCACTGTACAGATGTATATAAAAAACTTTTTCACTTTTTTATCTTTCAAATCACCGTCTGAAGCAATTGGAAAAAAATCTGAAAACCTCGTCGAATATGATTATATAATGAAAATAGCTTTCTAAAATAATCATAGTATACTTATATGTATGTGTATATATAACTAATTAGCTTTTCATTTTTAGCTTTAAGTATTATATTTATTTTATTGTGTTTAAAATCAAGTAAAAAATATATATCGCGTATGCGTCTTTCACGAAAGCCAGTTTTTTACTAAAAATTTTGATTGTTTTAAGGAAATCCGATTGTATTTTACTTATTTCAGCTCGTTAAAGTTCGTCTTCTTAAGAATTGTTTTAATGTGCATAACGTGTGGTTCTATCACTATCAAACCTGCTTTTTATTTTTTATCTTGGCCCAGTACTCAGGGGAGTACTACATATGCAGTGTATTGTACTGGAACTGGGAAAATAGGTTAGAGGAGGGGGAAACAGGGAGTAGTGTTTGTGGAGGTTTAACTTTAACGATAACAACACGAAAAACTAAAACAAACTCTATTGCAGCATTTAAAATGTTGGAATTAAATTAGTTAAAACTGATCAGTGCCCAGTGTTTATACCTTCGACACTCCTCATATTAGCAATATTTAGTACAACACCTTCCACGCTACAAGGTAATAAACTGCATTGAAAGAAATTAATATTGAACATATAATGAAAACACGGACAACGGTGAAAAAAGACAAAAAAAAAAACTCTTGTACACATATTGATTTCATACGAAATTAATAATGAATATACATACGTATATAGAAAATACAACACATCTTGCTACCTATTCCGGTGCAATTTGGTTTCATACGAATTTAATTAATGAACATACACATATAGAAAATACGTACAGCAGTAACAAAAGACGTGTGCACAGGATGAGAGACAAAACACTACTGGTATGATATGAAGACTTTTGATCGCCATAACGGCATGCTCTGGACTTGATTAAGATGTGTTATCAACACGATGGTGCCACATTGCATATAGCTAGAATTACAATGGAATTACTGCAAGACCTCATACATTGGGAGCAACAATGGCACCCTTATAGAAAACGATTTTAATATGCTAGAGCTCCTCACTGCTCTCAATAAAGTTAAGGGTAAAACCCCTGGTATAGATAGAATCTTTTACCAAATGATAAAAAATTTACCTACAGCTGTAAAATGCCGCCTACTAAAATTATACAATAATATCTTTAATAATCATATACCCTAAAATTTTTAAATTAGTATGACAATACCCATTCATAAGCCTGGCAAAGATAAATCATTGCTTAGTGCTTACAGACCAATATCACTTAATTCTTGTTTAGCAAAAACATTAGACAAACTAGTTGCAAATAGACTCTGGTGGTTTGTTACAACAAACAAACTTCTTTGTAGTCGTCAATTTGGCTTTATAAAAGGGAGATCGACAATAGATGGTCTTCTCTATGCTGACTACACTATTGCAAATAATCTCTCCAAAGGTAAACACTCCAGAATTGTGTCTTTGGATTTTGAGAGAGCGTTTGAAAAAATAGGTGTGCACTCCTTAACGGAACAAATGTTCGATTGGGGAATAGGACCAAAAGTGATTAAATATGTTATCAATTTCATGACTAACCGCAAAATTGTTGTCAAAGTTTCAAACAATCTATCTGAGACATACCCATTGCACAATGGCATCCCTCAAGGATCCCCTTTATCCGTCATTTTATTCCTTATTGCTTATAATAAGCTTTGCTCTATTATTGAAATTTATAAAGAAATCGATTTTATGGCATATGCCGATGATTTTAACCTCATCATTAATTTTGATAAGTCAAAAAACCCAGTAATTGATATAAATGATCTATTTAACAACATCTCTCAATGGTGCAATATATCAGGAGCTTCACTTTCCCCAACTAAATGCAAATTTATACACATATGTCGAAAAAAAACTATGTAAATGTACAATACATGCATCAAAATATCAACTACAACAAGTCGAAGTCTTAAGAATGCTGAGATTATATTTAAACAAAAGATACACATGGGATAATCATATAACCAACCTAGCAAACTCATTAAATAGTGCTTTAAATATTATAAAATTCTTATCCAGCTTCAAACTTAACTGCAACGTACAAAGCTTACTATCAGCTACTAATGCATTAATTATATTAAAGTTAAGATATTCTTTACCATTCTATGGATCTTCTTCAAAACCAAAATTAAGCAAATTAAACACTATTTTAAACTCAGCTGTAAGGCTATCTCTAGGAGCGTTCCGTACAACACCATGCAATAATATGCTCTACGAAGCTAACATGCTACCTTTAAAAACCCAATTAAGCATATCCTTGGATAAATTAGCTAGTTATTTTATATTCGGTTCCAATTCACTAGTAGGCACCATAATGGGGAAGTTATATAGATCCCAAAAATCTCCAAAGATCAGCTCAACGCTTCATTTAATCAAAGAAACTATAATCGAAACCAAGATGTCTATAAAAATATTTAGGAAAAACAAAAACAATTATCTTCCATGGTTCCTAGATTGCAAACAAATAAATCTCTTCCTAACAAGGTTCAATAAAAGTCAACATAATCCGTCAATATTCAGAAACTTATTCAATGAACTTCAAAACCAATTCCATGATTATATATTTATATACACTGATGGTTCCAAAGACCAACATGCTGTAGGTTATAGCATAACAACAAACAATGCTATTTTAAAAACATCAGTATTGCCATCATTTCGCTCAATTTTATCTGCAGAATTAATCGCCATATACCAAGCTATCAAAATTATCGAACCAAAACAATCGAAATATGCTATTTGCTCAGATTCTTTATCAGCCTTAAATGCTATAAAAATATCAACAATAATAACCCGTACGCAGACTACATAAGAAACACATTAATCAACAAAAAATTAAACTTAATTCTAATTTGGACTCCCAGTCATTGTAATATTAGTGGGAATGAATATGCAGACATTTTCGCATATCACCACTCTTTTGTACAGATAATTTCAACCAAAATGACATTTCAAAACATCTTAAAAAGGACTTTATCCGAAAAATCAATAATCTCTCACACACATCCAATTGGTGTCAAACTGTAAACAATCAAAAATATAACACTAATCTCTATATCAAACATCATACAAGCCAGCTAAATAGGCTGGAGATAGTAAAATTTTTAAGAATCCGTCTCGGACATACTAAATATACTCATGGTACTCTATTAAACATACATAACATACCGAAATGCACTTGTAATATACCTCGGCCCACAGCCCCCGAACATTTTCTATCACACTGTCCAGATTTAAACTTCTTTAGACAAAAGATTTTCGGTAACAAAAATCCACTTTCTCTTATTTCAAATCCAACGGAAGAAAATATCCAGCTTATTATCCAATTTCTTAGGGAATCTAATATTTATAATCTTATTTAAACAGCCTTAACAAAATAACAATACTAAAATCGAGCTTAAGGCCTGAGTCGCTATAGCTCTTCTTCCTAAAAATTAGCTTATAAATTTTAATTTTAAGTTAATTTATAATAAATAAATAAAATAAATACTGCAAGACCTTATTCCACAACAAGTTATTTCAAGAAATGGTGATATTGATTGGCCTCCACGGTTGGCTGATTTGACTACCGCGGACTTCTTTTTGTGGGAATATCGGAATAGCAAGGTTTACACAAACAAGCTAGAGGGCTAATTCTGTCATTCGCTTACGAGCGAGTTTTTACACTTTTGGGATTATCTCATTCGATATCGAGTAAAAGGTTTCGAAATTTCTAACAATTGCATTCGATAGCGAGTAACCATTCGAATGCAACCGTGCAACTTTTTACTCGTAAGCAAAAGTACTATCAAAAACCAGCCCAAGAGAAAAACACAAAAGAAATGTAAATTAAAAATTTGTTTTGAATAGCAATAGTAGTTAAACTAAATTGGTTCTTAAGGCTTTTTTCAATTCATATGATGTATATGACGTATATATACAGGTATATGTATATAAAGATGAATATTACTAAGAACACAAAAACTTATATTTGAAGTCACATGTTATTATATTCAAGAATTTATTTTTGATTTTTATTTTAGAAATGCATATATACATATGCTTATACATAGTTAAATGGTTCATTTTACATACATATTTATTGTTATTTCTATTTACTTACTTTTTAATGTCTAAACACGCATACATGACTGATTCAAATGAATTGTTATTGTGAACGTATGTGTGTTTATTTATCTTTTAATGTACAACATTTATACAAAGTCTGCGAATACATACAATTTTCGGCAGTGTTATAAAACACATTTTGTCAGTATTTTGCAACACTGAAATGATAACTCGACTCGTTACGTAACGAGTCACATCATTAGAAATTTACACGATATCGAAATTATTTTCTACTCGATAGTAATTTCGATCACGAATGACAGAATTAGCCCCCTGAGTCGCTTGAACAACTCAAACAAAATATACGTGATGAAGTTAAATTAATGAAATGCCACGTGAAATATGTGAGATTGTACTGCAAAATATGATCCAAAGGGTTTGCATTTGTGAGGCCAACAGAATCGGACATTCATCTGCATTTATTTGCTATATTAAGCAACTCAAATAAGTTTTTGTAAAGTGTATGTGATTTATTTTTTAGTTATTCACTTGAAAACTAATACATTTTTATTAAAGTAATTCATGAAGTTTTGAAAATAATTCAATTCAAATGGCCTCCAACACATATGTGTGTGTTACAGCGGGAATTGTCTCGAATGGATTGCTTTAAATCATCCAAATTTGTTGGGTTTATTTTGTAAACTTCTTGTTTGCAATAAAATCAGGTGCAGTGAGATCTAGAGACCTGGGAGGCCAACGGAGTGTGGAGTTTCTTGAAAGCATTTTATGGGCAAATTTTTGCTCAATTCTGTCATAACAGGCGTGGCTATGTTACAAGTTGCTCCATCTTGTTAAAACCAAACAGAGTTAAACGGGATTCTCCTTCGTCATAATTCTGGAAAGAAAAACTCTTTCAACATCTTTAAGTAAGGGTGTCGATTGACCGTAATAGTAAGACCGTTTTTTCTTCGAAAAAGTAAGGCTCAACAAATAACCTTAAAGAAACTGCAGGCCACACTGTGATGCAAAATGGATGTAATTGCACCTGATGAAGTATCTGTGGGTTATAATTATTCCATATGCGACAATTTTGTTTGCCAACATTGCCGTTTAAATCAAAATCTGTCTCAGACATAAAAATACAGACACGATTTGAATAATATTCTCACAAAATTCGAATCGAATCGAAACTCTAGGATTGGAGTGTATGGCAGCAGCGAAATTTTCCTGCATCGGAACTGAGGGATCTCTTTGACAAGACCTTCTTGCGATTATGCCAGGCTCGGAAAAATTCTTCTCGACCCTTGTTATAGTCCATCTGCTACGAGGAGTACCGCCAAACATGCGTCTATATTCTCTTTGGACGGAAACAACGGACTCTAAAGAGTAAAAGCCTTGCGCTATCCTTCCTTCTAGTTTCTTTTTCAAAATTCTCCATTTTAGTTAAACTTGAAGATCAATCTATAAAATACAATAAAAATGGAATTGGTTAGTTACACAGAAAATAAGTTATTACTTATTTTCTTTGGTGGCAGCGTTCATCAGTCACCCTCTATTTATCAACACAAGATCTCTTTTATTTAATCAAAAGTTATACCTTCCCAGCAGACACCCTGTATCTTCATTATGGTATCATAGTCATGATGCGATAGTGCCATCACCAACACAGTTGGCTAACTGAAAACTATTTTCAGAAATTTTGAAATTATCGTCCAAATAGTCCATAACAACGATGGTACAAAAAGTTTAAATGCTTTTTTAAGGCATTTTAGTTTGTTATTAAATTTTTTACTGTCTGGACTTTCAAAAATTTAAGCCAACAGAATACTAAATGAACTTGTTGTTGCAGTTATAAAATAAAATTAAATTGTTAACGGTGTTTGGTGTTATTGAATACTGATTGCGTATAAAATACTGGTTATGTTATATTGTTGTTTTAATTTTTTTATATAATATTTATAAACTGTTGTTTTGAGTGTTCAGTTAACACTGTTAATACATTTGTTTTTCCTTGAAAAAGATGAAAATTCGATTGTAAGCATTGATTGGTATTATTAAAAAAAGAAAAAACGTAAGCAGTATATATCGTCACCTAAAATGCTTAATAGCATAAAACTACATCATTTTGCAGGTCTTATTACGTTCATTTTTTTATTGGTATCAATATTAAAAGCTAATATAGTGAATAAAACTCAATTGTTAAAAAGGGTTATAATCAAAATTTAAAATAACGTATCCTCAAGTTCATAATTTTCTTAAGCTGTGTAACGTATTAACACTCATCCAAATTTAAAAAAAAATTGCAGAGTATTTATTTTCTTGCTTTTAACTTTTGTGAAATCAATAAAATATGTTCCATCGGGTGGTTACATTTTAAGGGCCAACGTTAAATGTGAACCACATCTAAACGTCAAGCTTTTTTCTGCATTTAGTACGACGTTTCACAATTTTAGACTAACTCAATTTTTTTTACAACGTTTATTTAAAGAAAATTTTTATTATAATTACTACACTGAAAGAATTATGCATCATATATTTAATGAAACTGTTTCATTAAATATTTTTCATTAATCCAATGAAAACTTTTCACAGTATGCATGAAACTTCATATATATTATGAAATAGTTCCATCAGAATGGTTTCATTAAGTTTCATAGTTTCATTATAAAAAAATCATTGGATTCATGACTACAACAAAATTTTAATTTTTTTTTAATTCTTTGAATTTTGGTAAGATATATTAATGGGCATTTATTAATCTTAAGCTACAGTTTAAAAAATTTCAAGTTTTTTTTTATTAAAATGTAAGTTTTATGAGTTCCATAATTCCAATGAAATAGAATTCATTAGATCAATGACAAATAAATTTCTGGCTACCGAACTTGGTTATGTTTGTACATATGTGTATGTATTCAAATCAGCATAATAACAGTTTAAAAAATTTAAATACCAGAGTGTTGAAGACATTTGAATTAATCAAATCTGTTTTTTTTTTTTTTTTTTTTTTGGTGAATACTTGTTCAACATTTTCTTTTATCGTAATTAGGCACAATTTCACAAAAGCAAGGAATAGTATTGTTTGTGTAATGAAATAAAGTATCAATGAATAAATGAAATAATTCGATTGATCTTATTAGGTAGATTTGTGAACATATTTTATTAATGTGTGCTATGATATTATTTCATTAAGCAAATGTAACTATTTCATTGATTTAATGTAAATTTTTCAGGTGTTCAATGAATAATAAAATTAGATAAATGAAATAACTTCATTGACCTTATGAAGGAGTTTCATAATTTTAATGAATATATTACATTAGTACAAAGAAGTTATTTCATTAAATAAATGTTACTTTTTCATTAATTTAATGTACAGTTTTCATGTGCTTTATGAAATTGCTTCTTTGATCTAGAGAAATTATTTCACTTATCATATGATTTGTCTTTCATACTTTTAATGAAAATAAGTCATGTTTCTTATTAAAATGTTTCATTACTTTTATGAAGGTTTTCATTAAAATAATCTAATGAAATTTGTTTCATTATTTCTATGAAAAGTTACAATGGTTGAAAAATAATGAAAAAATTCAAAAAAGTAATGTCAAAATTCAGAGAATTTCTGAACAAAATTTTTTCAGTGTACAAATAAACAAAGCCATAGTATAAATAGCAATTTACCAAAAACTGTCCCATAAACGAGCTCTCTAGTATAATACATATAGATATAAATATATACAATATATACATTTATCAAAACTAGTTATTTTTTTTTTCTAGAAATTTTTACAAGGTTGTATCTATTTTAATAGCAAATGTTTTGTAATGAAAAATAATTAAAAAACATTACAATAACAATTATTATAATAAAAGAAAAGATCGAGGAATTAAAAGAAAACAAAAATGCGGCATTTAACCTAGCCACCAGTATTTCTTAATATTTAAATTTGGCAATATGTTCTTATCCTCACGAAAAAGGTTCGTATCGTACCTTCTGTTTTCAGCTGTCAGTTGATTGCTGGAGATAGCTCTTCTATATATATGAAAAATTATAGAGACGCCTGCATAGTCTTGTATAAAACCGTTCTTATCAAGGTACACGAATGCTTCAGGGGGAACATAACCAGTTTGAAGTGTTTTGGATATATATTCGTCGTTAACATAATAGAGAGCCATTATTAGGTTGTTTTCGTAGCGGTCACAACAAGATCTAATATGATTTCTAATAGTGTGTATGATGAAATTGTCAATTCGGCTAACTTTGGCAGCATTGTATAGTCTCGAATTACTTACATATTTCGTAAATTCACTACTTGGGGATCTGTGTAACGAAGTGCATGTTCTTAGGCATCTTCTTTCGAATTTACGTAATTTTTCCATATAGAAAGGTGAAACAGTAAACCAAATTTGGCAACCGTATGTTAAAATTGGATGTATTAAGGTTTGGTACATGAGAAGTTTGATATCAGGTTTAATGTGCTTAGAAAAAATAATTTTTTGTTAGTAAAATAGGCATTTCTAGCTTTTTTAATTTGTTCATTGAAGTAGAGAAATTTTTCCAAATGGATTCCTAGGTACTTTACCACTTGTTTATTAGGTATGTATATGTTGTTACTGGATTTAATGCCAAATGATTTCCAATTGTATCTTATATTATAATTGCACTTTCCAACAGGAGAACGGAATAGTATAGTTTCGCATTTGTCTACGTTTAAATTCATTACCCAATCCTTAGCATACTTCTCTGCAATATTAAAATTATTTTGTAATTTTTTATTTATTCCCTCTATATGGCTGTCAGCATGATACATAATATCACCTGCAGGTGATATATAATATCACCTGCGAAATCAATAACATCAACGATATTTAAGAGGTCATGAATATATATATTAAAAAGTATAGGGGCATTAACTGTCCCCTGTTGTAATCCATTAACTATAATAAATTTCCTACTGCTAACTTCATTTCTATTGCAAACGACAAACGATTTATTAGATAGCATGTTATGAATCAAAATTACTAAATGTAGTGGAAATTTGTATTTTAAAAGTTTATATATAAGGCCCGGAATCCAAACGATATCGACCTCTTTTTCAAAATCGACAACACATGCGCCTGCACAATGAGATTTATTTAAATTCCAGTTAATGTTAGATATCAAAAGGTGTACTCCGTGTATCGTAGAGTGTTTGTACTTAAAACAAAATTGTCTATCATTTAGACTAATTCAATTTGAAATATGGAAAAAAACGCACAATCGAGCAACGCTTTAAAGTTAATCAGGCTTGTTATGAAAATGGGCGTTCAAATAAAAATATATATCGTGCTCTATGTGATAGTCATAATGTGCGTACAATCAGAAAAATCGTGCAAAAAATTTGAGCTAGCTAGATCTGCAGGAGATGTGAAAAGACCGTTGCATGCTCGTATAGCTCGTTCTGCAAAAAACATTTCTGCTATTCGCGCTAGTGTGGCTGAAGAGCCGTCTGCCTCAACTCGTCGTCGTGCCCAACAATTCCACCGCTCACGTTCATCGTTGATGAACACTATGCATTAACTTACACGTTGATGAACACTATGCATTAACTTACACGCTTACATTGTTCAATTGACTCAAGAACTAAATCCTCTTGACCATTCCAACCGTCGTTAATGGTCAGAATGTTAGCGAGACAATGGATGATAAATTTTCGAAGAATATCATATGATGATGCATATTTTTACCTCAGTGGATTCGTAAATAAGCAGAAGTGCCACGTTTTAGGCGAATTATAATCCAAGAATGATTGTCGAAGTTAAGCTAAGAACTAATTTGTTTAATGGTAAATATAAAAATATTGGATGTGCTTATCCGGATGTCAATCGGATAGTCCACTAAGAGCACCAGTTCTTAAACCAACTCACCCGTCAACCACCACCACTGGTTCCTTACAATACAGGTATCTGTTGTATAGACAACAGATCCCCGGGAGATTGTTAGTCCCCGAAAAAAGCCACACACCAAACAATTATCAAGGATACTAACACTCTCTTCCTGCCTTTTAGGTTTCAACCACAGCCAGAACGTTACAGCCAAGGTATGCACCTCAACCATGATTAGCCCGGGTTGTACAGCAAGCAGAATATATATAATATAATAGAATATTATAATATCTAAAAAGAAATTAAAACTTAAAGATGATTTTATTTTGAAAAGCTGTAAAACTTTTTAGTTTTGTGAAAAGCCAAAAACAAACTGATTAAGTTCCGTTTCCTTCCTCCTCCCCTCACACTACTACTTCAGAGTATTGAAAAATATTAAAAGCTTCAAATAGAAGCAAATTAATTTTCTGGCCTAGACAATACTTTAAACACAACCTATTGTATGTCATTTATATACATATGTGCACAAGTATATCGAGCTGATTCTATGCTAGAGAAATTTAATGAACTATGACTTAAATGAACACAATTTTCAACAAACGAATATTAACAACTTTTTTGGGCATAAACGTACGTAGTACTCGTATGTACATTAGAACGACTCAAGTTGTGTGGAAGTGAAATTCGTGCAAGGTCTACCCACTTCAAAATGAACATTGGTTATTTTTATGATTACATCTAAAATATGAAAAAGGGCATATTTTGGCATGTTTTGTCAATTTGAAAATCTGTTTCCTTACCAACATACACGATATGGTCATCATAAGAGTGGTTTTATAAGGCGCGTCCAACTGTTCTCACTGTTTGTACTTTTTGATTTTGAAACTTTTTTGTATTAAACTTCAAATTTTTCCACAACTTTTAAGACCCATTTGGCAGGGGAACTCGAATAATTTCTATTTACCCCGATTTGTTTTTTTTTTTTTTTTTTAATTTTATAAAAAATAATTTTTCGTGTTACACCAGTGTGCAAAAGTTTTCTAGTATTCCGCAGGATATAATCGCATCCAAACCCACAGTGCACAATTTTTTTATATTTTTTATTAGATAGTAGATAGAAAAAAGAAAAATAATGCAAAAAAAATATTTTTTTTGGACTAATATTAAAGAAGTTATGAGTATTTATTCAAACAATGTTTTCTTATAACACGGTTTTTTTTAAAACTCGATGTCTCTGAAACTATAAGCCAAAAAAAATCCAAGTCAAACCGGACAGTTCGAAGAAAAAATTTTTTTGATATGCTTTATTTTTTACTGTATTGATGTTCCTTTGGACAGTATATGTTATCAAATTTTAAGATTTTTTGGCTTATGCTTTCAAAGATATCGGGTTTAAAAAAAACCGAGTTATAAGAAAACTGTGTCCGAATAAATAATCATAACTTTTTCAATTTTAGTCCAAACGTTATAATGTTTTGCATTATTTTTCTTTTTTTATCTACTATCTAAAAAAAAAATAGAAAAAAAAATGCATGCACAGTGGGCTTGGGTGCGATTTTCGAGCTTTAATATTTTAAAGCAATTTTTCTCACTGTTTGTACTTTTTGAGTTAAAATTTTTTTGTGTATTAAACTTCTAATTTTTCCACAACTTTTAACACCCATTACTTTTTTCCCGATTTTTTTTAAATTTGGTAAAAAATAAAATTTCATGTTACACCACTGTGCAAAAGTTTTCTAGTATTCCGCAGGATATAATCACATCCAAGCCCACTGTGGATTTTGCTTTATTTTTTATTAGATAATAGATAGAAAAACAAAAATAATGCAAAAAAAATATTTAGTTTGGACTAATACTAAAAACTTATGAGTATTTATCCGGACACAGTTTTCTTGTAACTCGGTTTTTTTTAAAGCCGATATCTCTGAAACTATAAGCCAAAAAAAAATCTGAAAACTTGGTAAGATGTACTGTTCAAAAGGTAAGAACTAAAGCAAATCAAAAAATTTTTTTCTTTGAACTGCCCGATTTGACTTGGATCGTCCCATATACAGGACGATCCAAAGGACATGTCCTTTTTTTTGAGGATTATCTGTAAAAAGAACCGTTTTCGAATTTTTTGTTCGGGGTTGTTTGTAATAAAATTTAATTAAATACATTGGCTACATAATTTTTTTTTTTTTGGAAATCGGACAAATGTCCGTTCGAAAAGTCGGTACTTAAATAACTGCACCGATTTCAAAAATTCTTCCGCTTTTTGTTTGGGTTGGTTGATAGGTTGAACATACTCTCCGTTCGCAAGTCAGTTATTTCATGTGCAAAAATTATAAGTATATAAACAAAGCCATACTTTTTAAAATTTTCATTTGGTGGCGTGGGAATGCTTGCATTAACCCTTTTTATTTTTCATTATGCTTTGTATATCTAATACACAGCACTTCCGATAAATGTTCTGTAGTCAAGCCAAATGACAAAATGAGCCAGTTTCCTCCACCTTTTGAAATTTGAACACTCCTCCATGTCTTCTCTTGGCCTTCCTATTGCATGCCCGGTTCAGTTCTGGGTTCATCGTCTGCCAATGTATTCAGGATGGTATAATTATTAAGCCAGTCCTGGTGTTGAATCTTTCAGTCATATGGTTAGCTAGCATTGACTTTGAGCTTAGACTCGTATGCATCATGAAGTTTATTAACTATATTTTCACTCCTCTTTATATTATCATATAAACTGTTAAGTTCCTTGAATGTATATAGCTTCCACGATATTTTTTGCTGCGGTTGACTTCTTAAACAGTTCAAATAATTTTATATTGCTTAACGTCATATTGGAAATGTCTCAAATTACTTTTCAATTTAATATTATAATTTTACAGCACAGTAATAATTAAGAATACTTGTTTTTTTTTAAATTTTGTACCAGATAACACGATCTTTCTCTTTCAAGAACAAAAGTCTACTCGATCACTCACATATATGAAGGCAAAAACAAAATATAGGATTACTGGAAATATTTTATTTATAAAATTTAGTTCGGAACCCCGTTAAAATATTCTTCCTTGCCTGTAATTAATTTACAATAGATTCGCGAAATTCACGGGCAGTTAATGATGCTTAACACGCATATTCCATCAACATTGTGTTGCTGTCTTAAATTGTAATTAAAATCAACATTCTTTAGCCCATTTCTATGACTTATTGACTATTCTAATCTGCAGGTATATAACATTAAGAAAATTGCAAAGAGTGTCGAATGACAACCATATCGTGTATGTTGATAAGGAAACAGTGGCTGTGTTCTGTAACTCTCGCCACGAGAAACTTTTCGACTGAAACGTGTAAAATGAAACAAAATTTTCATAAGTTGAAACAAACAGCTGCTTTTCTCACTAAACTGCAGCTATAACTTTTTTTGGTGAGTAATAGCTGTCACATAAAGAAATTACTCGCCATTTTACAGAAAAACTGTGTCTGTAAAACTTTTGCGAAACAATTTCCCGCTTTCAACTGTCATTATTTCTCGCAAATAAAAGGGCTGTGAGATAGTATTTCAAATAACAATAATCATCTTTATATCATATCATTAATAATACTGAAAAAATAAGTATTTTGCTGTTAAATTAAGTTTAATATATTTATTTACAGAGTTTAGAATGATTTTTTTTTTATTTTAACTTTTTAATTAATTTTTATACCCTTCACACAACAAGTTTTAAGGGAATACTGAAGATTGTAATTTCTACAATTTTAATTTCCGACCCAACAAAGTATATTGTAATTCTTTTATAATGTTTTTTTTCAGATTTCATAAATAGCAATTATTTCTTAATTTTACAAAATTTTGTACATAAGTACGTATTTGTATATGTATGTATGTATTTGTAAATAAAAGGTAAACGTTAGAGCCATACCATACATTTTCTAGAATAGCCTGCGGTTATAATATGATGCCGTCGAAAAAAATTTCTTAACTTTAATAATTTTTGGTCGTCCGCGGTACTAATTGTGGCTGGCGCTCTCATTTTTATAATTGCATGTCGGCTTCGTTTTATATTTTTAGACATTTCTAACGTAACGACGTAATCGCTTTGCATAGTTTTCGGCATGAGTTACAGACGCAGTTTTTTCTCAACACAGCCACAAATTCTCAAATTGACAAAACATGCAAAATTAGACCTATTTTCAAAATGGTCCAGCTCCCGAGAGGTCAAAGCTGGAGCCGAAATATTTTAAATATCATCTTAAAAAAGTCCAAAGCTCATTTTTGGAGGGTTTATTGAGCACTTTTTTTCATGAGTCGCTCTAATGTACATATGTGAAAATATATCTGACATTTCCTGTAGAAACGTTTTTGTTCAATAAGAAAAGTGTCAACTGCAGAAAAATAATTGTAATTATGTTATAAACTTTAAACAGTTTTTATTAAAAATGTTGATTAATGATTTAAGGTTAAATACAGTCTTTGCGGCATGAACATAACATATGAGTTCAACTTTAAAATCTTTAAAAAGATGAAGGATAAAAGCCGTTATTGTAAAATAGAGATATAATAAAAATTTATAAAATTGAGAGAACACATTTACCACCACTATTGGTACTCTAAAACGTAAAGTCCCCTTTCACCGTTGAGAAATTGATGGGCAGACAGACGAAGTTTGTAGGCGATGTATTTAAGAGGAAGAGTGTGCGGTAAACCTCTACTGTACCGGACATTTTAAGACATTTTTCGATTGAAGTTGCCTCTCTTCGTATTTTTTCATGTTGTTGCTTCATATTATTATTCTCATATCAACATCAACTTCATACAAACACACTAGCTGTGCTTAAAAAACAACAACAGCAACAAAAAAGAAAGAAAAGAGAAACGAAAAGTTTCTTTCTATTAATTTCGCAACTCTAAAAGGTTTCGGCAAGTTCAAAGCAAAATGAGAAAAATGTCTGTCTTTCAATTTCCAAACTCTAAAAGCGGACAAAGTATACAAAGATGGAAAAAGTGACGTTTGAATGAAATGAAATCAGGTTTTTGAATTTTCGGTGGGATGTCAAAACAGAGACGGTAAAATTGAGTTACTGTTCTCCCAAGGCAGAATTACATTAAATACAACACCAAAAAACAGCAACATGTATTTTGTTAGTAGAATTTACGAACAATTGTCAAAATTGTGTGTGAAAACGAAAGACAGCTGTGCTAATACCACTACCGTATTAAAGCTGCCTTGGTGCGGAGAAAAAAATTGAGAGAAGTGAATATTTTTTTTTCATCTCTGTTTTACTTTAACCACGTTTAAACTTGAATTCTCTTTTTAACCTGTAGGTTTAGTTTGGCTTTAACTCAGCTTTACCGAACTGCTCAAAAGCAGTTTAGTTTATAAAACGAGGTAACTAAAATACAGATTATGAAAAGAAAATTTTCGATATTGGTCCATATATATAAACCTATTTTTCCATAAAATTTTTTTTTTTTTTTTGCTTAAAAGCATTTCTCGTTATAAAAGAGGGCTACTAAAATACAGAAAATGGAAAATTCCAATATCGGTTCATATATAACCTAAACCGATTTTTCTTTTCATCGAAATTTCTTCAAATTCATCCCATTACCTAAAATGACACAAATTAAGTAAAAAAAAAATTTAAAAAAATGTTTTTCAAAATTCAAACAATTAAGATTTTATTCGCTATTCTAGCCTCTAACATTGATACCAATAAAAAATTATAAATAGCTTGTTTTCTATGAAAATAAATGAAAATGCTTGTTTTTTGTGTTTTGACAGGTATTATTAGAGCATTTTTTTTTTTAAATTCTCAGCAATTTATTTAGATTGTAGGGATATAAAGTTGAATGTTTGAGAATATCTTTCAAAAATTTCCAAAGTCTACTGATGATTAGGGTAGTTCCTATGAAATGTCGACATATAGATAGCTGGGAAACATAGAAAGCAAATTTAACCCAAAAACGTGTTTTTTTTCTTAATTTGTGAGATGTCATGTTTTCAGCGAAATTTCTTTAAATTCATCCCAAAACCTAGGCTTAAAATGACACAAATTAAGTAAAAATTTTTTTTTTTAATTTGTTCAAAAATTTTTAAAAATCACTTTAGCTACGTTAAGAAAGCGTCAAATTTAACCCAAAAAACATTTTTTTTTCTTAATTTGTGAGATGTCATGTTTTCAGCGAAATTTCTTCAAATTCATCCCATTACCTTTCCCATATATTTTTTTAAAATTTTTTTCAAAATTTTTAAAAATCGCTTAGGCTTAGTTAATAGTGCGTAAAATTTAACCCAAAAAACATAATCTTTTTTGAATTTGTGAGATGTCATGTTTTCAGCGAAAATTTTTCAAATTCATCCCATTACCTAGGCTTAAAATGACACAAATTAAGTAAAAAGAATATTTTTAAATTGTTTTCAAAATTTTTCAAAATCGCTTTTACAAAATCCTCTTTGGAATGGCAAAAATATTTTTTCCCAGATGTCCGTCAATATAGATCCAAGCATATTTAGTTCAAATTTGTAATATATATTATATATGTCTATACGCGACTACTGTGAAGGGTATTTTAGATATGGCCCAGCCGAATATACTAAACTCTTACTGCACTGAAAGAATTATGCGTCATATATTTAATGAAACTGTTTCATTAAATATTTTTCATTAATCCAATGAAAATTTTTCACAATATGCATAAAACTTAATATATATTATGAAATAGTTTCATCAGAATGGTTTCATTAAGTTTCATAGTTTCATTAAAAAAAAATCATTGGATTTATGACTACAACAAAAGTTATTTTTTTTTTAATTCTTTGAATTTTGGTAAGATATATTAATGAGCATTTATTAATCTTAAGCTACAGTTTAAAAAATGTCAAGTTTTTTTTTATTAAAATTTAAGTTTTATGAGTTTCATAATTCCAATGAAATAGAATTCATTAGATCAATGACAAATAAATTTCTGGCTACCGAACTTGGGTATGTTTGTACATATGTGTATGTACTCAAATCAGCATAATAATAGTTTTAAAAATTTAAATACCAGTGCATTGAAGGCATTTGAATTAATAAAATCTGTTTTATTTGGTGAATACTTGTTCAACATTTTCTTTTACCATAATTAGGCACAATTTCACAAAAGCAAGGAATAGTATTGTTTGTGTAATGAAATAAAGTATCAATGAATAAATGAAATAATTCCATTGATCTTATTACGTACATTTGTGAACATATTTTATTAATGTGTGTTATGATATTATTTCATTAAGCAAATGTAACTATTTCATTGATTTAATGTAAATTTTTCAGGTGTTCAATGAATAATAAAATTAGATAAATGAAATAACTTCATTGACCTTATGAAGGAGTTTCATATTTTTAATGAATATATTACATTAGTACACAGAAGTTATTTCATTAAATAAATGTTACTTTTTCATTAATTTAATGTAAAATTTTCATGTGCTTTATGAAATTGATTCTTTGATCTAGAGAAATTATTTCACTAATCATATGATTCGTCTTTCATACTTTTAATGAAAATAAGTCATGTTTCTTATTAAACTGTTTCATTACTTTTATGGAGGTTTTCATTAAAATAATCTAATGAAATTTGTTTCATTATTTCTATGAAAAGTTACAATGGTTGAAAAATAATGAAAAAATTCATAAAAGTAATGTCAAAATTCAGAGAATTTCTGAACAAAATTTTTTCAGTGTGATTTATCCTCACTTACTAAATTTGTCTACGCTGTTGATAATATTTTGTATATCTTTGTGGCACAAAATATTCAGTCATGATTCCTTTTTAGTGTACGCGAGTCAACTATAAGGCAGGCTCAACAAAATTTGAGCAAAGGTTCACAAAAGAAAGCAAAATCTTGTTTTTATGCATATGAAAATGGCCACAAGCTCATCTAACTTAGTGCAAACTAAGCAGCACAAGATCAAACGTGAGCAGTGAGTAAGAGCAAATGCATCAGTTTTTATTACGCATACGACAAGCAACTTTTACTCAAAACAGTCGTGTCCGAGCTCAAGCTCACATTTGATGTATGAGACTCATTGTTTTTTACTACTTACGTACGACAAGTTATAAAGTTGTTTACTTACGAAAAAAATCACAGAAATTTATATCATATTTTTACATTTCATTTCTGTTTATTTTGTGCTTAAAACACTTCCGATTCCTTTAACACCCTGAATGAAGATTAAATTACTGTTTAATAAATTAAAGAATTTCTTTCTTGCTTACTTCAAGGATTATTTTTAATTCGAGTTTCCTGTAAAGATTGCATGATAAAAATATTTTGTAAACTTTACAAATTTATAAATTAAAAACTTTTCCCATTAAAATAAAAACCCAATAAAATTTAGTCAATTTAAATTTTGTATTTATATTTGTTTGTACTCATATACTCACATAAAAGTATGACTATCTCTATATGCTTGTTTAAAATTACATACATTCATATTTAAATGTGTAAACGTAAGCCACAAATGTTAACAATATGCGGCATAATTGTGGAGCCGCTAAATAGAACCCATAATTATACATATTGCTTGATTAGAGACTCATTCACGTATTCATCTTAATTTGTATATTATTCATTTATATTTGCCTTTATTAACAAAAATCGAATGTAAAGCAAATATTGTAAATATTAAACTTAATCTTTTGTGGCCAAACTGAATGCCAGCAAATCAGCACACACTCGTGCAACAATCACTTTTGATTAAATATGAAAATCAAACACATACATATGTATGTACTCGTATGTGTATACACCCAAAAATTAATTAAGGACGTTAAGTCCTTCGCTACATACAATAATCGATTTTTGTTTTTGCATAGACGGATTTTATTAATTTATTTAATTAATTTATTTATTTATTTAAGTATACAAATGCAAAGTAAATTTGCAAAGAGTAGAATGCACAGCATCCAAGATGGTATTAACAGTATAAGTGTACCGTCGCTGTGACTAACTTTAACAACCTATAAGTTGGAGCGTGGTTAACAATGAGATACCTAAAGAAACTGTAAACGAATTTAGTAAATTGAGGCAAACAGTTAACAAATACGAGATGCAAAATAATCGAAGGCCAAGAAAATTTTGGGCTGGCACGAGAGCTTTTCTTCAGTTTAGAGCTGCTGTAGGACTCCGATTTTATTTTACAGGTTGTCTAGTAGCAGATTTTTATTTTCTAACTTAAATAAAAAAAACGTAAAATTTTTACAACAACAACAAATTTTTATTAAGACCATTGAACGATAAAATGCGATTTAATCTTTTAAAGAATATATCATCCATATGTCTTCTGTTGACTTGAACACACTGTTCCAAACGAAGGCTTGTGCTGTGTACTATACGCTACAGTAAACTTCGTTCAATTGTGCTAATTTCTCGACGAATATTTTCCTTTAAAACTACAAGAGATTTAGGATTGTCACTATAAATCCCCTCTTTAGAGCAATGTAGGAGCTTTCGATGTTCTAATCGAGAGTTGCAGGTTCTTGGAGCAGTTTTCCTTATTGACGTAGCTGTTTATATAAAAATGAGCTTCGTCGCTTCAAAAAAATGGGATTTACAATACGAAAATGCTCCAACATCGTTCCACAAAATTTTTTCGTAAATCAAGTTGTAAACATATCAGCAATTTTTATACCCCTAACAAAAATGTTAAGGGTATATATAAGTTTGTGATTCCGTTTGTAATTTCTACAATTTTCATTTGTGACCCTATAAAGTATATATATTCTAAATCATAATTAATGGAAAAGTCGATTAAGCAATGTCCGTCTGTCCGCCTGTCGGTCGTTGAAATACCGTTTTTGAGAAAACCATTAGACATAGAAACTTTTTGCTTTCCCCATTCTATTACGCCATCGTGTCATGTGTTTGCTATTAAAATTTAGTAATATCGGGTCACATATAGCTGAGATACACCCAAAATTCCGAAAAAAAGCGATTATTTTTGCAATTTTGTATGAAAATTTTTGAAACAAAAGTTGTTTGTTTTACTTCAAACTAAAAGGCAAAAAAAATCACCAAGATATCTTTTTTAGAATGGTGATCACAAGGAAAAAAAATTTTCCCCCGATATCGGTACATATACATATATCCGATCATTATCAGTTCAAATTTGTAATATATACTATACATATACGTGGCTATCGTGAAGGGTACTTTAGATTCGGCCCAGCTGAATATACCACACTTTTACATGCTTACAATACGAGGGTGGTCCGGAAACTACTTAGTCTAGCACAAAAAACGCGGTATAAACAGAAAAAAGTTAAGTGTTTTGGAAACTTCCATCTCTGCTATGAACATATGTTAAATTTAGTTTCGATCTGGTAACTGCTTCATATAGAAACAGGTGTTCACAAAAGATGCATCCGCGATTTTTTTACAATGGAAAAATTAGAAATGCGTGGTGTCATTAAATATTTACATAAAAAAGGTTTATCGGGACAAGAAATTCATAATGATATGGTGAATGTGTTAGGTGAAAGCGCTCCTTCAAATGCAACAGTAGATAATTGGGTTGCTGAATTTAAACGTGGTCGTACAAGCATTGAAGATAAATCACGTAGTGGACGTCCAAAAACAGCAACAACAACAGAAATTGTAGCCAAAATGCGTGATATGGTATTAAATGATCGACGAATAAAAGTGCGTGAAATAGCTAATATTATGGGCATCTCAAATGAACGAATCCATTTAATTTTACATAAAAAAACTACAGATGAAAAAGCTTTCTGTAAGATGAGTGCCGCATTTGTTAACAGTCGACCAAAAACACATAAGAATGAACATTTCTCAAGCTTGTTTGGATCGTTTTAAGCGCAATAAAATGGATTTTAAGCATCGTTTCATAACTGTTGATGAGACATGGATCCACCACTATACTCCAGAAACAAAAGAACAATCCAAACAATGGACTGAAGCTGGAGGACGTGCCCCAAAAAAGGCAAAAACAGTTCAATCGCCTGGTAAGGTTATGGCAACGGTTTTTTGGGACTTCAAAGGTATTTTATTGATTGACTATCTGCAAAAGGGTAAGACAATAAATTCAGAGTACTATTGCAACCTTTTGGATCAATAAAATGTACAAATTCGAGAAAAACGTCCTGGCTTACAACACAAAAATATAATTTTTCATCAAGACAACGCACCAGCGCATAAGAGTGTTTTAACAATGGCTAAAATCAACGAATTAAACTACTACCCACCTTATTCTCCTGAATTAGCTCCCAATGACTTTTACCTGCTCCCAAATCTAAAAAAATTCCTTGCTAGCAAGCGTTTTACCTCAAATGAAGATGCAATTACAGTTGTAAACCACTATTTTGAAGACCTTGAGGAAAACTATTTTAATCAAAGGATAGAATTGCTAGAAAAGCGTTGGACTAAGTGTATTGAAGTTTCATGGGATTATATTGAAAAATAAAAATATTTTGGAAAAACTAACTCTTTTATTAATAGGCTAAGAAGTTTCAGAACCGTAAAGTATTTTCGAAAAGAAAAAAGGTGGAAGCCAAGTCTTAAATAATAATCTGTAAAATTGCAAGATTGTATTTTTGCAAACAAATAAATACAAATAATGCTTTTTGAACAGCTGTTATTATAAAATCTCTGCGCTTGAACTTGGCGTTCTTATCTTAGATATTGTCTCAGGTATGTACGCTATGTAAATGGTTAAGGCAGCTGTTCTTGATACGTCATGACCCGAGTTCAAATCCGAAGATGGGTGCTGATGAGTAGAGTAGCGACTACGAAACAGCTAGTTATCCTTCAGCTAAAGGTTTGATTAGTATTTTTCTTGTCTTCTTCAGTCAAAAATTATTGATCACAGCAAATTTGTATTGTTTATTTTTGTTTATTTTATATTTAATATTTGATTCGAACTAATTACATTTGAGTGCAAAATTTACATATTTTGAGATTTTACTTTAAAAGTATTACAAGAAATAGAACCATTTTGGGTTCGAAAAGTAAAAGATAAAGAAAAAAACCTATTTAAGGAAAAGTCAATTTAGAAAAAACCTTGTAAATACTTTTAATAATTTAAAGGGTGTAGCTATAATGGAACATCCTTAATATAATCTTTTATAAAGAAAAACTAAAAAGTCATTATATTAATTCCCTGATATGAGCAAAATTAGACATTCGGCATCGGGATTCGAATGCAATCGTCTAACTCCTCAATATCATAAATATAGTTTTGTGATTATAATTCTCATCTAAACAAACTGCCCCAGATCCTCTGTTTAGTTTGTAAATAATTTGAAATTCTTGTTTTGTATAAACTGTAACTTTTTTATGTTGGTTTTGGATGCTTTTGGGTACCACACTTGGTAGCCATACGTCACAGTTAGCCTGATGCAGCATTTATATAACAGTAGCTTGTTTTTTTTTCGCTTAGATAGGACTTCCTATTAAGGAGTGGAAACAGTACTCTAAACCAGTTTGATGCTTTAACAGTAACCCTTTCAGTATGCTCTTTAAACGTAAGCTTTTTATCTAATATTACCCCTAGATAATTTATATATTCATTTATAGGTATGATATTCCCCAGAACTTTCAGTTGGACTTCAGGAATCCTTTTCGGTGATTTGTTAAATAGGAAAATTATGGCTTGGGTTTTTTCATTATTAATGCAAATTTTTATTGCATAAAATTCTTCTTAAGAAAAACTCATAAACTTGAACCAAAACAATCATATTTAAAGAAAAATTATAAAGTTAAAATAAAATTCAACTAAAATTCAAACAGATGGCGCAAAATGTATATCCTGCATTCATTTCGGGACACATTTTTTGCATTAATTTAAAAAATAAGCAGTATTAGCGTTTAAAGATGTACGAGTACTGTTTATCGTATGTATGTATTAATGTTAAATAGTCGAACTTATTTTAATATTTCTAATATTATATGATGGGATGGTATCATTCGTCTGGCTCAAGTTGAATCCTGGCTTTAGCCAAGAAATATTTTTATTTTTAATTACAATAATAACTTCCGCGATCAATAACTCTTGATCAAAGAAAACAGGAAAAAATAATTGAATACACTAAAGCTGTAGATGTACTGTTATGATTTTTTTTGTTCCAGCAATTTTGAGTAAAATGGCCAAATTTTGAGAGAGCAATTTGATTTTTACTGTCATTAGACTGAACCTACCCACGATTCTATGGTACACACTCACCTAACGACAGCTAAACACATATTGCACCCTAAATACAAAAGAGTCACAACCCAATGGAATGAAGCTGATAAAAGCAGCTATCAAAAAAAAAAACCAATAACTTATTTTCTGTGTAACTAATCTGTTCCATTTTTATTGTATTTTATAGATTGATCTTAAAGTTTAACCGAAATGGAGAATTGGGACAATGAAACAAGAAGGAAGGATAGTTTTCACTCTTTAGAGTCCGTTGTTGCGTCCAAAGAGCATATAGGCGCACGTTTGGCGGGACTCCTCCTAGCAGATGGACTATAATAAGGCTCGTGAAGAATTTTGCCGAGCATGGCACAATCGCAAGAAGGCCTTATCATAGAGATCCCTCAATTCGGCCGTAAGAAATTATTGCTGCTGTATCTGCTGCCATACAATCCAATCCTAGACTTTCGACTGGGAGCTCAAATGGGTGTCAGCAGGCAGTTACTGCAGACAATTTTGCAAGATTTAAACTTATTTTCATATAAGATTCAATTAACAAACAAACTTAACTGTAGAGACTTCCCGAATCGCTTGGAATTTTCTGAGAACATCATTCTAATGGTGCCAGAGGATGAAAACGTCTTGAACTGCATTTTTATGACTAACGAGGCACATTTTCATTTAAACGGCAATGTTAACAAACAAAGTGGTCGAATATGGAGTAATTCTAAAATACAGATACTACATCAGGTTCATCGTCGGGCCTTACTCTTTTGAAGAAAACGGTCTTACCGTTACGGTCAATGGAGACCGTTAATTAAGGAAAGAGAATCCTTTTCAACACTGTTTGGTTTCAACAAGATGGGGCAACTTGTCACATAGTCACGCCTGTTATGATAAAAATGAGGGAAAAATTTTACAATAAACAGATTTCGTTGGTCTCCCAGGTCTCCTTACATCACTGTACCTAATTTTTTGTAGGGTTATTGCAAACAAGAAGTTTACAAAAGAAACCAAAAATTTGGATGATTTAAAGTAATCCATTCTAACGGTAATTGAGACAGTTCCCGCTGCAACAGTCCAGGCAGTAATGGATAACTTTTTGATAAGATGTCGCACATGTGTCAAGGAGGGTGGAGGCCATTTGAATTCAATTATTTTCAAAACTTAATGAATTACTTTAATAAAAATGTATTATTTTTCAAATGAATTACTAAAAAATAAATTACATAAGCTTTGCGAAAAGGTATTTGAGTTTCTTAACGTAGCGAAATTGATCAGCCACCCTGTATTTAAAGAAAATATTATTCTATTATGAAAAAAACCCATATTGGTGAAGGTTTTTTTAAACTTTATGTTTGCGAAAACATAAAAAACTGACTTGTATGGAAAAAAGTTAGTTTTGGAAAATTTTGAGTTGTGACCCTTTTGTATTTAAGGTGCGATATATTTATTTATTTTGATATATATAAATTGTGAAACTCAGTCCTTTGATAATTAAACTGTAAAAAACAAGATATTTCAATTTAGTTGTTCATTTACTAATTTTGCCAATCACACTCTCAGTGGATTATTGAAAAAGATTGATAAACGGGGAAGAAAAATTTCACTTACGTATATGTGCATACGCACGAGTATCTAGTCGTGTGTATTAATGCGAACATATTTTTTAAGGTGTAGTTATTTTTTCTCTTAATTGTTACAATATTATTGCAAACAAATAAGCCAAATTGTAAATTATGCGTCCTTAGCTCAGCCTTCATTGCTAATGATACTTGTGACTGAATGACTGATGACTGACACTGTGGCTTAAAATATAAATGTTCAAACAGGTTGCAAATTGTTTAACATGACAAACAAAATTGCAATTTTCAAAGAATAGCGTTTGATCCAGACTGGCAGTTCAGCTGTTATAATTTTCAATTACTTTATTTCTGGTTGACTGAGTGCCAACATCTAAGCAGTAGTAAAATGAATGAAGAATAAAACAGCAAAAAATAGTGCAAAGGCTCAGAGTTCATCAACTATAAGATTTTTGTTTTTGCTTTAATTTTCTTAGCTTTTTTAAACATTTTGTATATTTAATTAATATTTATTTATATGATCTTAATACTAAAAATATTAATTAAAAAATTCAGCCAATGCAATAAAAAAGTAATATGTCAACATACGTATGTTTAAGCTCATATGATTAACATTTGTTTTTGAATGCAACAAATATATGTTTTCGATTTTAGCACACTAATAGGGTGCATGAGTATATTCATTTGTTTACATACACACTCAAAAGACAATTTTCATTGAAATATTGAGCACTCAAATATTGAATACAGAGTAAAATGAGAGAAAACAAAATGAGAAGAAATTGCGTTTTAAAGTTGATTGTAATAAATAGATTCTTTTATGTACTCTTTTTAATCCGAATATTCATTTTTCAATATAAAAATGCAAAAGCTTGAAAATACACGACTACAGTTTGATTTTTAATGATTTTTTCTTTTTTTAAATTGGCGGTAAATTCACTATAAACTACTTATAAGAAACAACGTTATCTTTTATGAGATAATGGTTAGTTTATTTGCGGTGGACTATTTTGTTTTATTATAACCAGAACAGTTCGTCATATGCAAATTATTATATTACTAATGCAATGTCTCTTTATTAATAAAATAGAGATGCACATTGCCAAGTAATGTAAAAAAAAATGTTTTGTATGATTTCAACGTTTGGTCTTCATTCACTGTAATGTTGAATTTACTGAGAAATATTATACAAATTTTATACTGCGTTTTTAAATAATTGTTAAATAATTTCTATGTGAAATAAAGCGAATAATATTTAAATTGACATTAAATTCTTTATACCACAAAGTACTCGTAGGTGTACAACTTAGCTTCTGCAGTTTTGTTTCTGAAATTCGATGCTTTATTGGACAAAAACAACTGGTAACAAATTTATGGTTCAAAGTATTGCCCATTGCTGGCCAATAGTTTCTGCTTAAAAAAAACTGATCATATTTTGAAGCAATCCATGAATCAATCCAATTTTTCTACTTCGTGTGCCACTGATCGAAACAAGTGATAGTCAAAGAGAGAAACGTCTGTAAAATACGGCGGGAAGAAAAGTACTTCCCATTTAAATGTTTCCATATAAGTTTTGATTACTTTCGCAATATAGGGTCAAGCATTGTCATGCTATAAAATAACCTTATCATGTCTCTCATTGTATTACGACCATTTGTCTTTCAATGCTCGGCTCAAAGGCATTAAGTGCGATCGAAAGCGATCGCCTGCAATTGTTTCAGTCGATTTTAACAATTCATAAAAAATTAAGCCGAATTGGTTCCATCAAATACTGCGCATGACTTTGGAACCGTGAATATTCGGTTTGGCCGTCTACGTGGTAGCATGATTTTCTGCCCTTTTGATTATCGTAATGAACCCATTTTTCGTCCCCAATCACAATGGGATGCAGAAATCTCTTCCCTCTTTGCCTTGCAAGCAGCTGTTCCAAACAAGCAAGTAACAACCGTTCAACATCCCTCGGCTTACTCAATTTCAACCATGGAGGGATACACAATCCAACAACATGTTAAAGTTATCCAGACTTATTATGAAAATGATGATCAATTTTCGAAGAAAATCATCTTCAGTGATGAGGCACATTTTCACCTCAGTGAATTCGTCAATAAACAGAATTGCCGCATTTGGGCGAATGAGAATCCAAGAGTGACTGTCGAAAAACCAATACACCCACAAAGAGTGACTGTTTGGTGCGGTTTATGTGCTGGTGGCATCATCGGGCCGTATTTTTTCCAAAATGAGGCCGGTCAGGCAGTTACTGTGAATGGTGTTCGCTATCGTGAGATGATAACGAACTTTTTATGGCCCGAATTGGAAGTGGACGATATGTGGTTTCAGCAGGACGGTGTCACTTGCCACACAGCTAACACACAATTGCTCTTTTGCGCAACAAATTCAATGGCCGTGTTATCTCACGTAATGGCGATGTCAATTGGTGTGCCGCCGTGGTCGCGGCGCCCATTTGGCCGATATTTTGTTCCATACATAATTGAATAATACCAGTATATCATAATAAAATAAAATTACAATAATTTCCTAAATAGTTTGTGTTTTATTCAAAATCAACATCGGCCCTTGAAATTTAACCACCCTTTAGGAATCTTGATATGTATGGCTTGTTATGTTTTTGTTGCTTTTAACACAAGTTTTTATAAAGTAATGCTTCCAATTCTGGTCCTTCGAAAACCTTTTCTCTTTCACCGCCATGCTGGCGTTCGACGTTAAAATCACCATACTTGAAGCGTTGAAACCACTCTCGGCACTAGAGCTGCAAAGCTGTGGATAGTGCTATCGATAGTTCAATTTCTGATCCACTAACGATATTTTTTATCCAATAGTGATTATATCGGTGAGAAAAAAGCAAAGTTGATTTAAAATACTCGATGGCTGGCATATTTTTGTAAGTTAAATTGAAATATAAATTAAAAATGTTTAATTTTATAAGCATTTAGCATGATTTTTTCATTACTAAAAGTAAGCATAACAAAATAATCATCTTAAAATCAAAAGGCATTAACCGACTAAAAGTTTAATATTCTCGTATACTACGAGTATTTTCTTTGCTCGTAAGCAGACATTTTTAATCGAGAATAACTTTATAATGCAGACACAAATCAACTAATATTTCGATGGCACCATGTTTACAAATACCTAAGCTTTTCAGGACGGCTTGATATTGAAGCTACCTAGCGCTAAATGGCAGCACTAACACACTTTTTTTTTAATTGCTATCCGTCAATCGTCAGCTGTTAAAATTACACCTAAACTCACCGATTAGTTTATTTGTTGCAGTCGTTTGAATTAAGCAACTTTTGTGTTTCTTAAAAAATGGAAAAAAATAAATTTCGTGCAGTGATTAAACACTATTATTTGAAAGGGAAAACGGCAAAAGAGGCAAAAGAAAAGATCGATAAACATTACGTCGGAGTATGCTCCGTCAGATTACATGATAAAATATTGGATTGCTGAATTTAAACGGCGCCGAATAAGCACTGTGACAATACCATCAACAGCAAGGTCAAAAGAACTGGTTACTGAAGAAAATATCAAGAAAATCCTTGATCTCATTATGAATGATCATCGACCCAAGTTACGTGAGATTGTTGAAATGGTAAACATATCATATGAACGTGTGTTCAACATTTTGCGTGAACATTTGCATATGAAATAGTGTTCGGCAAGATGGGTGGCGCGTTTACTCAGTGTCGAACAAAAACAAGTTCGACAGACCACTTCACAGCGGTGTTTGGATATGTTTAAGCACAATCCTGTTGACTTTTGACGTCGATTAATAGCTGTTGATGAAACGTAGGTCCGCCTCTACACACCTGAAGCCAAAAATCAATCGAAACAATGGGTGTTATGTCACTGTATTTTGGGATGCACAGAGAATACTGATCATCGATTATCTTGAAAAAGGATTAATGATTACAGGAAAATATTGCCATGTATTATGGCATCAATTGATTGGTGCAATCCAGAAAAAACGACCACATTTAAAGAAGAAAAAAGTGCTCTGCCTTCATGGCAACACATCAAACCACAAAGCTAAAATTACGTGAATTTTTTTTTTTTTTTTGACCAGTACTCAGGGGATGACCCCTATATATGCAATGCATTGTACCAGAACTAGGAAAATAGGTTGTGAGGAGGGGGAAAGAAATACACTTCGTATTGATTGACCATCAACCTTATAGTCCAGATTTAACGCCTAGTGACTTTTTTCTGTTTCTTACAAAATTGGCTCGCAGGAAAAAGATTCATCTCAAACGAAGAAGTGATTACCGAAACTAACGCATATTTTGAGAGGTTCCCAAAATTGTATTATGCAGGTGGTACAAAAAAGTTGGAATATCGTCTTACTAAGTGTGTTGAGCTAAATAAATGGTTTTTGAAAAAAATTGTTTGCTTCCTACTTAGATAGGTTTAATATCAATCCGCTCTCGTATTGTATGACATCAACGATTTGTTTATTTCGACTACTATTTATCGCTACAGCTATCTATTGCAAAGTTGGACACTTAATAAAAATTCTTTTGAAACAAGATTTGCTTTTAAAGTATATGCGGGATAGAGGTAAAAGATGTTAAATTGAAGTTGACAAACGAACTTCGATACTATATAAAATATGCTTTAATGTTTTTGTCCATTTTTACTAATTTCTCTTAACAAAACACTGCAAATCTAGACCTACAGTGCATATGCACTTACTTTACAAAATATTGAACATAATTAAAAAAGTAGTAAATAAATTACTAATAAAATATACTCGTACATACATAAATATGAATACTTTCGAATACTACTTACATTCATTCGATTGATAATATATTTGAAACTGTTTTTTCTTTTATTCATTTTATTTGAATGTGGTTGTACGAGATTTGTTTCTTCACGAGTAGATTTATTCGTATTATTATTCATTCGCCTAGTGTACGCACATTCATTCATTTGTTTTTATTAAAATAGAATATGAGTCAATTTGTATTTAAATCTTGTATGGTTAGAGGCTTTATTTATTAAAATAAAGACTTTATTTATTAACATTTATCAAATATTTATTAAAATAAAATATATTCAAATACCTTTTGAGCGTAATCATGCAGACGTTTAGTAGACACTATATTTTGATTTTTTAACCAGTTTTTCTACGTATGGTTACAGATGTGCTTTTTATTTGATGAAAAATAAACACAAGTTTCTCAGCATGCGATAGATTTGAAATTTTATGTATCGCTTTTCAGCAGTGTTATCTGCATTGTAATTTGTTCAATTAACTTTTTTGTTTACAGCTTATTACACCTAAGGTCACCCTACTAAAAAATATAGGAGGAGCATTTGGTTTCGGTTAGTGTTAAAAAGCAACAAGTTTAGTCTGACATTCAAAAGTTTAGTGGAAGAGAAAAATATACACTAGTTGACGATTTTAAAAGCAGAGATTACTCATGGAGTTGTTTAAGCTCTAACTACTGGCGTACTAGTTTGAATGAAAAATTTGGGCATAGTATATCCATCAGTCAATACATACCACCAAGCAATAGCAGGCTTGATGTTTTCTTAAAAATTCTTTCTATTCAGTATACCTACCCTTGAGGGTTTAATTAATGGTTTGACTGTTACAGACTACTTGATATGCCTTATGGGCTGGTAGATACATCGCGTTAAACCAAATCCATCCAGTTTTTTATCTTCTGCAATAGCAGCACATGTGGAACATTTATTTGTATACCAATATATTTGTTATTTATGCACGAACATCATCATATTCGTACATATGTATAACTTCATTAGGGGGCACATATTTTGAGAGCACATACATATAATAGAAAATATATAGAGTGGTGCAGTGCTACCTGTATGAATTGAATGTTCAATAACTTTTTTTAGTTTATCTATATTTTTTATTTTTATTTCAGGACTTTGTGAAGAAGATTTAGGGAATTTAACTATACAACAGAATAGCGATCAAAAATTGTTGAAAAAGGTGAAGTGTTTGTGTTTTATTTATGTAAGCATTGGTCCTTCAGCACCTACAATAAGCAATCTTGTGCTGAAAATTTTTGACAAACCGGGTGCTTTTAAGCCGCATTGCAAAGTTAAAGTTTTGAGATAAGTGGTTTCAAAAATAAGTTGGACAAGCTATTATTTGCGACAATTGGTAAGAAAGGAGAGTTGCAGAAGAGCCCTAAGGACGGCCTTTGTGCGGGCACCAACACTTATGAATTTGAACAAAAAGAAAAATTGGAAAAGAGTGTTTCCATGATGCTAAAGATGGAAGAAAATTCTAAGGCTATACACGAAGCATCAACAACAAGTGAAAATTTATGGAGATCTTTGTGTTCAAGAACGTTAGAGTGAACGTCGTTGTAGAAATATTATCTGGCTTAAAATATTATCTCGCAAAAAGTTTGTTGCCTTAAAAAATGATATTGATCAGAAGCTGTATAACTTGGAATCTAAGATTAATAGTCCACAACTACAAGAGGCACCGCTGCAAGTGATCCCAGAAGCTAGAAGCAAGATAAAAGCGTCAACTTTTGATGATAATTTCATTAAGTTCCGGTTAGATACAGTGGGAAACAAAACGCAATAGAGTTTGTTCTCGCAAAAATTTAAAGTGTGAATTCTGAAGGATATTGATGAGGAGGGTGGAGACTTAATAAACATACTGAAGGCATTTTTAGAGAAAAATACCAAACCAGATTCTAAGTGCTACTACTGAGGTAAAGTGAAACATTTTAAGGAGTGCAGAGCATCCACAAAACAAAATAATGATTTTAGAATGGGGAGCCAGACACTACAACATAAGTATATGCCCTCCTGAGGCGACCACTCAACTTGGAGTGCAGGCATTGTGGGAAGACTAAACAAAAGGGGTGTGTCACTGAGCTCTGACTTACGCAGATCGATGCCCGGGAAGACTGGCCAATAGCGCAGAGGCGTGAACCTGTACTTGGAAAATAATAGAAGCTAAATAGAACGGTTTAAGACCTGCCGTCAATGAAGTATTGATTGAGAGCTTACTTGCTAAGGCTTCTTGGTTGCAGCAGCGTAGTCTGTAACTGATAAATGGGTGCTTGTATCGTGAGTGGGAAAGTGCAAATGGCATAACAAAGTCCAACTTAGCAAACGTACTAAATTCTAAGATATCCAAAATTTTAGAAAAAGTCCATAATGGTGCCAGTGGTGGTTACCTTTTAGTGCAAAACACGGCTAAAAAGCTAAAGCAGCCATTTTACTAAATTGGGCTTCAACAATCGGTAGATAAATGTAAAGTAAATTGCTCACGGCAGAAAAAGATGCAAACCAATAAGCTAAAGCCCGGATGCAGCAATAAAACTCAGGTGCACAATTTCAGTATGGATGTAGCAAGCCCGTTCACAGATAGTAATGCTGACGATTTGAAATTTGTAACCGCATCTACACGAAAAAATAATGACACAGTGGTGTCTGCATAGGGGAAATAAGATTAAACCATTTGCATGAATTTGTACGTAATCAAACCTAAATTCTCTGTAACAAGATGAAAGCAAGGACTTTTTTCAAAATTGCAAACCCACAGAGAATGGCCACATAAGATGATTTAAAGAATAAACGATATAGTATATAAAACGACAAGACGAAGGTGATTCTCTTAGGATGACTAGCAAAATGCGGAAGAGGTGTTTTTGTGCCTGTTCGGGACGGACAAACTTAAGACTGCAGTGTTACTAATTCGTATCACTTCCAGCCCACTGTGTGAGCAATTCATATCGCTCCTTTATTGCAACATAGTCATATCTCAAAAAAGCTCGTTTCGAGAAAAACGCATTTAAAGTTTTTAGTTTTCATACAAGTCTTAGCAAATTTGTTGAGTAAATATCTCCGAAAGGAAACAGTTTAAAAGCAATTTGAATAAATTTTCGGCAGAATATAAATGGTAGTACTGTTAGCAATTCTGCATAGTAAACTCGAAAAGCTCATTTTTTGAGATATGACTATGTTGCAATAAAGAAGCGATATGCTTGTTGTAAATGTACATTCACTTCCATAACATAAAGCTAAACACATAGTGCATAAACAAACTACCAGTATTTTTATTGCTGTTGTTGCGTTCTTATTGTTTAGCAATCATGTGAGTGAGTCCACGAGTAGAACTACTAATGACTAGAAGGATCCCGAGCAGTGTACAAGGTATTAAAGAAGTATAAATAACAGCCAGATATGCCGCAGAGGCATAAGTCAGATATGAAGAAGGGCCATATAAGGCGATTAACAGAATAAACGATGTACATATGTAGTTACCAACATAAAGCTAAAAATATAATACACAAACAACATACATGATCTAAAGTAGTAAAAATTCCAAATGAATCAACGACCAATTTGTTGTTGTGTCGTTCTTATTTGTAGCAAGCATATGTGTGTGTATGTGTGGTTGTGCCTAGCAATTATATTTTTACATTTGAGTCTAGAATTATCATTAACTAGAAGCTTTATGAATAATGTAGAAGGTAAAAAAGAGGTATATAAAATAACTGGCAGATTTTCGGCAGGAGCAGAGTTTATTTTTAAAGCTTGTGCAAGATAGTCATAAGTCAGAAAAGTAAGAAAGTCTAGTGTGTTAATACACAGTGGTGTTAAGTGTAAATAAAACTGCGAAGTATTTCAATACTTTGTAACAAACAAGTGTCTGTGTCAGTGTTTCATTTGCAACTGAAACATAATCAGAAACAGTTTTAAAGATATAAACGTAACAATACAAAAGTGTTGTTTTTATTCTATTTGTGCATTTTAAGGAAAGAACAAATACGAAACTTAACAAAAACATTGTTTTATGAAATAGGTCTCTATAGGTATTATAATCATAAGTAAAGTTAAGTTAAAGATTTGAAAAAACATAGTAATCACAATTTGAAGATTGGGCGACAAGAAATATTTACCCATAATTTATTGCAACACTCTTTACAATAGACAGCTTCGTCTACTAAACTAATAAAAGTTCATTAAAGTTTAATTCGGGCTTCAATTTGACTCAGTTCTCAAAGTTTTAAGTTTCTTTTAAAGAAGTGCGACCTTAATACTCATAGTTATTTCTCCTATTGTTAACAATAGAGCTGTTTTGCATATCGCGGCAAAAAAAGTGTAACTGCAACAAAAAGTGCACAAATAATGAAAGCACGCAAAAAAAAAAATGACAGAATAAATGAAGTTGCGTTAAGTGCTGCAGTAAAAACTAAATTGTTTATTTATATTGCAGTCAAATTTTATTCCTTCATAAAGAAATAAGTACAAGTCATGATTTTTTATTTTAAGTACTTTCTTTTTCTTTTTGCTTTGCAAAAATTATTTTAAATTAATGCTGAATAAACATTTATATTTTTATATATTCTGATGCCTTTATGTGGTTTAAGGCTATTAAAGTGTTAGTCACAGGTGAAATACAGTGTTGCTTTTTTGACTCCTATAAACGGACTGAAAGTGATTATTTTTGCACAGCAAAAAATAAGCCAACCTAAAAAAGTTATCAAAAATTTTTGAAAGAGACAAAATTTAACTTTACCACTTATATGTTCAATATACATATGTATTATATATCATTGGTCTCATGCAGAAAGAACCTAACAAACATAATCGCAATTTTACAGGAGAAGGAAAAGTCATACTGGAAACTGTATACCTACATTCATTTACAAGTATTTTTTTTCTCAATTGCTTGTAAAAGCGATATTTATGAAATTATATAATTAAGTTTTTGTGACGCTTTATATTTATGTGAAGTGTAAGAGAATCCCTAAAAAAGTTCGGTTCAGGAAAAATGCGAGTTAGGACCTTTCTACATGAGACTAACGATATACATTTTAACAACAATTAATTAAAGTTTGACTAACAAGCATAATTAATATTCAAAAAAATAAATAAATAAAACTCAAATTTATATTGATAAAGATAACCAACAGCAAATATAAGGCTATAATAGCTAGATGAATAGGGAAGAAGGAACACTGACACAAGTGGGAAATTTTCATCTTCCATGGCAAGGATGGCAAGGTATATCGAAAACATTGAGAAATGGATAAGCAAGAGATAGGGGGAAGGTGAATTACTATTTTCCACAGGTATTCAGATATTAAGTTACGGTTATTTTGGCAATTTCGTCCATAGAGAGTAAAAAATATTTACATCAGCACCTGCCTTTACGGCCTTATCTGACGATGGACTGATCCCACGGAGTGAATTATTCACGGCTCTCCAGCGCCCCGTGTGACTTACCAGACACACACAGGTTGAAATTCTTACCATATGTTATACCCATATAGGCAACCGTTTGCTCAGGAGCTCGGGCCTTTTAATCCCTCCAGTATGCAATTTCCCAGCAATCAATGGAAGACAAGGCTTAATGAGTTAGTCGGCCGAAGCTCTACTTTTCTATAGAGGAACCCCTCGGGGAACAGATTTTGTCTTAGCGTATTCTAAACCAGGGCACTTTGTTTTTCGGGTAAAAAGGGAAGCAGTTTGTTGTAGGTAATAAAACTCTAGGAATCCACATGGGTTATGTTGTGTTGGCTTCCGAAATCCTTGCCAAGGGTATAAATTAGCAGAACGGGGATCAGCGTATCCCCCGGGTGGTTCTGCTTGCAGTTCAACCCGGGCTGATCATGATTGAGCCTGGAACGTTCTGGCTGCGGTTGAAACCTAAAAGCGCAGGAATGTGAAATTAGTATCCCTGATAATTGTGTGGTGCATGGCTTTATTCGGTGACTAACAACCTTCCGAGGTACTGTTATTTTTCAATATGTTCAGCCAGGTGAATTGATTAAGGGCTGATGCTCTTATTGGCATTCGTCCGACCAACGCACTGAGCGTTGTCTTCCATTGATTTCTGGGAATTGCATGGATTCAAAAGCCCGAACTCTTCCGCAAGTGGTTTATCCATATAGCTTCACACTTATGGCAAAAAGTCGCAACCTATGTGTACATTGCAAGCCATAGAGAAGTGCTGGTGGATTGTTAACAATTCACCCCATGGAGCTTGTCCATTATCATATTAAGCCAATAAGGCAGGTGCTGATGTTAATCCGTTTTCTCAATCTGTAGCGTGCAATTATCATTACCGAAATACAGAACCTCCTTTCAACATCTTTCGACTTCAATTTATATGAGATCCAGTTTTCTTGCCTTTTAATGAATCTCGAGGCCTTTGAATATAGCGAAATGACTTGTTGTATGACTTCCAATAATAGCGCAAGTTCTTCTTGCGTTTGACAATAATCTTCGTTGAGGAATGCTTCCAATTCTTCATCATCAAACTGTTGGGACTGACTAGGCCTGTTCTTGTCTTCTTATATGTCGAAGACTTTTGAATCGCGCAAACCATAGTTCGTAAGCTTCTACCAACAAACGATAATCTTCAGCAGTCATTTGCTTTCAATGAAAGCAGGTTATCAGACTTCCCCGCAAAATATCTGTTTTAGGCATGTGTCCCGCTAATAATGCAGAATTTTGCATTATTAGCGGTTGAAAAAGTTTGTGTTTGACCATTTTTATCTTGTTATCTTGGACCAGTACTCACGGGATGACTCCTATATATGCCATTCATTGTATTGGAACCAGGAAAATAAATTATAAGGAGGAAGAAATAGGTAGTGGTGTTTATGGATGTTTGCCTTGCACCTATAAGTGACAACACGGAAACACCGAAACAAACGTTATCACGTCATTTAAAGTGTTGGAAACACCCAAAGAAAACGCAGTTTGGAATATTGTTGTAGCAACATTAGTTGCATCAGTGTTGAACGTTCAATGTTCTATCAGTTTAAAACATGGTTAAATGCAATAATATTGTTTGAAAATATAGTTTAAATACAACAATAGCTTTTGTTATGTACAGTAATGTAATATTTTTTATGTAATATATGTATCTACAACACTAACTATTGTTGTTAATCATATTTATATAAATTTTAATTTATTTTTTTTTTAAATTTTGAATCAATCAGTCTATTTTCATGGGTGTGTGTATTTTTTCAATATCAAAAATAATTAAGATTATATATACGATTTATTAATTAGAGAAAATGGGAATAAAAATTAACATTTTGAAGTAAGAAGGTTTGTATATAAATTTTATATAAATATATGTATGTATTTGTATTAATTTATTTGAATATGTATTTTTTTAGATTTTCGCCCCCAAGGGAAAGTATGTACTTTAAGTTTTCTAGGGCATCAAGACTTTGCCAAATTTTGTGAGTTTAATATTTTTTTTAAAATACTAAATAAAAAATACATTAAATAATTTACATAAGTATTGTTTTAATTATAGAAATTATGTGTATGGTTCTACGTACGTGTATAAATTATGTAATCATATAATATTGTGACGTTCAACACCAGTATGGTTGATCGTGATAATAGAATTTACAATTTTTCGGGAATGATAATATAATATGGTGAGACATGACAATAACAGCATTAATCATGATACAAAAATTATGACTTTTACCATATATATATGGTTATATGGTATAGTTTGGTTTTTGGCTGTGCTAGGTCTTGTAAATAAATTTCGTATTGAAACCATATTTTGTGGTTGTATTTAACCATATAATTTAACAATAGTATTTTGCCCTTAATATATTGTCATAAAAACTATATTTTTTTTTTCTACGTGAATACATTATTTCAAATAGTGTATACACCTTCGACACTGCTTAGACTTACAAAAATTGGTTCACTACCTTTCAATCTGCAAGATAATTAATTACATTGCGTAATGCAGTTTTGTCTTCTTACAGCTAGCAAAAATAGATAAATGACACAGCGGTAATGAAATTGTTTTTTACCTCAAGCATATAATGATTTAATCTCTCACTCCTGTTGCGTTATCATATCAAAACAATTAGATATTCATTATTGGGGAAAAATGCTAATATATAAACAATTAAAGCAGTGCTTTGTATTATCACAAATTATCAAATTATCACAAACAAATACACAAAGCAATTAAGTGTTGTCAGTTTATAAAATTAAAATACATTTGTGACACAAACAGAACTTAGTGACATGATGAAGCAGTCCGTTTTACATACAATTCTTCTGTATTTTTGTTATTAATTAATTAATTAAACAAATTGAAATTTAGACTTTTTTTAATTTAATGAGCATAAAAATCTTAGCAAAATATAAGTATGCACAAATATTTGTACTCGTATATTCATTTATAATAAATTGGAACACGTTCGTATGATTAATAAAATGAATCGAAATGTTGCGTATAAATAACACTCATACTTTTGTGTCCGCACTAAATGGTTCATCCATCATGAACTCGCAACGGTAGAATGGTAATATAATCCTTTTGTACGGTAATTTTAAATTAAATTTTTTTATTATTCTATATTATAGTTGATTAATTAACAAACAAAAATATCTCTGCAGCTTTTTTTTAGAATATTTAATAATAAAAAACAAAATTTTTTACGCAAAATAAATAATAGCTAGCTTTGTTTATATAAACAGGAGTCGTGAGATAATTTTATGTTGTAGTAACAAAAAGTATTTAAAGCTTTATGTGACATATAACATGTTTTAAGAAACTAATGTTGTGGAATAAAGTACTAATTGTTATGTCAAAGTGCCAAAAATATTTTTAGTTTTTTATTAAGTTTGTTTGCAATAACGATCTCCTGAATTTAATTACTTTTTTCAATCAGATTGAGCTTTCAATGTCCTTGGTTTATCTTTATTTATATACAGACAAAAAAATGTTTTCTTAACGTTTTGTTAGGGTACTTTCAACTTCTTCAAGTGCCAGCAGCTCCGGTTTCGATTCCTCAATCGCAGCAAAGCGCTTTCCTTCCATTGGTGTCTTATGTTTTGGGAATAGTAAAAAACCAGCGGGAGATAATGGTTTTGTTTTTAGCTAAAAGCTCACTCACAAGCATCGACGTGTGAGCTGTTACGTTATCATGGTCATAATCCATGATTGTTGTTTCCACAACTCTGTGCGTTTCTGACGCACTGAATGCTCAGCGCAAACGGCACATAACTTCAAATTAGTATTCTTATTAACCGTACAACCTTGTGGTAAGAATTCATGATGCAAGAATTCGACGCCATTGCAGTCGAAGAAAACAGTGAGCAAAAACCTTCATATTTGACCGAACTTGACTTGTTTTCTTTGGCCTTGGCTCTTCTGGAGGATTTCATTAGGAGGATTGGGCTTTGGTTTCAATGTCATAGACATACACCTATGATTCTCCGCCAATTATGATCTTCTAGAGGAAATCTGGATCGTCGTTGACGATGTTCAACAGCTCCTGAGCGATGTCCATGCGGCGTTATTTTTGCGCAATATTTAGCCGTTTTGGAACAATCTTCGCTGCCGCACGTTTCATGCCCAAAATATCCGTAAAAATTATAGGCCGAACGATATGCCAACATCATCAGCAACCTGATCTGATTCGAGTAGTGATTCGATGGTTATCCAAAATCATTTTCTTCACTGCCTTAATGTTTTCATCGGTTTTTGACGTGCTTGGGGAACCAGGACGAGCATCATCTTTGATATCTTCTCGGCCTTCCTTAAGCCGGTAATACCACAAAAGAACTTATGTTCTGCTCATAGTAGACTCGACAAACGCTACAGTCAACATCATAACTGTCCTTCCGCATTTAGTTTTATTTTTTACACAAAACTTAATATAGTTTTTTTGATCTATTTTTTCGAATAGTAAAAAATCGAAAAGCACACTAAAACACGACTAACCTTTTTATCTGTCAAAAATCCAAAATAGCACCAACATAACAGAAAAAATGGGAAAATCGAACATACGTAACTCATGAAATTTGAAAGTAACGGTTTTTTTTTATTAAAATGCGAATAAAAGGCAGTTTGAAATATAATTACAACAACATTAGAATTTGCGTTATTACATTGTGTATTATTGTTTTCAATAGTATTTTACCGATATATAACCTATGAGGCCTACATATTCTCCCAAGGTATAGATCTCAACTAACCCGAAAACCGGAGAAAAGTCCGTTCACGCCGCACTCCGATATTTGTGGATAAAGCTACCCTATCAATTCCCCTTGCTGCAAATAGACCGCAGCTTTTGGCAGTTTGTCCGCTACAATATTTCTAGGTACTTCTAAGTGTCCCGATAAACAAAAATAGCTCCACATATGAGTATTTCGCTATCTCATTAAAGGTCCTCATTAGCAGCTTTTGCTTTGGTCTACACCAAACCCGCGTACTCTGCTTTCTGGGGCATAGAGAGGTGTTCCTCGCCTTTTGTAGCAAATAAAACTCTAGGAAGCCGCATGACTAACGTTATGTTAAACTTCAGAAACCTTCACCAAGGATTAATTGGCAGAATGGAGATCAGCAAAGACTCTGAGGGGTTGAAATGTTCTGATTGTGGTTAAAACCTAAAATCCCAGGAAGCGGAATTTGTTTTCCTGATAAATATGGTGCAATGCCGATTTTCGGGCGCTTATAACTACCGAGTTGCTGCTGTCTTGGAATAGATTACCTGTACTGTTGATATTCTTAATGGGCTTCGGCCTACAAACTTGTTAAGCCTTGTCTTCCATTGACTACTAGGAACTTGCATACAGAAGGGATTGGTGTATATGGCTACAAACTTATGGCAAAAAGTTACGACCTATGTGATCCTTGCAAGCCATATTCGGGCGTAATAATTCACCCAGTGATGTTGGTCCATTATCGGATTATGCCGTCAAGGCAGGTGCTGATGCAATGCTCACAACCAGTAACGGTGTCTCAACATACACTTGAGGATTATCATCAATCCAAATGTTGAAGTTTTGGTTATTAACGTGTATATTCAAACAAAAATGAGCTTCATCGCTAAAGAAAAATTGCTTGTGAAAATCGGGATCAAAGGCAATCTGGTTTTGACCCATTCACCGAATCTAGACCTTGCTACATGAAAAAGTGTTGCTAACCTCAGAGATCAAACCTCTATAAAAACAAATTTTATATTTGTATAAAAAAAAAATATTTTGTAAAAACAATACTTTTAATTGGAGAAAGAAAATTCGTTTATTTATTAAACAGCTTGCTAATAGCTCCTCCATAAAAATATTAAAGTACACAAAAAATATTAAATCACAAAGGTAAGTTCATTAGTGAAACGTTTAGGGAAAATTTTCTTCAAAGACTTCCATCCGTAAACCGTTTTTGTATCAATTTTATTACAATTATTTTCACTCTTTTGTTATCCTTGTCCTATTTAGTTCGCTTTACACAATAAACGAGGCAATAAGTGAATGAATAACTGTATTTTGTAAATTGTTGTGTGGTGTGTGTGTACTGTGCTCTGTGTTCTGCGTCCTTAGTGTATTGTTGTAATAACTGATTTAAAGCTGTTTCGCAAATAAACACAATGCAATGTAACGAGTACAACATCTAACAAGGACTTAAATAAAAATAAAATTTTGCTTTTGAAAAGATTGTTTACTTGTAAAATAAAGATGTTTGAAAAATTATCTCAGACAACAATGTATTGGCAATGTCGTACATACATACTTACGAGTATTTAAGTTTTGCTTTTATGCAATTTGAGATGAAAAATTATTGCGGCAAAATATTTGATTTTAATTTATCATTAAAGTCGTTGTTTTGTAAGAAAAGCACAACATTTTTAATTTCATTCCTTCAGGCTCTGCTGAGGTGGAATTAGTTAAACAAAATAAAACATTCAGGTGTGCTGCAATTAAATATATTAAGGACTTGCAGTCAAAAGTTAAACAGGAGTTTTACTATTGAGCAGTATGATTCAGCAAAGTATGTTTAGTTGGGAGTTTTTCAATGGAACAATTTATGCTTGAGCAGAAATGAATAGAAAATAATGCCAAATAAAGTGTAACCCAAAACTGACGCAAGATTTATATTAAACAGAAAACACAGCTTTTAAGATTTTGATTGAATTTTTTCCTTTGTTACATCATACTCGTAAAATGCAAAGTAAAGTACATAGGATAGGGTTGTTGATGGAATAACACATCGGAAAAATTGCCTCCTCGGCAGTATATGCTCCTTAGAGGTGAATTAGTGCACGATTTTTGGATTTGAATGCGCTAGAAGCTCTTATTGTCTAGGGTTAAATAAAAAAAATGCTAGAGCAAGGAAATTAGGATGGTAGGATGGGGGTAAATGTCTTCGCATCGGACTCAAATAACTGCCTTTGAGCCACTCTTAAAGGGCTAAAATGTAAGAACGATCCCCACTAATATTTCTCGATTTACATGGGGGTAACTCGACCGAATGCAATAGAGAGCAAAGAAGCTTATCAGTGACAGTACAATATACGAGGGCTGATCAAAACATAACCGCAATTTTAAATTTTTTCAAAAAGTATTTATTTATTCAGCAATAGCTATCGTGTTCCCTTCAAAGTATTCCCCCTCAGCGTTTTCTCCAATCCTCGAAACAATTCGGAAACGTGTTTTTTTTTGTACCGCCAACAGCTCCTGTTTCGAGTTTTCTTTTATCTCCTCAAAACGCTTTCATTTTATCGGTTTCTTCAGTTTTGGGAAGAGAAAAAAATTAGCGGGGGCCAAGCTCGGTTAATACGGTGGTTGAGGCATCATAACGGTTTTGTTTTTGGCCAAAAACTCACGCACAATAATCGATGTGTGAGCCAAAGCGTTATCATGGTCTGACGAATTGCTACGCGCAAACGGTGCATAACTTCAAGGAAGTATTCCTTAGCTTGTGTTAAGAGTTCATGATACACCATGCCATTATAGTCGCAGAAAACAGTGAGCAAACCCTTCACATTTCACCGAACTTGACGTGCTTTTTTCGGTGTTGGCTCTTCTGGACGCTTGCATTGGGATGATTGGGCTTTGGTTTGAATTTCATAGCCATACACCCATGATTCGTCACCAGTTATGACCTTTTAGAGGAAATCTGAATCGTCGTTGACGATGTCCATACGAGGTTGTTTTTGCTCAAAATTTAGTCAAAAATCGAAGAGTACGCTAAAATACGACTAACGTTTTTATCTGTCAAAAACAAACTGACAATCCGAAACGGCTGATATTGGCAACATATATAACAGATATGTGTACCAACATAATAGAAAAAAATGCGAACATGCATAACTCACGAAGTTTTAAATGACGGTTATTTTTTATCAGACCATGCATAATGTGGTCAACTCTCCAGCAACACTTTTTGCGACGCATTACAGAGAGAATTTGCTTTTTGTCGTATGATTCGCTTATGGAACAAGTTGCCTGCATATAACGTTCCCCCGAGGAGCAGGTTTTGCCTCGGTGTATACCAAACCAGGGCACTCTACATACTGAGGCATAGAGGGGAAGGAGTCGTTCGTTTGATGTAGCAAACGTAGGAAACCACATGACTTATGTTGTGTTGGACTTACAAAACCCTGATCAAGAGTTAATTGGCAGAATAGAGATCAGCAAAAGTTTCGGAAGGTTCTGCTTTCAGACCATCCCAGCGCTAACCATGTGACGTACCTGCTATTTATTTCTAAAAAAAATTATACTGGTTTTTACTTTTAGTCTTAAAAGAGTATTTAAAAAAATGAACACCGTGCGGACAACGCTGCAAGCATAGCCAATACTTATATTTTATAATCTGAAAATAAGAATTAATTAAAAAAACATATGTAGCTTGCAAAAATGTATAAAATTTCCAAACCCAATTTCCAATTTATGTACGCAGAACATTTCTATCAACCTTCGTTTTCAAAATATTCCTGCAAAAATTTCATATATTCTACTCTACGTCACTTCACTGGAAAGCCCCACACTATCAAAGCTTTAGTTGCAAACTGTCTTTCATTTTTCAAAAACAAAAATTTCACAAATTGTTACGAGTACACAAACAATCGACGTGTTTTAAAAAAATAAACTGGATGTAAATGTCAGTTCTCACTTTCATAGTGGAAAAAAGGAAAACAACTAAGCCAACTTTATAAAAGTGCACAAGTTCGAAAGTTACTTTCGAATTGTTTTTTACAATTTTGTTAACTAGAAGTGTTTTTGCTAAGTGCTGCAAAAACAAACGACGTGGCAGCTATTCGTCGCCATCGAAGCAACTTTAATCATTATTGAAATGACAAAAATAATAACTACCGTGACGTCTATTTTATTTTGCATTTTTATTTTTTCTACACTTTTTGCTTAAAGCGCAACAAAACTTTCTACAGAAGACAATAGTTTATGATTTGAAAGTTTTCGTTTTCAACACAATTTGTACTTTGTCTTGTATAGGATGATTTTGTAGAGTGACATAAATTCAAATCATAATAAAACTAAGAAATATATTTTTAATATTATTGGATAAAAAACTGCAGGACATTAATAGTTAACATTTAAATGGGCCAAATCATTTCGTTTGCACTAATTAAGTAATTTGCGACATGACTTTCCATTTACATTTCGTATGACCAAATAATTTCATATGATTTTATTTGTTTCAAATTAAGTCGAAATTTTTCTGTGCAATACTGCGCTGCAGTTATTCTTATAAATGCAACCTTGAGGCATCCATTATTGGCAAGTTACAATCCGAAAAAGTGAAATTTATTAGGCGTACAACTTTGCATTTGCCATTTTGCAAGAAATGGATGTAGTCGAAATAAATAGATCTTAGATGTCATACAACAAGCTCAGGCGTCTGTTAACATCACCGCACTGAAATATTAGTCTATTAGTGTCTGCATTATAAAGTTATTCTCGATTAAACATGTCAGCTTATGATCCAAATTTTCGTCATTTGCCGCAATTAGTGAAATATCGCGCCAAAAGTGGTTTCAACTCTTCAATAGCGGTGATTTTAACTTCGATGACCAGCATGGCGGTGGAAGAGAGAAGGTCTTCGAAGGTGCAGAATTGGAAGTATTACTTGATCTAGACTGGTACAAACGCAGTAATAATTGGCAGGATCATTGGGAGTGACGCAACAAACCATTTCAAAACTTGTAAATCTCATTGGAATGATTCAGAAACAAGGAAATTGGGTGCCGTTTGAGTTGAAGCCGAGAGAACATGCTAGGTGGACAAAATTATTTTACGTTATACCTTTACATAAAAATAGTAATATTTAGATATTATATAAAGATTTTTGTTTGATTTTGTAATAAAAAATGATTATTTTTAAATCAGATGATCAGCGTTGCCAAATGTGTTTTATGAATTATTGAACTTTTTTTTAATTAATATTTCATGCATAGTAGCAGGCTTACAGTACCACGAATAGAGGCTGAGATAATGTTTTCACGTTTCAAGACACAATTTTTTGAATACAACTCAGTTTATCTCGAATCTAGAAGACAGTGACCTTAAAATAACATCAAACTTTTTTATAATTCTAACATCTATTCTGAGCACTCATCTGAGCATTCCTAAAAAACTGTATTTCCATCATTTGAATAACCAAGTCCTGGCTTTGGTCTATATACAATGCGCCGCAACTCGTTCTTAAATTTCAATTTAATTTTCTCGGAACAAATCTCGATATCGTCTTTGTCTATGTTGCTTCTAGCCCGCTATTTATTAATGTTCAACTTGTAACTGATATGTAAAAGGTATTCGAAGCAACAAATCCAAGCAGGAAGTGTGGATAAATCAAGGCCAAAATGTGTTTGATAACTGTTAAATATCGCGGTGTCATCGTTAGTTGTCTTGGGGCTGGCGCCATAGATGAAACTCTCTTGTGATGCACGAGTTTCGGTTACACACCTTTCCGTCTGTCATTATCAGCAGAAGCTCGTGCTTTACACATATTTGAGAACCGCCAAAGTTGTTAATTGTTAGAAAAAGAGCATTAACTTCTTCATTACTTCAAAATACAACTGAAAATTGTCAATCATTTGAAAAGAAAGTGCCTGATATAAACAATGTTAGGTCAGCCAATATTGTGAAAAATTATTAATGGCTTAAGAACCTACTTAAATTAAAAGAACCCCTAAGACTAAGTGATAACAATTTTACTTCTCAGAAATCACCAAAAACTGCCTTGTTGAATTTTCAATGTTGTTATTGTTTGCATTTTTTGGGTAATGACAAAAGCTTCAAGAAACACCAAGAAATTCACCATTTGCAATGCTCCGACATTTTTCTTAAATATAAACCACTAAAAAAAATCGTAATTAATTTATTATCCTTATGTTCTATTTAACTTGAAGTTATTGTTTATCGAATTAAATGTTTCTTCCATTTCAATATGTTAATTGAATTTTATTAAATGAGTATTTTAATTTAAAAACAAAAATCAATATACTAACATGCCTTGTATAATAATTAAGTAGCATATAACCGAGAATAAAAAAAAATAACTTGTTTCCTTCTGCAAGTATGCATGTTACCCTAAAGTAACAATTTTTTAGCGAAATATGTCGGCGAATGCATTTTCTAAATCAAATAGGATGAAATTTCTTATTTACTACAATCATATAAAAATTATTTGCTTTTAAGACTAAATTAATGCTGAGATGTTTTCTTTTAGTTTGTTTTCTTATCGAATACATATCGATTGCTCTATTCTCTCTGGAGTTAGTTTTGAGATAATTCATAAATAGTTTTTTGTTTATCTGAATTTTATAAATTTGTTGTATATCATAGCTAAGCATACTTTAGCATATTTTTGTTGGCCTTTTCTCACTTTATTGGTTTATAACAAGCTAATCATGTTAAGTATACTTTCAACATATAAAAGGGAGGTTTTAAACTTTAGGTTTTTAAATGTATGTAAGTACAAGTTTTTAAAGTTCGATTACTATCAAAAATTCATTGAATATAAGTTCACAAAAAAAAAAATTTAATTAAAAAATGTTAGTCGACTTAGTATGTTTTGTAATACTTGTGGTGTGGAAGGTGTTGGACTAAATTTTGTTAATCTGAGCAGTGTCGAAGGTGTATACACTGGGCCCTGATCAGTTTTAACTAATTTAATTCCAACATTTTAAATGCTGCAATAGAGTTTGTTTTAGTCTTTCGTGTTGTTATTGTTTAAGTTAAACTTCCACGAACACTACTCCCTCTTTCCTCTTCATCTAAACCTATTTTTCTAGTTCCAGTACAATGCACTGCATATACTGCAGTCCCAGACAAAAAACTAAAATAAAATAAAATAAAATAAAATAAAATAAAATAAAATAAAATAAAATAAAATAAAATAAAATAAAATAAAATAAAATAAAATAAAATAAAATAAAATAAAATAAAATAAAATAAAATAAAATAAAATAAAATAAAATAAAATAAAATAAAATAAAATAAAATAAAATAAAATAAAATAAAATAAAATAAAATAAAATAAAATAAAATAAAATAAAATAAAATAAAATAAAATAAAATAAAATAAAATAAAATAATATAAAATAATCTATTTGTCTCCAAAACGTGAGGTCGTTGGCTTCTTTGGCACATATAAATTGGATTGGGCGGCAATATAAAGTTGATGAAGGTCAAGCATTTTACCAAATATTTTTGGATCCACCATACAACTTAAGGGCAACTAATGAAAATGCGAAAAGAGACTCGTCCGTATCTTAAGTATTCTCAAATCTCTGTCTGTATGTGCTGTGTCCAGAACTTTCATCATATCCCCATTACCTACCCAGTGGGAAAAAAACTTGCAAAACCGAAAATCTTTATGACAATTATTTTTATATACTTTTAAATTAAAAAAAATATAAATAAAAAAACAAAAAAATTGCATGAGTGTACCTAGTAGATGCAATTCTGAGAGGGAGCTTAGCTCCACTAGAAAAAACCTCTCGATTTCAGAAGAGGAATCATTGAAAAAATCGTTGGACAATCTCCTGTCTCTAAGAGATAAAAAACGCACGCGTTCGTGTTCGCCAAACATTGTTGTTACAACAGAAGACCAACCATCTACCAGTAGAGTTATTGCAGATAAGCCGAAAACACAAGTAGGCATGGACAGGTATGTAACTGTGGTTAAACGTCAGCGAAGCCCGAAATCCGCTCAGATATCATCACAACCAAAGATATCCAAAGAGGATAATACCGCTACAGCAACGCAAAGTAATAGATTTGCAATCCTCCAGACTGATGAGCCAAATACAGCAAAAAAAAACATTTAAACCGCCACCAATATATTTGAGAGAATCTACTTTTAATGAGCTGGTAAAACAACTTATTACGGTAATCGGTAAGGACAATTTCAACGTGACATCAGTTAAGCGCGGAAACATCAATGAAACAAAAATTCAGGTAAACCATGAAAACGACTACCGAAAATTGTCTGATGTCTTAGAAAAACAGAAAAGATCATTTTACACTTACCAGCTCAAAAGTGCCAAAGGTCTTCAGGTCGTTATTAAAGGGATTGACCCATGCGTAGATACTGATGATGTAAAAACCGGATTGGAAGATAAGGGTTTTAAAATAAAAACAGTAGTAAACATCAGGAACCGTGAAAAGACCCCTCAACCTATGTTTAGGGTTGAACTAGAACCAGGGGATGTTCTGCTAAAAAAGAGTGAAATTCACCCAATATATAACCTCAAATATCTTTTGCATCGTAAGGTTACCGTTGAGGAGCCACATAAGCGTTCAGGACCCGTTCAGTGCCTAAACTGCCAAGAATTTGGCCACACTAAGGCTTACTGCAAGTTGCCCGCTGTTTGTGCAGTATGTGGCGAATTTCACGGCACAACTCAGTGCAATAAGCCAAAGGCCGACGCAAGTGTTAAAAAATGCAGTAACTGTGGAGGTAACCACACTGCAAATTATAGAGGTTGCCCTGTCTATACTCATTTTAAGCGGTCAATGACAAATAAGTCATCGGTTTCTCCAGCAGCCCAGCAGCCAAATGTCATTGGCAAAAACAATTTTCCCCAGGTAGGCCATCCAACCAACTTCACAAACACGCAGAATACCAAACAATTTTCATATGCTAATGTGGTTAAATCCGACCAAAACTTGAACCAGCAACCCAAGCCCCAAATTTCCGATCCAAATTTTAGTAACCTAGAGGCAACTCTGCAGACTCTTGTTCAATCCATTAACACTTTTACCGTCTCTATGACCAACATGATGCAGGAAATGCTAAAAATGCAATCCACTATTTTGCAGGCAATTTTAAACAAATGAATTGGTTAAAAATATGTTTCTGGAACGCAAACGGCATCCGCCATCACAAAAATGAACTTGAGCACTTCCTTATGGAAAAGCAAATCGATATAATGTTGATTGCTGAAACTCATTTGACAACCAACAGTTTTTTCAAAATTAATGGCTACATACTGTACGACACAAAAGATCCCCAGAATTAAGCACTATTTAATGAACGAGACACGTGAGGAGTATATCCAAGCAACTAATATATGCATTGAATATTTTCATGATAAAATCGTTATTTCCTCGATTTACTCACCGCCCCGATTTTCAATAACAGAAAGCCAATATTCAAATTTTTTCAAATCACTTGGGCCTCGATTTTTAGCGGCTGGCGACTATAACGCTAAACACACTTTTTGGGGATCACGCTTAATTACCTCGAAAGGCCGTGTGCTTTTTGACACCGTTTCCAAAATGGGCTTAGATGTGGTTTCAAGCGGACACCCCACTTATTGGCCGACAGACCGACGAAAGATCCCAGACGTTATAGACTTTGGAGTTACAAAAAATTTTCCCTCAGAATGGATGCAAGTGGAGCCTTCATTGGACTTGTCCTCAGATCACTCACCAACTATAGTTTCTGTTTCGTTCCCCCAAAGGGTTGGTTCCCCGTTTTGTGACTTGGCGTTGACCGTCACTCGAGTTAATTGGATAAAATATAAGAAATATTTGAGTACACATTGTACGGAAAACATTGCCTTGAGAACGCCTGAGGATATTGATGTGTCGATTAACGAATTTTCTGAACACCTTAATCTAGCCGTACAACATGCCACCACTATCCATATAAGATCCAGAAATGTGAGCAACAGAACATATTCGTTTGAAATTGAACAACTTCTAACAGAAAAAAGAAGAGTTAGAAGAGAGTGGCAACTTCGCAGGTCTCCCCAGCTTAAAAGCAGGCTACGAGAGTGCATAGCTCAGTTAAGAAATCTGCTCGAAATCCAAAGAATGGCTTCCCTTAAAAATTATCTGGAAGGTCTTGATGGTACCCCTCAAACCGACTATTCTCTATGGAAAGCGACAAAAGGTCTGAAAAGACCCGTAGTAGGTAAGCCACCTCTGCGAACTTCAACTGGAGATTGGGCAAGAAGCGATTCTGAAAAAGGGATGGTGTATGTTAATCATTTGAAAAACGTTTTTACTGCAAATGATACAGTGGATGATGTTGCTGAATTTCCGCCATATGCTGTTAGACCGCCTGTGCCTTTGAGACTTAGTTTTCAGGATGTTGAAAATGTTATTCGTAACACAAACCCCAGGAAAGCTCCAGGTATTGATCAAATTACTGGTAAAATGCTTGAGCAGCTACCTCGTGTAGCTCGTAGAATTCTTCTTTTTATTTTTAACGCTATTTTACGTCTCGAGTATTATCCTGCAGAGTGGAAGGTGTCCATGATTACTATGATACCCAAACCAGGGAAGGATCCCACTAAAGTAGAATCATACAGACCAATAAGTCTACTGTCAACAATTTCAAAACTGTTCGAAAAATTGTTAATGGCAAAGTTGAGTCCAATGTTGAACACTGTGGGATGCATCCCTGATCATCAATTTGGCTTTCGGGCTAAACACAGCACAATAGAACAAACGCACAGACTAGTCAATGTCATAAGATAGACCTTTGAGGAGAAGAAGTATTGCTCAGCTCTATTCATTGACATTTCTCAAGCTTTTGATAAAGTGTGGCACAAGGGCTTGATACACAAAATAAAGTTGAACTTGCCTGCAAATACACACAAGCTTCTGGAAAGCTACTTATGTGGGCGGAAGTTTGTTATCAGAGAAGGCGACTTTATAAGCCCAACTCAGCCAATCGAGGCAGGAGTTCCCCAAGGCAGCATACTGGGGCCTACTTTATATTTGATTTATGCCTCTGACATGCCAACGACACCCGGAATCCACACTTCAACTTTTGCAGACGATTCAGCATTCTGCAGCGTACATGAAAGCCATCAAGTAGCTTCGCGAAATTTGCAGGAGTATATTTCAATATTAGAGATGTGGTTAAAACTTTGGAAAATTAAAGTTAATGAACAAAAGTGTACTCACGTTACATTCACGCTGCGTAAACAAACATGTTCAGCCATCCAAATCAACAATTCACCTATTCCGCAGCAAAATGAAGTCAAGTACCTTGGTATTCACCTGGACCGTAGATTAACGTGGAAGTCTCACATAGATGCGAAAGTTACTCAGTTAAAGTTAAAAGCAGCTCAACTGAATTGGCTTATGGGCAGAAATTCTACATTGAAGCTGGATTGCAAACTTTTATTATACAACGCAATTCTAAAGCCTATATGGTGCTATGGAATTCAATTATGGCGCACCGCCTTAACATCTAATATTGAAAAAATTCAAAGGTGACAAAACAAAATTCTTCGAACAATTACCGCAGCTCCATGGTACGTAAAAAACTCACGAATTCATAAGGATCTCTGTGTTCCTCTTGTAAAAGACGAATTTTCAAAGTACGCGACAAGGCATATCAATAAATTGGAACTTCATCCAAATAGTCTTGCACGCAATATACTTAATTTCGAAGGACACTCTCGGTTGAGAAGGAGGGACACCCTTGCCACCATCAGAACGTTAAATAGGTGATTTCACTGATATTGATCGTGCAAAATAAAACATTTTTGTCTAGCATTGGCTGGACTTAATTAATTTTATGTATTTAGTTGTAAGATTTGAATACTTATTGTTAGTTCACTTTGTGAAGATTCAATAAACAAATGAATGAGAAAAAAAAAAAAAAAAAAAAATATCCCCATTTACTAACAGCTGTAAGTAATGGACTTGTTGGTAGCAGTCGTAAAGCAGCTCTGGGCTAAAGAACAGCTCTCGGGTCGCCGTAATAATTTTTTATATTCAGAAATTTTCTGGAAAAAAAAACATTTTTTAGAAAAAAGATGTCTTTTTATAAGAAATTTAGGTGAAAACTAAGAACAAATTAGATAGTGTTTTGAAAATTGTTATTCTTAAAATATAAGCCTTTTAAAAAAGCAGCTTTAATAAAAAAAACTTAATAAAAAAACTTAAAAAGGGATTTTGAAAATATCTAATAAAAAGAAGTTCATTAAATAAGTACTTTTTATAGAATGCCTATTAAAAAGGAATCCTTTAAACCAATGAAAAAAACCTTTGAAATGTTATTTTTTCCAATGGTAATAACAGAATTTTTAAATAAAATACAAACAGAATTATTATTATTATTATTTTTTTTTTAAATTGGTCTTACCTAAATTGGTCTTGCTAATCCAAATAAAAATGGTCGATGCACTATGGGCTATAAAATAATATAAAATAAAATAAAATATCGGCAACACTGTAAAATATGTACTATCAAAAAAAACAACACATCAGTGTACCAGCTGAATACGGCAGACAACCATAATATATTTGATTACTATGCTTATGGCGTTATGATTATGGTGGAAATAATCGATTATATTGCCCCCCGGGGAGCGAGTTTTGCTTTGGCGTACACCTTCCCAAAGCACTCTGTTTTCTGAGGCATAGAGGGTAGGTAAGCAGTCCCTCATTTGTTGTAGCAAATAAAATTAAAGGAAGCCGCATGACTTATGTTCCGAAACCCTTAAGTAGATAACACACGATATGTTTTTAACAATGTAGATGTAATTTTCTGTAAAAAATATGACAAAATTTCTGATAGAGCGTGTTCTATTTTGTTATGTTTAAACATCTGACATTAGAACTCTATGCTTTGCGACCAATTCAGCAGCCGTTTTTGGGCGGTATAAGTAGTCGGCTTGAGGAAATTTTAATGCAATAATATTTTAATATGTTTTAATAATAAAAAGCATAGACAATGCCAGAGGTAAATGTGCATGTACGTTTGTGAGCAAATTTTAAAAACCGGCTGTAAATATGAAAAATTTTGACAGACATGAAAAATTACATTTAAAAAAACAGACGTAAAAACGTATCGTCTGTAGGTGCTTTTAACAAGGGTATTTAGTTTCGCTAATAACTTTGGTGCATGCCGGTTTTCGGGGACTAACAAACGCCGAGGTGCTGTTGTCTTTCAACAATTACTTGTACTGTAAAAAAGCAGTGTTGATGATTAGACGGTTGAGTTGGTTAAAGGCTGATGTGCTTAATAGACTTCGGCCTAACAACTCATCAAGCAGTGTCTTCCATAGACTATTGAAAAATTGCTTACAGGAGGGATCAAAACGCCTGAATTCTTAAGCAAGGTGTTTGTTCATATGGCTACAAACTTATGGCAAAATGTTGCTACCAGTGTGAGCCTAGAAAGCTACACGGGGACGCTGCTGAATCATAAATAATTCACTCCGTGAAGTTGGTCCAACATCAGATTAGGCCAACAAAGCAGGTGCTGATGTAGATCAATATAACAATTTTACACCATAAGGTTGATAGAAACAGATTTTTTCTATGGTTATGGATAAGTCATGTCTAACTGAGTCAAAAGAAAGTTGTCCGTGATGTAAATGAAATTTTCGTTTGAGATTTTGAGCAATTTAGAGTTCCTTTTGGGTGTTCATAATTTAGTTTGCGATTTGGTAGATTTGATCGACCACAGAACGAACTACAGTTATTATAATTTTTTTAAAGACAAAAAAATATATATACAGTCGTGGACATGTAATTAAAACATGATGTGATCTTTGATTCTTTCGATGTTTTTCTATTGTTATTTCACGGAACTTTATCACTGCACAGATAAGTTTGATATCTTTTGCACTTGGTTCTTTCTTTATATTCATTTTTTGTTCAATTATCTTTTTTTTTTTTCTTTTTTTTTTTTATATTGGACCAGTACTCGGGGGACTACCCCTACATATGCAGTGCATTATACTGGAACTGGGAAAATAAGTTGTGTGGAGGGGGAAAGAGGGAGTAGTGTTTGTCGAGGTTTAACTTTAACAATAATAACATGAAAGACCAAAGGAAACTCTATTACAGCATTGAAAATGTTGGAATTAAATTAGTTAAAACTGATCAGTGCCCAGGGTGTATACCTTCGACACTGCTCAGATTATCAAAATTTAGTCCAACACCTTCCACACTACAAGGTAATGAAATGCATTGAAAATAAATTAATAATGATAATAGAGAAAACACGGACAACGGTGAAAAAGGAGAAAAAAAACACATGTACACATCTTTCTACCTATTCCGGTGCATTTTGGATTCATTCGAAGTTAATAATGGACATATATATACAGACAATATGGACAACGGTAAAAAAATAAAAAACAAAAAAAAGAAAACACGTATACACAACTTGCTACCTATTCCGGTGCAATTTGGTTTCATAAGAATTTAAATAATGAACAGAAAATACGGATAGCAGTTACAAAAGATCAGAGACAGAACGCTACTGCCATTCAATTATTTAGTGATAGGCATGTTTTTCGAGTGGACAAATAATTAAAACATTTTCAGTTTTGCTATGTGAACACGCAAAGAAAAGGCAGTTGGATATATGGTTGCGACAACATTAATATATATTCTATAACATTGTGTATTACTGTTAAACACAGCATATTATCGGTTTAATTATAGTTTGTTCCTCTATAAATATTTTACTATTTGCATTCCTGTAATTCTATAGTTACCATCTATAAAATTCAAGATATGGTTGCCTACAATAATGGCAATTGTCAAAATTTGTTTAAAAACAACAATAGTTTTTATCACATCCAATATAAAAATGTTTGTTTTTATAATTTGTATGATATGCTAATTGATATCCAACAAAAGAGTTTAAAAAATAAATTTACTATTTTCCTTCCAGTCGCTGACACATAATTTTCTTTGAAAATAAAAAAATGTTTTGTTTACTTTTAATTTGAAAAACATTTATATTTGTTAAGCTTTATATAAAAATTAGAAAAAAGAAGAAATTGGCGAAAAATACATATTGAGTATTGGCGAAAATATAAAGGTAAGTCCGTAATATTAAGATATAAACATATGTAACAATATGAGTACGGACAACCATATTAATATGGTTACTCATTACTTTTAAAACCACAATCGCAGATGAAATTCTTAATAACTACTTTTGTTTTATTGCAGCAGATAGATAATTCACCATCAAAGAGGAGATGCAACGCCATTATTTTTTTAAATTTGTTTATAATTATATAATAAGCTGTCTTCTTCTTGTAATTAATTATAATATGTATGTATTCGTGCTAATTATAACAAATATATGGTTCAATTACAGTAAAGCTATTCGTGATTTAGTATTGTTATTTCATGAAACTAACATGGTTACATATGAGAAAAGTATGAGTGGTTAGTATAAAAATATGGTTGAGTATGACAATTATTTGATAACTTTAATCAATACTGTGGTTACTTATAATATTTTTTTTACAATACTATGGTGTGTGCTGTCAATGGTGTTTTAAATGTAACTATGTAGTATTATCAAGTACAACCATATAATCCAACAATAGTATGTTGCCCTTAGAATATTGTCATATCAACCATAAATTTTTTTCTGAATAAAGTTATTCTAATACGTAATTTCGTTTTGTTGTGAAAATTTGTTGACATGTTGTATGTTTTAAATGATATTCGCAAACCAAATGTATACCAATATTAGCCACTAGGTTTCCCATACCTAGCAAGTTGCTCCGAAGAAGAAAGGAAGGTAATCATTATAGGCTCTGAGCAAGTGTTGAAAGCATTTTCTCAATTACTTATTTGCTCTAGAGGAAAAACGTACAATGCAATGAACAATTTAGATAAATTTGGGAACTCAAAGAATGTACCCAGAGCCTCCAAATCACGTAAAACCACAGCCAGAGACGATAGAGAATAGCCGTAGGTGCATCTGAAGCTGACCGAGTTAAAGGCTCTAAGCAGCTAAAAGTTGAATTAGAATCATCATATGGTTCCATATCCATATATTATCTAGAACTATTCGACGGAGGCTTAGTGAAAGTATTTTACAGGAAAAACATTAGTCTCCAAAAAAATCCGGATTGGCTTTTGTCAGGAAAACATTGAGAAACCAATAAGTTTTTGGAAAAATATGTTATGGTGTGACGAATCCAAGTTTTCCAGTGGGGATCAGGTAAAAAGTATTATGTTGGTAACTAGTTAACCAACATAAAAATCTCAAAATCAAAACAATAAATTAATTTACTATCAAAAATGTTTTAATTATATGGCCACCACTGTATATAGATAAATTATCCAGATAAAGTTTACTTAAAATCAAAACCCAATTGACACGCATGTAATAATAATAATAATAATATTATAAAACCATTTAATCGAAAACCCCCCTCAGAAAGCAACGTTTCGCTCTTCTACTTCTTATTGTTGTCATGTACACATATTACCTCTTCTCTTTTTTTTTATGAATAAAGTTGCAAAAAAAAAAATATCTGGAACAGTGTCTTGTATGATAACAAGAAGTGTTTTGTTTTTAGCCATTATTTTCGCGAAACATCACGTCTGTAAAAATACAGAACAACAAACACATACTCTTAGTTCGATTAAATGGAGGAGGTAAGTACTCGTACTCGTAATTTCATTGGCTTTGTTTTCAAAGATTGGTTGTTAATTGTTTACATGTAAAAAGCTATTTTATCACTTCTGAGTTTTATTTGCAAAAAAAAACTCTTATTGTTTCATTTAGTATTCATGTTAATAGAAAGATTAAATATCAGATAAAAAGTCTTCAGTTAAACAAGTTTGATGTTGTATATAGTCGCTTTATCTATGCATGTACAAACTTATGTCCGTGCACATACATTAAGATATCTAACGTTAACAGTATTGAATATAACAATAAAACTTGTTTTTATTATTAATCTCGCTTAAGGCACCTTTACATGATTATATAAATATTTACACCTGTCAAAATGTTGTGTAAAATAAACAAAATCTTACCGTGTAAAAGCAAAATGTAGTCATTAAGAGAGAAATTCAAATGCAAAAATTGACAAGCAGTCGATAAATCTTAATTTTCTAAACCATTTCAGAAAACTCTGTATTCCCATCACTTCAAAAGTGTACAAATGTAAAAATTAAAAATACTTACAAGATATTTTGATTACTTTTTTTTAAGTACGGAAGAGTTACGTAATATTTTGCTCCGATGAAATCTAAATATTTTGTATTACCATGTAAACGTGCCTTTAGAAACGAATAAAAATAGTCTGAACTTTTCAGGCTTACTATATTGAAAAAAAACATTTCGGTTAAAAAATATATTTTTATCCGATTTAACAGACAGCAGAAAAGAATTTTGGCAGGAGCCAAAACCAGAAACTTTTACTAGGATTCAAAAGAAGTGCTTAACGCGGAATGCAGGTATTACTTTTTAAATTTTTTCTAATAAAATTTGCAGATCAGAATTTATGTTCTAAATAGGGCCTTTTTTATCTTGGACCAGTACTCAGGGGATGACCCCTACACATGCAGTGCATTGTATCAGAACTAGGAAAATAGGTTGTGAGGTGGGGAAAAGAGGAAAGCGTACGGGCGAAAAATGAATTTTCTCTGTAATGCGTAGTACGATAATAGTTATGTTTTGCTATTGAAATTCAGTAATATTAGTTCACATATAGCTGAGATACATCTATAATTCTGAAAAAGCCATTTTTTGCAATTTTGTACGAAAATTTAAATAAAAATGTTGTTTGTTTTACTTCAAACTTCACACAATTATTAAACATGGCGGCTAAAAGACAAAAAAGAAACTCCCAGATATCGATCCATATATACCCGAGATGTAGCCTAAGCCGGGGTTTTAATGAAAATGTGACATAAGAGAACTTAAAATTTTTTTTTTGTTTAAAAGCAGTTCTGTAATAAAATAAGGGTATGTAAATACCGATATGGAAAATGAAAATTTTCGATATCGGTACATATATACCAGAGATATAGCCTAGACCGATTTTTTAACGAAAATGTCGCGTAAACGAACTTAAACAATTTTTTTTTTTTGCTAAAAAGCAGTTCTGCTTATAAAAGGAGGTTACTTAAATACAGAAAATAAAAATGTCCGATATCGGCTCATATATACCCGAGATATGGTCAGAGTCGATTTGTCCATGATCTTTTTTTTTTCAAAAACATTTCTGGTAATATAAGAAGGTTAGTATAATACAGAAAATGAAAATTTCTGATATCGGTTTATATACATATTTCCGAGATATTGTCTAAAACGATTTTTATAATAAAAGAAGGTTATATAGATACAGAAAATGAAAATTTTTAGTATCAGTCCATATATTATTTATATCCGTATAACATAACTGATATTTTCAGGAAAAATTTGTTTTGGTTAAACGCAGTTCTGGTTAGAAAAGACGGTTATTAATATACAGAAAATTACAAATACCGATATCGGTCCATATATACCCGAGATATAGTCTAAACTGAGTTTTTCATGAAAATGTCGTCTAAGCGAACTTAAAAATTTTTTTTTTTTTTTGTTTGCTTAAAATCACTTCTGATATTATAAGGAAGTTACCAAATATAGAAAATTAAAATCTCTGATATCGGTTCATATATAAAAGAGATATAGCCTAAACATATTTATCCATGAAAAACATTTTTTTTTTTTGTTTAAAGGCAGTTGTGGTTATGAAAAAAGGTTACTAAAATACACAAAATGAAAATTTACGATACCGGTTCATATATACCCGATATATAGTCTAAACCGATTTTTCAATGAAAAAATTTCAAATTTGTAATATATACTATATATAATGACTATCGTGAAAGGTATTTTAGATTCGGCCCAGCCCAATATACCTCACTCTTACTTGTTTTTATACTAAGTTTTGAGCAAAAACAACGTCACGTGAACATCACTTTGGAGCTGTTGAACATTGTCAACGACGATCCAGATTTCCTCAAAAAAGAGCCATAACTGGTGACGAATCATGGGTATATGGCTATGACATTGAAACCAAAGCCCAATGATCCCAATGGAAGCGTCCAGAAGAGAAAAGACTGAAAAAAGCAAGTCAACTTCGATCAAATGTGAAGGCTTTGCACACTGTTTTCTTCGACTTCAATGGCATGGTGCATCATGAATTCTTGCCACAAGTTTGTACGGTCAATAAGGAATACTACCTTGAAGTTGTTCGCCGGTTGCTCAAAGCAATTTTTCAGAAACGCACAGAATTGTGGAAGAAATGGATTTTACACCATCGATGCTTGTGCGTGAGTTTCTTGCCAAAAACAAAACAATTATCATGCCTAAGCCACCGTATTCACTGGACTTGGCCCCCGCTGACGTCTTCCTCTTCCCAAAACTGAAGACACCGATGATAGGAAAGTGGTTTGCTACGATTGAGGAGATAAAAGAAAAGCACGTTGCAGAAGTGTTTCGAGGATTGGAAAAAAGACGCTGACATAAGTGTATTATATCTGAGGAGATTACTTTAAAGGGGACTAGAGAGTTATTGATGAATACATAAATATTTTTTGAAAGAATTGAAAATAATGGTTATTTTTTAATCAGCCCTCGTACTAGTTCCCTCTTCTGAACGGTCTTTTTTTGAATTTTTAATAACTCAAAGTTTTTGGTTAATATTTAGGTTTTGCAATAATTGTATAAACATTTTATTTTTCTGAAAATGCTATCAAATTGTTAGCGAAATATTGACAATAAATATTCTCAAATTCTTGTAAAAAAACAAATAAAGATCTTTAACCGCAAACGGAAGAATTATATAAGAAAAAATAATTATTTTATTAACTAAGTAGTTGTGAGTTCGAGTCCAACTTCAGTCAAGAAGAAGGATTATTAAAATTGTAACTTGATACTAGTTTTTCGACCTTTTTTAAATATAATTTTTGTTTATTTGAGCTTGAGGTCACTTGTTTCAAAATTATTCCTTTATTAATGTTTCGATATTTTGACTCCCTCTTGTGTGTCTTCTTCAGGAAAACTTCTAAGAAGACACACAAGGGGGTGTCGAAATATCGAAACATTAATAAACGAATAATTTTGAAACAAGTGACAATTATAAGAAGGAGTATTTTTAATTATAAAAATAATTGCTGTGAAACAATAAGACCAAAGAAGAATAGTAATATAATCGAATACCATTAGCTAGGGGACAACTAGCTGTTTCGTACACTACACTACTCATCAGCACCCAATGGGACTCGAACTCGGGATCATGTGAACATGATGTATTTTAATACGGCCATTTAACCAACTCTGCCACCGAGCTCATTAATTATTCTTAAGTTAATGTTTGTTACATATTGATCACATATATTCAATTGTTATAACCCAGTACAGGATTTTCTGTCACTGAACAGCCAGTTTTTAATTTTTTAATAAGTCTCCTAACTGTGAGACGTATTTGTATGTAAATCATTAATCAGTGAACTTTTTAGTTATATACATATGGACTCTAACTCACAACTACTTAGTTAATATCGTAAATACGTATATAACTAAAAAGTTCACTGATTAATATTTTTTTTTTATTTCATAAACTGTAAACAACTTATTTGCTTTCTACTCGTAATTTGCTTATATAGTTTTTCGCTCTAAACGATTTATTAAATTGTGGAACTGTAAAAAACTCGCATATAATTTTCATATACCTATAACTTATTTTATTTTGCTGCTTAATATAAGAAACAAATACCCCTTTTATGTTTGATTTTGTTATACACTGTACTTTCCATTTAGCCCACAAAAGCTTTTAAATTGAATTTTTTAACTGCCAATTCATATCAGTGAAATGCATTGTGTTTTGAAGTGGTTGTTTAAAAGTGTTCGTCAACAAATTAGTATTGTTTATAAAAATCTATTTATCTAATAAATATTTAACTGAATTTTAATTGTTGTTCGGTGATACGAGTATTGTTAAGATAACTTATTGTGCTGACAAAGAGGAAGTGTGTTCAAAAGAGGATATAAAGCAAATAAATATGTTGTTGGGTTTGAGTAGAAATCTTTATTCTATTGACCTAAATATTTTATTTAGATTAAAATAAACACTTGTGAATTATCAAAGCAATTTATAGAGTAGCCATTAGGGTGATTGCACGATTATTATTCGAACGGTTTTTTTATTTGTTTGGTTTTTCTAAAACCGAGTTTTCTAAAACGCCTGTTTTTCGTATATAGACTAACTCGAGTTTCTTAGCGCGAGTAATCGGGTATTTAATATATTTTTGTATCTTATTTCAATTCGAAATATGCTCATACTGAAGTATTTTCATGAGACTGTAGAGTGAGAATTTAGTTGCCTGTTATATCGGGTGTTTTTTTAAGCTAGATAGAACTTTAAATTGTAAAAAGTAACACAAAAAATTAAATTTTGATGAAACATTTTTTTTATTTGTTTCAGTATACTCTGACAAATCATCATATATAGACTCACGCTTGAACAACGCTACGAAATTATCCAAATTTACTTTGAAAATCAGTCGTCGATTCGCGCGTTGTTTTATCGCAAAATTGTGTTCAGCGATGAGGCGCATTTTTGGCTTAACGGGTTTGTTAATAAGCAAAATTGCCGCATATGGAGTGAGACCAATCCACAAGAGACCCTACAGACTCCATTACATCCAGAAAAATGCACTGTTTGGTGCGGTTTTCATGCTGGTGGCATCATCGGACCTTATTTCTTCAAAAATGAGGCCGGAGCTCGCGTTACGGTCAATGGAGATCGTTACCACACCATGATCAATGATTTTTTGTTTGAAAATATGGATGACATTGATCCGGAGGAGATGTGGTTTCAACAGGATGGCGCTACGTGCCATACGGCGAACGCAACCATCGACTTACTGAAATCAAAATTTGGCGATAAGTTGATTTCGAGAAATGGACCTGTCAATTGGCCTCCAAGGTCGTGCGATTTGACACCTCTCGATTATTTCCTGTGGGGCTACGTGAAGTCACTGGTTTATGCTGATAAACCAGCAACAATTGACGCCTTGGAGGCCAGCATTGTTCGTGTTGTTCGTGACATACGGCCAGCAGTGCTCGAAAAAGTGGCCCAAAATTGGACGTCCAGAATGCGCTTCGTCAAGAACAGCCGCGGTGCCCATATGCCCGAAATCATTTTCAAATGTTAATGTCACGTATTGATCTTTCGAATAAAAAAAAAATTTTGATTACAATTTAATTTTTTGTGTTATTTTTTACAATTTCAAGTTCTATCGGGCTTAAAAAAACACCCTATATAATCGTTTGTGACATACGAGAGGAGTTCCAACGCTTCAAGACCGGTGATTTTGATGTCGAATACCAGCATAGCGGTGGAATTGAGAAAGTTTTCGAAGATGCAGTATTGGAGTCATTACTTGATCAAGACTTGTGTCAAATGTGAGAAGAAATAGACGGATTATTGGGAGTGGCCCAACAAACCTTTTCAAAATGCCTAAAGTCGTGGGAATGGTTTAAAATCAAAGAAATTCGGTGTCGTACGAGTTGAAGCCGCGAGATGTTGAACAAAGTTTGTTTGCTTGTGAGTTGCTTGACTGGGAACAAAAAATAGGTTCACTACTATCATTCCAAACGCGGAAAATCATGGTCAGAGAGATGTTGAACAGAGTTTGTTGCTTGACTGGGAACAAAAAATGGTTTCACTACCATCATTCCAAAAGCAGAAAATCATGGTCATATCCCGGTCATGCTTCTATGTCAACGGCCAAACCCAATATTCACGGTTGGTCATGCTCATGCAAGGTCATGCTCAGTATATGGAGGGACCAGCCCGGCATAGTGTATTATGAGTTGTTAAAACTGACTGAAGCAATCACTGGCAATTGTTATTGAACGCAGCTAAAGCGTTTGAGCCGAGCATTGAAAGATAAAAGGCCGCAAATCGACGGGAGACATGATAAACCGATATTAAAGCACGACAAGGTTCGACGCCATGTTGCGAAAATTACATACTTGAAAACGTTGAAATGGGAAGTTCTACGCTGCTCAACGTATTCTATAGACGTTGTTCCTTCCAACTATCATTTGTTTTGGTCAATATCATACGGCCTGGCTGACCAGCACCTTCTACCTTATGGAAAAGTAAAAAATTTTATAGATTTGCAGATGTCTTCAAAATATGGCCAATATTTTCAATGCGGAGTTCGTACGTTGCCTGAAAGATGGCAAAAAGTATTGGCAAGCGATGGGCAATACTTTAATAAGTCAAAAATGTATAAACGCATTTACGAATTTCGGGAAAAAGGCAAAAGCAAAGTTGTACACCTTTTTTCAAAGGTTTATCGGGTTTTAGTTTAAAATTTTCCCGTTCTTAAATAATACGTGTTATTTTTTATTACAAGACTACAATACTAACTTACTGTTTTCAATAATTTTGATTGAAAAAGACCAGAAAAAATAATCATGAACTTTTCTGCTGGGAGACAACTAAGTTATTTGCGGTCTGTCCTTTCAGTATGACAGGAAAAAAATAGTATTGCAGAACAACAAAAATAATAGCAAAGTAATTACAATAGAGAGTGGCAGTAATTAAAAAGAAAAACCATTAAATAATAATATTTTTCCACTTTATAAAATATACTATTAACTAACCGCACTACACCTGCCATGCCCCCTAAAGTATGCACACATTTTTATTAAAGTTGTGACTTGTGTTGTATGCAATACTTTTTTAGTTTCATTAGATGAGAGCTTGTTGAAAAACATAAAAACTATCAATAGAGTATTTTTTTTCAATTCAATATTGTGAATATTAAATTGAGTGAATAGTAGGTTCAAGTTGCTGCACTGAATGGCAGAAAACATTAAAGTACTAAGGGAAATGCAACAGCAAAATATTTTTGCAGCTCACCAGATAATTCTAACATGACTTTCAACAGAAAAAAAAACGATTTGTTGCAACAGCTATTCAATATTTGGAATTAATTCTGTAAAAAGTTAAGCCGAAGAAAGTAAATTGTGCATATAATAGGTTTGATGGCATAATTGGCTACTAGAAGGGAAATGAAAAAAACATCTGATGGTATTATTACTTTTATTTGTCTTATATTCACAATATATATGCAATTTCAAGGATTTGAGTGAAAGGAAATCACAAAATCAAAACTAAAACTTAAGTTTTAACTGTATTCAATACATTAAGAAATGTTTTTAGTATTCGTGATATTTGTTTAAAAGCAGCAGAAAGAGATTTACAAGATCCAGACTTTTTGTGGGGTTTTTTGAAGTTCCGCGTTTACGTGAGCAACCTCGAGATCCTCGAAGCCCTCAAGGATAACATTCGACACAAGTGCGAGAATCTGTCACCCGAAGTTATCACTGAAGAGATGAAAAATGACCTCAAACGAGCCCGTTAAACAATCAATTGTGGCGGCACCCATTTGGCCGATATCATCTTGACCAATAATATTCTAAAAGTTCAAATAAATAAAATCAAAAAACAGAATTTAAGTTTTTTATTAAAAAAAAAAGAGAGGCAAACAACATCGGACGGCAATGCAATTGCTTTCGCACGAAAACGGTCAGGAGCTATTGCACAGAGCAGAAGTGCCCAACCCTATGCGCTTGATGCTCAACTGTTTTTGTAAAAGCGCTTAGCTATAGGGCTGTGCTCTTTAATACACACATACTGGGCTCAGCACTAGCAATGAAAAATAAACAAACGACTTTGTCTTAAATATTTTTTTTTATTCTTCACTGTTCACACACAATAGCGAAGCAACAACACTTTCGCATGCTTTGCTGGTAAACATTGACGACAGCTATTATCAGAGTAAATTTTGTTTTTGTAAATATGTTTTGCTTTTTACAATAAAAAAACATTAAATAAAAGTAACTTTTCCTTAAATGTATTAGTGTTTACTCTTCCATAAAGAACTTTTGGGCACCCCTGGTATAGAGGATCCAAACACCATGCACGATATTATCTTTATTTGTTTCAGTACATTACAAATTCAAACATGGGGACTATTTCAAGCATCTTCAAATCGTCAAGTGGTTGGCTTAATAGACAGCACATGTCGTTGATTTGCCTCAAAGCCTTGACGGCCTCATCTTACGATGTACCAACTCTACGGCGCGATTATTCACGATTCACCATCATCCCCATGTCGATAATAACGCTAGCACAAGTCGCAGTATATGACATATGCTTGCAGCCATATGTTCAAACCCTTTGCTGAAGGCTCGAGCCTTCTAATTCCACCTTTATGCAATATCTGTTGCAAGACAACAGCACCTCGGGGTGCTCCGGCATGCACAGTAGTTATCGGAAAGGACTAATTCCCCTCCCTCTGATTTTAGGTTTACACCATTCAGTCAAGATGTTGGCACTAGAACAACGATCAGAGCCGAGATGGTCTGCAAGCAGAACCTCCCAAAAACTCCCGATTCGCCACCAAACAAAACTCCTGCATTTGAGCAAAGGAGAATCCACGAGAAGTTACTGAAAAACCGATGCATCCTCAAAGAGTAGTTGATGTGGTTAATCTGTTGCCGGCATCATCAATCCATATTTTTTTGAAAATACGGTCGGCCAAGCAGTTACTGTGAATGGTGGTCACTATTGTGAGATGATAATGGACTTCTTGTAGCCAGAAATTATGAATATGAAACTGGACTGTATATGGTTCCTACAGTACAGTGGCACTTGCCACACAGTCATTGAAACACTAGTACTTTTACACGGGAAATTCAATGGCGTTGTCATCATTCATAGCAGTGTTAATTGGCCACCACACTTATGTGGTTTGACTGCATTGGACGTCTTTCTTTTGGATTATTTAAAAGAATATATGTACGTTAATAAGCCAGAAATAATACAAGATCTGCAGGATGAGATAATTCGGCATATTAACGGCATTGAACCTCAATTTTGTGTCAGAGGTATTAAAAATATGAAAATAGAAGAAGGCCATCGAACCCGTTGCAAGCATTTGACCGATAATTTTTTTTTTCAATATAACTGTCATTGATGCTTCTATCATAACATAAAAATATTATGATAATGTTCCGAAAAATTAATGCAAGCACCACTTTATAAAAAGCGCACAAGTCGCTACTGCTTTTTTCAACTACTTTCCCAAAATTTATAATGACAACGCTGCCGCTAATTTTCACTTCTGTTGCATTCTTTTTTAACAATATCATTAAGATAATTATGCATTAAACTGCTTTTGTTTTTTTTTTTTGTGTTGCTCAATTTTCTGAGTGGCTGAATTGTCAGTTTAATAAATGAAAAAAAGCAGTTAAATTAAAAGATGCTTTGTTGCAAAATATGTTAATTTTCTAGAACGGCACTTAACGTTGAAATCAGTTAACTTAACCCAGCGATTAACTTTCCCGAGATTCAAACACAATTAATTTTGCGCAAAGGCATCAAGAAATTTGATGAATCTTAATAGAACTTTTTGGTGACATTAATAAAAGAAAATTTTAGCAGGTAGTAAATTTTCATAAGTTTTTTATTTTTGAAACTATAGTCACATCGCGAAAAAATATAATAATTTTCACATCATCAGATTTATGGATTTCTTAAAATATACAATTTTATTAAGTACATTTTATTATGAAACATACACATATTGTTTAAACCCCATTGCGGGAATGATAACAAAAGCTTCTTTATATTTTTTGATTTGTATAATATAAGGCAATTTAATTATATATGCAAAATTTAATAATTATTCAAGGATTGCACCAACAACTTTGTTAACAACAACTATTCACAAAATAAACGAAGTTGCAACAAACAGTCTTTCTGTGCTGAATAGAATTTATCCTCGTTGTTACAAACAATTAGTAACTATAACTACAGGGTGGCGCAAAATTAATCACCCTATTGTAATATACTATAACGTTTGCAAATGACATTTTACTTCATTCATATATGACATTTGTGAACTAGACAGCTGCAGAAAGAAAGAAAGGCAAACAATACAGCGCTATCCTCTGTAACAAGTTTACAGTTACGTGACTGATATCATATTTTCCAATTAACATGACAAATTTTACAGGTTCAAATAAATATTTCCAACACTCAAAATACCCTTCACAAAAATATATAGTGTATTATATATAAGTTTGTGATTCTGTGTTTAATTTCTACAATTTTCATTTGCGAACCTGTAAAGTATATAAGTATATTCTGAATCAGAACTAAGAGAAAAGTCAATTAAGCGATATCCGTCCATGTCGGCATGTGCGTATGTCAGCCGTTGAAATACCGTTTCTCAGAAACCCATTAAACTTAGAAACTTGTTTCTTTCACCATTCTATTACTCAATCAATTCGTGGGTTTGCTATTGAAATTCAGTAAAATCCGTTCACATGGAACTGAAATATATCCAAACCTCGGAAAAAAACACTTTTTGTAATATTGCATGAAAATTAAAAGAAAAAACTATTTGTTTTGCTTCAAACTTGACACGATTATTTGGCTTGGCGAATATAAAGCAAAAAAAATGTGTCCGATATCGGGCCATATGTACCCGAGATATAGCCTAAGCCGATTTTTTAATGAAAACAATTTTTGTTGCTTAAAAGCAGTTCTGGTAATAAAAGGAGGTTACCACATACAGAAAAAGAAAACTTTCAATATCGGTCCATTTATACCCGATATGTAGCCTAAACCGATTTTGGAATGAAAATGTCGCATAAGCGAACTTGAAGATTTTTTGTTTTCTTTTGGCTTATAAGCAGTTCTGGTAACACAAGAACGTTGCTAAAATACAAAACATGAAAATTTCCGATATGGGGCCATATATACCCGAGATATAGTCTAACCGATTTTTTCATGAAAAAAAATTTTTTTTTTGGTTTTGGTAATAAAAGAAAGTTATATAAATACAGAAAATAAAAATTTCCAGTAGCGGTCTATATATGTATATCCAAGATATAGTCTAAACCAATTTTGTCATGAAAATGTCGCGTTAGCGAACTAATACAACTTAAAAACAGTTCTAGTAATATAAGTGGATTACCAGATACAGAAAATGAAAATTTCCAATATCCGTCTTTATATACCCGAGACATAGCCATAACCGATTTACCCGAGAAAAAAAAATTTTTTTTTTTTTTGCTTAAAATCAGTTTTGGGGCCGGATTCCACAACTATGAATTTTGTTTACCAGTGAGCACTAAAAATAAAATTCATTGACAGACACAGTGTTCACTTTTCATTAAAAAGCGATTCCGTAAAAAACAGTGAATTTTATTGCGCTGAATGTGTTACTTCAGGCTGAATGATATGCTGATTTGTCAAATTAACTGTGTCACACAAGTTTATGCATACATAAACCTTTTGTTTATTTTATTCAAGTTCAAAATATTTTACAAAAAACTAAAATTCACCGAAGATTTTTGAGTGAAAAAATTATTATTAAGTGCACACTTTAAATGTCAAAATTATTCATTCTCACCATTGCGGGCTCAAAAATCAAAAGTGAACACTAAAATTGGTGAACATTTCAAAATTCATCCAATTTCCGCAACGATGAATTTTTGACTTCGCGATTACAAGGCAACAAAATTTTTTCGCGATACTGGTCCATATATATCCGACCATATTTGGTTCAAATTAGTACTACATATTAACGAACTATTGTGAAGGGTACTTTAGATTTGGTCCAGCCGAATATGCTACGCTGTTACTTGTTTCTTTTTAAAATTATAAACAGCTTGTTTTCTATACTTCCAGCTGTCTACATATCGACATTTCATAGGAGCTATCGTAATCATCAGTAGACTTGAGTGATAGAATGGAATTTTGGCTTTTCTATTTTAAAGAGTATGTCACCCAGATGTCTTCCGTCGAGTTAAACAATCTGCTCAAAACGAAGCCTGGTATTCTGCGCAACACGCTGTAGTTAACTTGGTTTTATTGAGCTGGGGCCGAATTACCGCATACGTGATCGAGTATGCTTTCGTATCGAACACAATTTCGTATCGTATCGAATACACTAATTCTTTCAGTTGAAAGCTCACGTATGGAAATGACTACAATAATGTAAAAGATTTTTGTTTACTTTATAATAGAGCTAACATATGTATGTTTTATTAAAAGTAGCATACATATATTTGTAATGTACTCTGCAGTACATTACATGTGGTTTGTCAGCACAATATGAAAAAAAAACTTCGGCGCTTCGGAGTAAAAACTTACGAGATAATTAGTTAAAGAGAATAAAAACTACTTTTTAAAAAATAATGGCAACTTCAATATTATAGTTCTTGTCGTCTGAAGATGATTCAAATACTGTAGGCAGTATAAGGAAAGTGCCATTGTCGACTACTACATAAGTAAATTCCACCGTGCGATTCCGTTAATACGAGTAATTAACAATTAACATATATACGTATTTAAGAATCATTAAGCGGTTTATGCTTCCAATAGATATGTTCAATTTTCTGCTCGAAAATTAATATGTGATGAGGTTATGTCAAAGCACTATAAATGTTTGGCCAAGATAGGAAAACGACTGGTCTTGGGGAAATTTTCCCTAAGCATATTCATGAAAGCTCTGGCTGCGTGGGAAATTGCCACATCTGATGAAACGATGGATGAACTCGCAGGTTTGGCAAAAAAAATCCGTAATCATACTTCGATAATGTTTACCATCGATATTCATGGCCCGGCCTCGAGTATTTTCGAAAAAAAATAGTCCAATTATCTAATTATCTCATGCGTGGATAAAGCACACTAAACAGTTACCCGGGGGCAGTGCAATGGTTTTTGAAGTTTCATTCGAGGGTTGATGGTTCTTAGAGACCATTAATTGCTGTTTTGCTTGTTGACGTGAACGTTTAAGTGAAAATGCATCTCGGCACTCCAAAAAATGAGATTTACAGTGCGAAAACGCTGCAACATCGTTTCACAAAAATTTTTGCGTAAATCAAAGTCACTTTCTTTCAGTTCTTGAATTATTTGATTTTTGAAAGGATAAAACTTCAGACCCAGTTCTAAAATTTTATGAATAATCGCTCTTGTTTTATGACTAATCGTTCCAGCAATGCTGTGCTTTTTTGTATTGAAAGTCGCGGGCTTTCACGTAAACTGCTCGTCCTTCAAGGTTGACTAGGCCTTGGCCTAGGAACATTCATAGCCGAAGAAGTTTGCGGGGATTCTCTGCACTTACGAACGAATTAAATTCACACTCGGTTCATCACCTATTTGCCGAATACCGAACTTTGAACAAAATTGTCGACGAGCAATTACATTAGAATCATTACGTGGACGACAAATTCTCGCCCGCACCGTTTATTACTTTTTGAAATAATCGTATATAGAAATATAAACTTTCTACCAGACACCCTGTACCTGCCAAAATAAAGAAACAAGCTTTTTCTCTTTTGTGTTTTGACAAGTATTATTAAAACATGTTTCCTTTTAAATTATCAATAATTTATTTAGAATATTGGGATATAAAGTTATTAATTCAAAATTTTTACAGAAAGCTTTGTAAAAAAAATCTATGATTTAATATTAACACTATAGATGTAAGGTTCTATTTTAACCATTTCTAAAAAGAAAACATTAAAATTTACATGATAACTTGTAACAAAATGTAGATTTTACCTAAATAAAGAGAGAAAAAAAAGTTTGATGTTTGAGAATATTTTTTAAATGTGTCCAGGTATACTGATGATTAGGGTATAGACAACTAGGAAACATAGAAAACAAGCTTTTTATACTTTTTAAATAAAAAACTATATTTTGAGTGTTGAAAATCTTAATTTGAACCTGAAAAATTAGACTGATGATTAGGGTAGTTCCGATGAAATATCCGCAGAAAACAAGCTGTTTATAATTTGTTGATTGGTATCAATATTAGAAGCTAATACTGTGAATAAAGTATTTTTTATTATTTATTTATTTAGTAAAATACTTATTGAAAAACGAATCTAGATGATTAGTTTTACGCCACCTTGTATATATGTATGTATATAACAATTATAACTTTGTATACTTCTTTAGAATTAACTATGTTGTTAATTACTTTGTACAAAAAGGAAGATGACAACAAAGTATAATCTTTTTGTGCAATAATTTTTTATTGAGGTCAAGTAACTTGAATGTGGTTTAATTAGCATTACTTAAGGCAAAGGGAATTTGTTTTTGTATTGCTATTTGTTGAAATTATAAAGTTTGCTGAATAATATTGTATATTAATAAGTATATAACAATATCATTTTTACAACTCTTATTTTATTATAATAGAACAAACTGGTTATGTCAATAGTTTTGATTCTAATAATAAGTATCTAAATAACCAGGCTCTTAATAAGCAGTTTGCGAAGTGCTTTAAAAACTAAAATATTAAGTTTGTTCGAGGTAGTTTTAGATCATGTACAGTAAAATGAGAATATACAAAAAAATTATATCAGAAGCTGATAAATATGTCTAAACATCCAAAAGCCAGATCCCTGGCCTGGATAATATATCATATCCTATAATTACAATGATACCAGAATTTTTCTAATATCGTATTCTTGGTTTCTATAACAACATAATTTCCAAGTTTTTTAAAGCAGCTTCATTATTAGCTATACACAAAATCAATAAACCAATAGACCACAGAGATTCATGTAGACTTATATCTCTTCTCCAATTTTTGGAAAGCAAACAAGTAAGATTTTAAAAAGCAACTAATTTTATGATCTTTGATTTATATATAAACAAAGCAGCAAATAAATGTATGCCTTTGTGAATAACCTGAAGATTTATATAGTGAGGGCGTAATGGCAGCTGAATTTTGTGTTATATATTGGTAAGCATAAGAATTTGGGAGTTTGGCCAACACTGACTAAAATTTACATAGTTGTATACGAACAGTATGTGTAGAAACTTTAACGTGTAGCTGCAGTGTTAGTGTGTTGTTTTCATGTATGTTATGTTTATATAATATTGAACAATAACATAATAAGCTGCTCATTTACTCCAGAAGAGTTCTAAAAATATATAGACCATGAGGAGAAGGATAAAAGGACTAGCGTTTAATGACGTTCGGCTAACCATACGGAAGGACGAAAACAAACTTTAACACAGCAATTAAAATGATAGAACTAAATTAGTTAAAACTGATCAATGTCCAGTATACGAGTATATACTTTCGACACTGCGCAAACTAGTAAACATTAGTCCAACACCTTTCACAATGCAAGGAATGAAAATAAATTAATAGTGGACATATAAAGAAACCACGGACAACAGTGAAAAAAAGAAAAAAACATTTGTACACAGGATGGATGACAGAACACTACATATTCTTGTCTGCTACTTATTCAGGCGGTAATTTGGTTTCGCTAAACATCAATGAGCATATGTATATAGGAATCACGAACGACAGTAAAAAATCACGTGTACACATTATGGCACTACACTATCCTTGCAACAGATACTTGGAATGTAAGGAATGTCACGTTTGCGATTTTCAATTCTATCGTTGTTGCTGTCAGTATGGGCACGATTGTTATCACCACACACACATGATTAAATCTAAAAATTTAACTCACTGTTTTCTTGCCTGCAACAACGCGGATAGAAAATATCGTCTTAGAGATGTTAACTTTCACTCCAGTCACTACGTCACTGACAACTTTGTAAGCTAATGCACGGCTTTGACTCGTCGGGCTTGGGCGGTGGTACGTTGTAGTGACTGAGTGGGTCAGACGATCCAAACGAAACATCCAATTGTGCCAGCGACTGAAAAAGAAAATTTTAGCGAATTGTTCCTGGGAGCCTAGATGACAGGGCTCCTTACCCTCCCCTAACCATGGCAATTGGATTAAAATCCACCAACTGCCCCTTACGTTTGCACATCACCGATGAATACTCACCCCTTCCGCTTTACTAACACTTTAACAACATATTTTGAAATTCATTACAAAAAGACTTATGCCCATTGGCTATGCTTTTCTGAATTTGCCGGACTTGGTTACGTTTAAACTTATATAAACAAACTATGTATATTAATTCAAATGAAGATTTTTCTTAACTTAACAATTCGTTTTTGTTTTTGTAATTCTAAGTTCCAGTCTACTGGTGTTTAAATCATTAGGGTAAATCATCAGTTAGTTATATTTGACCCAACCTCTCATCTACCAACTCTAACATTACATTGCGTTCACTTTTATAACTAAATTCACTAGGGCGTTTTGCCTATTACTACGTTTATACGTGCAGGTTGTTTGCGAATAAAATATTTCAAATAACAAAAATTGCCGTATAAAAGTAAATAAAATTTTTATTGGCGATTAGCTAACTCACGAAAACAAGTACTGATTAAAAACTTATTTGCAAATAAGATATAAAAAGTTGTCACTTTATTTCACAATTTCGAAGATTTCGTAGATGTGGCACCCATGAAATATATTAAAAACTACGTAGAGAAGCAAATATTCAAAATGTTACGTTTTTTTTTTAAATAATTTTTGCTTTAATTGAATTACGAAAAATATTTAATTTTTATTTTTTTCCCCGTTATAATTTCAGTAATCAAAATGGTTTTTAAACTAACAATGCTATCAATTATTTACATTTTGAACATATGCCCTATAGAAAACTAAAGCTTTGCCATAAACAAATGGGTGCATAATTAGTAAGTTCGTTATTTGCAAATAGTTTTTATTTGTGAATTAGCTGCGTATAAACGTAGTATACATTCGCGGTCATGTAAAATATGATATTAAAAAAAAGGAAACAATCGAATACTTATCTTATGATAACTGCTTCGGTTGCCTGGCTTCTTTGGTTGACTCGTGGTTGCACTCTACCGTGGAGTATACTCGTAGCGTTGGATGGAAACTGGGTAGGCTTGTTGTTGGTTGAGGTTGTCACAGTAGTTCTGTAGTGTAGCTGGAGTTTTGTCGGCACCGTCGAAATCTGGATTCTGATAATGGTTACTTCCCTTGCTGTGGTACACCAAAATGAATGTAGCTGGGGCGTTGGATCGACTTACGGTGATGCTGTGTACACGAAGTTTGTTTGGTGGCGGTCGCTGGAGCTGTAGGTAGTGATGAAGTTTAATTTTTGTTGCGAATAGAAATTCGGTGGTGATGAACACTCCGGCGATGAAAAACTTGTGCCGAAAAATTTTATGAAAAACAACTCTAGACGAAAATTTATTGCTGTCTATTTAGTGTACAATTCTGGCGTTGAAAAGTAAAAAAAAACACATGTGGTTGCTGAAGCTGGATAAAAATCACATAAAAATTTTCTGTCAATCAAATTTGGTGGTGTGGTCGCAATGGTGATAAAAGGACTTGAATTTTTGGTGTTCAAATTTTGGTGCCGCGGAGAAACTGTGGATGACGACGGCAATTTTGGTGCTGATTTTAATTGCGATCGTGATGAAAACTTTTGGTTGCGGGAATACTTAGCAGTGATGCAAATTATAGAGGGGGGAGATCTTGGTGCCCATGAAATATTAGGTTGCCATCAAGCATTGGTGTTGATGCAAATTTGTTGCTGGAGAACCGCTTTTCTTTTCCTTATGCCTGTTTCGCACTAGTGAAACCAAAGTTGCTTTCTGGCGTCACTGTGCTGAAACCTTTTTAAGACCGTTGTTAAAACGCGTTGCTTCCAGTCATCCACTATAATCGCTCCGTCCCCGATAATGATAACGCCACCGCTTCCGTCGTCGTGATCAATACTTCTTCTCCTTTCTGGCACTGCTGCACGTTCTTAGCACTTTCTACACCTTTTTCAACAAAATTTGATAAATATTTTTCCGCACCACAACTGCCTTCATACACGTTTGTCCTTAGAAAGAAAGACCGTTGCGGAAATCGCCATTTTTATACCTACACTCGCTGACTTCGTGCCACGTCACCATCATTGCTGCCAACCTTGACTTGCACGGTTGATCGCATTGGTAGCAATTGTAGTCAATAGTCACGATTAGTTAGATTTTTGTTGATATGGTAACTATATATGAATTTCGCCGCACAGGGCTGTAATCGTTGGTCGTAATGGAGAAGTGTTGTCAACACGGCACAGGAACCAGTCAGTAGTGACTGTTAGATGGGTGAATTGGTTAAAATCTGATGCTCTTACAGGGTTTCGGTCGACCCACTGAATGAAGCTTTGTCGTTCACTGATTTGCTGTCAAATTCCAGATAGGGGGGTCTTCAGAAAAGCGTTTGTTCATAAAACTACAAGCTTATGGCAAAAGTTGCGACCTGTATAGGTCTTGCAAGCCACACGGAGACACTGGTGAATCATGAATAGTTCACTTCGTTGAGTTGGTCCATCAGCAGGTAAGGCCGTTAAGATAGGTGCTGATGTGAATCAATATCAGATTCTGTCTGTATATACTGCTGCTGTAGTTTGCTGGGATTGTTGTAGTTCCTGTTGTTCATGTACTTGCTGAGTGCCTGTTGGTGGTTTTAATTTAATGCAGAACCATTTCGGGCTCTACTAGTAGTAGTCCTTGGACTGTGAAGTCTAATTTGGTGCTGTGAGCCGAAGATCGGTAGTCATTTTAGAAAAGCTCTACTCGTAACCAAGCGGGAGATCATATCCAAACAAAATGTGGACAGTTTGTTATCTATGGGGTCATTGGTAGACACATTGTCTCTCAACAGGTGATAAGATCAGCGTGCCTTAAGGGCACACTGGCGGGTACATATGATAATCGTGTACGCATCTGTTTCTATACTCTACATCATTTAATATGGTTTAGCAAAATGTTTCATCAGGTAAATTTAAGGTTAAGTTCACTGTTAATGTGTACTAAGCTCCATGAAATACTTCTAACAATATTTAGTATTTATTATATTAATAAAATCTTTGTAATAAATAAGTATGTACTTACACAAAAAAAAAGAAATAAACTCATTTAATTAAAAAAGAAAACGATAGAAACTTAATACAATAGCTTTGTATTTAAAACAATGTTGCTGAATTACTCAGTACCTGTAACTAGAACATTGTAATCCAATTTGCAAATTAATTTCAAATGAATGTAGGTCAGGTAACTTTTTATACATACTAAAATACATATTATTTTTTATTCAAGTTTATTTCCTTTGTGTATTATCCTTTGTACTCGTAGCTTTTGATTTTAATGTATATTTATTTATAATTAACTTTGCCGCTTACCACCCATACGAGTAGACCAGCTTAAAATTTCATATCAGCTACGCATCAAAGTTAATCATTAATTTAAAACACTGTTTTTGTTTTTATTAATATGAAAATAAAATTATCATATACAACTTCAGTTTTAAAAATCATATAACACTAAACTTTGTACAGGGTGGCACCCGAATCGTGATAGAAAAACAGAATGCAATGACCCTTTTGGCTTACTTCACGATTTCGAACGTTAAGGCTCGCAACCATTTGAAATGGCCAAGAAACAGATTTGTAACCCAAAAATAAAATGTTTTATATTGAGTTGGTATATTCATTGCAACGTTTTCTAACACTATGTTGCCCTTCAGTTCAAAAGTTGAGCGAAAGTTGGAGTTTGGGCCACCCAAATTGTCATTATTTAAAGAAATTGAGGAAATTATTTTACCGATAGCTTAGACGTGACCCTTTTAATAGTATTTCTTTCCAGTAACATCAAGCAACAGCACATATCTACTAAAACTCCCAACTACATTTTTGACAGATTTTCAAGGTCAATGACCAGAGCGAACTAAATTTTTATCTCGGATTATGCAAGCAAGAGGTGTAGAAAACAAGGCAAAAGAATTTGACTGAATTGAAGCAGTACATTAAGCAATAACTGAGGGAATCTTGACTTTAGACCACAATCAATAACTTTCTGATCAGGTGTTGCAAATGCAGGGATGAGCATGGAATTTTTTACGGTGTATCATCTTCAAAACCAAATATTTATAATGGTGCACGTAAAAACAATATAGTTGATATGAAAATATTTGAATGGCAAAATACTATTGTTAAATTATATGATTGAACACAACCACATAATATGGTTTCAATAGGAAATTTATTTGCAAAACCTCGCACAGCCAAAAACCAAATTATACCATATAACCATATATTTGGTAAAAGTTATAATTTTTGTATCATGACTAATACTGTTATTGTCATGTCCCACCATATTATATTATAATTCTCGACCATATTTTTGAAAAATTGTAAATTCTATTATCACGATCAACCGTACTGGTGTTGAACGTCACAATATCATATGATTACTTAATGTATACACGTACGTAGAACCATACACATAATTTCAGTAATTAAAATAATACTTTTGCAAATTATTTAATATATTTTTTTAAACTCATAAAATTTGTGCAAAATCTTGAAGCTCTAAAAAGATTGAAGTACATATTTTCCGTCGGAGGCAAAAATCTGTAAAAATACATATTCAAATACATACATATATTTATATATAAATTTGTATACAAACCTATTTACTTTCAAATGTTTCTTTTTACGCCCATTTTCTCCATTAATAAGTTCTATATATAATCTTTATTGTTTTTAATATGATTAATATTGAAAAAAAAGTACACACACACATGAAAGTAAAATGATTGCTTCGAAATGAAAAAAAAAATGAAATAAACATATATATCAATATGTTCAACAACAATATTTAGTTTAATGGAAATGTGTTGTAGAAAACATTATATTATTGTACATAACAAAAGCTATTGTTGTGTTCAAATTATCTTTTTGAACAATATTATTGCATTTAACCATGTTTTAAAATGATAGAAATGTAACAATAGAAATATTAAACATTCAACATTGACAACACTGCTAGTGGCAACAATACGGAATATCACAGAGTAAATACTAATGTTGCCACAACAACTGCGTTTTCTTTGCGTGTGGTCATAAAAAATATACAGTGTTAATTGTAAATAAAACAAAATATATGTATAAATAATAACGACAAAAGTTCGTTATTTTTCAGGTTCAAGTTCAAATCTGGCTTCAGCAAAGAGTTCGAATCGTACTGGGTGCTGATGAGTGGTGAAGCGACTACGAACCTATTAGTTGCCCCCAGTTTTAGGATTCAATTATGTTTTCTGTATTCTTTGATCAACAGTTATTAATCACGGCAATTATTAAAAAATGTAAAACAAAATTTCTTGGCTAAAGCCAGATTTGAACTTTAACCTGAAAAATAGCATCACTTAATATTAAAAACAAAATGTTTTCAGCAAATTATCTTATTTTTTATTTATCTACTTTTTTCAAAAATTCAGTATAACAATAATACAATCTTATTTAACAGTACTAGGTAGGTAAAGGCACATGGGCATATTCATAAAAATTTAAATGAATTTGAAATGTGTTTTAATTCAAAAATTCCATACAAAATTTTACTAAAATTAATTTCAAATACATTTTAATTTTTTTATGAATATGCCCAACAGTGTTTAAGGCCGGTACGGAGTTCTTACAGAAATTCACATTTGGAAATATACATTTATTTCTACACGGAAAAATGATTGGAGTAGAAAATGTATATGTAGATATGTAAATACTTACCTCATGCTATGTTCACCGTCCAAATATACGGCAAACAATTCTTCCTCCATTTTATTAACAAAATTGTTTTTTAAATCTATTTTATTAACAATAATAATAGTCAACTGTCAAAAATTTCGTAGGCAAATAAATGCATGAAGGGCAGTACGCAGTTCTTACGGAAATTCAGGTTCCCATAAGAACTGTGTATAAAAAAAGTTACGGAATTTCAGGTTGGCAAATTCCTAATGTAAATTTTAGCTTACCGGTACGGAGTTCTTAAAGAAAAGTAAACGGAATTTTTGATATTTTTTATTATTACAGATATGTTAAAAGTAAACTGAAACAAAAATGAATGTTCATACATTTATTTGCAGTTGGCAGTTGACTATTACTATTAATAAAATAGATTTTAAAAAAATGTTGTTAATAAAATGGAGGAAGAATTGTTTGCCGTATATTTGGACGATGAACATAGCATGAAGTAAGTTTTTACATATATACATATACTTTTTCAACACAAATCTGTAAATTATTTATTATATTATATTATTATATAAATTATAAATGTATATTTCCAAACGTGAATTTCCGTAAGAACTCCGTAAAGGCCTTGAACATTAACTTTTTTTAGTTAACGAAAAAATTCTACACTTTTACTTTTAACATATCTGTAATAATAAAAAAATATTTTATATAAAAATATATAAATTTATATAAAAATATATAAATTTCGTTTACTTTTCTTTAAGAACTCCGTACCGGTATCTGGAAATTTACATAAGAAGTTTACCAACCTTAAATTCCATAACTTTTTTCACACACAGTTCTTATGGGAACCTGAATCTCCGTAATAACTGCGTACTGAAAGAAAACTAGTGGTGTCAAATCATATAATCATGGCGGACAATTAAGTTTGGTATGGTGTGATATAACACAGCCATTGAATTTCTCTCGGAAAAAGCCATTGTTTCATTGATTGTTGAGTAAATGGCATTATCCTGTTGGAACCACATATCGTCCAAATTCATATCCTCAATTTTTGTCTACAATAAATCCGTTAATATACCAATAGGAAACACCATTCACAGTAAATGCTTGGCCAACCTCGTTTTTAAAGAAGCCAATAAACTGCACCGTCTTTTTAATGGTATCTTGTGGATTCGCATTTAACCAAATGCACAAATTCTGCTTGTTAACAAGTGCCTCTTTGGGGGAGATGGTTGCCTTTGTAAAGTCAACATTCTGTTTGGAGGACATTCGGGTGACATTTATCGCCGACGCTTAAACTGATCATTAGACTTCAGCTCTTGAGCCAATTGAAGCTTGTAAGCGTGTAAATTCAAATGTTTACTCAAATCAGTGATTTGTGTGAGATATTCGATTGTTGGGTTGACGATTATTCTGTCAAATTAATACGAACAACAGCAATGCTTTCCGGAGAACAAACTCAGCGAGCATGCTTCACTTTTTTTACATTTCTTACCGACCCGATTTACTAAAATTTGTGCACAATTCTCCCTGTTGTAAACATATTTAGTCGATTATGCTGACAAAAAAATCACAAAGCGTATGAAATAGACTTTGATTTGAACGTCCATTAGCGGCTTCGACAATCTTAACGCGATGCTTAATTGTGTACCTCTTCATTATTAGATTTTTCAAACACTAAATTCTTAATATTGAGGTGTAACTATCAATTAATATCATGGTTGCACCACCCTTTACAAACGTTTCCTCGTTATAGCACTTGAATCTGTAACTTCCATTGGCTGCTTGTGCGACTGGTGTGACTTGTTTCTGTTTTATTAATGTGAATGCCGACATAATCATAATACACAAAATAATTACAAATGCACACGCCGGTGTTTGATAAGAATATTATTGACAAATATGCAATAAAATATTATTATCCAATTACAGACAGAGGACATGCAAATGGTGATAAGTCAAACATACAAAACATTACTGTTAAAGGAAGAAAAATCACTGCGTTGGTTATTTTTCACAGGAGTTTACAATACTTACACCTTTTAGCATTTTCAGTCGTAGAAGACTCTACTCGTAATGGGCATCGCTTTAGCAAAGTCATTTCTTTTTTTTTAATTACCAAAATCGGTTTCACTGTAGGAAGCAATACGGCAACACTGTATGTATAATTTGATATACCTACGTACAGAGTTGTCAACTATTTATAACCAAAACGCGCTGTGAACTTCCCCAAAAAGTGCTAAAAACCGCTAAACTATACATATTCACAAAAAAAGTAACATAAACAAACAGTCAAAGTTTGCAGATTTAAGTAAAATAACAGAAACTAAAATTTTAAAGCAATCTTTCGTTTCTATAGTTGACCAATATAAAAGAATAATTAACAAGATAGGGCTACTTAAGTAGTATGTTAGAATATAAAGTATTAAAACATAAGCAATCTAAAGTTGCTAGTTTTCAAATCATGTTTATCTTCTAGTCATAATATTTCGAATTCTTATAAGTATTGTTGCTATTTGGTTTTTGGACGAGTACAGTATATTATAATATTTATTTTGTTCTGCACTCTTATTATATATGAAATTATTATATTTACCGGTAAACATAAAAACAATTGTACTATATGTGTTTTCAATTTCGTTTCCAAAATCAATAAAATATAAGGTTGCCTTTCTTGATCTCTTTAGATAGGGACCTCTGTACGGCAGCAAAAAAAAAAATTTATTGAATTAATTATTTTTCAGAACTTTTAATATTGGTTTCTCGGCAGAGTTTAACATAAATATACCAAATAACAATATTCGTGCAAAACGAAGACAATATCACTTTCTAAATTATTATTTACGAATTTTTTAAAAAATACGCTGAGGCGAAAAAAATTCAGCTTTTAGGGTACTGAAAAGAGCTAAAACTAACGCAAAAGGCGCTAAATTGGCAATCGTGCTTACGTAAGTGACATTAATAAGTTAGCTTTTTTTAATACCGTGGTTGGTCAATATTATAACAAAGTTGTACTGAGTATCATTCTTTGTAACAGTTTTCTTACAAAGCTATAGTGAGGCGTTTCCAACATAAAGATATGATATTAAAGCGAACATATAATTCAGCAATAGCCTGCTACCCTTAGAATATTCATGTCAACCTTACACTTTTTTCTTCGTGTATTCAAAACGTGTATTCATGTCAACCTTACATTTTTTTCTTCGTGTATTCAAAACGTACTTTTTTGTATCTTTAATTATCAAATTACTTGTTAAAATTGTTAAGCTTCTATGCAATAATAAACTTATTTGTTTATGTCTAATAATAAATTTGTTTTGCCATATAGAAACATGTGTTATGCAATATTGTTAAACAGAAATGATACTATAATGGCAAATTACTTGACCTAAATGAAATAATGTATACGCATATACATATGTTAGTTTAAATCGGAACATCTCATACTGAGTGGAACATCTTATACTAAATATACACGATTGCGGTAATGTAGCTGCCACTTCTGTTATGTACAGGGTTCAACCTTGGATACCAATTTACACAAACTTTTCACAGCACTTGCAGCCGTAATTCGTCAATAAGTTTTCAACTGTTGACTTTCAGATACAGAAATATATTGCACTGTCGTAGCTATTTGAACCATAAAACGATTTTTTTTTTTTTTGAAGTTGAAATGATTTTTAGCTACATGTTAGTTTTTAACAACGAAATCTTTAAAGTCAACACACAAAATGAAATTTAAAAAAAAATATGTTTTTTTTTTGCCTTTGTTGCAGTATTATACCGAAGATGTAGGTAAATGTTAGGTTATTTCTATAAAAAAAAACAATGAATTATAAGTAGAACATTTAAAATAATGTTTGCCATAAAATTATAATAAATTAAACACAAGCAGCCACTGTTTTAAAAAACAAGTGTGTTAGAAGGTAATAAAGTATGTTTGTATGTGTATTTTAAATTTAAACCCTGTCGCCAAAATGGTAGTCGAAAACCTTATAGTTTACAACGTTATATACAATTTCCGCAAATCAAAATATATCTGTGGTATTTTATCATACCAACTTAAGTCAAATTTTAAAAATTGAAAACATGACATCTAGTTTGATTAATTTGTTAAGTAAAATTTTTATTTGTAAAATTTTTTTTTCGTATTATTGTCCAGGTTTTGTTGTAATTTGATTTAATTTCATTTGTTCTTAAATATAGTTTTTCATTGATATTTCTCCTAAAATCTAATTCTCAATCAAATAGAATAGTTTCGTCCTCTTTACTTTCTTTATTGGTACAGTGTTAAGCATTGAGTAGACAAACATCAATACTTTACGTGGTTCGAAAACTTCTTAGCCTATCAATGAAAGAGAATAGTTAGTTTTTCAAAAATAATTTTTAACACACTTAGTCCAACGCTTTTCTAGCAATTCTATCTCTTGATTAAAATAGTTTTCCTCAAGGTCTTCAAAATAGTGGTTTACAACTGTAATGCACCTTCATTTCAGGTAAAATGCTTGTCAGCAAGGAATTTTTTTAGATTTGGGAACAGGTAAAAGTCACTGGGAGCTAAATCAGGAGAATAACGTGGGTGGTCAAGCAACTCGTAGTTTAATTCGTTGATTTTAGCCATTGTTAAAACACTCTTGTGCGCTGGTGCTTTGTCTTGATGAAAAATTATTTTTTTGTGTTGTAAGCCAGGACGCTTTTCTTGAATTTGTACATTTAATTGATCCAAAAGTTTGCAATAGTACTCTGAATTTATTGTTTTACCCTTTTGCAGATAGTCAATCAATAAAATACCTTTGAAGTCCCAGAAAATCCCGCTGCTATAACCTTTCCAACTGATTGAATTATTTTTGCTTTCTTTGGAGCACTTCCTCCCGCTTCAGTCCATTGTTTGGATTGTTCTTTTGTCTCTGGAGTATAGTGGTGGATCCATGTCTCTTCAACAGTTATGAAACGACGCTTAAAATCCATTTTATTTCGCTTAAAACGATCCAAACAAGCTTGAGAAATGTTAATTTTTATGCGTTTTTGGTCGACTGTTAACAAATGCAGAAAGCTTTTTCATCTATAGTTCCTCATGCAAAATTAAATGGACTCGATCATTTTAGATGCCCATGATATTAGCTATTTCACGCACTTTTATTCGTCGATCATATAATACCATATCATGCACTTTGGCCACAATTTCTGTTGTTGTTGCTGTTTTTGGACGTCCACTACGTGGTTCATCTTCAATGCTTGTACGAACACGCTTAAATTTAGCAACCCAATTTTTTACTATTGCATATGTAGGATCACTTTCACCTAACACATTCACCATATCATTATGAATTTCTTGTCCCGATAAACCTTTTTTATGTAAATATTTAATGACACCACGCATTTCTAATTTTTCCATTGTAAAAAAATCGCGGATGCGTCTTTTGTGAACACCTGTTGCTATATGAAGGAGTTACCAGATCGAACAAAATTTAACATGTGTTCATAGCAGAGATGGAGATTTCCAAAACACTTTCACAAACTTTCTGTTTATACCGCGCTTTTTGTGCTAGGCTAAGAAGTTTCCGAACCGCCTTCGTATACCATAATTTTGTTTTCTATAAGAGGAAATAAAATGGTATTAATACAATTTAAAAAAAAAATATTTAATATAGCAAAATGAAAAAAAAATTATAAAAACGGAAAATAAGATTTAGTTTTTATTGAATTCTTCTTCATAGACCAATAAAATCAGTTTTGATTCGAAATTAGATGTCACTTTTTCGAATTGTAACTCACCAATAATGGATACTCCAATGTTGCAATTGTAAGAATAACAACCACAAGTATTGCACAGGCAAATGTCGATTTAATTTGACACAAATTAATCCATTTAAGATAATTTGATCTGATGAGATATGTATGGGATATCATATCGCAAATTACTTAATTTGGGCAAATAAAATGATTTGTACCAAATCACCTATATGGAAGCGTACTTTACAATACAACTTTTGAGTATACAAGTTTCGATTGACTGCTTTTTGCAAAAATAAAAATATTCCAACTATAAGTTGTAAAAAACTCAGAATAAATTTCATTGCCAGTTAACTGAGTTGACGACAGGGAATTTATAGCAGTAATAAGAAACATTAGCAGGAAAAATTTTACACAGCAAATTAATCATAAAATATCGTGTATAATAAAGAATAATAACAGCAGCAACAGCAACAAGATGAACATTAAGGAAATAATCAATTATCTTTATTTATACATTTATGTAAGTAAATATTTAATCAAACAAGCTATCATTCATTTATGCTTACAAACATTTAAAAACAGGCATGACAGACATATTTTTCTTGGTGAATAGAAAAAAGTAGGAGAAGTGTTGCCGAAGATATAAAATTAATCTAAGTCCTGAAAATTCACGACCAAATAAACTGCAGAAAGTGCTTAGTAAACATGGCAAAATTTTACGTTTGCAAAAACCTTTTGCGTTACTTATGGGGATGTTGCTTGTTTGTTTGTTTGTTTGCACAAATGTTTGAAGCCTGTTTGAACGAAAATGTTTTATTTTCACGCAAACATGCTGATGCTTTTGAAGATAGTCATGGAATTCAATCACTCACATTCAATGTTGCACAGTGAAAAGATGGAAAAAGAAGCACACAAAATAGACCAAGGCAAAGTTGTCTTGCTAGAATTTGTAGAATTGTATAAAAGTCTGATTTTTTGTGGAAAATTTTAAAACAAAGTCTATAGCAATGTCTATTTCTCAAGAAATAAACGCTATAAAAGAGGCCAACAAAGAAATTACTATAAAAACTATGTCTATTTTGTGGACTTTATATGATGTTGGAGTTCTTTCTTTAGCGTTATATGGAAGAAAAAATGTCAAGTCAATAAGCCAACAACAATTCAAGCTCTAAAGCACCCCATACACGTTTCAACTCAGTTGACAACTGAGTCAGTTGTTGTCCAAATCAAGCGTTTATAGCTTTGTAAGTTGATTAGTTTGGCAGTTGTCGAGTTGGTTGAAGAAAAATTAAAATGTTTTGATTTTTTCAAGTTAACTAGCAGGTCTTTCAATTCGATTGTACAGTGTGTGTTCGAGTCTCTTGATGAGGTTTCAAAGTTTATATTTGTAGTGTTTTTTGCAAAAAGAGCCTTATATATTTTTAAAATTGTCTATAAAATCATTGAATTTAATAGTTGAATAAAAATCTTTCAATTCAGTTTATGAAGAGTTTGGGCAATAATCAATTCAATTGGAAGGCTCAATTCACAATTGAATTGGAACGTGTGTGGGCCACATAAAGGATAAGATAGTTCGGCATATTAACGGCATAGAACCTCAATTATGCCTCTGCTTCATCGAAAATTTAAACCATCGGATGGAGGTATACCGCCAACGTCGCGGTGACCATTTGGACGATATTTTATTACATACATAATTGAACCGGACCAATAATATGAATATAATTAATAAGCAAACACGTTTTTTTAAATCCCTTTTGTAACCGTACTACTGCACCGATTTAAAAAAATTATATATCGTAAGTTCTTTATGCACAGAAGTCAACGAACTTAATTTCATTTTGATCGGTTCAGTATTTTGGGAGTAATACGTCTTTTGAATTATTATTAACACTAACAAATATAATATGTGTATGTGTTTGACATAAGTACAAGTAAAACAAGAGCGTAAAAAAATAGTAAACAACATTTGCGTAAAGAACAAGAGTAAAGAAAATTTGTGGGTGTTCACAGTTTTATCGAATTTTTTATGAGTGCATTATTTAGGAGCGATAAAAAAAGAATGCGGTCGATTGCGTCGACAGGTGATTCCCACTAGTCATAATAAAAAGAAATGTTACGAATTGCTAAATAATTTGTGTTTTATTCAAAATCAGCATCGGCTCTTAAAATTTAATCATACTTTATAATCGTATATATCTTCTCATCTATAATAAGAACAGTATTAAAGAATTAAAACTTTATGACAATACATCAGTATTTTCTAAATGTGGACCAAAAACAAATCATTGCGAGGAACAAAAATTTATACCCGACTCTTTTAAATATATCAGAAAGATTTGTTTATTAATTATTTTATAGAATTAAGACTACTTGATTTGAATATATGTATGCACATATATAACAATAAAACAAATAAATAAATTTATTTAACTAAAACAACATTTGAATTTTGTTAATTTTTATTTTATATTAGAAAATAGAACATTTCTAAATGCTAATTTGTTAAATACAGTTTAACATATTGGCAACACCGTTTCGGTTTGGGGTCAACAGAAATAGAGATTACAGCCAGTTTACAGAGTTGGACTTCTTAATAAAAAGCGCTAAAACTGAAGCATTATTATTTTTTCGGTTCATAGAAGACGACTATTGACGATTTGTATTAAAAAACGTTATTTTGGTTTATAGAATGCGATTTTTGTCATCATAAATGTCAAACTTGAATGAATAAAAAAATATAATCGTCAAAACAAAAACGTGTAAAAACAAAGGATACAAAAAATAAAAATAGTAATTTTCAAACTAAAAAATTTGACGTGCAGTTCATAGAACACAGACGAACAACTCGTCTAAAAAATTTGTATGAAAGTTGCTCAATTTTTTGAGTGACTTCCATATAAAATTTTTAAGACGAGTGCTCTTCTGTGTTCTATGAACAGCATATAAGCTTTTAGTATAAAAAGTAAGCTTTTAGTATAAAAGTAAGTTTTATATTTATGTATTGTATGTTTAGAGTGGATTTTGAGCTAGAGACCTACGTTTTAGTATCAACAAATTATAGCCACTCTTATGACAAATGGTCATGGACAAACGAGAGCGTATTTGCATGAAAATCCCTGGAGACCAATGGACCGATGAGTGCTCTTCTTGATGGCTTGTTGGCTGATTTCAAAATAACTTGATGGTCTGCTCACCTTGATGGCTTGTTGGCCGATTTCAGAAGAAAACTTGATGGTCTGCTCACTTTGACGGCTGGTTTCAAAAGAAAAACTTTATGTTCGGCTCCTCTTCAAAATCCGCCATTCAAGTGCTTTGTGTGTGTCGTTCTTTCGCCATCGCTCTTGCCGTCATTCGCCCCCCCCCCCCCCTTTTTTTTTTGTTTGTTCGCCATTTTTTCGTGTAAAATTCTAGCAGTCTTCTTTTCTTTCTGGAAACTTCTATGTATTTAGCATTTCACTCGACATGGCAACTCCGTTGTTAGACTATCAGCACACTCACAGGTCTCCGTTTGCAGGGTGCACACGACATGTCTTATAGTATTTGAAATTTGTGCTTATGCTAAAGCCTACTTTAAACTTCCACAAATACCTACATATGTATATCAGCAAATTGATAGCAACTTCCTTCATTATAATGCAATTACCAGCGTTGTCAACTCGATGCGTTTCGCACCGATTTTGGTGCTTTTTAAAATTTTTTGTGCGAAAAATTCTTTAGGGGGTGCGTGGTGCGCTTTTTTAAGATTTTCGGTGCGCTTTTTAATTTTCGGTGGCACCACATCAAATTTAACTCAACTTTTTGTTTTAATGTAAGAAAAAAGTTTATTCAAGTGCCCAAAATTTTACGTTTCATTTTGCAGGTACAATCAGAACACGGAGTTATAGTGTAGAAAACTCTGCTTATTACAAGTACAAAGTAAAATGATCTTGCTGTTGTATAATATACATATACTCGAAAGAAAAAGAAACATTTCGTTTTATAAAATTTGCTGCTTTTAGAACGTGATTTACTATTAAACGATCAAGCCAAGTTTGTCAAAATTACAATAAATGCAGACACAGATAGTGAAGGTCGCATTTATGATTGCACGTGAATTCGTTACTGTTTCGTAATTGATGAATTACTAAATAAAATTTTTCCAAAACTTCTTCTTTTATTTGTTACAATTCTGGCAAATTTCAATAAATTATTTTAAAGACATTCTCTCTAGCCAACGGATTACACCAAAAAAAATTACACAGTATTTGATGGAATGCTATTAATCGAGTTTGATGTCTTGTAGTGCGATTCTGTAACTTTTAATCATCCATTAATCGTAAGTTTTTTCGACATTGTATGATCCTGCAATATAATTTTAAGGACCGTAAGCAGCTGTCGTTTTGTGTACCTGATAAAAAAGTAAGTAAGTAAGTAAAAGGCAGTAAAAGTAACAGCTGATTTCGATCGACAGTGAATATAATTAAATAATATTGCTGAATAATAAATATGATAAAATATCGTTATAATTATCTTAATAAAAGTAACAAAGTCGTACTAGAGGCCAAGTTTGACAAAAACGAGGCGGTAATATCAGACCCTGTTTGAGTGTATAAGAGCCACGAGAAAGGCTGTTTCATTATCGTGTTTTTAATATAAAAATATTCCTTTTATAATCTAAATAGCTTTTTAAAAACAAGTAAGAGTGTAGTATATTCGGCTGGGCCGAATCTAAAATACCCTTCACGATAGTCACGAATATGTATAGTATATTAAAAATGTGACCTAAATATGCTCGGTTACATATGAACCGATAGCGAAATTTTCTATTTTCTGTATTTTAGTAACTTTCTTTTATAACGAGAATTGCTTTTCCGCAAAAAAAAAAAAATTTTTTTTTAATGGAAAAATCGGTTCAGGCTATATCTCGGGTATATATGGACCGATATCGAAAATTTTAATTTTCCATATTTATTTATAGAACTGCTTTTGAGCACAACAAATTGTTTAAGTTCGCTTACGCGGTATTTTCATGAAAACCCCGATTTAGGCTATATCTCGGGTATGTATATGTATATGGACCGATATCAGAAATTTTAATTTTCTCTATTTTCGTAACCTTCTTTTATAACAAGAACTGCTTTTCAGCAAAAAAAAATGTTATTGGAAAAATCGGTTCAGGCTATATCTCGAGTATATATGGACCGATATCGGATATTTTCTTTTTCCATATTTATATAACCTTATTTCATTACCAGAACTGCTTTTGAGCACAAAAAAGTTGTTTACTCGGCATTTTCATCAAAAAACCTGTTAGGCTATATATCGGGTATATATGGACCGATATCGGAAATTTTAATTTTCCATATTTATGTAACTTAATTTCATTACCAGAACTCCTTTAAGTTGAAAAAAGTTGTTTAAGTACGCTTACGCGACATTTTCATGAAAAACCCGATTTGGGCTACATATGGACCGGGTACATATGGACCGATATCGGAAATTTTAATTTTCCATATTTATATAACCTTATTTTATTACCAGAACTGCCTTAAGGTGAAAAAAGTTGTTTAAGTTCGCTTACGCGACATTTTCATGAAAAACCCGGTTTGGGCTATATCTCGGGTATATATGGACCGATATCGGAAATTTTCATTTTCCACATTTATATAACCTTATTTAATTACCAGAACTGCCTTAAGGCGAAAAAAGTTGTTTAAGTTCGCTTACGCGGCATTTTCATGAAAACCACTTTTTAGGCTATATCTCTGGTATATATGGACCGATGTCGGAAATTTTCATTTTTCAGATTTATATAACCTTATTTTATTACCAGAACCGCTTTTAAGCAAAAAAAGTTGTTTAATTTCGCTGACGCGGCATTTTCATGAAAACCCCGTTCTAGGCTATATCTCGGGTATATATGGACCGATATTGGAAATTTTCATTTTTCATATTTATATAACTTTATTTCATTACTAGAACTGCTTTTGAGCACAAAAATGTTGTTTTAGTTTGCTTACGCGACACTTTTATGTAAAAACCGGTGTAGGCTATATATCGGGTATATATGGACCGACATCGAAAATTTTCATTTTTCATATTTATGTGACCCTATTTCATTACCAGAACTGTTTTTAAGCAAAAAGAGATGTTTGAATTCACTTACGCGACATTTTCATTAAAACCGCAGTTTAGGCTATATCTCGGGTATATATGGACCGATATCGGAAATTTTCATTTTCCATATTTATGTAACCTAATTTTATTACCAGAACTGCTTTTGAGCACAAAAAAGTTGTTTTAGTTTGCTTACGCGACACTTTTATGTAAAACCCGGTCTAGGCTATATCTCTGGTATATATGGACCGACATCGAAAATTTTCATTTTCCATATTTATGTAACCTAATTTCATTAGCAGAACTGCTTTTGAACACAAAAAAGTTGTTTAAGTTCGCTTACGCGACATTTTCATGAAAAACCCGATTTGGGCTATATCTCGGGTATATATGGACCGACATCGAAAATTTTCATTTTTCATATTTATATAACCCTATTTCATTACCAGAACTGGTTTTGAGCACAAAAAAGTTGTTTAAGTTCGCTTACGCGACATTTTCATGAAAACCCCGATTTGGGCTATATCTCGGGTATATATGGACCGATATCGGAAATTTTCATTTTTCATATTTATGTAACCTAATTTCATTACCAGAACTGCTTTTGAGCACAAAAAAGTTGTTTAAGTTCGCTTACGCGACATTTTCATGAAAAACCCGATTTGGGCTATATCTCGGGTATATATGGACCGATATCGGAAATTTTCATTTTCCATATTTATGTAACCTAATTTCATTACCAGAACTGCTTTTGAGCACAAAAAAGTTGTTTTAGTTCGCTTACGCGGCATTTTCATGTAAACCACGGTCTAGGCTATATCTCGGGTATATATGGACCGATATCGAAAATTTTCATTTTTCATATTTATATGACCCTATTTTATTACCAGAACTGCTCTTGAGCACAAAAAAGTTGTTTAAGTTCGCTTACGCGACATTTTCATGAAAAACCCGGTTTGGGCTATATCTCGGGTATATATGGACCGATATCGGAAATTTTTATTTTACACATTTATGTAACCTAATTTTATTACCAGAACTGCTTTTGAGCAAAAAAAAGTTATTTAGCTTCGCCTATGCGACATTTTCATTAAAAATCTGATTTGGGCTATATCTCGGGTATATATGGAGCGATATCTGGAAAAAAAATTTTTTGTCTTTTAGTCGCCATGCTTAATACGTGTGTGAAGTTTGAAGCAAAACGAACAACTTTTGTTTTAAAAAATTTTCATACAAAACTGCAAAAAAAAAATGGCTTTTTTCGGAATTTTGAATATATCTCAGCTATACGTGGACCGATATTACTGAATTTCAATAGCAAACCCATGAATCGATGGGATAAAAGAATGGTGAAAGAAAAAAGTTTCTAAGTCTAATGGTTTTCTCAGAAACGGTATTTCAACAGCGGACAGACGGACAGACGGACATCGCTTAATCGACTTTTCCATTAATTCTGATTCAGAATATATATACTTTATAGGGTCGCAAAAAAAAACTGTAGAAATTACAAACGGAATCACAATCTTATAAATACTCTTTACATTTTTGTGAAGGGTATAATAAAAATAAAAATTCAAAATTCGGTGCGTTTTTCTTGAAATAACGCGATTTTTCCTCATTTTGGTGCGTTTTGAAATTTCAAAGTTGACAACGCTGGCAATTACATATTTCTGGAAAAATGTATATTACTCTATATATTTTATTCTGTGGCAACGCTTTTTTACATTTCCCTCTAAAAACAAACTTCAAAAATACTTATGGAAAATAACGAAGAGAGCTACTTTCTAATTTTATATTGTTCTTTAAATTATTTAAAATATTCAAATAATGTTTAGCAATAATAAATTTAATCTGGTTTTATCTATATAAGAAATAAATTCATATTGTTAAATTGTATTCAGGAATGTACATATATATTATATACATAACTATCTTAAATTTTTTTTCAAAATTTATGTCTCTTTTTTTTCGTTCTCTTATTAATCAAATTTTAAATGATTAATTATCAAAAGCAAAACTTTAATTAACAAGAATACCTACGAGCATATTTTCAAAAAATCCGTCTTGTCTGTTAAAATCAATTTATTATTATACCCTTCACAAAAATGTAAAGGGTATTTATAAGTTTGTGATTCCGTTTGTAATTTCTACAGTTTTTTTTTTGCGACCCTATAAAGTATATATATTCTGAATCAGAATTAATGGAAAAGTCGATTAAGCGATGTCCGTCTGTCAGTTTGTCCGCTGTTGAAATACCGTTTCTGAGAAAACCATTAGACTTAGAAACTTTTTTCTTTCACCATTCTTTTACCCCATCGATTCATGGGTTTGCTATTGAAATTCAGTAATATCGGTCCACGTATAGCTGAGATATATTCAAAATTCCGAAAAAAGCCATTTTTTTTTGCAGTTTTGTATGAAAATTTTTGAAAACAAAAGTTGTTCGTTTTGCTTCAAACTTCACATACTTATTAAGCATGGTGACTAAAAGACAAAAAATTTGTTTTTTCAGATATCGGTCCATATATACCCGAGATATAGCCCAAATCGGATTTTTAATGAAAATGTCGCATAGGCGAAGCTAAATAACTTTTTTTGCTCAAAAGCAGTTCTGGTAATAAAATTAGGTTACATAAATATGGAAAATGAAAATTTCCGATATCGGTCCATATATACCCGAGATATAGCCCAAACCGGGTTTTTCATGAAAATGTCGCGTAGGCGAACTTAAACAACTTTTTTGTGCTCAAAAGCAGTTCTGGTAATGAAATTAGGTTACATAAATATGGAAAATGAAAATTTCCGATATCGGTCCATATATACCCGAGATATAGCCTAGACCGGGTTTTTCATGAAAATGCCGCGTAAGCGAACTTAAACAACTTTTTTGTGCTCAAAAGCAGTTCTGGTAATGAAATTAGGTTACATAAATATGGAAAATGAAAATTTCCGATATCGGTCCATATATACCCGAGATATAGCCCAGACCGGGGTTTTCATGAAAATGCCGCGTAAGCGAACTTAAACAACTTTTTTGTTCTCAAAAGCAGTTCTGATAAGAAATGTAGATTACATAAATATGAAAAATGAAAATTTCCGATATCGGTCCATATATACCCGAGATATAGCCCAAATCGTGTTTTTCATGAAAATGTCGCGTAAGCGAACTTAAACAACTTTTTTGTGCTCAAAAGCAGTTCTGCTAATGAAATAGGGTCATATAAATATGAAAAATGAAAATTTCCGATGTCGATCCATATATACCCGAGATATAGCCCAAATCGGATTTTTCATGAAAATGTCGCGTAAGGGAACTTAAACAACTTTTTTGTGCTTAAAAGCAGTTCTGGTAATAAAATAGGGTCATATAAATATGGAAAATGAAAATTTCCGATATCGGTCCATATATACCCGAGATATAGCCTAGACCGGGGTTTTCATGAAAATGCCGCGTAAGCGAACTTAAACAACTTTTTTGTGCTCAAAAGCAGTTCTGGTAATGAAATTAAGTTACATAAATATGGAAAATGAAAATTTCCGATATCGGTCCATATGTACCCGGTCCATATGTAGCCCAAATCGGGTTTTTCATGAAAATGTCGCGTAAGCGTACTTAAACAACTTTTTTCAACTTAAAGGAGTTCTGGTAATGAAATTAAGTTACATAAATATGGAAAATTAAAATTTCCGATATCGGTCCATATATACCCGATATATAGCCTAACAGGTTTTTTGATGAAAATGCCGAGTAAACAACTTTTTTGTGCTCAAAAACAGTTCTGGTAATGAAATAAGGTTATATAAATATGGAAAAAGAAAATATCCGATATCGGTCCATATATACTCGAGATATAGCCTGAACCGATTTTTCCAATAAATTTTTTTTTTTGCTGAAAAGCAGTTCTTGTTATAAAAAAAGGGTACGAAAATAGAGAAAATTAAAATTTCTGATATCGGTCCATATATACCCGAGATATAGCCTAAATTGGGTTTTTCATGAAAATATCGCGTAAGCGAACTTAAACAATTTGTTGTGCTCAAAAGCAGTTCTGGTAATGATATAAGGTTATATAAATATGGAAAATTAAAATTTTCGATATCGGTCCATATATACCCGAGATATAGCCTGAACCGATTTTTCCATTAAAAAAATTTTTTTTTTTTGCTGAAAAGCAATTCTCGTTATAAAAGATGGTTACTAAAATACAGAAAATAGAAAATTCCGATATCGGTTCATATATAACCGAGCATATTTAGGTCACATTTTTAACATACTATACATATTCGTGACTATCGTGAAGGGTATTTTAGATTCGGCCCAGCCGAATATACTACACTCTTACTTGTTTTAATTTACCTTTTTTCTGCTTGCTTTTGAAAGTTTGTATAAATATATGTATGTATGCATGTATCATTTAATATTTAATTACAGTTATGGGTGTAAGTATATACGTTGCTGAGGCGCTTAAGTAAAACCTTTAGTTATAAGAAATAATAAGAAAATGCTAAAACGGTTAACATAAACATTAATATGTACGAGGGCTGTTTTATCACTGTGGGACTAATTGAATAAAGTTTTTTTGATCGATTATTCGACCTTTTTTAAGCCCGGGTTTCGAACTCCTCGAATAGTTTCAAAAATCCTGGGTTTCGTATTAAACAAAAATTTATAATGTATTATTTTTAATAATATTTATTAAAGAAATCCCCCAGAAGAAGTCAACAAAATATAAATAAAGTTGTTTTAATATTATATGATGGTATCATTCGTCTGGCTGAAGTTCAATCCTGGCTAAAGCCATGAAATATTTTTTTTAAATTATAACAATAATTGCCGCGATCAATAACTCTTGATCAAAACGCTGGACTATATCTATTGATAAAAAAAAGATTTTGTCAAAAAATATTAGGCATACAACTATGCTTCCGCCGTTTTGCAATAGGTGGCTGTAGCAGTATATCGTAATGACACTTACTTCTTTTAAATTTTTCTTAATCTAAGATTGAAAGAGTGAAATAGCCAATGATAGAAAGAGACCATTATATAAAATATAACAAAATAACTTATAAAGGCAAAAAGCATAAAGGCAAAAGCCTTTTCTTAATTATTGAAGTAAAACATTGGTGTCGTCTATAATTTTCATTTATAATTTGGCAACACATTTAAATTGTTAAATATTTTTTGTTGCTTTTGTTTTGCTTATTTTTTTGAACATTCAGTGATGCGTCATTATTTTTTGTATGAAAAAATCGTTTAATCGAGAAAAAATCTCGACATTTAGGCATTAAACTAAAAGGTTAATAGCACAGTAGCATTTTAAGCCGTAAAATTCACTTTTAAGGAAACATATTTTGAATTTTTTTTTTTACAATTTCCACTTATATCGATAACATGTTGAACAATTTTGACGTTTTTAGTTTTTTTTTATATAGCTGAACTGTTTGCTCTTAATAATAATTTCAATGGTAATATATCTATACTCTTCTCCAAAATCTTAAAAATTTTATCAAAAGTAAGTGCCATTATGGCCAAAGTGGTAGTCGAAATAAATCGATTTTAGATGTCATACAATACCCAACGCCCAAAGTTTCGCTTACAGAAGCGATGATCCGATGCACACTTGTTAGTCAATAATGCATACCGTTTCACATACGAACCTACTCGTAGTATACATTCTCCTATATATTGCCGCATTTGTAGAGTGAACGCCTACCACCTGTACACAAAGTAAGCGAGACACTTCCTAACATACATTGTAAGTTATCGAATACAATCTCGCACACAATACAATATCGAATAAAAGCTCGAATACAATCTCGCTCACTTTATAAGTCAGTAGTAGGTAGCATGAATACAATCTTGCTTACTTTGCAAGTAAGTCGAAGACATACTACGCACTTCAGTTTTTTTGGGAATATTTCACTAAATAAATTTCTTCTGTTTTTTAATGCATTATTTTCTTTTTCCACTAAATATTTTTTCTTTCTTAATGTTTTCTAGGCACTCTTACCTTTAGCAATAATTTTCCAAATTAAAATTTTTGCTAAAAATACTAAAATATAAAATACATATATTTAAATGTGAAATAAAAGATGAACGTTTTTGGGAACTCCATATACAGGGTGGCCCAGAAAGACCGAAGTGGTGTGAATTGCTTATAACTTTTTATTTAAGAGATATTTTTTTAATTTTTTTTTTTTTTTAAATACATTAAATTTATGGGGAATATTTTTTGATTAGTTATTAAAAATGATATCCCGCAAGTGGTGGCCATATTCTGCTTCGCACAAATGTGCTCTTTCCAACACATTTTCCATGACCTTTCGCAAAACTTCCGGTGGTATGTTGTTAATTTCTTCTCGAATATTGGTTTTTAACTCCTCAATAGTCCTAGGCTTATTAACATAAACTTTTCCTTTTAAATAGCCCCAAAGAAAACAGTCTGGAGCGGTTAAATCCGGGGAACGCGGAGGCCAATTAAAATTGCTGTTACGAGAAATTATTCTTTCACCGTCGTTGCTGGAAATCTGTTGGTTTCAATTCTTGGACAAGTTGAATTTTGTATGGAAACAATCCTATGGTGTGCAAAATTCGCTGCAGCGACGTCCTTGAGAGGCCCAGTTGTGACGAACGTCTCCTGGTTGATGTTTCTGGATCCTCCCGAATACTCTCCTGTACCACTTGAATATTGTCAGCCGTGTGGACAGTTCGGTGTCTGCCGGGACCAGGAAGGTTCCTTACTGCTCCTTGTTCTCGAAAATTTGCAACCAGACGGTTTATTGTTGACTGAGAGGGTGCAACCCGCACATTAAATTGACGACGGTATGCACGCTGAGTCAACACAATTTACCGTTGATTTGAAAAGTAAATTTCAACAATTTGGGCACGTTGTTCAATTGTGTATTGCTCCATTATAAATTATCCAAGTCTTCTTTACAAAATACTGAAAAGAAAAGAGAAAAAAAAATTATAATAAAAAAGTTATAAGGAATTCACACCACTTCGGTCTTTCTGGGCCACCCTGTACTACTGTCATACGCTTTGTAAGTTAGCATTAATTGATTACAAAGTGTTGCACACATCATTGAAGACAAGTAATGTGGTAGACAGTGTTCGCCGCTGGGTTAGATTAGATATTTGTAAACATAGCGTCATCGAAATAACCCAGTGGCCAAAGTTTCGCTTACAGAGCGATGATCCGATGCACACTTGTAAGTCAATAATGCACACCATCTCATATACAAACCTAGTATACATTTTCATACACATTGCCGCATTTGTAAAGTGAATACCTACCACCAGCACACAAAGTAAGCGAGGAAGTGAGGTGATCATTCAACAAAAGCTCATTACTTCCTAACGTACAATGTAAGCTAGCAGTAGGCAGCTCGAATACAATCTCGCATACTTTGTAATTCAGCTGGAATACAATCTCGCATACTTTGTAAGTAGGTCAAAGACGTACTGCGCACTTCAGTTTTTTGAGTATATTCATTACATCAAATAAATTTGTTCTGTTTTTTTTTGTGTTTACTGCATTTTATTCTTTTTCAACTAAATTTTTTATCTTTCTTGTACCTTTTTTATAATGTTTTCTAAGCACTCTTACCTTTAGCACTGATTTTGTTAATTAAAATTTTTGCAACGTAGTCTGGCAAAGACAGCGAACAGTTGATTTACAACTAAAAAATAAAATACGTACATACGAGTACATATAAAAGTGATACAAAAGATGAACGTAATTCATTTTTGGGAACTCCATATACTACTGTCATACACTTTGTAAGTTAGCAATAATTGATTATAAAATATTGCACACATCATTGAACAGAAGTAATGTGGTAGGCAGTGTTCGCCGCTGGGAATAGTCGATTTATGTCTGTATCATAAAGTTATTCTCGATTAAACGTATCAGCTTAAGAGCTGTGGAAGGTGGTGGACTAAATTTTGCTAATCTGAGCAGTGTCGAAGGTATATACACTGGGCACTGATCAGTTTTAACTAATTTAATTCCAACATTTTAAATGCTGCAATAGAGTTTGTTTTAGTCTTTCGTGTTGTTATTGTTAACACTCCTCGGGCACTACTCCCTCTTTCCTGCTTCATCATAGCCTATTTTCCTAGTTCCAGTACAATGCGCTGCATATGCATATCCCTGAGTACTGGTCCCAGAAAAAAAAATTCTCCTTATTTACAGGTTTTAATTTTCTGCTTTAATATGAAGAAATCTGCTGCTGAGGTTCATCAAATGCTCTCTAATATCTTTGGTGAGGCCGTTATTAGTGAAAAAACGTACCGAGATTGGTTTCAACGCTTCAAGAAAAGTGATATTGATATCGGTGGGCAGCAGCATGGCGGGAAAAGAGAGAAAGTTTTCGAAAATGCAGAATTGGAGGCATTACTTAATCAAGACTCATGTCAAACGCAACAAGAATTGGCAGGATAGTTGGGAGTAACACAACAAGCAATTTTAAAGTGCCTAAAAGTCATGAGAATGACTCAGAAGGAAGGAAATTGGGTACCGTACGAGTTGAAGCCGAGAGATGTTGAACGGCGCTTCTGTATTGTGAACAGCTGCTAGCAAGGCAAATATGGAAAGGATTTCTGCATCACCTTGCGACTGCGCCTGAAAAATGAGCTCACTACAGATGTCCCGGCTGAGCTTCCACGTCAACGGTCAAACCTAATATTCCTATTCGGTTTCATATTCGGTTTCGAGGTCATGCTAAGTATTTGGTGGCACCAGGTCGCTGTAGTGTATTATGAGTTGTTACAACCAACTACAACAATCACAGGCGATCATTATCGAAAGCAATTAATGCGTTTGAATCTAGCATTGAAAGGCAAACAGCCGCAATACGACCAGAGACATAATAAAGTGATTTTACAACATGACAATACTCGACTCCATGTTGCAAAAGTGGTTAGTAAATACTTAGAAACATTGATGTAGGAAGCCATGCATTACCCGCCGTATTCTCCAGCCGTTCGATCGATGGCAAATGGCCTGGCAGCCCAGCAGCCAACGATTCGAAAATCGCCTCAAAAATTACCAATTTTTTAACGCAGTATTCATATGCTGCCCGAAAGATGGAAGAAAGTGGAGGCCAGTGATGTGTAACAAAGCGTCGAATTTCTAAAAAAAAAAAAAACGGAGGAAGCAAAATTGTACACCCATGTAAATCGCTTATATGCTGAAAAAAATTTTTTTATTCAAATAGTCGCGGTGTTATAAAACTTCATTTGCATACATTTTTATTTTTTCCTATGATCCAGAGAAAAAATGTATACAGATAAAATAAGTGCATGAGTTTTTTACGCTAACAGGATAAGGGTAATCTAATATGAAAGTCTAAATTTTCGCAAGCACAAGTTACTAATCAGCGCGAAAAACAAAGCGAAGAAAGTAAAAAAGCATCCACTAACTATCTAAGTTAATGCCCAGCTTTAAGTGGAAAATATTTACTAAACTTAACCCGAATAAGAGATGTGTACTGCAAAAGGTTAAAGACTTTCTGCAGCCAAATTTGAATTAGTTACAGTATTTAAACAATCGCACAATAGACTTAAAAATTACTTAGGTGTATGTCCAAAGGCATAGACAATACCCTTCCTTTCAACGTAAAGTAACAAAAATATTTAAAATAAATATTGCAACCTCTTTTTGTCGATTTCGACTGTTAAACTCTCCTCCTGTAATAAATTAAATACATAAAAATAGTTATAAATTTTGCAAAAGTGTATCTTATGAAACAAAAAATGAATCTGAAGAACTTGAAGTGCCAGCTCTTTATGCCATCAACACACATATACATACATAGATACTTATGTATAACATTGCATACAAAAATTTGTATTTACAAAATACTTGAGCGGTTAAATGAAAGAACAAGAAGGCTCTTTAGAGTGCCTTACTGTTACTTTTTAGTCTGTTGGATGCCTTATTCTTACTTTAAAATAAAAGTGAAAGAAGAGGAAAAAATAAAATATATTTAAACAAAATTAGTTTATTATTATCTTTCAAAGCAGTAAATTTAATATTTAAATAATAATTTAAGCATTTATGTTAATTTATGTTCCGTTACATTGTTATACGCTAAAATTATTTTAGGACTCTCACGTGCACGTAGAAACAATATGGTTGACGCGACAATATTCTATGGGCAATACATTCATGTTGAATTATGTGGTTGTACCTGATAGTACTGATAGATTTTGTAAATAACTATACTACATTTTGATTCAACATACGCAACCATATTATGATACTATTAAACCATGCTTTTTTATCTCGTAGCAGTACTCAGGGGATGACCCCTACATATGCAGTGCATTGTACCAGAACTAGAAAAATAGATTGGGAGCAGGGAGAAAGAGGGAGTAGTGTTTGTGACCATTTGACTTGAACCTTCCAACTTTATAACAGACAGGAAACACGTCTGCAGGCAATTTATTCCACAGGCGAATTCTCTCTGTACGATTCCCCGGGCAATCGACCACAAATGGATGGCTACGTAAAAATGTGCGAATTTCGGAAACAAGATCTATAATCTCATCAGAGCAAATAATATCGATAGGACAGAATAACGCACCACACACTGCGTCGATGCTTCAGTGAGTCAATAGAGTTGGATACCCTGCTGTCACCGATGACTTCTTTGCCTTCTCCTGCACACGGTCGAGTAACCCCAAAATAGGCTTTGGGGCACCGGCCAAAAAATGAGAGTTGTATTCCATTTGCAGTTGGATGTAGGTGGTATAAATAGTAATAGTGAAAGGCCAATGTAAGCGGCATGCGGCAACGGGCGGCAACCAACTGTTTTATTTGCCGCTTGAATTTATTTGATATAGGTAAATGAACGCGGCTCATTGAAGTAAAAACTTATATACCGGAATTTAAACAAAAGAACATATTGACTTTTTCAACGCAAACGTAAATAAATAAATTTAATTGCTAAAAATTTTAAACCCGAAAGTAAAGAAAATTATTTGTTTCTTCTATTTTCTCTATGTTATGTTCCTTTAATTTTTGGTTTGACAAATTGAAGCCGCAAAACAAAAAGTTAAATTGAATTCAACATTGCCGCTCAGCTGCCTTTAACGGCATTGCCAAATTAAATTAAATTCAACATGTTGATAATTTTGTGTGAATATTTTGATAAAAAAAAACTATTTTTTGTAAATGGGTCACATTGTTGTCGTCCGCCTTTCACTATAAGAAGATCGTTTTAAAAACCCGAGGCACTTGAATGCTTCTTTAGAGACATCTGCAGTCATCCGCAAAAGAGTCGATAGGGTTGGAAGTTTAATAGATAAAGTCGTTGAGGAAAATAAGAATTAGGATAGGAGAAAGAACAAAGCCTTGCGGTACCCCTGAATTAATCTTGAACACGTTTGATTCCATCTATAACACATCTAGAGCAATTCGTATAGAGGGGTCTCTGAGAAAGCTCGATATAAACCGAGAAATGTTATCACTGGCACCAAAAGCAGTAAGTTTTGCCAGTAGTGCGAAATCCATATTGACGATCACAAAGTAATTAATGCGACTCTCATAAGGTGAGAGTCAACCATACTTTCCATTACTTTGGAAAACGCAGAGCAAAGTTCAATTGGGCGGAAATTTTCAGGATTATTTGCCTCACTCTTTTTAGGGCATTGACATTACTCGTACATTAGCAACCTTTCTGCACGATGGGATCTAATCAACATGGTAAAGTATGCTGCAGAAGTGTGCTAATTGACGTGCAGTCTGCTTTGTTTAATCGAAACCTGTTTGGAATGGATGCATGTTTTCATCTCTAGCAAGATCATATTTTCGACCATTTTTGCTGAAGCATTTATGTCATTATCTGGAAAGCAAAGTTTCTAATTAAAATGCTCATAAAATTCGTTGACCTCAGCCCCACGATCCTATACGTAAATAAATTTTGAACGTTTCGTAGGTGATTTCAAAACGTTACGAAGTTCAGAGACCAAAATGGAGGCAGAAATACTTTTGTCATACATATCGCTCCTTTATTGCAACATAGTCATATCTCAAAAAATGGGCTTTTCGAGTTAATAATGCAGAATTGTTAACAGTAGTAGCTTTTATATTGTGTCAAAAATTTATTCAAATTACTTTTAAACAGTTTTCTTTAGGGGATATTTTCTAAAAAAATGTTCGAAGATTTGTATGGAAACTAAAAATTTGAAATGCGTTTTTCTCGAAACAAGCTTTTTTCAGTTATGACTATGTTGCAATAAAGGAGCGATATATGTGGGATCGTCGTATGACAAGTCATACCTAACGCATATTTTGTAGGTTATTTCGTCTACGTTTTGTTGTCCACGTTTTTTTTTTTTTTTTTTTTTTGCCTACGTTTTGTGTACGTTTATCACAGCGGTCCCCCGTTGTATAACTCACTTCAATGAACAAATAAAAACATCTCATTAGTTCAAAAAACTTCCAGCGTTCAATTCATTCTAATAAAGAGTATCCCATAATTAACTCTGTCTGTCGTCATTTATATATTAAAACGTTGGTATCCCTAAACAGTTTAATAGTTGACAGTTTACCTAGTGTCTACAACTGCGATATAATTGAATAATGACATGAACTAAAGCGAAAAATGAAAGTCTTACGCTTCTTCCCAAAAAAAAAAAGATGTACGAATAAATTGTTTTCAAGGCCTGTTCAGTTTTACTGCTGGGCCTTCTTATGCATATGCATACATATGTAATGAAATTATGTAAGAAAACAAACCTGCATCGCATCTACACACATGTAACTTAAATTAAATAGTCGTCTAAGGGTAAATACAACCAAAATATACATATTATATTTTTAAACAAATTTAAAAGTATAGAAAAACATATTTTCTGTGAAACTACACTGCAAAAAGTAAATCTATTAATGGTTGAGAATTTTCTTTTTAAGTAAAGATGTTCTAATTGGACTTTTAGCGACTAAAAAGTTCGAGAGAACTACTTTAAACTACAAAGTGTTTTTGCAACAGTTGCATAAGTTTAATGGCTCTGTTATTGATAGCAACCGAACTTTAGTTGTGTCGCCTGTTGTCAGCCAGCCAGCTAACAAAAAAAATTCTGATATTATATGAAGGTATTTTTCTGGTTCACGTTCAAATCCAGCTTTCGCCAAGAATTATTTTTAACTATAACAATAATTTATAACAAAAGCTTTTATTATAACAATAATATGGCAATTTTTGTAATCAAAATAATTTGTTTCTTGAAAATAAAAAGTAGAATTTAAACTTATAAGAAAAAAGTTAAAGTGATGGCAAATGGTTAAGGAATGCTTCTAATCCTCTACCTTTATGAATGATGTGGTAGAACCCTCGACCAACTCTCGAGGTCGCAGATTAGATTCCCACCACAGACTCTGTTACTGCAGACAAGCAAAAGACACATTGCAATTTTTGAGTTTGTTTTCTTAAAAAAATTTTAATTAAATAAAATAGAATAAAATAAAATGAAATATACTTATTATTTTTTAATATCGGCCCTCTTTTCTTCTTTTTAATATTATATATTTTTTGAGCTTAATGTTTGTCTTGGTTTTTTTAAATTTCTTTTTTCTGGCAATATATCTTCTTCAGGCTATCCGAAGGAGAGCGAGATATTGCCAGATAAAAGAAATAAAAAAAAAAACAAGACAGACCTTAAGATCAAAAAATATGTAATATTATAAATAAAATAAAATAAAATAAAATAAAATAAAATAAAATAAAATAAAATAAAATAAAATAAAATAAAATAAAATAAAATAAAATAAAATAAAATAAAATAAAATAAAATAAAATAAAATAAAATAAAATAAAATAAAATAAAATAAAATAAAATAAAATAAAATAAAATAAAATAAAATAAAATAAAATAAAATAAAATAAAATAAAATAAAATAAAATAAAATAAAATAAAATAAAATAAAATAAAATAAAATAAAATAAAATAAAATAAAATAAAATAAAATAAAATAAAATAAAATAAAATAAAATAAAATGAAATAAAATCAAATAAAATAAAATAAAATAAAATAAAATAAAATAAAATAAAATAAAATAAAATAAAATAAAATAAAATAAAATAAAATAAAATAAAATAAAATAAAATAAAATAAAATAAAATAAAATAAAATAAAATAAAATAAAATAAAATAAAATAAAATAAAATAAAATAAAATAAAATAAAATAAAATAAAATAAAATAAAATAAAATAAAATAAAATAAAATAAAATAAAATAAAATAAAATAAAATAAAATAAAATAAAATAAAATAAAATAAAATAAAATAAAATAAAATAAAATAAAATAAAATAAAATAAAATAAAATAAAATAAAATAAAACAAAATAAAAGTAACAAAATTAGATAGCCTTAATGCTATCGGCTCCAAAGCACATAGAATCCGTCGTACGTTATCCGTTTCCTTTTACAACATAGTTGTAAAAGTTCTCAAAGTAGGTTAAAAGTTAAAAGTTTCTCAACTTTAATACTTTGTGTTGACGGAGAAGTACGGAATGTGACAAAGCTCATAAGACTACATGTATTTCAACTTAGCTGTCAGTTGAAAAAAGCAACATATAACGTACGATGGATTCTACTAAAAATTTTCAAAAAGTATTTATTTATTCATCAATAACTATATTGTCCTCTTGAAAGTTATCCCCCTCAGATATCATACACTTATGCCAGCGTTTTTTCCAATCAAACACCTCCCGTTTCGATTTTTCTTTTATCTCCTAAATCGTAGCAAAAAGCTTTCCTTTCATCGGTGTCTTCAGTTTTGGGAAGTGGAAAAAGTCAGCGGGGGCCATGCGTATTGTAGCCGAGAGATGTGGAATAGCGTTTGTTTGCTTGCGAACAGCTGCTTACAAGCCAAAGACGGTATGGATTTCTGCAATATATTGTGGATGGGAACGAAATATGGGTTGATTACGGTAATCCCAAGCGCAGAAAATCATGAGGCTTCACGACCATTCTTTCACGTTGGCGCAATTAATACGTTTGAACCGAACATTGAAAGACAAACGGGCGCAATACAACGATAGACGTAATAAGGTGATTTAGCAGCATGACACTGCTCGATGACACCATGTGGTCTAGACATACTTGGAAATGTTGAAATGGGAAGTCCTACCTACCTGCCGTGTTCTCCAGACATTCACATAGTTCGATCAATGGCCTGGCTAACCAGCTATTCCGGATCGATTCGTGCACCGCTTCAAAGGATGAACAAGTTTTTCAACTTGGGATTTGCATGCTTCCCGAAAGATGGAAGAAAGTAGCGATCAGTGATGAATAACACTTCGAATCATAAGCAGCGGATGCAAAGTTGTACACCTACATATGTAGTATAATGAATGTATTGTAGGTTCGAATATCATTCGCTTCGAATTTCAGAAAAAAAAACGGCAGAAGCAAAATTGTACACCTATGTATGTAGTTTTTTAAGTAAATAGTAGTTAATTCAATAATATCAATATAAATTATATTTATTTTGATGACATTACAAACCCAAAATTAAAGAGTGTGTCAATAAAACTTCTGAGTATCATTTTGAGAAATCATCAACAGCAGCAGATTCTAAACGTGATTAGTTTTTCTAATGAAAATACTTAAATAAATCAAAGAATATATAAAAAAGAAACAATATTAAACAATAATAAAATTTTATAACAAAAGAATACATACAATCTTGTTCAAAAATCATCTTTATACAACTACATATCGCAACAATTTCTTACATGTACATAAGTGTATACATACATTCATGTTTGTGTACATACATAGAAAGCTCACACTACGAATCGTATTCCAAAATTTAAGTACTAATAACGCAGATGTGTAGTTAAAATAAGCCGAAAACGGGATTGGTCAAGAAAACTAATGCTTTGGTGTCTTAGCATAAGTATAACATTCTTGAATCCACTGCAGAACTCCTTAATCTAGTAAGAAACCCAAAAACTAGTGAATTGCTGAGATATATAAATAAAAGGCTCTCTGAGCAAAAATCCTGATTTGTAGTAGCGAAATATTATTAAAACATTTTTCTTTTTGAACTCTCGTTAATTTATTTAAAATAATGGAATATATAGTAAAATGAAATGAAAATAAATTTCAAAATTTTCCAAGTCTACTGATGACAGTAGACATCTTGAACCCAAAAAATAATAACTTGTATAATACAAGCTAATAGAGGTCTGATCAAAAAATAACTGTTGTTTTCAAATTTCGTGAGTTACGTATGTTCGATTTTAGCATTTTTTTCTATTATGATGGTACACATGTCTGTTATATATGTTGGCAATATCAGCCATTTCGGATCGTCAGTTTTTTTTTTTTTTGACAGATAAAAAGGTTAGTCGTGCTCTTCGATTTTTTACTATTATTTACTATAAATGGATCACAGAAACTGTATTAAACTTTGTGTAAAAAATTAAATTAAATGAGTAAGGACATTTGAAATGTTGACTATGGCGTTTGGCGAGTGGTATAACCGGTTTAAGGAAGGCCGAGAAGTTGTCAGTGACCATGCTCATCCTAGTCGCCCGAATACGTCAACAACCGATGAAAACATTGAAGCAGTGAAGAAACTATCAGAAAGATTGCTGATGATGTTGGCATATCGGTCGGTTCATGTCATGCAATTTTTACAGATATTTTAGGCATAAAACGTGCAGATGTGAAGATTGTTCCAAAATTCCTAAATTTTAAGCAAAAACAACGTTGCATGGACACCGCTCAGGAGCGATCTGGATCGGTGTTGAACATCGTCAACGCCGATCCAGATTCCCCAAAAAGGTCATAAATAATGACGACTCATGGGTTTATGGCTATGACATTGAAACCAAAGCTCTATCGAGCCAAGACCGAAAAAAGCACGTCAAGTTCGGTCAAATGTGAAGGTTTCGCTCACTGTTTTCTGCGACTGCAATGGCGTGGGACATCATGAATTCTTCCCACAACCGGACAATAAGGAATACTACCTTGAAGTTGTGCGCTGTTTGTCCAAAGCAATTTGTCAGAAACGCACAGAATTGTGGAAAAAACAACCATGGATTTTGTACCATAATAAAGCCGCAGCTCACACATCGATGCTGGTGCGTGAGTTTTTGGACAAAAGCAATACCGTTATCATGCCTCAACCAGCATATTAACCGGACTTGGCCCCCGCTGACTTCTCCTCTTCCCAAAACCAAAGACACCGATGAAATGAAAGCGTTTTGCTACAACGGAGGAGATAAAAGAAAAATCGAAACAGGAGCTGTTGGCGATAGCAAAAAGCGCATTTCAGAAGTGTTTCGAGGACTGGAAAAAACGCTGGCATAAGTATTATATCTAAAGGATATTACTATAAAGGAGGCAAGATAGTTATTGTTGAATAAATAAATACTTTTTGAAAAATTTAAGAAAGAAAGTTAGTTTTTTATCAGACCTCGTATGTAGTTTTTTATTGGTACAAATGCTAATATCTAATAGAGTAAAGGTTCATTGACTCATTTGTTCTTTGGGAACAATATGTGAATGCTGTTAAATCTCTTACAGATCTTATTTTAAACACGGATTCAGGATTAAAATACCTTTAAAATTCTTGAATCAATTTCATTTTAATATTGATTCGATTATAGTTTTTCTCAAATCAATCTAATTTTCAGCTTATTCCACATACAGATTTAGGATTACGAGTATGTATATTTAAAATGAAGTATTTAGTGAATTTTTGAATATTGAATAATCCAGACTTGAATAAAATTTTAAAATTCGTGCTTACCGTACTTTTGACACCACTCGGGATTGATTTAAGTACGGATGGATTGCGTTTTCTTTTCAGTGTATATTGATTTTTATTTATGTATCTTCAACTGCTTTTACATTGATTTACAATGAAAACATAAAATAAAACTTAAAAAGATTTAAATATCATAATATTTTGGCATTCATATTCCTATTATTTTCTAACGGACTAATACTAATGTTAGTAAAATTAATTCGATTTACAATAATTCAAATCATTAACTCAAATGAATACGTCATAGGCATCCACCTGATAATGAATTTGACTTGCACAAAGCACCGGAAAAAAAAACTATTTGCATAAACATGGAAAAATCTCATTGTGTTGTCGATCGTATTGTATGAAACTTAAAGTCGTATATTTGTAGTTCAGTGATGGCAAAACTTTCAATTTTCTATACTTGCAAGTACCGGACACATAAATCAGCTGCTGCGATGAGCTATGTGTACAGTTCTGAAATTGATATACATCAGCAGCTTGCCTGTACAGTGTACACCCTAGTACACTGTCAGGTACACTGTCAGGTACTAGGATGTACAGTGTACACCCTAACCTGACGATGGACCAACTCCATAGGGGGAATTATTCACGATTCACCAGCTCACCCGTTTGGCTTGCTAGGCTCACACAGGTCGCAACTTTTTGCTTTAAATTTGTAGCCATATACACAAACCCCTTGCTTAAGAGTTCGGGCTTTCTAATCCCTCCTGTATGTAATTTCCCAACAGTCTATCGAAGACAAGGCTTAAAGAGTTGGTAAGAATATCAACCCCTAACCAACTCACCCATCATCTAACTATCACTACTGGTTCCTTACAGTACTGGTATCTATTGCAAGACAGCACTTCGGGGGGCTGTTAGCCCCCGAAAAGTGGCATGCACTATTTTAAACTAATTCCCCTTGATGGGATTTTAGTGTTAAACCACAGCTAGAACATTTCAGCCAAGGTAGTCACCTCAACCTTGATCAGCACCGAGAGATCTGCAAGACAGAATCTCCCGTGTACTTTTCTGATCCTCGTTCTGCAAATTTCAGCCGTTGGTAAAGGTTTCAGAAGTCCAACACAACATCTGCCATGCGATTTCCTTCAGTTTTGTTTGCTGTAACAAGCGAGGGGCTCCTTCCCCTCTATGCCATAGAAAACAGAGTGCTCAGGTTGGGTCTACGCTAAGACAAAACCTTTTCTCCAGGGGTGCATATATGTACAATATAAAAATCTACATGCGAACCGCATTGGCATATATTCGGCTGTTGTTTTGCTTACATTTCAACAAAGATCATTAACTTAGCAGGCCACATATTTTGTAGCCGATACTATTATACGTTGGCTTAGCAAGTTGTGTATTTCGCTTTCAAATTAAACAATACTGTGCATAAAATTAGAGCAAATTTCATGCAAATATGTCATCGGATATCAATTTTCTCTCTTTAAATAACGAAGACCACAACTCACTTTTATTTTATTTATTTATTTACTAAGTTGAAATTCGCTTTTATTTCCAATATCGGCCATGTCACAGAATTCACTTCCGTTCGGAAATGGAATTGAATCGGTTTTTTAATTCTTAAAGAAACGAAAATTTAAAACTTTTTCGGAATGAAATCAATTCTATAAGGTAATACTAGAAATTCTTGCAATTAGAAATAATTTCATTCCGAAGAGTTTTTTGTTTTTTCGTTTTTTTGAAGAAGTAAAAAACGAATTCAATTCCGTTTCCGAACGGAATTAAGCTCTGTGACATGGCTTTATATTAGATTTTATAGTTTTCGTTTTTACAGTTCCTGTTCCTTGCGGCAGACTTTTATAACGTTTATTTATTCTGGTTATTTAATTCCAATGAACAGAAAAAGACAATCTCAGCTGTTATGTAGCTGCCGCTCCCAAAATAATTAAGTAGCACAACAACCTGTAGCGGTGTTGCCTTACTGTTTTCAAAATAATCATTCTCATATAAAAGCATGTATTCTATTTTTGACAGGTTGTAGTCTGTAGCCAGCTGTCCCGAATGTATTTATTGCATTAAAACCAAACTACACATAGATCACTTAACAGCTGTCAAAATGGTTGCCAGCTAAAGAAGTGCTGCCAAGAGGCATTAATGTCTACAAGGTGGCACTAGACCAATACAGATTCATAGGTTCAATTTTTAGAGAATATATTTAGCGCCTACATATGTACTTTCTCTCTTTTCTAGTTACAGCATGAAAGACGTTAACATGTTAATTACAGAATTAGCTAAGTGCCTTCAGTGCTCATCAACATTTTTTTCTTCAGTGTAACCTTATAAACGTCATTCCATATACATATTTATTTTTTTTTTTTAAGTAAAAGCATGCAAATTAGTGTTCCTTGTTGAAATCCTCTTCAAGGCTCTTAAATGGTGACGACAAGCAAACTTATGACTTGATACATAATTAGATATTTTTGGTGGATACTTTAAGGCGTTTGTTCACTTTTGAATAACTGCTGCAAGCGTTTTTAATATGCAGTTCATGTTGTTGTTGTTGTTGTTGCTGATGTTTTTGTTGATGCAAGTGTGTAATTTAGAAGTGATTCGTTAAGGTTAAATTTTTCTCTCAACTATAAGTCCCCCGGAGCATTTTAACTTTATTAATGCTTTGAAAATGCAATTAGTATTTTTTTTTTTAATGTATATGATTGTATGTGTCTATGTATGTACAGCGTGCAAAATTAAAGCTCCAACGGATTTTGTATTTAATAGCAGACTCGTACAATGGCGGTAGAATACTCGTAATATGAAAATGTTATAGAATTATTTTGATTTATAAAATCTTAAATGCAAGAAAAATATGAAGGTTAGCGTTGATTTAAATCAAACTTTAAATGATTCTTTTTTGAAGGTTTAAAGTACATATTAGTTAACGGTACATTAGCTAAAAGCTGGCATTCTAATCAAGAATGGAAACAATAGACATCAACATCTCAACATGCATATTGCTTTTAACTAATTTAACTACAACACCGCTGACGGGAAAATACCAATATCCAGCTGTATGTTAGCTTTAAGCCCAGAGTGACATAACCTCCAACTCAACAGAACAGCAATTACGTGCAAACATAATCATCACGCAACACACGAGCATATACATATATAAATACAAAATCGTGTTTGTGCACTAAAATATCTAAAATTTTAATTGAGAGCTTTTCAGTTACAAAGACCTGAACTTAAATTGAAATTTACGCTACTCATGTATGTACGCTAATAAGGTATCATATTATTGATGGCACACAGTACTATAGGATTTCATGATTATTGCTCAAATATATCAGTCTTTATCGAATAATGTTTTAACAAGAAACTTAATTTATGTTTGTAAAAACTTTTCATTTATTGTACATACTCGTATTGTACATACATTTTATCAAAACTAGTCTACATCGAAGCATATTCAACTATTTGTATTGGTATTTATTAACTATACAGTTGCAAATAAATTTGCAAAGTATAGGATGTACAGCATGGGCGGAGTAACAAAAACTGTATGGTATTAACAGTAATTTGTAGCGACGCTGTGACTACCTATAATGACTCATGCCTTCACATAAAGTGCGGTCTCCACCTGACATGAAAACACTAACTTTAACGCTAACTTCAAGTTAAAGTTAATTGTGGACCGCTCATGTTGAAGTTTGGTTAAAGTTATAACTTGGTTGTTAAAACATTTCATTTGGAAACTCTGGTATAACTTAAATTGACAACAGTGTGCTATTTGTAGTTCTTTTCCGCCATTTTTATTTTTTTGCTATGAGAAGTTGTAACTCTAACATCACTACGTGCCCGCCACCTTAAACAGACAGATATATAAACAGCAAGTTTCAACTTCTTATTTTAACTGCGTCTCAAGTTAAGTGTAGACTGCATGTAAGAAGTTTCCGCGTGGTTAACAAAAAAATACCTCGAAAAAACTGTAAACTTATACAGTTAGTTGAGGTAAACAGTTAACCAGTGAGAGTGAGACGCAAAACTCCCGAAGGCCAAACAACAACAACAGCAAGCCTGACCGCACTTAAGAAATAATTACGATGACGCGAAAGCTATTCCCCAGCCCAGAGCTGCTTTACGACTCAGCATGTTCAACTAGCAACTTGATATCCTCATGGCCCTTGTGGTCAGTATTGCCATGGTTCGACTTACTTTTTCAATTTGCAGTCTGTTGGTTGCGGAGTCCAGTGATTTCCACCATACTGATACTCCATAGAAAATGGTCGGTTTTATAACCATTTCATAAAGCCACACAACTCCTTTTGTTTGTATGCCCCATGATGAGCTATTGCTTTTTTACATAGATAGATGGGCTATTGTAGCCTTGGCTACTCTATCCTTGTATTCTCTTTCCGTGATAGTTTGCTGTCTACAATGACGCCTTATTGGATAGGATAAGTGTGGTGCAGTCCATTTTTGGAGGTGCGAAATGTGGAATTTTACACTTTTTACTAAAAAGTCAATTTCCGTCTTCGCTGGATTTGTCTTTAGTCCGTATTATACACTCCATTGACTTACCATCTTCAGAGCGTACTCCAACTGCTCTGTTATGGTGTATAAATGGGTTCCAAAGACTGCAATCGCTATAGGCTACATCGGCATAGGCTACAGTCTCTATCTTCTTATTATCTAGCATTTCAAGCAGGAATAGGTTGTCTTCATTTGAAATCATATTGTACATATTCCGAAAACGGTTGTACGATTTGTATAACTTCTATCCGTAGCCGCAATTCCAAAAATTAACATGGCGATTTCATTCGTAACATACTTGAAAACGTATTTAATAGATATAACGGAGTTTTAGTAGGTACTGTATATTAATTTTGTAATAAAATCGTAATTTCTAAATTTAGATATAATGAATCACAATCTATGGAAGCAAAAAATTTCATTGATTTGATGATACGGTAGTCAACGACAATGTGTAGACTGGGCATGCCACCTTTTATCCATAATTACTTTGTGTCTGATAATTTGTATGGACCATAATGTCATTCGTACTAAATTTAGAAGCTTTAGCTTTAACCATTCAATATATCTTTCGTAAGCTGGACTATTTTGAAAAAAACGTCTATTTTTGCATGTTTTGTCAATTTGAGAATATCTTTCCTTACTAACATATGCAATATGGTTATCATAAGAAAGGTTTTTTAAGGCACATCCCACTGTACGCACAATTTGTCCGAACACCCATGTCCTTTTTTGTGTTGTTTGTAATAAAAATGCCTAATAAACATATTTTAATCTTTAGTCGTTTTGATTAAATACAGGTCTCAGCTTTTTTTGAAATTCGTGCTAGTTCGCATTTTGACAAAAATGCAATGGGGTGGTAACCCTTCGTTTTAAATAAGGCAATATAGATATAAAATTTTTTCTTATGCCAAGTGTATCATCAATGTAATCAATGTATGTAAATAATTAGCGGATGACATCAGCATTTGTAATTCGCACTCTTTCAGTTATAGGCCCAGCCCATCCAAGGTCGTTGCCAAGAGGCAAAATATAAATGACTCACACAAACGACCGCAAGTGCTGCTTCAGCTGTACTCATCGATTGTATAAATATTGAGAAATCGGATGCCCTTAATGTTCTTGGAACGAAAATACTAAGTGTTGTTCGCTGGAGTGAACACATTTTCCATGTCTTTAAAGAAGCATTCAAGTGGCTCGTGTTTTTGAAACGGTGAAAGATGTACTCCACTCCATCCGATGTCCTTACTGTTTATACCACCTATATCCGACCGAAAATGGAATAAAACTCTCATGTTTGGGCCGGTGCCACAAAGTCTATTTTGGGGTTACGCGACCGTATGCAGGAGAGGGCGAAGAAGCTTATCGGTAACAACAGGGTATCCAACTGGAGCATCGACGCAGTGTAGGGTGTGTTACTCTGTTCTATCGTTACTACAATGGATTTTGCTCTGGCAAGATTAGGTTTCTTGTTCCCGAAACTCGCACATTTATACGTAACACGCTTTCATCGTACAGAGCTCGTCCATTTCTGGTCGATTGCCCGGGGAATCGTACAACACATTACAGAGAAAATTCTTTTTTTCAGCCGGTTTTACACGGTGCTTTGGATTGAATATACTCGTATATAAATGCATTTTTGTGGTAACTCTAATATGATATCGGATTTAGTTTCTATATCATGTTTGGATGAAAAAAATACTTTTTGGCGGCATAACTACATACGTATTAATTTTCGAAAACAATATGCCGCCAAAAAGTCGTGGATTCCTTCTTTAGTCCTATTTTCACACATGTCGTATTCAGTTGAGCAACAGTATACATATGTATGTAGTGTGAAATAATCCGGGCAAACTTTATTCTACCACCACAATTTTGATTTGAATAAATTTCTTACGTTTTGACAACATGATTGTGGGGGCGAGGGTGCTAAAATTTTTGAAAAATAATCAAAAAATTAAACTAGAAAGAAATTACTTATTCAAAACGCGTCTTTGCCAGAGCATGCAACTGTTTTTGTATTTTTTAATGATGTTGTTCTTTTCCTGTTTAAGTTTTTAATATTTTATGGTTTAAAATAAAGATGTATACCTACATATGTATGTATGTATGTATTTTTTAATATTTCTAAGAGTTTTTTATTCACCTTTTCAAGATACAAGTGTATACAGTAGTGCATACCTACCAGATGACAAATGTGTTTTAAGTTCATAAGCTCATTAATTATTTTTGTTTTTAGTATATATTAAAAAAATGTTTACTTAAATTTTCGAAAAACTGTGTATAAAATAACACCGCATTTACACATGCAAGACCAAGTTCGAGAAGGTCAATATATTCAAACTTTCTTACCAATACACACACAAATTTTTCTTACTTACAACTCAACTAACACTGCATTTACACATACAAGTAACTTACAGTAAGTTCAGCGTACATATTATTATCGAAAATGTCAGAAAAATTGTCGAATATTTCACAAGTTACTTTAATATATACACAGACAAGAGCAAGTTCATTTTTCAAATGTCGTCACTACGTAAAAATCTATTCAAAATTGCTTTAATTTTGTAGTTAAACATGTTAAATATACAAAAATGAAACCGAAATGTATGTAGGGTGATAATCATAATCGACCTGTACGCAGAGAAATTATCTAGACAAATACTCACGACTAAAAACCCACGCATAGACTGACGAACAAACTGGAATCGAAATGACTACCTTGACGACACAAAGCGAATATCGAACAGCAGAGTCAGTCGTTAGCAGTCAAAAGGACCGGATCACCAACGTAGAATATAATCAAAATATTGTTTAATAAACCTTAATGTTAATAATAATCAAAAAGATTTGGTGTTTTATTTTTCCAAAGCAATTCTGCAACCATTTAACCTCTCTACATGTATTTAACAATTTCTTCTTCATATAATTTCCTCAAGTATTTGATGAAAAAAATATAGATCAAGTATTGCCGTTTTGTCATTATTGGAAAAGTTCACATTTGCATGATTTTTTTCCAAAAAACATGTTATTTATGTTTAGTACCGGCATTGAATATGTTGCAATACAGCTGTATACTTCTTCTTACTTATTCAAAACGCGTCTTTGCTTTTATTTTCATATAAATATGCTAACAATCTGCTACAAACATTATTATTATTTTAATAATTAATATCGATTTCATTTAAAACTCATTTTCGGCAACACTGTTTTATTATTTGTCATTTAACTTACGTAATTACGTATTCAAAATTCACTTACAACTGAATTTGATTGTAAGTTGAGTCGTAAGTAAGAAAAATGTGTGTGTATTATTAAAAAAAAAAGTTTGAAAGTATTGAATTTTTCGAACTTGCACTTGCATGTGTAAATGCTGGGTAAATTTGGTTGTAAGTTGAATTATAACACTGCGTTTATACGTACAAGTACTTGCATGGAAGTCCTTTGTACGTATTATCAACGAAAATGTCGAAAAAATGCTCGACTTTCTTGCAAGTTGCATTAGTATTTAAAGAATAACATGGAAGTTCAGTTTAAAAATGTCAGTGGAGAGACAACAGCTCCTAAAACAGCATTACCATATAAAACCATAATTTTATTTTTCGTGGAAATGAATAGTAGGAATAAACGAAATTAATGAAATAGAAAAATTTTAACTTTTTTCACTCAAAACGGCAAAAACTGCTTAATTTATATATTTTCAATAAAAAAAATTTGAATTAATTTAAAAATATGTTTTGAAAAATTTAAATATGACAAAAACATTATATTAAAATCAGTTAATCTCCACAAAACTTATTGTAAGGCAACACTGTTATTTCAGTTGTCATTTGGCTTTCAGTAGTAGTGTTTTGTCTCTCATCGGGTGCACACGTCTTTTGTTACTGCTGTCCGTATTTCCAATATGTGTATTTTCATTAATTAAATTCGTATGAAACCAAATTGCACCGTAATAGGTAGCAATATGTGTACACGTGTTTCTTTTTTTGTCTTTTTTCACCGTTGTCCGTGTTTTCTTTATATGTTCAATATTAATTTCTTTTTAATGCATTTCATTACCTTGTAGTGTGGAAGGTGTTGGACTAAATTTTGCTAACCTGAGCAGTGTCGAAGGTATATACACTGGGCACTGATCAGTTTTAACTAATTTAATTCCAACATTTTAAATGCTGCAATAGAGTTTGTTTCAATCTTTCGTGTTGTTATCGTTAACATTTCGCGAACACTACTCCCTCTTTCCTCCTCATCATACCCTATTTTCCTAGTTCCAGTACAATGCACTGCATATGTAGGGGTCATCCCCTGAGTACTGGTCCCAGATAAAAAAAAAAAAAAGTGCCAAAAAATCACTGCCTACTGAAATTGCTTGTCAGTTCAGTTGAAAGTTGGTTGCAAGTACAGAGGTTGTGCGTGTGTTAGTAAAAAAGTTTGAATGTATTGGGTTTTTCGAACTTGTAATTGCATGTGTAAATGCCGGTTTACCCAGCATATACACGTGCAAGTTCGAAAAAGTCATTAAAAGTGTTAAATATATAAAAATTACTGCGAAATATATTTAATAATTTTTTGCTCATATATTTTTTATTTGTATATAATGAAAATTTTTTGATTTAATATGAATCAAGTATTGAAATAATTTGTTCCAAAAATAATGTACTTTACATGCAGTCTTCTACACCTAACTTGAAACGCAGTTAAAACATGAAGTTAAAACTTGCTGTTTAAATATCTGCCTGTTAAAGGCGGCGTACATGTAGTGATGTTAGAGTTATAACTTCTCATAGTAAAAAAAAGAACTACAAAAAAACACTACAAAAACAACTACAAATAGCAAGCACACTGTTGTCAATTTAAGTTATAACAGAGTTTCCAAATGAAATGTTTTAACAACCAAGTTATAACTTTAACCAAACTTCAACATGAGCGGTCCACATTTAACTTTAACTTGAATTTAGCGTTAAAGTTAGCCTTTTCATGTCAGGAGCAGACCGCACTTTAAGTAAAGAAAGAAAAATTTTTTTAAACATTTAACTGAGCATGATGAGAGTTCTTTTTGTTTTGCAGCGTTGCCAGAATGATTATTTTAACACATTTTTGATGATTTTTGAATCAAAATGTTCGGGAATAATTCGCGAATTTAATTGTTTAATTCTCTCACGAATTAAATTAATTCTCTGACGAATTTTAAATTCGCGAGCAGAATTTAATACTTCTTTGCTTTTTAAACTCGCTCACGAATTTTATGGATAAAATTCGCAAACCAAAAAGAATAATTCTTTGAAATATGAATAATTAAATTTTTTCGTATTAAATTATTTCGCAAACGAATTTAATTTCAGCATTATTCCTGCTCTGCAATTTACATATATATGTATATTAACATATTTAATAACAAATTATAAATTAAATAGTTTAGCGAACGATAATTCTTCTTCAGCCTCTGAAAATTCGTTTGAGGTATTGCTATATTCTATGTTCGTATCGTATTTTGTAATGAGATGGTTCGTTATTTAAACTTTTTCGCCACATGTGTTCAGCCTTTTCAAAACACATCTAATACAAAATAGAGATTGCAAAGCCTTTAACATCATTCCATCTCGAATTATATTAATACTTTATACAATAATACAATAGGAGTATGTAGTATGATAAACACAAAAACACAGCTAATATGAGACTTCCTTTTCTGATATCTAACTTGAAAGAAGGTTAAACTTTCTGTAACGACTGCGAAAACTTTGAGAATTTTGAATTCGTTCATCCCAGGCTTAAAGCCGTGTCAGGTAAAACTTTTGCTTCGCTTTGCGTTGCAAATTCACTTTGAAGCGAAAAGTTCGGCAACTCTCATTTTGCTATGCGTTGAGGTTTTTTTTTAATAGCTGCAAAACTTTATGCACTAAGAAACTTAGAACCAATTTTAGTAATTCATCCAATAATATCTCTAACTTCTATTATCATAAGAAATAATTAAATATAAAAATTAAGAATCATTTTTTTAGATAAATAAACAAATCGTGAACGCTGCCAAAGTTTTTATTGTGACATACATCTTTTTCTTTGCGCTTTTCTGTTAAAGTTTTAAACGTCAAGCCAACAAAGTTTTATCTGACATGGCCTTTGCTGCCAAATACACTGTGAAAAAATTAAATCATGTTATAATGTACTCTTCATCACTAGTTGTTACAAGGGGCAAAGTAGCCAATATGGCAACTCTAAAATAATGAATTATATATATACCTAAAGAATAAGTTAGAGTTAAGAAGAAACTGTTGTAAGAAGCACATGGCAATGAATAAAAAAGATCTGAATAAAATTATAAGATCAAATTACAAAAACCTGCTATTTTATTTACTCAACTAATTATCTTGAAACACTAATAAGGTAATTACCCGCCCACATGACCAATCTGATGAGCATTTATTGCCGTGCCAACTGCCAAAATCAAAAATACACAAACTGTTTACGTTTGGAAGGGGGAGTTAGTATCCCTGATATTTGTTTGGTGCATGGGTTTTTTCGGGGACTAACAATCTCCCGAGGGTCTGTTGCCTTTACAACAGATACCTGTACTGTAAGGAACCGATGGTGATAGTTGACGGGTGAGTTGGTTTAAGGGCTGATGGTTTTAGTGGGCTTCGGCTTATCTACTCATTAAGCCTTGTTTTCCATTGATTGCTGGGAAACTGCATAAAAGGGCTCCTCAACAAGAAGTTACTGGTGAATTCACTCCGTGATAGAGGTCCATCAGACAAGGCCGTAAAGGCAGGTGGCTTTATGGTCTTCTCTAAATCTTTTTCACTACTGTCTGCGAAAATTTTTGATATTTTATTACACTTACTGGAAGAGGTTTTGAACAAATCATTACTTATTAAAAAGGTAAATCCAGGAAATGTTTGTCAAACATGCGTTATTTATAAAATAATAATATATAGATATATAATAATAATTTTTATACATATTTCGAATATTACTTTTCATGCAACTCTATTCAAAAAATTACAACTGAACACAACGGCATTGGCAGAACAAAACAATTAAATTCCTTACTACATTTAAAAGTTAACGAACTGTTTTTGCATAAACTTTTTTAACAAATGTATGTACTAACGTATGCATTAAAACTCAAGCATGAATTTTTTTTTTTTAATTTTTTCAATAATTTTAATAAAGCGCACAATTTTCATTGTTTTGCTTTTTGATTGAAATGTTATTTTTTTATGTACAGCGTAGTGTTTTTGAATACTAGTTAGAAAGCCCCATAAATGCATCACTAACGCTGCCATTACACAAGAAAGTACTTTCATGAAATTTTTGTATACGTATTACAAATAAAAATTTCAATGAAATAGACTACTTTGATGAAAATTTCTTGTTCGTCTACACAGGAAAGTGAAAGTTCATTTTACAAATGTCGCCGAGGCAAAGAGTTGCAAAATGTGCCTCTACTTCTCTCCACTCTTATTCTGTTTGCTTACTAATCAGAGTTGCCGAACTTATTACATATACAAAATTTATGGGGCAATATTTAAAAAAAACTTATCATTATAAACTTTTCTATGATGCTAGTTTTATAAATTTTACTTTAATTGTTTCTTTATGTGTTAACGGCCGTATTCATAAAAAAATACTGATCAGCATTTTAACAACTTTTTAGTTAAAACAGACTTTTCAGCAAAAAAGCACATTTTATAAAAACACATAAACACATAAAAGCACATAATAAACAGCATTTTAGCTAAAAATCATTTTATTGAAATTTTTTATTTGTGATTGGCAACGCCATCATATGCAATTCTCATCTGAATCACAGTGCTGCGATAAAAACGTTTTTTGTTCACATAGTAGTCATGTAAAGAAATGTCTTGTATTGTTTTTTATGAAAATCGACTTTAAAACAAATAAATAAATGTCAACTCCATTTTGTCCTTCAATTAAATAGCAAAAAATACAGGGTCAGAAAAGTTTTACTTTGATTCCTTTTGCTTACGCGTAGGGAAAAATATGAATAACGAGCTTTTATATTATTTCGTTTTTTACACATCACTGATGTACATGGCATTTTATTAACGTATATTATTTTAAATAAATAAAATATTAGTAAAATAAGAAGACTGGAAGATATGTAAAGCGTAATTGCTTATCTGGAATCCAGAATAAAATAGATTACTTTTTTCCCTGAAAGTATTCTGTTGCCAGCTATTCAAAGCTTGGGTCATATTTTCTATTAAAAACACACATCTATTGTTATCAATATCATGGGATTTCTGATAAGTATGCAATAAAAATTTTCGCAACATATAAATAAACAATAACTAAAAAACACAAATATCACCTTAAAATTGGGTGCAATCTGTTTTAAAAATGGTTGACTTAAAAAACTGCTAAAAAGAACATTTTAACGTAAAATTCGTTTATGAATACAGTTTTATTGAATTTTCCCTAAAAATGGTTTGAACGGCTGTTTAACTTTTTTATGAATACGGCCGTAAATATACAATACAATGACAAAAGAAGTTAATTTTATAATTATTATTTTACTACAATACTGCAACTTTGTATAATTCTTTGTATGTGGCAACAATGTTTAGCAATTTGTCATTTTACTTTCAGAAAATGTCAAAAAATTTGTTTCATGAAATTTTTAATGAAAGCTGAGTGGAAAGTAAGCAAAATGAGAGTATGTTAGTAAAAAAGTGTAAATGTATTGCAACTTTCATGAAATTACTTTCCTGTCTAAACGATAGGTAAGTACTGCTAAATTTACCCTGCACTTAGACATACGAGTAATCTCATGCGAGTGCTGAATATGTATTACCCTGCATTTAGACATACGAGTAATCTCATCCGAGTGCTGAATACGTATTATCAAGAAAATTTTTTCGAAAAACTCGAATCTCTTGCAATTTTCATTTCTGTCTACACATGCGAGCAAGGAGCATTAACGTATACACGGTGGCAGCACTAGAGCAAAATTACAACAATACAACAAAAACAGGCATCTGGTAAGTTACGTTTATCAAAAATATTTGTAACTATTTTCACAATTATAAACTATGAATGTACCTTTTCATAATTATAAATTATATTTTTTTTGAATTATTTTAATGTTCACAAAATAATTTGTATATGTTTAATTCAGAATAAAACACTAAATTCACTTACAAAAATGTAAACAATGCATTTGACGTAAATAGCTTACTATATTGCCAGTAGCAAAAAATTATCACATGCCGTAGTGCTGCCACCGTGTATACATTAATGCACCTTACATGCGAGTGAGAGTTCATTTTAAATTTGTCGTCAGGACGTGAACTTCAAACAATTTGTTTCCTTCATATATATTGTTTCTTTGGCTGTCTTCGTAAACTGGAGTTGCCGTGTTCTTCACTAGAGAATATTTTTAGAAAATAGTTGGCACTAATTTGTATTATCATTATATTATTGATATTAACGCTTTATAATTTAAAAATTTCTATCTATAGTATTAGTTTTAATAAATTAACATACAAACTAGCTAAAACTCAGGTTTTAATTTTATAATGATCCAGTTGATTTGTTTAAAATTAACGGTAACACTGTTTGTTTTTTGACATTTGATTGCATGAAAGTGCCAAAAAATCACTCGCATGCAAATTTAGCTGCGAGTAGACTTGCGAGTGCGAAAAAAGTGAATGTGGTAGTAAAAAAATGTGAGTGTATTGAGTTTTTCGAACTCTTACTCGTATGTCTAAACACTGGGTTAGGGGGATTTCGCCCAAATCTAGTGACAAAGGAGATTTAAATTTGTGTTGGAGATTTAGAGAAAAAAAACAACAAGTACTAGACAATTTAAACGCACTTTTAGCTAAATTTCAACTAAGTATTTTAATAAGTTTTAATTCGGAATTTTGCAAGCAATATAACTTTTGCAATAAATTCATGAAATGGCCAATTTCATTTTAGATCTGGTGGCAATTCGTACTCCTGTTGCTGTTACTTTTGTATAAAAAAAATAATTCTTTTTCATCGAAATTACGTATTCTTTTTTTTTCTATTGCAGATGAAAGTGAAACAGCCGCATTTTGCAAACTGACCTTTTAGCAGTTATTTACCTGTCAATACTAACACGTTACTCGTAAACGCATATCACTAATGACTGTAATTGTCTTTCCTTTCTATTTTGTTGTTTCAGAAAACAGTACAAAACTTTGTTTTGTTTCAAAATGTCTGCTCTCTTATGACAAAATAGTATTTGAGCTAAATATACTCGCACTCACAGGATAAAACGCATGCTAGCAAATACACGACAGGTATTCATATACAAACATTTATATTTGCATATATAAGTATACATATGGACTTATTAAAGCTTTTTTAAAAAAGTTATAAGCATTATGGCAAAATTGTATTGGAAAGGAAAGTTGTAACAAATCGAAATAAAATATACCTATTATAGCATTGGAAAATACGAGTGTTGCGTATTAAAACCCAGTTTTTTATGAAAAGCTTTTGCTATAATATGTTTCAGAGCTTAAATTAAAACGAAAATAAACTAAATTATAGTTGTATACACGCAAAGAAAAAACCAAGGCAGCTTTGCCAGGATAGTGGTATAAGCTCAGCTGTCTTTCGTTTCCTTTGTGTAAATTTGTTAAAAACACAGAGATTTCCTTGCTTTTTCGAACAGCAGTAAAACAAAATTATGACAATTTTTCGTAGTTTCTACCAAAAAAATACATGTAATTTTTTTTATACCCTTCACAAAAATGTAAAGGGTATATATAAGTTTGTGATTCCGTTTGTAATTTCTACAGTTTTAGTTTGCGACCCTATAAAGTATATATTCTGAATCAGAATTAATGGAAAAGTCGATTAAGCGATGTCCGCTGTTGAAATCCCGTTTCTGAGAAAATCATTAGGCTTAGAAACTTTTTTCTTCCACCATTCTTTTACCCCATCGATTCATGGGTTTGCTATTGAAATTCAGTAATATCGGTTCACGTATAGCTGAGATATATTCAAAATTCCGAAAAAAGCCATTTTTTTTTTGCAATTTTGTATGAAAATTTTTGGAAACAAAAGTTGTTTGTTTTGCTTCACACTTCACAAACTTATTAAACATGGTGACTAAAACGCAAACTTTTTTTTCAGATATCGGTCCATATATACCCGAGATATAGCGCAAATCGGATTTTTAATGAAAATGTCGCATAGGCGAACTGAAACAACTTTTTTGTGCTCAAAAGTAGTTCTGGTAATGAAATTAGGTTATATAAATATTTAAAATGAAAATTTCCGATATCGGTTCATATATACCCGAGATATAGCCTAGACCGGATTTTTCATTAAAGTGCCGCGTAAGCGAACATAAACAACTTTTTTTGCTCAAAAGTTTTTAGGCAATGAAATAAGGTTATATAAATATGGAAAATGAAAATTTCCGATATCGGTCCATATATACCCTAGATATAGCCTAAACCGGGTTTTTCCATTAATATATTTTTTTTTTGCTGAAAAGCAATTCTCGCTGTAAAAGAAGGTTACTAAAATACAGAAAATTAAAATTTCCGATATCGGTCCATATATACTCGAGATATAGCCTAAACCGGGTTTGTCATGAAAATATCGCGTAAGCGAATTTAAACAACTTTTTTGTGCTCGAAAGCAGTTTTGGTAATGAAATAAAGGTTTATAAATATAGAAGATAAAAATTTCTGATATCGGTCCATATATACCCGAGATATAATCTAAACCGGGTTTTTCATTAAAATGTCGCGTAAGCGAACTTAAACAACTTTTTTGTGCTCAAAAGCAATTCTGGTAATGAAATAAGGTTATATAAATATGGAAAACTAAAATTTTCGATATCGGTCCATATATACCCGAGATATAGCCTGAACCGATTTTTCCATTAACATGTTTTTTTCTTTTTTTTTTTTGCTGAAAAGCAATTTTCGTTATAAAAGAAAGTTACTAAAATACAGAAAATAGAAAATTCCGATATCGGTTCATATATAACCGAGCATATTTAGGTCACATTTTTAATATACTATACATATACGTGACTATCGTGTAGGGTGTTTTATATTCGGCCCAACCGAATATACTACACTCTTACTTGATTTTTTTTTTTTTGTAATTATCAAGGCAGCTTTAAACAGGTAGTGGCACAATTACAATAAATACAACACCAAAAAACGTCACATGTATTTTGTTGGTAGAGCTTTTCGAAAAATTGTCAAAATTTCGGTTTTCTTTTGTTTGAAAAAGCATGTCCATGTGTTTTTGACAAACTTACGCAAAGGAAACGAAAGACAGCTGTGCTTATACCACTACCAAGGCGAATTCATTACTAAGTGAATTTGACAGCTCAGGTGATTATTTTTTGCTTTTTGCGTTTTTTTCCAATGACACTGTCAAATTTTTTCTTTTGTTTACAAACATTTTCGCGCTATTTAAATCTGAAGATTTTTTTGTACGATTTAGTGCAATATCAAGAAATTTGTGTGAATTTAAAAGTGAAAAACTAATATAATCTGTGATTTTAATTACAAACAATTATAAAAGTTTATATATAATGTTTATATAATTTTTTCCCCCTGCTGAATAATCTTAGGCGAATTTAGATTATGACATTCACAGGAATACAGAATACATAGTGCTGAATTCGCTTTCCCGCTTGCATTCACCTGTATAAATTCGCCTTAACCGCTACTTTATTAAAGCTGACTCCGAACTTGCCCAAAGAAAGAGTTCGGGCTAATTTGTACAGGAAATGAAAGAAAATGCTCTCTCATTTTCTCTTAATATTGCACAAAAATTAGGTGGTTTCCACGAGATCTCTGACTAGTTCGGACTAACGAGACTATAAACCAAATTACTGTGTAAATTTAAAAATTTTACCCAAAACTGCTGAAACGCGAAAAACCGTAATTGTACATCCTGCAATACTAGTGCAGCTTGCTTTTTACAGCCAGTTTACCAATTTCGAATGAAAATGAATGCGAAAGAAAGTTAGTCACTCACATTCGAATCAATTTGGGTTTGTCTATCTTACTATTATTCGTTCGCATATTCTTATATATTTTCATTGAGTTTTGACAGACCGTTCGCATAAAAAAAGTTAGACGAACCCAAATCAATTTTCTTTCGCTTAGATTGCGAAAGCAAGCACGCTGTCGAGATTGGTAAGCTGGGTGTTAGATTAAAGCATATTTTAGTGATTTTAGACGATTAAAACGCATATCATCATATCAAAAGATTTGCATCATTGGCAACAGCAGTAAAATTAAAATCAAGGCAAATTCATACCAGGTAAACGCAAGAGCAATAAATACAACACTACAAAACATAAATACTTTTCAAATGTCAAAGGAAAAATATAAACACAAAAAGGAATTGAAAAAAATATATTAAAAAAATTTACAATAAAACACAAACATTTAATTATTTCGTGAAACTTTTAGTTATTTCGTGAAAATTAAAGTCACAGATCATAGAGCTTGGAAAGGTGAAAATAGCCAGCAAGTTTGGGGCGGATTCTGAATGATAGCTAGCGCTCAATAGATAAATTAAAAAATTGTTTTGAAATTTTTTATTTCAAATTTCCAAAAAAAAATTTACAATAAAAGAAAAACTTAATTATATTGTGGAACTTTTACTTATTTCATGAAACTTAAAGTCTCAGATCATAGAGCTTGAAAAGGTGAAAATCGCCAGCCAGACTGCGGAGGATTCTGGATGATATCTGGCGCTCGAAATAGAATACATAATTTAAAAAATTGTTTAAAATTTTTTTTTTCCAATTTTGTTTTAATTATGCCATTGACATCTGAAACAGATTATAATAAAAAAAAGTTATCAGCTGCGCTGTCAGTTTCACCTGTTATGAATTCGCCTTGATTAAAATCAAAAACTTTCAGTAGATTTTTATAGTACATATTTATAAAATGAAAAGCCAAATAACAAATAATTGCATGTTCTGTTTACAGCTTTATTTTTAATTTGGGCAACCTTCCAATTTGCTTTTAAGCAATTTTTAAACAAAAACTTTTTTTTAATTGTATTTTCAGTTTCATATGTATGTAAACATAAAACAGCTGATTATTATTTTCTAGTCCGAACTTACTCAAAGAAAAAGTTAGGGCTAATTTGTACAGAAAAAGAAACACTAACTCTCTCATTTTCTCTCAAAATTGCACAAAAATTGTTACATGGAACGCGTTTGGACTACTTTAGACTAGTTCGGACTGTTTCGTTATTCACGTGGAACACACCTACTGAGTGGTAAATATCAGGTAAATAAGTAATTAAGGTAAATATTAAGAAAATAATGAAATCAATAAAAATGGTAAGTATTAGGTAAGTAAAATTCAATCAAGGAATTCATAATCAGAAAATACTAAAATTACTCGTATATAAAAAAAAAATTTTTTTATTTGTGACAATGTATTTTCCTTAGTCAAACACATAATGAAACCATTCAGTCGGCCTTTAAAATTAAATATACACTAAGAAATATTTAATTACCGATTGTGCCGTGCACAATGCGAATTTATACAGGTGAATGCAAGCGGGAAGGCGAATTCAGTGCTATGTATTTTGTTATTGTAAAACATATCGTGAATGTCAAAATCTAAGTTCGCCTAAGATTGTTCATCTGGGAAAATATTTTATGTAGACGTTAAATATAAACTTTTATAAATGTTTGTTATTAAAATCACAGATTATATTAGTTTTTCACTTTTAAATTCACACAAATTTCTTGAAATTGCACTAAATCATGCAAAAAACCTTCAGATTAAAATGGCGCGAAAAAGTTTGTAAACAAAAGAAACAAAATTTGACAGTCTCATTGGAAAAAACGCGAGAAGCAAAAAATAATCACCTGTGCTGTTAAGTTCACCTGGTAATGAATTCGCCTTGGCCGTGCACGAATAGTTGTAGAGTGTACATTCGGAAGATTAGGGTGTACTTTGGGTGATGCGAAGCGAAAAAAAACTTCGAATCGTCGCACCAAAGTATAGTTTTCCAAAATATCATCATTTTATTGAGATGTTCCGAAAACACTGTACGGGACATGATATTTTTTTTTTACACAAGTGGTTTTCGTTGTGCAATACACCCATCTAAGTCTTTTTTCATTTAGACGTCTTCTTATTGCCCTAGCATAATATCGACACCAAAATCCGGTGCTATTTCATTTTTTCTTTTACTTGTGCTCGTAAAAGGATTACTAGCAGCTACTTTATAAATTAAACTAACCTCCCGGGGTGTAGTTTTACGAGCTCTAGGCTACTGTTTAACATTTTTATATTGCTTGATGTGTTCCAGCGCATTGTAAACCGTACACCTTGAACATTTAAGCAGCTAGGATATCTCCATTACTGTTTTTCCATCAGGTTTTAGATGTTGGATCAGTTTTCGCTCGGCATCGGAACTCCAAGTACTTCTGGCCATTTCTTATTAAATATTTCGATGTATTCCAACATAATATAAAACAGTAGTTACTCACCGTTCACCTTCAAAAAACACAAAAAAAAATCACTTAAAAACCAGATATTTTTGAAATGTCATATTCGTGGCCAGTTTCAAATACACGTTTTTACAATAATATGTTCAAAGCGCAACAAAATGTTAAACAGAAATAAAATAAAATCACGGTACTTTTTCTTAATATAACAGGGTTCTATTTTGATATAACAGGGTTGTAAAAATTATCACAACTAAGTCAGTTACAGGATACACTTAATAAGGTAACCTCGTCAGTCGAACCGTTACTCATCTGGTGTGGCCAACTTGTCAAAAATTGTTTATATTCTTGTTTGTTTACATTGTCGTTTTCTTTACAATTTTGCACGTGCGAAAATTATTAATTGCGAGAGACAAGTCTTTTTGTGGTAAAAAATTGTGAAATGTTAAATTAAAATGTGTAAAAAGTTGTTCATTGTGTTTTTTTTTTCAAAACAATAATAAAAATGTCCATTTGTGCTGTGTGCAAAAGGAGAGACGGAACTATGTTTCGTATCCCAAAAGATGTGGTGATGAAAAAAAAGTGGAGTGGAATTTACAGCTTCTGCAAGGATTTGCTCAAATCTTTTTGCCTTCCAACATTAAACATCTTGGAGGACGCTTCCACATTCTTCCAAATGCTGAACCATTTATTGAAAAGTTGCCACAAATGTGTTCTTTTGCACAGTAAGTAACCTTTTTTATAGTGCCAAATATACAAATCTAGTTTACCAATGCAGCTGCAATTTAAATAAAAAGTTCTTAGGGCGATAGAAAATAGAAAAATATGTAATAAAAAAATGTTAAATGACAATATTGGCGAAAACGCTTAGTTTCCAGTTATGGAGAAGAAGTTTTCATATATACATGCAATTTTCTACTACATTTTTCAATCCATATGGTCAATATTGGTATCATTTGAAAGCTTATTAACAAATCTCTTATACCACATAGGAGAAAATCCTATGCATAAGCCATTATGTACTTTTGATTTCATTTGGAGCTGCGTTGGCAAACTAGATTTAGGCCAAAATTTTTTTGTTTCACAAAACTGTGTTTTTTTTTTTGAAAACTAATATAGTTTTATTATCATATTCTTCATCTGACTCGGATCTACTAGTTGAATTTCTTTCACGAATTATTCTTTCATCTTGGTCAGATTCTTCACGCTGACGTGTTTCGCGGTCATTTATACTTTTACGATGTTTAATGTTATTTACCGGCATTATTAAATGCTAAAATAAATATATAATGGAATTGTGTTGGTGTTTGACATTAGGCCACAATGTACTCTGTCATAGATGTTCTACTCTGTGGCAATTTGTCACAGAGTACAACATTTTGTACATTTTTTTTTAACTAATGATACTAACCGACTATTTAAATGCAGCTTTTAACTTTTCTTATTTCCTATTCATATTTCTTATTTCAGAAAGCGATGGGTCAAAAAACGGGCAGAGGAACAACCCCGATGGTCGAAAAGGACAGCCTTTTAAGTTGTTGAGACGAAAGTTCCCATTCATGAGAAGTCCAAAGATAAGTATAAAATAATTAACTATTTAAATACACCTTTTAACTTCTTTCTTATTTCTTTATAGTTTGAAGACAAGTACATTTGAAAAGACTGCATTTGGCTGAATGTAGTGGTTACATAAATGACTGAATGTAGTGGTTACGCTTTTTCTTCATGATTATATATACATATTAATTATAAAAAAAAGCTTTTAGATTAAAATGTCCTAACTTGTTTCTTGTTATTGTTTTTTTTTTTTTTTTAATAATAACACATATTAATTGTTTATTTAAATTAAATTTAAATTTAAAAAAATATATATTTTTTTCATAAACTATTTTATTTCATTATCTAGTAGTATTGTTTCATTAGTTTGTAAACCCTATTTTTAGTCATATACGGCCCTATAGGCTCGATTGATAATAATAAATAAAGAAATAAATATATAAAAAAAACAATGAATAAAAAGTTATTATTAAAATCATATTAAAATTTATTTAGACGCTTCCTTTTATTTAAAGTTATGGAACATAGGTACCTATTTATGTTTGAAAATATTTTTCAGTTTCCAAATAATAATCAATGAACTCAAACAAGTACATTTATTTCCTTTTCATTTTATTTATTATGCTGAATAGATATAATTTATTTTGATAAAAATGGAAAAGTTGATGTTGCTCATATTTGATTATCGAATTCAATAATAAACTTCATAACAGATTTATATATATGCAGACAATTGGTAAACTGTTCACACTTATATATGACCAAATAGAATTTTGAAAAATATATTGAGGGCAAAAGCCAATAAGAGGAATTATGACAAAAAGTAGGTTTAAAAATGGGCAGATGAGAAAGTTTTCGGTGCAGATAAAGGCTGGCAATACAGAAAATCGTTGGAACGGAGAGGTTTGGCATAAATATGAAAAATATAAGTGAAAGCGGGACTCCTGTTTAAATTTTTCTTTCATATTTTTAAAAGCCAAACCACTATACTTTACCTTACTATAAAAATTTTATTTCCTCTGTTGGAATTTAAATCACAATCCAGATTTGATAGCAGCTAGGAAATGTAATAATACGGAAAGTTTTGCTCACGACTAGGCACTTATTTTAAAATTAAAATATAAGATTAATATATTAACAAAGCTGATTTTATTTTTAAAACATTTTTTCAAAAGATTTTTATTAAATATTTCTTATTTTTGCAAATTTTTTGACAATAATTTTTCAAATTGAACAATTTTTTAATAACATATTAATTTTCCTGAAGATGATAAATTGTTTTCGAAATATTGAAAATAAATACTGTTGAATTTTTTATAAAAAATAAAAAACGATCTTTAGCTGCAAAAATACGAAATATTGACTTAAACAAGATCAAATAATTAAATATCAAATAGATTTTTGTTAAATTTATTCACTTTTCCATATTACTTTATTTTAATTTAAATTTAGTTTTTGCAATAATTTTTAATTTAAGAAAAAAATGTTTAAGATACTTGTTGCAAAGCCTTTTCGAAATACTCTACCATCATTGGATATACTTCATCATATTGCTCACTCTTTCTACGTCTTACACCATCTCTGTAACGCTGCAAAGCTCCCGAAATTAATTCCAACTTTTCGCGTTCATTTGTATGCCCCTCAAGCCACTCAATCAAACGCTCATTTGACCAATTGAGAGTGGTGTGTGGAGACTGTAGCTCCGGTCCAGCATGGCCAAACAACAAAAGTAAAATTATATAAGACGGTACTAAAGAATCTTTACCAGTTGCCTGCTTAACCAATTCTGTTGGTTTTTGAACAATGAGAAAAGATATAGCTCGTAGTAAGCGCGCTGAATTGCCCAATTCATAAAGATTAGAACATAAAGGCTTAAGCGTGTTTTCCATATGCATACAGTCATTTTTTAATCTTTGCCTACCAACTTGACTTAAAGGTCTCAAAATGCTAAGATTATGGATAAAAAAATCAATACACCTTTTCGCCACCTCTTGGCCACACTTCATGATAACATCTTTGTCATCATATACCAATATATGATTTGTCCACGATCGATTTAAAAATTCATGCAATTCCTTCATATACATTGAAGGTCCAGATGTGGAAATCTTTGCTGAATTTAAGCCTGGTTCTCGGTGTATACTTAAGATAATTATATTAATAGTGGATACAATTGAGTCCATTATTTGTTGTAAAATTATATTTATCAGAATATCTGATCTGCGCCTGATTTCTCTATTTTAATCCTGTCACCAATTGCATTTGTGTCAAATTACGTATTCGTCGGCCGGAATTTATCACATATGATCTGGCATTTAATTCATAATGTAATTCGGCTTGTTTAAGAACATCTTTCGTGTTCCTTAATTTGGACGTTAAAGTGAGCAATGTTTTCGAACATCTCAATATATGTGATAGTTCCTGTAAACGTGCTAAAACTTTTGACCGGTTACTAATATTTTCATATTGTTGGTCGATTTGGTGTTTAATACGATAACTGGCATTGCGTATAAGCCCAACATCATCAGCTAGTGTATTTAAAGCCGCATCAAAACGGCCAGCATGTGTAGCATGCAGCAGTAGTGCACCATATTTATCTCGAACTTGTTGTTGTAACTCCTCATTAATGTTATTAAGACGTTTGCTTAGTTCAGCAATCTGATCTCCAATAATTAAGTTCATAGCAGCCAGAGAAGATGTAATGTCCTCCTCATCCTGTTCCATCTTGCCTTTAACTCTAGTTTATACACTACGAAAATAAAATAGACATAAATGCAATTAAATATATAAAAAAAGTTGGTTAAAAATTCTAAAAGTACATTTGTAAGAAACTGTTTTTCGTTTATTTTCCTGCAACGTCAAGAGCAAGGCGAATTCGTCGTGGTTATCAGCAGGATACACTTAATACTGACTTGGCATTAAGTAAAGCACCTTGCTTATCATTTTCTAACAACTAAGTTCTTTTAATTTAACTTTTAATTCACAAAATTCAACTAACTTTAAAGTACGTGATGTACTTTTGTTTTCCTTTTTTCCACTTTTTTCTGTCGCTTACTTTTGACATTTCGGTTTAAATGCAAAAACAAAATACATGCAAAATTTTTCGACGTTGTTGTTATCGTAGCGAAGCGGCTACTTTGTTAAATATACTTTGGTCAGTTATATGTCGTGTCTTAAATTCGTGTCCACCATTGTATATAATAAACCTACACAAGGCAACTTTAACAGGTAGTGACAGAATTACAATAAATACAACACCAAAAACATAATATGTATTTTGTTGAGAGCAATTACGAAGAGTTGTCAAAATGTTGTTTTTCTTTTGTTTGAAAAATCAAGAAAGTCTTTTCAGAATTATGTACTTTTTAAACAAAATATTGACAAGTTCACGCAAAGGAAACGAAAGACAGTTGTGCTTATACCATGGTAAATCTACCTTGTGCCCACATATATGCTAGGAAAATTGACAGCACAGCTAATAACTTTTTTATAATTATTTATTTAATTTATTCAAGTCTATGAATTTTAATTCTTCAGACTATTAATACAAATGTACATACAGAAATTGATAAAAAAAAAGGAAAAATAATAAAAATAATAACAATTACATGGTACAATAATATAACAGGTAAAAGTGGAAATACAACAAACAGTGGAACAACAAAAAGTGGAAAAAAACAACATGGCTTTTTATTGTTGCTTTGTGTTAATAACTGTCAAAGAAAACAAAAGAAAATAAAAAAAACAAACGTATATTTTTATTCGTGTTTTTTACAAATAATTTTTCAATAAGTTTTTGCATTTAATACTCGTGCAATAAATTAATAAATATACAAATAAAGATCAAGAAAAAGCTGTCTGTGTTTGAAGCTGATTTTGTGTTTGAAAAATATTATTGGAACCATGGTTGCCATATTTGACGATTTATCGTCATTTTGACGATTTTTGTAGACCATATTTTTACTGTCATATCTCTCAAACCAATACATGCATACTTCCTTTTTTTTAAGTTAATTTATGTAGGAAATGAAATTAATTTTTATGCTATACTGAAATATTAGGTGATAGTTATTTTAGAGTAGGCATATATTGTATATGTTAGAGTTGATTTAAAATATCATATGTGAATAGCACTTAAAAAATTATAAGCTAAAAATTGAACAAATTTGTATGTAAAAGGCTGTACTCATATTTTAAGGAGACTTAATTTGAAGATGAATTCAAAACTTTAACTTTTATAAATCCTTACAAAAAATAAAAGGAAGAAAGTGTCCTTTTTTCTAAAATAATGAAAGAATTTTCTTATATCATCGTACAATTCGAAAGACGAGAAATATAATACGAGTTAAAGTAACGAATCCTATTAAACTTAGAACAGTTCTTTTACGCTATAAATATGACAATGCTAGATTTTTTCCCTCTATGACTAAGTTTATAACTAAAATATTAGCATTATCGTCTTCTGCAAATTTATGAGTTTGCATCTAGGTACATGAAACTTAACAATACCAAATTGCGAAATTAGTTGAAGATACAATATTCGTAAAAAATGTATACTAAAGACTATTCGCATCTAAAACTTTGCAACTGTGGTTGTTATGACTTAGATATTCCCAATTTAACAGAAGAATTTAGTATAATAATAGTACCTTTTATTGAATGAAATCTTATTTTAAAAATGTATGTCACAAAAATCAATGAATGGTCTACTTAAGAAATTAACTTCATGTTTGTAGGAGTACATATTTGTTGTTATAGCTTTAAATGCTGTAGTTTTTTATTAAAGGCAACCTTGACTTGTTTATCTATGCTTTACGCTGTTGAAATAAATATTTTTTTTTTTAATAATTAATTTTACTACCTGTCGATTTTTTGGCGATTTGCAATTATAATATTGACAATTTTTACGACTTTTTTTTTCGTCGATTTTAAACCAGATTCATGTGGCATCTATGATTGGAACATTTTTGTTTCCAAAAACTTTTTCAATTTGTAAACAATAATAAAAAATGTGTGTGTATGTGTGCACTTTTGATAGTTATCATCACAGAAAAAAAATGCCGGCCACTGTTTCGACACTACCTATATATTATTGTACCATGAACAATTATAGGATATTATTCAATGAGAACAAAATATTTCGTTTTAACAGGTCTTCATTTAAGGAGTAATCAACATACGAGTAAATATACAATTTATTAAAGTCTTTACAACATCTAATGAAAGGATCGGATATTTAAGATGTCAATACAAAAATTTTAAAAAATTAATTATATATTGTAGCTTGAGCGCCAGGTATGATCCAAAATCCTTTCCAATCCGGCTGGGCATTTTCACCTTTCCAAGCTCTATGATCTGAGACCTTCAGTCTTATTGTGTTTGGCGTAGTCGTAAAACGACAGCAGTCGTAGTAGCCGTCGCATTTACACTATTATGTTACCGTCTAAATTTTTCGAAAAACAAAATTTTGTAAATGAATCAATGTAAAAGATTATGTCGAACTAAATGAAGCATCCTGTTCAAGAAGTACCAAAGAAATGTTTATAAGTAATGGAAAGAACTTAAAATAGCAATTTTTATATTGTTCACTTAATTTGCGCAAAAAAATTGTCTGAAAATGTTGTGTTGCATTTTACTCGTCCTCTGAATATAAAGAGGAATTGCAGACATTAAAGTAATTCTATAAAAAAGCAGCTGAGATAGCAGCAAATGAAACTATTTGCCTGTTCACATATGCTCATATATTTAAAATCAATATACGCCTCGGTACAACCCTCCACGGAACGGGATGGTGGACCAATATAATTTAAATTTCCGCAAACAATATCCCACGCTGCTTTACTATTCCTTTGTTAAATATATATTCACAAATACTATGACGACAAATTTGATCCGTTTTGAAAGGCAAATACACCAAACACGGTAGCATTTTGCTGACGTTTTTGTAATAGATTTGAAACTTGTCGTATTCATTTTGCAAAAACGCCCGTGTTTCGCCATAAAAACGCCAAACACAATAAGGGTGATTTTTTTCACGAAATAATTAAAAGCTTTTCTTTTCTTGTGAAGGCATTGCATTATCCACATTCTTGTTTCATTGCCCCAATTCCCCATTTAGTTAAACTTAAAGATCAATCTATAAAATACAATAAAAATGGAACAGGTTAGTTACACAGAAAATAAGTTATTACGTTTTTTTTTTGTAGCAGCTTTCATTAGCCACCCTGTATAAACGCTCACAAATTAAACTTCAAAGATTTTTTGTTTTGTTTAAAATTCTTTATTATAGAATTTATTTTGTTTGACATAAAAAATGTACAAATTAAAAAATGTAAACAAAAGGAAATAAAAACAAAATTAAAAGTTCATACATACATAATGTAAGTTTATTTTTTAATAAATATAATTTCATAAAACAGAAAATTACTGGTTTAAATAAAGTAGAAAATACACTACATTTGATTAAATTAAATGACATTCGACATCCATTATTGGTTCTTTCATTTTAACAACAATGGCCATCGTGGTTGCTGTGGTCATGATTTGCTGCACCCAGTGATTCACGATAATGTATCTTATTGTCCAGTTCTTCACTATCGACAGCTTGCTTAGCATTTGGAGATACAAACTCGCTTAAATCACGTCTCATAGCGTAGGCATCTTCACCATCAGCATAATATTTCGGTTCAATTTCAATTATTTTGAATTTCAACGTATTTGTATAAAGATTCAAGGCAGCTCGATTGCTTTTGCGAACATGCAAGGAAACGTATTGGGCATCGAAACATTCTACCATGGCTTTGGATGCTTGATTCATTAACTTTTGTGCTAAACCCAAACGACGATAGGAACGTTTAACCGCTAGCGATGTAATGTGACCACGTTTACTATCCTCACCAGATTCCGGTTCTTCCATTTTGGCCAGTACATATCCCACAATATTGCCCTTGTCATCAGCTGCTACATAACTTAATTGGGGCCAAGTGAGACCATGATAGAAATAGTACTTCATTTGATAATTTTCCGGCAAACACAACAAATTACAATGTTGCATAGCCATTAAATCTTCGGGCTTGGCACAACGAATATTCATCTTTATTCAAATTTTTTCTGTTCTATTAACAATTTTAATAAGTACTGTTTGGACGATAAACTGCTACTGCGTTTATATAAATTTTTCAGCTGCTTTAATCCTTTCGTATTTTCTTGTAGTTACTGTGTGTACGAATGGAACCACCACCACTTGTGATACTTGCGGCCTCTGAACTTGTATAAGGTGTGCCGTCAGCGTTTGTTTGCCCCAAAAGTTCTCGTACTAAACGGAATTTAGACAGGAAAGCTTTCCAAATCAAGAACCAGCCTGAAATTGAAAACAAATACATATACGCAATTACCACACAATTTCAATGTATGTATGTATATAAAAAATCCCTAGAGACCCATACTTAGAAGCTATCAATGTTGCTAAAAAAAATATTTTTACTTGATAAACATACGTTTGCACTGTGATAGGCAACTTTTTATAAACCAACAAACCAAAACGATTTAGAAATAACTTGTAGCAAGCTTCTAACATAAGCCTTAAGCTTTGAAGTGTTAATAAATGTTAATAAAGTAGATAACACCACATGTTTTTAACAATGTAGATGTCATGTAAACTGTCTACATGTTGTCTGTTACCTCAAAAACGTTGCTTCTGTAAAAAACATGAGTAAAGTCATCCGACAAAATTTCAAATAGAATGTGTTATTTTTTGTTATGTTTAAACACCTGACATTAGAACTCTATACCTTGCGAACAATTCATTGGCGGATGACTTTGGGCGGAATAAGTAGTCGATTTAAGGAAATTTTATTTTTTATTTACATATATGTATATTCATTTAATGCAAGAAGCCTAAAAGGCCAGATTCTATTTTGTTATGTTTTAAATAATTTGTTTTTTTTTTTTTTTTATAATAATATCAAGAATAAAAAATTATAAATAGCTTGTTTTCTATGTTTCCCAGCTATCTATATGTCGACATTTCCTAATCAGTAGACTTTGGAAATTTTTGAAAGATATTCTCAAACATTTAACTTTATATCCCAACAATCTAAATACATTGTTGAGAATTTAAAAAGAAAAATGGTCTAATAATACCTGTCAAAACACAAAAAACAAGCTTTTTCATTTATACACGTCTCTTACATATCTTTACACCTTTCAAACAAATGAACAACCGTTGGTTGCTACGATTTGTTTTTTGAAAGTATCGAAAAGCTGAGAACAGAAATTCAAACAATTGAGTTTTTTATTTACTATACTAGCATCTAACATTAATACCAATAAAAAATTATAAATAGCTTGTTTTCTATGTTTCGTTCATATAGAATAAAGTTACACAAACCCAAATTAATTTTCTCAATCAACAGGAGGGCCAAAAGAGGTGGTTACTAAAGAAAATATACAGAAATTCCTCGATATCGTTATGAATGCGCCATCGATATCGTTGTGAGTGCGTCAAGTTACGTGAGCTTGTTGAAATGGTAAACATATCATATGAATGTGTGTACCACATTTTGCATGAACTTTTGCATATAAAAAAGCTATCGGTAAGGTGGGTGCCGCGTTTGCTCAGTGTTGAACAAAATCTAATTCGACAGAGCACTTCGCAGCGGTGTTTGCACGTGATAAATCGTAATCCTATTGCTTTTCGGCGTCCATTAATAACTGTTGATACAACGTGGGTCCACCACTACACACGTGAAACCAAAAATCAATCGAAACAATGCGTGAAAGCTAGGGGAAGTGCTTCGAAGAAGGGAAAGATAGTAAAATGGGCTGGCAAGGTTATGACCCTGTATTTTGGGATGCACACGGAATATTGCTCATCGATTATCTCGAAAAAGGATCCATAATCATAGAAAAGTATTATGGTGCATCATTGGATCAATTCATTGATGCACTCAAGAAAAAACAACCACATTTAATGAAGAAAAAAGTGGTCAAATTACATGAAATATACTTCGAATTGGTTGATCATCCACCTTATAGTCCAGATTTAGCTCCTAGTGACTTCTTCCTGTTCCCAAACTTGCAACAAAAAAAAAACTCGCAGGAAAAAGATTCATCTGAAACGAATAAGTGATTACCGGAACTAACGCGTATTTTGAGGTGTTTCCAACATCGTATTAATCAGATGGGATAAAAAAAGTTGGATTTTCGTCTTACTAAGAGTACTTAGCTAAAAAGCGACTATGTTGATAAATAAATGGTTTTCGAATAAAATAAAGCTTGGATTAGCGAACTACATGTTGGATTGCTGCCATGACCGCCATACTCCATATGCTTAAAAAAAATGGATAACGTGTTGTCTCGGAAGTGTACGAGTCTGGGTGGCAATTTGAATCATCAATTAGTGCAGTAAACTCGACATTAATTTGAACACTTATTTATATTCTGGGCATTGGGAGCCGTTTTAAAATTGTAAAACTGAAATGACGGTGAGTTTTTTCCACCTGTGTTTTTTTTTTTTAATTTTTTTTTTTGGATCATTGCTCAGGAGATGACCCCTACATATGCAGTGCATTGTACTGGAACTAGGAAAATAGGTTCTGAAGAGGAGGAAAGAAGGAGTAGTGTTTGTAGAGGTTTAACTTTAGCAATAACAATACGAAAGACTAAAACAAACTTTAATACAGCATTTAAAATATATTCTGGCTGTATTTTAAAAATAGGAAAAAAAATAAAGTCCGTCTGTAACAAAATTGTTAGGTTTGTTTTTAAACTGAAACTTTGGGCTCATGTTTCAATGCATTTCAGCCAGTTTCTGAATCTTTCGTTTGAGGACTATCTGAAATTTCGTTTGTTAATTTACTTATTCAATATGATAGTATCCCAAGCTCCTGCAGCGCGTATGATATCGTTTTCTATATCAATTAAAAATGTTCAAATATTTATTCTCCGGATTTATTATGTATTGTATGAACACTCTTTTTGCATACGTGCGACTCGTTTATGGAATTTTTTACCGCATAACCTGCGTCTTTTTAACATGACTTTAAGAACTTTCAAACGGAAGCTTCTGGAATGGTTGGCCCCGCAATTAATGAATTAACTAATTATTTCTCACTAATTACTGGTGTTTATACAAATTTTTCTTATTTTAGTCAATTCTCTTGGGGTAGTTAGGATGTTTATGTTTGTGAAGATGTTTAGATGATCTCATGTTGTTTATTATTAAAACAAGAAAAACAAAAATTTTCATTTTAATTTTTAAGTTACTTTACTTCATTGCATTTCTTGCAACTTACTCTTACTACGGTGAAAAGATTTGAATTACTTTATTGGCCAAAAGGCTATATGTATTACAATAATGAATAAATAAATAAATAAATAAAATGTTGGATATAAATTAGTTAAAACTGATCAGTGCCCAGTGTACATACCCTTCGTCACTACTCAGATTAGCAAAATGTTCACAAATGTAGTGGAAACCCGTATACAGGCATGTATGAAAACCCGAGAGGCCCTTATTTCGAAAACTATGCGTTTCCCCCAATTCCAACACTCAATATGTTCTTACTATTTTTCAATTCTCGATATCGCTTTGTACTTTTTATTTAATTTGGACCTGCGTTACTAGATTTGTTCCAATTTTTGTCTAGTCACAAAAATAGCTATTTTAGCAAAATTTTTCATAGTTTTAAGAATTGTATACATAGGTACCTAAGAGTATTGATGGTTCATAATATGAAGATACAATAGATTAAAATTGCATACCTACTCTGAAATTATAGCTGACGGTTTTAATTTCCGAGCGTTTTCATTTTTCATTTGTTTTTACCACTATGCATAGCTATGTATGTGCATATACATATGTAAGCATGTATGTATGTCAGACAAAAGTGCATCCAAATGAATGTATATAATTTTAGCAACATCTACACAAATTGTTTTTATGACCTTATTTATTAACTACTTCATTAAGCTAAACGAAAGTGATTTTATCAACATAAGGTTATAGAAAACATAAAAATTTTTTTTTCTTACCTAGCAAGATAATGACTGAAACTACAGAAACTGATCCCAATACCGTAAAAATTAAAGCCAAAGTCGAAACAACAGACATAATGGCATTAAAAAAGATTTGTTACTTCCTTTAAAATAATGCAACTTATTGAAACTCTAACTACGTTAAAAACTTTCATTTATGGTTTTTTTAAATAAATCCGTTGTTTTATTTAAGATCTATTAAATCACAAAATTAAATTAGAAATTAACAAGAAAAAGAACGAAATTCGATTTTACACGCGCAAACAAAAATTCAAGAACAACAAAAAAAAAACTATCAACATCTGTTAACGTGATATTCACAGTAAAATGGGGTTACAGAAGGAACACAGCAAAGTGCAGTATTGTCTACAAGGTGGCAGCGCCACGGAATATGAGAATTTGTTGCTTTTAATATCGAAAAATCGCAAAAATGAGGTTAATATTTTTGAGTGACTTATTCAAAATAAAGTGCACATATAAAAAAATAATTTATAATAACTATAAATGAGTATTTTTATCATTAATACTATAAATGTGAAAGTTACTCTGCTGAACCGAATTAGATGAAATTCGGTATAGGTATATTAAGTCCGGAAATTAATAATGGTCGAAAATAGAGCTAAATGTCTAAAAAAAATATATATAACTCCACCTTTTATCAACCCTTTATTTTGCAAGCGTAATGGATTGAAAATTTATTCTCAAAAATATATGTAAATAATAGTTTGCGAATGCAAACAAAAATAATAAATAAACAAAATAATTTTTTTATTCGCTATTTTAGCTTCTAACATTTATACCAATAAAAAAATTATAAATAGCTTGTTTTCTATGTTGTATTATTTTGTGATTTGGCTTATTTTACTTCGACTTTTATATTGAATAGAAGAAATTAACCTTATTTGGCAAATAATATCGCGAATAAAAAATTGAACCTGAAAATAAAAAAATCAGTAAATTGAAGCTAAAAAGTTTTTTTTGTTTTGCTCCAAAAATTGTGATTTGGAGAACAGGCAAAAATTCACATTTGTGCTTTTGAAACGGCATGTGCTTCGAAATCACGTGAGTTTCACAACATACCTGAAAAACAAAATTAATTCACGTAGATTGCCTGACGTGTTTTCATCGCATTATGTACTTTATTTATTTGGTGTTAACTACGCAAGGCGAATTCATTACTAGGTGAAATTTACAGCTCAGGTGATTATTTTTTGCTTGCCGCGTTTTTTCCAATGAGACTGTCAAATTTTTTTTTCTTTTGCTTACAAACATTTTAGGGCCATTTTTATCTGAGTTTTTTTATATGATTTCAAGAAAATTTTGTTAATTTAAAAGTGGAAAAATATTATAATCTGTGATTTTAATTACAAACAATTATAAAAACTTGTACATAACGTTTATGTAACATTTTTTCTTAGCTGAACAATCTTAGGCGAATTTAGATTTTGACATTCTCAATAAGTTTTACAATAACAAAATACACAGCATTGAACTCGCCTTACCGCTTGCATTCACCTGTATAAATTCTCCTTGTAAGTATATTAACTAGATTCAAACCTAAACTTCAAACCATTTTGTGTCTACTTGAAGCTTACAAAAATGCTAGTATTGTAAAGTTTGTTTCAATGAAAACTATCCATGATACAACAAGATATACACTTCATTACAACAATACAACAAGTGTTGTCATAATTTTTTCAAATAATTTCATCTTGTGAAAAAAAAAACTTTTTTTCTACCAAAAAACCTTTTGCGTTTTGTTTGTGTAAATGGCGAATTTTTATCCTGAACTGTCAAGTTATTGATAAAAAAACACGTGCATTATTAGTGTTTTATTTTTATCGTGTGGGTGTGAATAGAAGAGCATGATAAAATTTGACGAAGCAGGTAAAGGCTAACTGATAAGAAATTCGCCTGTATTCGCCGATGCATCCACCTAATAATAAATTCACCTTGATTCTGTTTTATTGTTGTAACGAAGTGTATTCTTGTTGATGATATCATAACATAATACAAAAAACAAGGTAGCCGATTCGCTACAACAATAAAAAAAACAACAGGTATTTTGTTAGTGTAAAAACGCGAATTCACACTTTAGCTGTCAAAAGTAGTTGATAAAGAACATGTACAAAAATTTAAAAGGCGCTGAAAAAGGTAAACAAAACTTGACAGAGGAAGTGCCGCCATAGTAACCCAATTCGCCTGAATTTGCCGATGCATCCACCTAATAATGAATTCGCCTCAGTATCGATGATACAAAAAACAAGGTAGCCGCTTCGGTACAACCAAGGCGAATTAATTATTAGGTGGATGCATCGGCGAATTCAGGCGAATTCGGTTAATATGGCGGCACTTTCGTTGTCAAGTTTTGTTTACCTTTTTCGGCGCCATTTAAATTTTTGTACATGTTCGTTATCAACTACTTTTGACAGCTTAAGTGTGAATTCGCCATTTTACACAAACAAAATACCTGTTGTTTTTATTATTGTTGTATTGTTGTAGCGAAGCGGCTACCTTGTTTTTTGTATCATGGGTACAACAATACAACAATAAAAAAAAACAACAGTTATTTTGTTTGTGTAAAAAGGCGAATTCACACAAGCTGTCAATAGTAGTTGATAAAGAACATGTACAAAATTTTAAATGACGCCGAAAATGTAAACAAAACTTGGCAGAGAAAGTGCCGCCATATTAAACGAATTCGCCTGAATTCACCGATGCATCCACCTAATAATGAATTCGCATTGTTACTATCATAACTACACACCAGTATAACATAGAACAATATACGAATTCTTTATTAGGTGGATGAATCAGTGAATTCAGGCGACTTATCCATTTAGCTTGGTTTGATTGGTCAAATTGTATCATGCTTTATATCTGCAAGATGATAATAAAATACCCAAAGTTTAAATATGTTATTTATACAAATACCAGTTGTTTTTGTGTTGTATTGTTGTAGCGGAGCGGAAATTACCTTATTTATAGTATCATGTTGACAGCTACTTTTGACATCTCAAGCAAGCCACAGACTATGCGACTAGTTCTACAACAACATGACGATGTTGGTTATTAGATTGTAAAATGTTTGAGTTCGCCAATTATGCAAACAAAATACCGGTTACAAGGTGAGCAGAGATGAAGCAAGGCAAATAAGATGTGAAACTATGTTTATTTCTTTAATTTTTTTCCCCCGGACATCATGCTTTTATTCCTAGACATAATTTTTAGCCTCGAAAGCGTACGTAATGCGGAGGAAGCAATAACACACTTTTGCTGACTCTCTTCTATATCTCAAAAACCTGATTTTATTTAATTCATGTCACTTATTTCATCTTTGTTATATCAGTTGTTTTTATTTTAGTATGGTATTGTTGTAGCGATCCATACACCGGTTTTATTATACGGATAATTTTCTACGACAAAACACTGTGCTATGTATGGCAGCACTAATGAAAACACACTATTTAATTTTCAAGTTTGCAAATATAAATGAAAACTTGAAACTACACTTCCTAAATAATAATGAAATGTGTTGTTATCTATTAATCATGAGTTAGAATCAAACAATTTCTTTAGTCTACTAATTGTTCTAAAAATGCGTTAACCCGGTAGGAACGTATTGTTTCCTACTGTGTATGAAGCATCTTCAGAATACGAAGCGGATATATAACAAGTACGAAGTTGCATTAGGTTAAAATAATATAACATAGCTAACCTTCTTGTGTCGATGGTATTATTAAGAATTTTCTCGATTTAAACGAAATTCTTTAAAATAAACTGATGCAAACACCGCACACGCGAAATTGAAGACAAAAATAACAATCATATGGAAATCATTCACTATGAGATAATTACATTTGCACAGCACTGCCAGCTTAGAAAGAAGGCCTCAGAATTTAAATTTCGGGTAATCAGGATCAAATCATAATTATGTTAGGATTTCTCAAACGGTCTTGTTAAATTATGTCTGAACGGATCATAGCTGTTGACAACTGACATTTTTCTCACTTTGCAGATATTCAAGTCCCTTGACTATAAAATGGTATATAGCCTCCGCAAATGTTTTTATTTTATTTTTATCTGGGACCAGTACTCAGGGGATGACACCTACAAATTCAGCGCATTGTACTGGAACTAGAAAAATAGGCTATGATGAGGAAACACTGAGTATAAAACAATTTTTAAAGGGGTTTGAGTTTTTTATGTTTTAAATTCCAAGATGTGCCAAGTTGACCTAAGCAAATATATTTAGGTGACATTATACTAAGTAACCTAATTTTTTCTTTAAATAATAACAAAAACCCTAATTTTTCCTTGAAAATTTTAGAATAACATACTAAAAACCAAAGCCCAAATTCAAAAAGTCAATGAAATAGTTATTTAGAATAGTTAACACATAGCGATAAGTACTAAATATGCGTCAAACTCTTAAAAATACTGAATTTTATGAAAAGTTGAATATTTATAATTCGCAAATACTAAACTTGTACGTGCGAAAATGCATACTTAATTATTTTAGTGCATAAAAAAAGCACTGAACTCCTGAATACAGAATGTGCAAATTACTTTGCACAACGGCTACGTGTAAATTAAGGACCAATAAGCTACGCAAATCGTTTGGCTAACATACGCTCTCCGCTTTCACGTAAACCATACAAATTCATGCCAACTCAATTTAATCACACATCCAAACACAAATTATTCAATTTTTTTTCAATTAGAGTAGACGGCCATTGGGTTGCGGCAATTTCCTCGCCGTAAGAAGTTTGCAAGATACAAATTGCTTTATTTCACCCACTATTTCTTGGTATCCTGTTTTTTAACCTTTATTTTATAAATTTCCACAATAAAGGTAGGTTTTTACGCAATTCTAAACATTTTCTTGATTCACTTTATGTGGTTCTTCTTCCACCACTGCACTCTGCAAAAATTTCATTGATATGACAATAACAGTGTTTGCACGAAAATCAAAACCTGATTTTGACATATTTGGCAAGTGGCCCTTAATTCTGCTGTATATATAGCAAGATTTACTCAATTGCAGCATCTGATTTGGCACTTTTGCAAAAAAGAAATTTACTAAAACTATTCGCAAGTAGAATGTTTAAAATGTTCTTTAATGTCAAACTCAATTAACAGTAAATATTGACGTTTTGTGTCTGCAATAATTGTTAACGAAAATTCATTGACAATTATTGCAGCAATAATTGCAACCACTAGCAATAATTCGTCTTCGCTGGCAATAACGCAAATTTGGGGTTTGCTGCAATAAATGTTATCATATTTACTAATAATCTAGATGGGTGGTTAGTGATTTCAGGTCATATCTGGTGTAGACCCAAAGTGCATTAACGTATACACGGTGGCAGCACTACGGCATGTGACGATTTTTTGCTACTGGCAGTATAGTAAGCTATTTAAGTCAAATGTGTTGTTTACATTTTTGAAAGTGAATTTAGTGTTTTATTCTGAATTAAACATATAAAAATTATTTTGTGAACGTAAACATAATTCAAATAGGAATAATTTATAATTATGAAAAGGTACACTCGTAGTTTATAATTGTGAAAATAGTTACAAATATTTTTGATAAACATAGCTTACCAGATGCCGGTTTTTGTTGTATGGTTGTAATTTTGTTCTAGTGCTGCCACCGTGTATACATTAATGCACATTGTGTAGACCGATATTTAAACTGTATTCTGTGATTTAAACATTGCATCTTGCAACTCTATTTTTAAAACTGTAGGGTTAATATTTATTTTTGTTCCAGGTTTAGGTTATTTCACTTTTGTTTGTTATTTAATAAAAATATTAAATAAATTCATTTGATAGGAAATGTTACGACGTTGTTCATCACTCCTTGCGCAGCTAACGTATGGTAAAGCTCAAGAAATTTCAAGAACTCTTGCTAATGCTTCGTTTAATATCAAGCAAGAAAAATGGGATTTATACACGGGTGTTCTTGTAGAAAGATTGCCAATACTTTCCAAAGAATTTAATGAAATCGAAAAAGAATTTCAACAGTATTTGTGGAGAGTGGAGTTTGAGAAATCCCTGAAGTCTAAACATGAACTCCAACATGAACTTGACCTAAAGCAAGCCGAACTTTTAAAGGAAGGGAAAATAGAGGTAGACCTTGATGAATCTGCTTCTAAGCAAACAGCGCAAGATCTTGAGGATGCCTATATAGAAGAGCTAAATAAATTCAAGCCTTCTGCACGTACTACTTCCGACGATAAAAATAAAAACTTAATGTCAACTAACCGTTGCCTGGACAAAGCTTTATATCTGCTGGTTGAACATAAATTGGGGTCAAAAAATTATTTGTTGCTACCTCAAGGCCCAAGATTAGAGGGAGAAACAATGAGACAAGCGGCCGAACGTGTGCTACGTGAAAAATGTGGAGAAAAACTGAATGCTCTATTTTACGGCAATGCTCCTTGTGGATTTTACAAATATAAATATCCTGTAGCTTCCCGTGATCAATATGTTGGTGCTAAGATTTTCTTTTTCAGGGCGGCCCTTAAGAATGGTAATGTGGATAAAGCTATTAGTAAAAAATACGAATGGTTGCAAAAAGATGATCTATCTACAAAATTAAGTCCTGCATATAGTGAATGTATACACAAATTTTTGTTTTAATTTGATTTGTTAAATAAAAAAGTTGACGATTGCTAAAAAAAATACTTTTAACTTTTTGAGATAAATGAAATACTAATAGATATGTTACGTTCTTATCCAAAGACAATAAATTTATCGTCTTTGTTTTAATCTGCAAGTAGCTGGAATTTAAATCTTACGTCTGACCGAAGCACTCTCAAAAGTGGTTTTCTAGCACATTCGCATAAATGTTTTGCGTATCATCCTTAAAAACCTTTGAAAGATATTGTGAAACATTAAACTTTATATCCCTATAAGGTCTCAAGATTGTGGAACACAGTGATTACTTACTCAAACAGAAAATTTTCATATTCTATTAGTGCTTTTAAAAATATATTCTTATCCAGTTTATGATTGATCTATGGAAACTATATCGAATTCAATTTAGTTTAAACGTATACGTTGATTTTGTGCAAGTAATGGTGAGGGGAATAACATAAAAGCAAAGATTATACATATTTGTCTTTATTCATGAGGAGTATTGAGTCGTTGTTGGACTGGTATTTAATGAAAATGCAATGTTTCTTATGAATGTGGCCGATTAACTTTAAGATAAAAATACTGTAAAATATTGTAATATATAATATCAAAATTCTGATGTATATATTGTAGTTCTGCCAATTAGGCCAATAAAGACTTGCGGCTTATATATAAATAAATAAATAAAATAAATAAATTATTGAGAATTTATAAAGACCAACCGTTGATTGTTCTTTAGTTTGATAGTTGTAAAAAAAAGTAGAAACGTGTGCAAACGAACAGCTTGCTTTTTTTTGTGTTTTGAAAGGTATTATTAGAATATTTTTTATTATGAATAATTTATTTCGATTATTGGGTTATAAAGTTGAATGTTTGAGAATATCCTTAAAAGGATTCGAAGTCTGTAGATAAGTAGGGTAGCTCCTATGAAAGTCGACATATAGACGGCTAGGAAACAAATAAAATAAGCTGTTTATAATTTTTTGCTTGGTATCAGTAATTTCAGCTAATAAAGTAAATAAACTAAATTATTACCAAATAATTTATTACGGACTTATGTATCATAAAAAACTTTGTACTAACTAACTAGCTGCTATCTTTCACTTATAGGAATTTACATACAAAAAACTTAGCAGCTAGTTATTTACCATAAGGATTTTGATTATACATAAGGCTGTTACTGTTTTGTATTGATATATAAGTTAAAATATTTTATACGATGCACTAAATAAATAAAAAGAGATACATATATTTTGCTGCAAGAATATTTATATTCTTTTGTGATTTTATTTTAACATTTTCATATATATTAGAAGTAATCAATTTTATTTCGCAAATAACAACGAGATTAAAACATTTCCATCTTAAAATACAAATATCAGTAAATCAAAACAAAAATCAATTGTTTTTTTTTTTTTGTATTTTCGTAGAGTGTGAATGGCATCGAAAATCACAAAAAATTATGATTTGCAAAACAGGTAGAATTTACAATTGTGTTTTTGAAACAGCATTTGTTTTGAAATCATGAGGGTTTTAGAACAAGTACGATAAATATAAATTTTTCACTTTTAACAATATTGCTGGGTTCTACTTAGTTCTAGTTTTTGAGCGTGTTTTATTTATTATCTAATAATCTCGTTTTCATTTTTCCTTTCGTTTGTCCCCGTCAATACTATCAAAAACTTTAGAGTTTGGTGATGTTACAGGAAAAGGGAAGGGAAACATGTACTTTGTTTCTTGTACATGCAGTTCTTGTTAAGTTTCTCATTCACACTTTCCGATAAAAAGTTAGCTACAACTATATTTGAAATTTCTTTTTATTTAATTTTTTTATTTGCGCAAATTAAAAATACAAATTAAATTTGATATTTAATTATTTGATCTTGTTTATGTAAATATTTCTTATTTTTGCAGCTAAAGATCGTTTTTTATTTTTTATAAAAAATTTTTATTTTCAATATTTCGATAACAATTTGTTATCATCGTCAGGAAAATTAATATGTTATCATATTTTTAAATGTGTATTTCAGAATAACATATTAATTTTCCTGACGATGATAACAAATTGTTATCGAAATATTGAAAATAAATACTGTTGAATTTTTTTATAAAAATCAAAACGATCTTTAGCTGCAAAAATAAGAAATATTTATAATACAAATTATATACAAACACTTTTCTAATTTTGTTAATATTAAAAATCAAATACTTACATAAGAAAATAAGCAAACTAATGTGAAAAAAATGTACTGCCTGGCCCACGATGTCCCTCGACATCGCTCGCTCGCATAAATACATGCAAACCAAAAACAACATTTTAAAATTTGTTTTTGTTTCAAAGGTATTTATGCGAGCGAGCGATGTCGAATGACATCGTGGGCCAGGCAGGTAATTAATGCATTTAAATTCAAACAAAAAAATATTTTCCATTTGCCCAAAACTAAATAGAAGAAGAAGGAAGAAAGGTATTTCAAACAATACAAACTGCAAAGAAAAACTTGAGTGTGGACACGAATGCAGTTTCAAAAGAGAATTTAGTAATGTTTTGCAACAAGTGTTTCATAGTATGGACGGGGACTGTATGCACTTATTGTTACCCTAGCAAACCCACCACCCATACAAAGTGTTTGGACGTCAATAACAGTTGTTACCATGTGCGTTTTGATTTTGTCTCTCTCCCATGCAAAAGGTAAATAATAAGTTCACCACACACAAACCAGGTGCATTAACGTCTTTAGAGGTGGCAGCGCTAGGGAAAATTACAACACTACAACAAATATGTAGTAAGCTGTGATTGTCAAAAATATTTGATATATTTTAACAATAATAAATTATGAAAGAATTTTTTCATAATTAATTATTATAATGTCAATGATTTTTATTTTCATAAAATTATTTGTAAATGTGTATTTCAGAATAAACCACTAAATTCACTTTCAAATATGTAAACAATACATTTGAAGTTGAGTGTGCACAATGTAACCAGTAACAAAAAACTGCCACATGTCGCCGCGCTGCCACCTTATAGACGGTAATCCACCTTGTTTACAAACATATAAACGTTTACGCTGGTCACTGGCTCATTCTACTCTGTGCTGGCTCACGAATTGTGTCTCCTTTATTATTTTTTTAATATGGACGTAATTATTAAATGTGATCCAGATTTTGAAGGATCTGATACTTTGTCTTGTGTGTTTCTCGAAAATGGGAAAACTGAGCAGAATTCAGTCCTTGGCATTGAAACAAATACCAATATACCACAAAAAGTGAACGACACTGATAAAGAGTTTTACATCCCACCTGAGAAAATTGCACGCGGCAAAGAATTAAGTCTAAATGCCCAGAAATCATTATTATTGTACCATTTTAAACAGTTTGGATGCTCACAGGAATCGTTAGCAAGTTTCGCTACTACTTATTCCACAAATACACAAAAGGCATTAGGTACGTACATAGATACATACATACATACTGGTAAAAAAAATTAATAGGTATATATCATGGTGCAATTATTAATTGCACCATGGAATATGTGGTAAAGCTGCAATTACCATAGTGAAATTATAGTGAGTGCGAGGTATACCTATCATAAGCTGTTAATGTCTATTCAATTTTAAGAATAAATCTAGTTCTCGGAAACTAGGAAATTGAAAAACTAATAAAGGTGGGCAAAAGTATAGCTTTTGAGCTATAGACCTAAAACGCTTTCGTAAGTATACATATATGTACATACAGATAGATATTCGCTCTAAAAATACGATACACAAAAAAATTTTGCGGGCCCAAGATTTAAAAGCAAATGGAATGGCCAGGTTAAATTCTAGAAGCTCAATATATATAAAGCAAAATGTTTTAATAAAAAAATAAGTATCCTATATACTGACAACTTAAGCGCCACTTATAATATTATTATAAAAAATAGTGCTTAAGGAAATTAGTGTATAAATGTTGTATTACTTGACTATAAATATAATTTCAATAATTTTGTGTTTAATGTTGTAAAATCACAAAAATACAAAATCCCCTGAAGAAGTGAACATAAAATTCACGAAACGTTGGGAAAAATATGTAATAAAGATTTTGCATTCTTTTTAACATAAAAAAAGTTAGGCCTCACCAGCTAAGTATATACTAAAAACAAATAACTAAATACGTTGGCCAAAAATATTATTACTACAATAAGCATTTTCTTTTGCACACGTTTTTACTTTTCTTAACAACTTTCAAATAAATGAACAGCCATTGATGAGTTGCTACTTAAATACCTCAAAACTTTATAAAATCATACTATTTTTTTCGTAAACCTAAATGACTATTTCCACGTCAAAACCCAGCATATGTTCCTTTTTGGGTTAGAAATTTCGCTTTGTGCGTTCCCGTACTTTTGGTAAATTTTATCCGTTTTTTAGAGAAATTTATACTTGCTCTCATTTGCTCGAAACTCAGTAAAAGAAACACAGCTAATATAAAAATTAAATATCTATTAAACAAATTTAAACCTTCAGCAGAACATATGTACATATAATTGAAGTCAGTTATTTTTCAGTAACCAGTAATCGAAGGTCGAAAACTGAACGTAAATTTTGAATATAGAACACACTTAAAGAATTCACGAAATTTTGAGAAGATGTGTCGTTTAATAATCGCAAGAAGCAAAACAAAATAAAAAATCAGGGATTGTTTGTCGAACGCAAAAGTTTGTTTCTTTAATGGAAACAATTTGCAAGTTGAACTTTTTCCTTTACTGATTATAAAAAATATAAATTTAAAGTGCTCGCAGCTTGTGCACTGTGATTAAAACACTTCTGTTATTACGTTATAAAATGTTTATTAAATCTTAACCGTACGACTACCCAAAATAAACTAACTTATATCTAAAACACCTTTCATAATAACAATTTTATATCATAACCTAATATAATATTTCATCATTCTATTCCCAGACGAAATATGATCCCCTTGTTTTGCCGTGAAAACGTTTAGCGTTCTGCAGAATTTGTGACACATGCTCACGCAGTTTTGGCTGTGTTGACTTGCATTTACTACATTTCATTTATTTGTTTATTTTTTTTATCTGGTGTGTAATACCAAAAGCCTATAAAACCAAGACCGTATTGCTAAAATACAACATACATATCGCTCCTTATTGCAACATAGTCATAACTAAAAAAAGCTCGTTTCGAGAAAAACGCATTTCAAATTTTTAGTTTCCATACAAGTCTTAGATTTTTTTGTAGAAAATATCTTCTAAAGAAAACAGTTTAAAAGTAGTTGGAATAAATTTTTGGCACGATATAAAAAGTTAATAATTCTGCATTGTTGACTCGAAAAGCAAATTTTTTGTATTATAAGAAAAGACAGAAAAGTCTAATTTCAGTTTTTTATACGCTATTCCATTTTTAAATACTATGTTTTGGTTATGGTTCGTTCCTCCTCTAAAAAAAAGAAACTGCTCTGTCGTACGTTATCTATCTCCTTTTTCCACTGACATTAACGTATACGAACTGTTAAGCTGGTACAATTAGTACTTTGTTAACGGATATAAAATCAACTGCTTTTAATTTGATTAAAATCTTTTGATTCGTTTTTCAGACACAGCACAGAAAATCTAACACAATTTATTTTTAATGTGCTGTTGTTCATATGACATAGACGAGCAACTTGTCTAGAAAATTTGTATGAAAGTTACTCAATTTTTCGAGCGATTTTATTTTTAAACGGAAAAATTAATCAAAATATACAAAGAATATAAACTGATAATTATCAAAGTTCTCGACTTACGTTGAATGTTGCTCAACTTTAATACTTTACATTGACGGAGAAGTACGTAATGTGACAAAGCTCAACTTAGTTGTCTGTTGAAAAATGTAACGTACGATGGACTCTATGTGCCCTGGCCTTTAGGTTTTCAAGCCCCTAAGTTCATATGTATTTGCTGGATACACATTTCTCCAGAGAGAACAATTTTTTTAAATTTTTTGTGTTGGGTTGATATTTTATTCGAAATTTCACTGGTACTATATATAACGTTCTAGTAGTTATGGCTTCCGGGATAAAAAATAAATAAAGTTTACAAACAATAAGAATATTTAGTTTTTTTATGTTGTAAAACCGTTGCAAACTTTAAAAGTTATTTATATTCATTTATTTGAAGATTATTTTAAAAAAGCTGCCAAAAACGCACAGGACTTTGTTTACCAAGAATGCGATTCCTTAAGTTTTAATAATATTACCGAATGGCTAAAATACTTCCAAGTAATGGGCATTCCAAAAGAATGTAACTTCGAAGCTGCTGTAATTTTAAATGGTATAGCGAATAATGAATGTCATCCTAAACCTGAATTAATGGACGGTGTTGATTTGGAGTAAGTATAATTTTGTAACATATTATTTTTTTGTAACTGACGTTGCAGAAAGTTTTTATAACGGTTCTTTTTTGCTGCCAATTCAATCTTGAAACTTTATTGAAAGAAAGCTTAGACAAAAATTCTCAACGTTTTTTTGTGTAAACTATAATAGATATTCAGATTTTGAAAATAAACGGCTTATCCAGTCGTTATTTACTTCAATTAAAACATCAAGTTTGAAGTAAATTGGGCTTAAAATTTTGGTGTTTTTATTTATAATTTTGAAAAAAATTGTATTATGTGTATGTGCAGTATCAATTAAAAGTATTAAGGACATATGTACATATAATTGAAAACAGTTATTTTTCAGTAACCAGTAATCGAAGGTCGAAAGCTGGAAGTATATTTAGAATATAGAATACACTCAAAATATTGAGTGTATTTCATAAAAATTTTTTAGACGTATCACTCATTCCTGTCCCATAAACACCACATTAGTCATAAAGTCGGTTACAAGATATTTGAACATATGTTCATTTCTACAACTACCTTTGAAAACAATTTGTTGATATTTTATTTACTAGATATTTCATACTGTTGCAACGAGTATGAAATATCTCTTATATGTAAAATGAAGTAAATGGGAAATTGTAAAAATTACTCTCAAAAACCTCTCTTGTAAAAAAAGCACTCGAACTTGAAAATAATAAAAATTCGTAAAATTTTGCTGATAAAATCATGCCTCCATGTATCCACGCCTAAAGGGGTGTATTCTAGACCTGTAGATTGAAAAAACGATGTGCGCTATTAGCCTAGTGGTTAGTAATCATCACTTATAACCTTCCCCGTCACTCCTTATCGTACTTCTTTGCATCGTAACCAGAAAAAATTTGAGCCCTTTTCACTGTACATATGAATAGCAGCGTTATTAAAAGTGATCGTTAAGTTTGCGGTCAAATTAAACTTTCCGGGTGTTTGTATAGCGTAAACAATTATATATTCTGATATCAACTTTAAGAATAATTTGTTTGGCAAATTTTAACACAAATTAACATTTCATAGCTTTGTTTTCATTTATTTTATATAAAAAACAAAACTGACCTCAAGCTTAAAGAACATTTCAATTTAATTTATTATGAGTAACTTTAAAAAATTGCTTATCTTATTATAAGGAAACCAAATAATAAAAATTTTAAATAATTTTGTCTTGCCCGATTTCGGAAATACCCCTGTGTGTAGCGTTAGAATTCTTCACCATTTTTTAAACTGGTTACTGGCTCGTGACTGGCATTTTGAATAGTTTGCAACTTAATGCTAGGAACACAACCGCGACGAATGACGAAGATTTGGTCGCGAATATTCGTCGCCAAAAATAAAACACATTGGTGTATATGAAAATGTACACAATCGTGGCGTTGGTCGAAATTCGTCATACTCAGCAAAAATTGAAATAGATTTATTTCTAATTGTTTCGTCAGCGAACGACGAACAAAACAGTATCAGGTGGCCAGGTTTCTTATATAAAAAAATATTTTTCACGAAATCATACTTTTTATATTTATGTATATTAATCCATGTAGTAAAAAATTTATGAAGATGTTCTCAAAATATAAAGTACCTGAGATAATTTGTTCAAAAATTCCTTTTTCGGATGGGATTTATATAGGTTTACTTTTAATATGGCCACCTTAGTATTTATATTCATTTTTTTTTCTTTGCACGGAATGTAAACAATGTTCGTTGATATTGTGCTTCACACGACGAATTTATACAACGAATATTTGCCGGCGAATTCCTCGCGATGGGCGAAGTTCGTCGTTCGTCGCAGTTGTGTTCCTAGCATTCATTTTAAAAGCATAATTATTATTATTGTTACTCGTTTGATGATCATCAGAAGACTCCCTCTGTAGTTGTAAAGGGTAGTCCAACCAAAATGCACGATGTTAATCGTATATAAAATAAAAAGTTTTCAGAGAATTATCATAATATGTTATTTTATTATGATAAAGGGATGCAGGTTGTTTGCGAATAAAAATATTGTAAATAGAAAAAATTGTCGCATAAACAGTAAATAATGTTTTTTACTTGCGAATAGCTTACTCGAAAACAATTGCGGATTAAAAACCAAGGTGTGTTTCTTTACTCTACTTTGGGATTCCGCCGGACCCCAATTTGCACGAAAAGCGTTCCCATACTTTAAAATTATGCAAATGAGAGCACTTTTGACAGAATAGTATGCTTCTTCTTCTTGTACGAAACAGCCCGTACTTTTTCTTCGGGCTAGTTTGGGCAAGTAGTTAACCAATCAACTGTTCGAAAAATAAACAATAACAAAGAAACAAAGTTCATTTGAATCAACTCGAATTCAAATCATTTCAGAGCTTTTATATAAATATTAAATAAAAAGGAATGTGCAAAAGACTTTAAAAGCCCAAACTGAGTGCCAGACACAGTATATGTTTCTTTTTGGGCTAGAAATTTGGCTTTTAGTGTTCCCGTATTTTATATAAATATTATCTGTATTTGAGAGAAACTTATGCATGCTCTCTTTTGCACGAAACTTGCCCGGAAAGTAAAGAAACACGCCTACTATTTACAAAAAAAAGTAAAAAATGTTGCCAATTTACTTGACGTTTTTACAGTTTTTGTCGATGTGATACACTTAAAGTAGATAATACACGATATGTTTTTAACAATGAACATGTCATATTTCACAATGTAACGTGGTGTTTATGGGGCACGAATGAGTGATACGTCTAGAAAATTTGTATGAAATACACTTAAAAATATTGAAATAAAAATACAAATTTTCTAGACGTATCACTCAATCGTGTCCCATAAACACCACATAAAATGCCTACATGTCGTCTGTTATCTCAAAAACATTGCGTCTGTAAAAAAAACATGAGCATGACATAACGTAAAATTTTCATGCTAAACCAAATACCCAAAATTTTTCATTCTTATTATTATTTGCTTCAATTTTTTTTTTTTTTTTTTTTTTTATATTGGACCAGTACTCAGGGGATGACCCCTACATATGCAGTGCATTGTACCAGAACTAGGAAAATAGGTTGTGAGGAGGGGGAAAGCGGGAGTAGTGTTTGTGAACATTTGACTTGAATCTTCCAACGTTATAACAGACAGGAAACACTTCTGCAGGCAACTTGTTCCACAGACGAAGCGTGCGGCTGAAAAACGAATTCTCTCTGTAATGCGTAGTACGATTCCCCGGGCAATCGACCACAAATGGGTGAGCTCTAGACGATGAACGCGTGCTACGTAAAAATGTGCGCGTTTCGGGAACAAGATCCCTAATCTCGTCAGAGCAAAATCCATTGTAGTATCGATAGAACAGAGTAACGCATCCCACACTGCGTCGATGCTCCAGTGAGTCAATAGAGTTGGATACCCTACTGTCACCGATGAGCTTCTTCGCCCTCTCCTGCACACGGTCGAGTAACCCCAAAACAGACTTTGAGGCACCGGCCCAAACATGAGAGTTGTATTCCATTTTCGGTCGGATGTAGGTGGTATAAATAGTAAGGAGGTCGGATGGAGTGAAGTACATCTTACACCGTTTCAAAAAACCGAGGCACTTGAATGCTTCTTTAGAGATATGAAAAATGTGTTCATTCCAGCGAACGTCACACTGTATCTTCATTCCAAGAACATCAAGAGCATCCGATTCTTCAATATTTATACCATCCATGAGTACAGATGAAGCAGCATTAGCGGTCGTTTGTTTGTGCGTCAATAAGCAACACTGGGTCTTACGAGCATTAAAGGCGACCCTGTTTTTACGACCCCATTCAGAGACCAATAGAAGATCACTATTCAGTGAATCATTCATATTTAGTCTCTTGGCAGCGATCTCTGATAGGCTGGGCCTATATCTAAAAGAGTACGAGTGACAAATGCTGCTGTCATCCGCGAAAGAGTGGATAGGATTGGAAGTTTGGTAGAGAAGGTCGTTGAGGAAAATAAGAAATAGGGTAGGAGAAAGAACGGAGCCTTGCGGTACCCCTGAATTAATCTTGAACTCGTTTGATGAGACCCCATCTATAACAACTCGTATAGAGCGGTCTCTGAGAAAGCTCGATATAAACCGAGAGAAGTCATCACCGACACCAAAAGCAGTAAGTTTTGCCAATAGTGCACCATGCCACACTCTGTCAAACGCTTTTGAAATATCAAGAGCCACCACCCTACTTTCACCGAAATGATGGATTGAGTGGCACCATTTCTCTGAGAGATATGCCATAAGATCGCCAGTTGAACGACCCTTACGAAATCCATATTGACGATCACAAAGTAGTTTATGCGACTCCAGATACCTCATAAGGTGATGGTTAACCATGTTTTCCATTACTTTGGAGAGTGTAGAGCAAATTGCAATTGGGCGGTAATTTTCGGGGTTATTTGCCATACCCTTTTTGGGTATTGGTGTTACATTAGCAACCTTCCAGCACGATGGAAACTCACCAGTATGGTAAAGTATGCTGAAAAGGCGTGCTAATGGACGCGCAAGCGTAGAAGAGCACTGCTTCAAGACCAGTGCTGGAATGCCATCCGGTCCAGGAGTTTTGTTTATATCGAGGTCTTCCAAAACCCTTTTAACTGCTCGCGCCCGGAAGAATATCTTCGGCATAGTTACAGATACTCTTTCGAGCTCGGGAAGTGGCTGACTGCTTTCCGGCAAGCAGGAATTGCTTGCAAAGATTTCAGCCAACAGGTTAGCTTTGTCAACCGGGTCTGTGAATGCTTGGTCATTCTTTAAAAGAGTTGGAATTGATGAACTAGCACTGTTCTTTACTCTCTTAACGAAAGACCAAAAGGTCTTACTGCCCCGAGGAGCTGCAAGGACCTTGGCACGAAGGCGCTGTTCGTGAAGAGACTTTTCACGCCTAAGTACCTTGGCACACGAAGATCTTGCCTTTTTGCGTAGCAAATCAGTGTCTGGTGTTTTGTTTAAACGCCAGTTACTGAATGCTTCCTCTCTGGATCTGACTGCGTTTTTGCACGTCTGATTAAACCAAGATTTTGCTTTTGGTTTAATCGAAATCTGCTTGGAGGGGATGAATGTTTTCATCCCTAGCAATATAATGTTCTCGACCATTTTTGCTGAAGCATTTATGTCGTTATCTAGAAAACAAAGTTTCCAATTAAAATGCTCATAAATTAAATTACAAAAAATACTCAATTTTTTGAATTTTCTTTTATTATTTTAGTAATCAAAATGCTGTTTACACTATGTGTGTTCCACGTGAATAACGAAACAGTCCGAACTAGTATAAAAGCATTCCACGTAAAATTTAAATTTTTTCATTTCCTGTAAAAAATAGACCGAGGTTTTTCTTTGGGTAAGTTTGAACTAGAATTGAATAATCAGCTGTTTTATGTTTACATACATAGGTGTGTTACACGAGATCACGGACTAGTTGAACTAATGAGTGTAAAAAGCAAATTACTCTCCAAATTTGGAAATTTTACCCAAAACTGCTGGAACGCAAAAAAAAAAAAAAACTACAATTATAAATCAAAAACTTTTATCCAATTTTCAAATTCTCAGTTTCATATGTATGTAAACATAAAGCAGCTGATTACTCAATTCTAGTACGAACTTACCCATTTTGATTTGAATATCCATTTTCATAGGAGGTTTCAACAATATTAACGCACTGCTCAATTTTTTTAAGTTTTAAGCTACTCAATTGTTCTAAGAAGCTTGATGTTAAAGTGTGACACAACTAAAATCGTGCGTTATGGTTGGACCACTCTTTGTATTGACAACAATCGTCTGATAAATATCGTATGCTAGCTGGATGCAAGGTGTCGTATTTTATTAAGAAAAATATTAGAACTATTGTACGTACATCATTTTTGTTCCAATCTGTAACAAAAGGAACGACACAGACATTCAAGTTCGTTTCGATTAAGAGTATTTAAAACTAAATATTTGATATGAGCGTTTACGATAGCAACCGCTTTATGATGATATTGCAATTAATAACAACGTTCTATATAAACTTCAAAACGATTATATTCAGACATGCGTCTGAATATTTTATATGATTACTTAAAGTGGAAGAACTTTTCTTTAGCTTTTATTAAGATGATTCAAAAATCTAAACTCTCACCAATATATTACAGGGCTGTTTACAGATTTATAAGCTATGCATTATTAGGACTACCACAAGAACAGTTAGATCCAGTATCGGCTAAATTCCTTTCCAATGAATTTCAGGTAAACAATATGCCGTATATCAGTTAACGTTATTATTAATTTTACTTTTTTTTTTTGTAAAGAATCTTATAAATGAGGGAAACACCGACGAAGCTGATATTGACGTATGGAATATGAAGAGTAAAATTGAAGACTCACTGGATAATAATCGTGATGGTAAAATTAATAGCGAATCAATATCACTGGATCCATTAAATATTGCTGCATGGAGTTTTAAGTGTGTAAATAAATAATTTAAAATGATCGTCACAAATACAATTTGTGTAGACCAATTTCAATTATTGCTTTCAATATACATAATACATATATAATTATCAAGTTAACTATTATTTACATTAAGAGCTATAATTATACAAATAAAAAAATATAGCTGTCTTTTGTGCGTTTCTAGCTGTCTGCATTCAAATTTATATTCAATTATTTTTAAAACAGATAATGAGAACTATAAAGAAAAATGTAATAATTTTCCAAGCTTTGTTGGTGCTAACGACACCTCCTCGAGAGATTGCTAAAAATTTATAGGTTAAACTAAAATTTTGAAAATTTGTATATGCTGCCAAAAATATTTACTAAAGCAAGTTACTCTGTTTAAGATCATTTTTAATAAATTAAAATTTTTATTTAATTTAAATCGTCCTCATTCTCAGCAAGTTATTATAGTTACAAAGGATAATAATAATAATAAACTAAACATAAAAATTAAACTTTTAACAATTAAGCATACATACATATACTTATATGTACATTCAAATGGGCTAATGTTTATGTTAGTAACTCAATTCAAATGGGTTGCCGCAATGTGAATCCACCGAAAACGGAGCTTATATATTTCACCCATAGATACAATACTCTTCTTTTGGATATACCAACAATGAAGAGGGTTGAACTTAGACTGGCGAACAGTGTCAAATATATGGGAATCTATCTTGATTCTAAACTGCAGAAGAATTTCCAATATTGTATGGTAATAAAGCCTACGAGTATAATGTATGGTGGAAGACTTTGAAGAAAGCCACATATTGTGCAGTTATAGAAAGGATACTGAATACGTGTGCTTTGATAGTAACTAATACTACGTGCACTATGCCAAGCAAAGCGATGTTTGCTTGCTAACGGCCAGTGAGGTATGGTAGTGAAAATTCCTAGAACTTTTGATTACTATTCACCAACTCTTCCGTCTGATAAGAAATTTTGTCAAGAACGGTCTGCTAAACGGTCCAAATAGGCCGCCAAGATGACTTGGGAGTTGGTGGTAGCACCTTTATCCCACAGCATCAGAGGAAGATGCGTTGTAGGCTATGTAATGAATGCATCATGATGCGTAAATATTGTAGCGCACGAACAGTTAATAAACCAATCAAAAACCCAGATAGAAAAATCCAGTGCGTTCGGCTCGAATTTCGATGTCTTCTAACCCGTTTGGTATTGATAAAAGGATACCTTGCATGCGTCATTATGTCCCATCAGAATCGCCACCATAGTATGCAAGCTTTCTGGGGAAAGACCCCTCTGGGCCATAGCCATTGTACAATCATATACAGTCATGTTAGCCTCGTTTTCCGACAGTAAATCTCACTAGACAATTTTTCGCGCAGCCCTAAATTGACGCTTCACTTGGTTCTTATAGCTATTTAGTGGTATCCCTACCATGCATACAAACTATATGTCCCCTTGTTGTAAACGCGCCCCGCTGCAATATTTCCGTGCACTTCTCTATGCCACAGTACAACACAAAAGCTCCACTTTCAAACTTCTCACAATCGTTAAGAGATATCCATCATGAAGTAACCCGTTAGAAAAGTCTACACAGCTTTACTATCAGTACAGGTTCGGATATTCAACCCGTATATTTTATAGAAGCTCAATCAGTTAGTTGTTTATATTCAATATTCCAAGTCCAAATACACAAAATCTCTTGTCGGGCAGTAGAGTGACCAACACGTTACTTCCTTTCTCTTATGATTAAAATCTTTCGTACTAATTAGGCTACTTTTAATGAATTATACCAGATTTGTATTATGCTTTAAATATTATAAAATGATACTTTAATATTATAAAATGAAATATTATTTTAGCTTCTAACATTGATACCAATAAAAAATTATAAATAACTTGTTTTCTATGTTTCCCAGCTATCTATATGTCGACAATTCATAGGAGCTACCCTATAAAATGTCGACATATAGATAGCTGGGAAACATAGAAAACCAGCTATTTATAATTTTTTATTGGTATAGGGTGTTTTTTTAAGCCCGATAGAACTTGAAATTGTAAAAAATAACACAAAAAATTAAATTGTAATCAAAATTTTTTTTTATTCGAAAGATCAATACATGACATTAACATTTAAAAATGATTTCGGGCATATGGGCACCGCGGCTGTTCTTGACGAAGCGCATTCTGGACGTCCAATTTTGGGCCACTTTTTCGAGCACTGCTGGCCGTATGTCACGAACAACACGAACAATGCTGGCCTCCAAGACGTCAATTGTTGCTGGTTTATCAGCATAAACCAGTGACTTCACGTAGCCCCACAGGAAATAATCGAGAGGTGTCAAATCGCACGACCTTGGAGGCCAATTGACAGGTCCATTTCTCGAAATCAACTTATCGCCAAATTTTGATTTCAGTAAGTCGATGGTTGCGTTCGCCGTATGGCACGTAGCGCCATCCTGTTGAAACCACATCTCCTCCGGATCAATGTCATCCATATTTTCAAACAAAAAATCATTGATCATGGTGCGGTAACGATCTCCATTGACCGTAACGCGAGCTCCGGCCTCATTTTTGAAGAAATAAGGTCCGATGATGCCACCAGCATGAAAACCGCACCAAACAGTGCATTTTTCTGGATGTAATGGAGTCTGTAGGGTCTCTTGTGGATTGGTCTCACTCCATATGCGGCAATTTTGCTTATTAACAAACCCGTTAAGCCAAAAATGCGCCTCATCGCTGAACACAATTTTGCGTCTATAAGTTGCGCGAATCGACGACTGATTTTCAAAGTAAATTTGGATAATTTCGTAGCGTTGTTCAAGCGTGAGTCTATTCATGATGATTTGTCAGAGTATACTGAAACAAATAAAAAAAATGTTTCATCAAAATTTAATTTTTTGTGTTACTTTTTACAATTTAAAGTTCTATCTAGCTTAAAAAAACACCCTTTATTATTATTTTTCTATATAAACCATTTAGTTTAATATATATCGATCCTTTATTGCAACACAGATATCTCAAAAAATTAGCTTTTCAATTTAATGCAGAATTGTTAACAGTACTAGCTTCTATATTGTGCCAAAAATTTGTTCAAATTACTTTTAAACTGTTTGCTTTAGGAGATATTTTTTAACAGTTTTTTCATACAATATTGCATTGCAAATTTGTCAATATCACCTACCAAGATGAATGAATACTGACTCACATGTTTCAGGTCTTGCGTAGTCATTATATAACAAACTAAGTTTCAGTGGCAAATAAAGCCAAAAAATTTTTAGACTCCTTCAAGCGATGGGGCACGAAATTCATTATGCTACATAATATTGAATACAATAATACATCTTGCTGATTAGTAGAAAACTTTATCACAAAATCCGAGGCAAAGCTCATATTTTGAAATTTCATTTTATTCTTGTTAAAGGCCAACTATTTGTTTAAAACTTAAAACAAAAAGCTTTTATTTTGCTTTTACAAATAAACATGTAAATTTATTCATATTTTATAAAAAAATTTTTCTTAATCTAAATTAAAAATATTATTTTAAACTTGTATTTTTTTATATAATCAGTTCATTTTTGTCTAATATTAATATGTAAAACTGTGAAAAAATACACTTTAATAAAAATAAAGTTAAATGGAATATAATAAATTTTATACCAAACTAAATATTTTAGTTTTGTTCGGCAGTATTATCAGTGGAAGAATTTGTTAATTAACATATACGCCTGGATTAAAATAAAGAATTTTGTTAAATCCAATATTTACATAACTTGCGGTTTGTAGCTCTCCCATATTAGTACGTAATTTTGCGATGCCGGCTTGAATAATTTTAAGCATTTCTTCGAACGATGTATTATGCGCATGTTCAGCCATGATATCTACAAAGCTCTGTATGTACCAAGAACCATCTTCTACATCACGATGAGCTACAAAGCCTGCTGTCGTAGCGTAACATTTGATAACATCAGAAAGTTGAGATATATTGTTAATAGATCGCTTCAAGGAACCAATGCTTTCGGTTTGTGTTTTGTTTATAAATGTTACGCCCTTATCTGATATTTCGCCACGGCAATAAGGATAAATAAAAATTTTCGGTTTGCCTACCAGTTGCGTACAGTTTTCATGATAAAAACGCTTTTCAATTTCTTCTACCTTAACAACTGAGCCATCGGTAAAAGTAATAAATTGAACACCATCCACCAGTGTACCATGAGTCATTAAAGCCATGACAAAACATTCTGTATTTTTTATTTCATCCAATTTCAGCAGCTGGTCAAGAAGTTCGAAAAATTTTTTTTGTGATAGATTTTTGTAGGCGTACAATTTAAAGCCGAGTTGCTTAAATAGTGACAAAAGCGAATGAGCATCTTCATCTGCTCCCAATCTCCTTTCATCTGCAGGAAAATCCACTATATTAACCATGAAAAACACACCCCGATTAATTTTATTTTCCATTGGATAACTCTCAATACTGGGATGCTTAGTAATGGTTTTGGCTTTTCGTACATTAACATTTTTCTTAGGTTGAATTGAGTCTTCATATATGTGTAAAGTTATATCTTTGTCACTTGATAGCGTGCGTGACAACTAGAAAACAACAAAAAGAAAAAACAGTTACTAAAGAAGTTTGCATTAAATAAATAATATAAATATGTATAAAAAAAGAATATAATGAAAGTACTTAAGCAAAGCTCGCGTTAAAGTTGTCTAATCGTAAAATTATTTCTTTATTTACTCATTGATTTCTACACAGTACTATACAAGACAGCGCTAAAGCTGCCTTGGTACTGTGTTACTATTTATTTATTTAAAGGATAAGCAATCTTAAAAAGAAGTTAAAATAACTTACATCTATAAAACAATGGCTACTTTAGCCTTCAGCTTTTATATTTAGTAAATGCAAATCTGCTATTTTCTGCTAACTCTGACCCTGGGGCAGAGTTCGGACGTATTGCAATCTACTAGAAATTTATATGTGATTAAGGTGTGACCTAGTCTGATCCGTAAGTATTTTGTGTAATCTACCATAGATAGGGTTCTTTGGCGTTCCGGTTAAGATAGTTTGGAACATTGATTTTGTTTTCGTTAATTTCTTTGTAACAAATCGATGTTGCTGGCCATATTTAGTTCTGTTCCGACAATAATTTGTTAATATAAGAAGTTATCTTGCCTACGTTAATGTTTGGTTGTAAATTTACGGGCGATTTAAGGGTAAGTTAAGTTGTCCGATCGCCATTTCATTGCCTGGTATGCAGCAGTGTCTTGGCACCCACATAATGACAATGTTTTGAAACGAATGTACTAAGATATAAAGTTAAATTTTTGAGAATATCTTTCAAAGATTTCCAAGTCTACTGATTATTAGGATAGCTCCTATGAAATGTCGATATATAGACAGCTAGGAAACATAGAAAACAAACTGTTTATAATATCAATATTAGAAGCTAATATAGTGAAATGTCGATATATAGACAGCTAGGAAACATAGAAAACAAACTGTTTATAATATCAATATTAGAAGCTAATAAACATTGAATTTTTGTTCTCGGCTTTTTGATGTTAAAAAAGACAAATCCTAGCAACCAACGCTTGTTCATTTGTTTGAAACGCGTAAAGTAGGAAAAGTAGAGGCGTGTTCAAGAAAAAGCTTGTTTTCTGTGTTTTGACGGGTATTATTAAAACATTTTACTTTTTAAATTCTCAATAATTTATTTAGATGATTGGGATATAAAGCTCAATGTTTCAGAATATCTTCAAAAGATTTTTACTGATGAATATGTTAGCTCTATGAAATGTCGGAAACATAGAAAACAAGCTGTTTATAATTTTTTGACTGTTTCAACTACTTTAATAAAATTTCTGATGAATTTTTTTTTTTGGAAATGGTGTAAAATTAATTCCCTTTGCTCTACCGTTGTAATTTAAAAATTTTTATGAGTCATCACTAGAAGTTATAAGATGAACTAGTCAGCAGAATACATCGCTAGAAGAAAAAGGTCGAACAAAAAGTTTGAAAAAAGCCTGTGGAAAAGTCTTGACGATAAAACTGTGTGAATGGCAGTTTTGTGGCAAGGAAACACCATATATGAAACACTAAATCAGTTTATTTGGTGTCTGAAAAGTTAATTTCTGAAATCGTTATAATATGCTTACCTGTCTACACGTCCCATCTCTGTCATCAATATTGTTGCACGCAACATTTAAATTATTCATATCATCGTTGCCAGAAGTTGGTTCACCCTTCTCTTTGCTTGAACTGATTGAAATCATGCGTTCATCAACACCGAACAAGATTTTTGAAGCTTCCTTGTACTTTAAATCGTTGAAAATTCTGCGTAATTTTTCAAATGCGTCAGGACCTCTTTTCGTTATTTTCGTAAACAATCTTTTATGACGCTCTCGGTTCATGGTGTCGTCGTCACAAGGCTCTGCTAATAATTTGTCTGGCTCAATTTGGTATATGTTTTGTATCATTACGGGCGTCAACAGTCTATAATCAAAACAAGCCTGACACAATTTGTTAAACTCCGTAAGATTGACTAATGAATCTACATTCTGCAAAATACGATTCCGTTGGTTAGCATCCATTGTGATTTAGTTTTTCCCGATTGTTTTAGTGACGTAGTTGATATTGCCTTCAACGCTATTATGTGGTTGTTAATGAAAATTATATATCTATGTAGGTAGTAATTTGTTGTTTAGGAAATGATTTTTGATTACTTTCAAATATGGCTTTTGTCGTTTTCCTCTCTACCCCTTTCCTTAATCAGTCAGCTACTTCAATAAAGAAATATTTTAAGTTCCACAGTCTATCTCCTTTGTTTGGTTTAACCTCTTCCCCACTATAATGCTGCAACGGCCTTTGTTTCGTTTACTATCCTTATTTTCTCAAAAGCAAATTATTTTAATATCCTTATAATTTTATCTAATTAACAATTTATTTCTAATTGTTTGACTATAAAAATTTTTTAAAAATTGATGAATTTTATTAAAATTTCTTTTGAAACAAAAGGTAAGAGACCACTATTGCACTTGCTCGTTTGATTAACTAAATAATAATAACTAAATAAATGATGATGAAATTACAAATAAATAATAACAGTACACAGTTGTAAAATATTGTACTTTTACAGAATGATTCAACATAAAACAGAGCTGTTTATATCCTAAATACGCAGAGGTTCCGACAGTTGTTCGCTAATTTGTGTTCCGAACGTCGCTAATTCACATATCTTTACAAAAAAAAAAAAAAAAAAACAAATCGTAGCAACCAACGGTTGTTCATTTCTTTGAAAGGTGTAAAGAAATGTTAGAGACGTGTATAAATGAAAAAGCTTGTTTTTTGTGATTTGATGGATATTATTAGAGCATTTTTCATTTTAAATTCTCAGCAATTTATTTAGATTGTTGGAATATAATGTTGAATGTTTGAGAGTATCTTTAAAAATTTCCAAAGTTTACAGATGATTAGGGCAGCTCCTATGAAATGTCGTCATATGGATAGCTGGGAAATATAGAAAATAAGCTATTTATATATATATATATATATATATATATATATATATATATATATATATATATATATATATATATATATATATATATGTATATATATATTTTTTTTTAAATTAAATTTTTAATCTGTACATATGTACAAGGTGGCGCAAAAGTAATACTCCTATCAGAAAATGCTACAAATTTTGTGATTTGCCCCTAATGTCAGTTCTGTTTTGACATTTGTGTAGTAAATACAAGCGAAATACACGTTAATAAACAATGTTACGCTACACTGCTCCAGAACGCGGAATATTGGTGACCATTTATTTGGCTCCAAGAGGAAAATAATTTTTCATCAAAAATAAACGTGAGTGATGAGGCCCATTTCAATCTTAGCGGGTACGTAAATATGCAAAATTTACGCTTCTGCGTAAAAGTAATCCACAAGAAGAATCAAACTTTTTCATTTTTTTTTTAATTACAGCCAAAAAACATCAGAAGGTTATTTTTGCGCCACCCTGTACATCGGGTTTTAGTTCAAGTTTACGAACGAACAGATTCGTTATCTGTGAACTGGCACTAAATGTTATATTATCATAAATCCATTTTAAAATTTGTTTCAGATTATTCAAACTACTTTTTTTAATTGCAAATTAAAAAACACTTCCGATATAGTGTGAGTTTTGTTTTAGCTCACAGAGTTGTGTTTTCAGTACAAACATTAATGAAACCCGCAGTGTTGTTAGATCGTAAGATTTATCTTATTTTATTATCAATTTAAAATATAATAGAATACATACTTTTTCTATGAAGTTAATTGTAGAAAATAAAAGATTTTAAAAACAAGATGACTATTGATTTTTTGTCGCCCTGCGTTCTACTTGCACGAACTCGTTTTGGTTAGAATCCATTTTTATTTTAAACGATATTTTTTACATCTGATAGCATTATACTTAAGTATGTATGTGCATACAAAAGATATTAGTCCTCTTTGAATATACATATATTTAGCTGATATGTTTTTATTTATTGAAATCACAAAGTATAATTAAAAGCAGAAAAGAATAAAATGCATGATTTCACTACTAAACGGAATGCTCTTTTTGCATGCTTGGACGATGCAAGCAATGAACTTAAAGGAACTCTTTTGGATCAATCCAATTCATGTAAAGCTCTAATAAAGACTGGTGATGGAGGTTTCGAAATGAATTATCGCCACGGTAAAGTCATAAAACATCAACATACTTTACAGCATTTGAGAGGAAAGGAAAGTATTTTTAAGAAACCGGAACTACCAATTGCTAGATGTGTTAAGCCTAGGAAGCTGCCTGATTATCAGGTATGAATGTTAATATTATATATGTATAAATAAATTATAACAAAAACTTAAATTTCGTTTAAAGATAAATCCACACAAATGGAAGAAATATTCACTGGAGGATGTTGATATATCGGACCAAACAAACTCGACAGCAGCCATTGCTTTTCTAAGACAAATTGAGAAACAAAAGGATGGTATGGAGTGCCCAGAGAAATATGAAGAAAAAAGAATTGAATTTAAAAAGTCGAGTAAAATACGACGTAATTTGAAGTCTATAGAATCTGCGGAACAAATGGATGTTGAAGTTGATTCACCTAAACTTAAAGGCTCCAAGTTGGTTATGCCTGAGTATGTAATTGGACAGAAGACAACTTTAAGGAAAAAACCTTTAAGTAGATCTATACCTAGCAATGGAAAGCAAGAAAGAGCTGCAGGAAAATTATTGCTATCACATTTGCAGCAAGATGATGAAAATTAAAACTTGATTGTTTTTGTAAAAATAAGTTTTAGATATAAAACTAATAATAAGCGTTTTAAGATTAAATAAACTTAAATGAGTTGAATTTGAATTGATCTTTTATACATTAAAAATTAAGAAAAACACAAATACTTTGATATTGTTGTAATCAGGTACCAAGGCCCTAAATTCACACTTTTGAATTTGTGTTTTTAGTGATTTTAATAGATTTTAACTACGCCTTCTAACCAAGATTTGACAGAATACAAGCAAATGTACAAAATAATAATGCCCCATATTCCAAGAGGTGTCATCGTCGTCACTCAGTGTCAAATAACATTCGCCTTCGACAGCAATTATGTATTCTTTGATAGGCCTTCGGTATTTCCTAGACCTAAGCGATAGATAGAAGCTGTCGACACAACATTCAATTGTTTTTGGCAATGAGTAAATAAATGAAAAAATGTTTGTGTCGACTTCATGTGATGACGTTGACGCCTTGTGGAATATGGGGGAATATGTTGATAAATACTGGGGCCAAATCACCGCATTCGATATTGAACAAGAGACAATATCGAATCATGTTGGTTCACACAAGATTGGCAAGCGAATCATGAATGAGAGAGCAAAGCTCGAATATAAGCCTTCGTGTGAACATGCTATTAGAGCCCAGATCATACTTGTAGCGCTTTGAAACAATGCATATTTTAATAAAACCACTTGTTTTTTATTTTTTTGACATATAGATACATACATATATATACATATGTATGTATGTATAACATTTATTTATTTATTTTTTTCGGTGTAATTAATTTTTCTTCACAAAAAGTAGTTGTTTGTTTTACATTTGTTGAATTGTTCAATGTATTGTTTTAATAAATTAATAATAAATGCATTAAACTATATTAAAGAGAATGTTTTAAATACTAAAATTCTACAATCGGTTTGATTACATACATACGAACACACAATATTCTACACAACAGTTCGATTTTGTCAAAAAAATTAATTGCAATTATGCATTTGATATTTTCTTTTTTAAGTATAAATTTGATAAAGGATTCTGTTTTCAAAGTGAAACTGCAAACATTATAGTTAACAAATTGTATATAATCTGCATTTACATCAAATAAATTTAGGAAACTGATATCTATAATAAATTTTTGGTTACTATCAGTGATCAATTTAAGTGACAGTTCACGGATAACGAATGTTTAGCTTTAAATATAATTGCGCGAACGAACGAACAGCTTCGTTACCCGAGAACTGGCATTAAATTAAAAAAAAATTGTTTTTTAATTGGTTTAGAATTTCTTTGATAAATGAAAGCATTATGCATTTCGATTTTAAAAATAAATTAGTATTGCAATATCGAGCTAACGAAGTTGATAAATTTCAATAGGAATTTTACATATTTTATTAATGGTAAGTTTGGAATACATAGATCGATTTCGTAGCTACCCTGTGTGAGATTTTAACTTCGATTTTTAAAAATAAAATTATGAGCTAGCAATAAGTTGTTATCAAACTTGGAGATGATAGTGAATTTTATATGTTTCTCAACAAGATTCAAAATGAACCCGAACATGGTTCGCTCGCAAAGGTTTGTATGGCGAAGAAGAATTACGTCTTCCTCTGAACAGTCTGTAACTCACATCTACTCACACTAACAGTTTTACTTTAATTTAGTTTTATAAAGCAACGGTTTGCTTGTACCAAAAAGTGGCTGATCAAAAGGATTGAAAGTGTATGTGATCGTCGCGCCATGTTTGAAGCCTGCAAGTAATTTAAATCTGTCTACAATTGAATTTAAGTTTCTGAATTTAGATATTACGTTACGACCTTTTGTCGAACGGTTTACGAAAAAATATGAACATAAATACTAACATTTTTTACTTTAATTTTTCCTAATTCAGTTTCATAGTACAACTATTTGCTTGCGCTAACAAGTGGCTGAGCATACGATTTGAAGTGTTCATGTAACGTATTTCTCTGTTAGATTGAACTTAACGTTATGATTTTAGCTACTAGGTTGCACGTAGACCCTTTCTCGGACAGTTTACGAAAAAATCATGAACATAACGACTAAAACTTTTGGCTCTAATTTTGCTTAATTCAGTTTCACAACACGGCAACTTTTTGCTTGTGCTAACAAGTGTCTGAGGAAACGATTTGAAAGAATATGTGCTCATCGTGCTATCTTTCAGATGTTCATATAACAGATTGCCTGTGTGGACGGGTAGTATGCTATTTAAGAACTCACTGGAAATGGGCAGCGGTGGGGAAGATTTTCTATGTTTAATGTATTCTCTTGTTTTTATAGCGCTGATAGTAACACATACTCTAGATTTGCAAGAATTGTAACAGCAGTTTAAGGTTCCCGCTGGCGTTAATATAAAATTTTTTATTTTGATGCAATGCAAACAATTTTTTGGGAATGACGAGTAAGTAATTCACAGATTTTTTTTAATTAATCAAAAAGTAGAGGGTTTTCAGTATAGATGTACTCACAGCTTGTAGTAATGAGTGTTTTCTTTAAATAAATTATTTTATTGCAGATCTTGATTTTTTGTTATAAAAAATTTAACAAAACTATATGTAATTTGCAATATTTTGCTAACATTATTAGGAAAAATTGAAATAATAATAAGTTTTAAAATGATAATAACTTTTGAAAATAATAATAATCATTTTTGAAGCAATAATATAAACTTTTAAAATAATGATAATACTTTTTAAAGCTATAGTATTAATTTGTAATATAATAATTTTTGAAATAATAATAATTTTAAGTTTTACTGAATACTAATAATGTTTTGTTAAATTTTTAAACGATTAACGGCCGTATTTATAAAAAAAATATTGTATGTTTATTAAACACTTATTTGACAAATTTTTTATAGAAATTTGGCAAATAACAGTGTAATACGCATACAATATTTTTTATGAATAAGGCCATAAGCAATTAAGATCTGAAGCCTCAACAAATTAATTTCTTAAATAAACCAGAACGAGAATAAACAATATAAGTATTTAAGTAATTAGATTTTTTAGTTAAGTCTTTAGTATGTAATAGAAGAGATTAAAAATAGTTTTGAGTTTTAAAAGAGAAACTTAACATTTTTTTTTTATTAATTGTTTTAATCACATTTAATCACTAGTTTATAAAGTAGTTTTTTTTTCCATTTTTAAAAATTTTCAATTAAAAAAACATTAAAAAGAAAAATAAAAATCATATTTTTTTAAAATTATTTTAAGCTCAAATTTGTTTTGATTTTGTTTTCTTAAATTAATAAAATAATTTTGTTTTTTTATATCTTAAAAAATATTTATATCTTTAACTTATATAAATAACAATTTTAATTATTTTTTAATATTTTTGTTTTGTTTTACAAATAAAATAAAAAAAAAATCAGTCCAAATTGAGCTTTGATTTTTTTGTTTTAATTTTTGTTTTTTTTTTCTTACTTTATTTTAACAAAAAGTTAAAAACTTTTAACAAACGATATGTTGCTTTAAATTACAATAAGGTTTTTTTCTCATTGGGTAAATATGATTTTCTTTGTTAGTTTATTTTCATATAGTAGTTTCATAAGATATAAAGTAAACGATTTTGCTTTTCCTCTTTTTTGTTAATTTAATTCTCATTACAATTATTAACGTAAACAATTGAATAAACAAAAATTTTTTTATTATTTAATAAAAATAGTAAACATTAAAGGGAAATTAAGTGGATCAGCAAGTAAAAGCTCAGACAAATTTTGCTAAGTGATTTTTAAAACTTGTATATAGAGTGCTGATTTTGATAGGGAATGCAAATAAAGTGTCTTACATATTTCAAAATATTTTGGACGAATAATGAATATCCGAACAACTACCAGCCTAATAACATAATGCCTTTTTGATTTTTAAAATTGAAATGTAGGGGGCTAATTTTGAGAGAGAATACAAATAAAGAGTCTTATAGATTTGAAAATATTTTGGACGAATAATGAATACCCGAAATATCACCAGCCTAATAACTTATGTTCTCTGTATCTTATTTTTGATTCATCGTGACCATTTTTTGCCTAAAGTTTGTCAACTGCTTCTTAATTTACATCAAATTCAATGATTTATTGTAGTCATTAAGGAAGCGCTTCATTCATAATGCTTTTGTTTCTAAAAAAATGTATAATTTTATTTATTTATGTTCATTTCTAGAACATTTATTGCTTTGCGGCAATTTTTTTTTTCTACAAAATTCACCATTTCTAATGGCAAAATATTTACACTTTATGCCCTGTCAGTGCTGCCATGAGCTAAAAATTATTACAACCAAATGTTACCAAATTATCAAAAAGTTACCAAAATTAATATGAATTTATTTTTACTTAACAAACATATGTATAAATTGAGTTTAGTTTTAATACAATATAAGAGATTTTTCAACTTTATAGTTAAATAGTATCATAATTACAAAACAAGAAAACAAAATTTAGTTCAACTTTTATTTGAATTGCCTGTAGACAACCAAAAGGCCCACTTTTTAGGATTAAAACTCCTTATTTAAATTATTTTTTATATTAAAAATATATGTAAGAAATAATAAGAAGTATACTGTTAAACTTAAATTGCCTAAAAGCTTCCTCATCAATTCACATGATTTAAAATCGTTTATTTCAAAATATATTAATACAAAATTTAATTGCATTTTCTGGTGCCAGCAACCAGGTTAAAGAAATGTAAAATATTTTGTGTGGTTTTACATTGGAATAATTTATTAGTTGTAATCTAGTTTAGTTAGGAGATTTATTGACGGCGCTCATATATTCTTCAAAATGACACCTCCCGTAACCGCACAAACTTTGTTTAATCGAGATTTTCTTATGTTTTCCATACAAAATTTTTCCTTACAGCCGGACACCAACGTTGCCAACTTTGAAATTTTATTATTTATTTATTTAGTAACTACACAGTTGCAAAGTAAATTTGCAAAGTATAGGATGCACAGCATGGGCGTGGTGACAAAGACCATAATGCCCAAGATGGTATTAACAGTACTTTTGTAGCGGTGCTGTGACTAGCTCTAACGACCTATGCCTTCACATAGGAAGTTTCCACGTGGTTAACAAAGAATAGCCCCTAAAAAAACTGTAAACCAATACAGTTAGTTGAGGCAAACCGTTAACCAGTGCGAGTGAGACGCAAAACTGTCGAAGAGCGAATAACAAACACAAGCCTGACCGCACTTAAGAAATAATTACGATGACGCGAGAGCTGTTCTTCAGCCCAGAGCTGCTTTACGACTGTTTGCAATTTTAAAACGCATCAAAATTAAGAAAAAAAGCGCGTTGTTTCAACAAAAACGCACCGAATATCGAATTTTCGTTAAAAAAACCCATTTTGTATTAAAAGATTATAACATTTTTCTATTAAAAACACGATAATGAAACAGCCTTTTAATCGACTATTATACAAACAAACTGGGTAGAGTAGTACCGCCTAATGACATGCCATCAAATTTATTCAATAGCTAGAGTTCGTGTTTGTCAAACTTGACCTTTAGTACGACTCTGTGACTTTCATTGTTTCTTTGCTGCCCGTCTACATTAATATGAAATGCTGTTATAACAAACCTTTGACGGCCCGATTGTTACAAGGTGGAGTACACGTATATCTTGATTTTTCATTATTTTAACTCCGTCAACAAGAGCACATCATCACTTTTTATGCCCTTTTTTATAGTTTGTGGAAAAAAATATATTTTTATTGCAAAATTTGCAATTTAAAATATAAATTTGAACTTTTTATTTACAATTTCTTTGAATTTAAAACTATTATTACTTTTCTCATATTAAAATGTAATTTTCTGTTAAGATAGAGCTTTTAAAAGAGACGTCTTAACAACCGTGTACTTTGCAATAATTATATCGATATTTTATCAAATGTATTATTCAGCAACATTATTTAATTATATTCCCTGTTGACCGAAATCAGCTGTTACATTTACTGCCTATTATTAGTTATACCAAACTACAGCTGCTTACCGTCGCTAAAATATACTGCAGGAGCACATAATCGTTACAGCAAGAAATTTACGATTATCGGATCCTTAAAAGTTACAGAATCGCACTACAAGCCATCAAACTCTATTAATATCAATTCTATCAAACACAATGCAAATTTCATTTATGTTCTCGGAAGCGAAATCAATCGAAAGAAAAATTAAATTTGGCAGAATTGTTGCAAACTAATGGACGCGGCGAACTTCGTCTCGCCCCAATTTTCGATTTTTCCAATTTTACGACTTTTGCGGAGAGATTTTGCAATATTCCGCATATTCCATGATTTACACTACGAACTTTCAATTTTTTGATTTGGAAAGCCATTAAGAAATAATTTCATACAAAATCTCGCCTCTCGATTTTTCCGACTTTTTCGGAGAGATTTTCCAACATTTTCTTCTTTCTCCTCGAAAATACGAACAACTGACTAAAAATTTTACAGAAATCGGCCCAGCCGCTCTCATTTTATGAATTACTATACATTTTTTACCCCATAGATATGTAGATAGAAAAAGATGATGTTTACCATAATCAGTATTTAATGCAAACGTTTGGAAAAATTTAATCATATAATTAATAATTTAGTCATTTATTAATTGATGCGCCATGAACTTCACTATCTCTGTCCGCATTTATTGTAATATTTGACAAACTTTGCAGTAAAGTTTATAAAACAAAATGTTTCTTTTTCTTTCGATAATATGTATAATAATGTTTTGATTTTGATCTGCAAAAGAAACGTAAAAATTTTTGACACATGAATACTTTTTAAAAAATGCACATTTAGAAATAGCGCACCACGCACCGACTAAGGAATAATTTGAATAAAAAAGATATTAAAGAACTAAAAAACAATTTAATTTAAGAACTAAAGAGTAATTTAAAAAAAAGCACCAAAAACGGCGCGAAACACACAGAGTTGACAACGCTGCCGGACTCTTTAATACCCGGATACGGACACTAAATTAAAAAAAAAAATGGTGGTCATAAACAGAAATCTTTTTTTAAATTTTTTAGTTTTAAGATTTGAATACTTATTGTTAGTTCATTTTGAAGATTCAATAAAGAAATGAGCAGACAGAAGCATTGGATATAAGGAGAATTAATTATCAAAATTAAATCACTGTGATTGAAAGAAACTCAGCAACTAGAGTTGTATTTAATCAAATTTACCAGCAAAAGAAGAGTAGTTTTTATTATTTAAGTTAATAAAATTGTTCGGTCAATTAAATGGCTTTGACGAATTTTTAAATAGAGTTAGTTCGCGAACGAACTAGTGCAACTGAACTATTCACTTGCGGAAGCTGAGCCGATCAATTTTGCGAGATCGTTTAGATCCGTAGTTCATGTTTCTTTTTCAATGCTAAATTGTCAGAGATATAAAGGCCAATGAAATTTCGTGTTATAAAATTTAATAAAAAATGTTTAATGACAAAACCGTCAGCTTTGCTATTACTGGTTTTTATGCAGCATGGCCACACATCAAACTGTTTCTTCCCAACAAACACTAAAGTTTGATTTCAAATTGTGACTGATTTGAAATCAAACGTTTTCTAAAGCAACAAATTTTTGATACTGATTTGAATTCATATTGAAAAAGATAACGAAAAAATGAAATTATTTTCAAATTGAGAAATTCATTTATTCTCAACTTAGTGTCAAATGTAATTCTCAAATGTTTTTCAAATGTGTATTGTGAAGTAGAATACAAATAAAAATTAATTTCTGCTTTACAAATTCATTGATTTATTTGCGATTTTTAATTTGACTTTTCTATTATTATTATTTATTTTATTATTACTATTTTTCTTAGTCTTGAAATTCTCGAAAGGACAAAGTAATTGGTTCCTCATATTTTTATAGTAGATTTTTGTATAGTTCTACAACGGGTTTCAGTTCAAGTTTTTATCTTTCTTAAGTTTTCTTAAGAAAGATTTTTTACAATACAAATTTGCTGAGATCAATAATTTTTGATTGAAGAGACTAGAAGAATAATAATCAAACCTTGAACTAGGGCTATGGCGTATCATAAAACGAGTTCAAATCCGAAAATCGACAATCGAATGCATAAATAGAGCCATACTTATAAAATCGAAAAACCAGGCTTGCCAGAAGTCGCTCTTTTTAGTGTGCACTTCCACTACTTTTGGTATCTGTTTTCTTTAACAGAATTCTTTTTTAATTACTTAGCATAGTTTTAGGCTGGTTGTTAAAAACGCTATTTAACAATTATATAATATGAATTCAATATTAAAAAAAAATAACTTAGCTTGAACAAACAATTAAGAGCACTAGTGTGGTAATAATAGTGGAATAAAATATATAATAAAATAAAATATTATAATAATATTAGGAAGATCTATAATATTTGAATATCAGGTTAACAATTATAGTCTAAAGAAATTTTTGTTACTTTTTTGTACATAACGTTTTATTAATAAATATTTTTTTTTTATGTTAATATTTCATAAAGTTTTTATCTTTGTTTCAGTGTAAAGATGTATAGATTTTTGAAAAATTTTTTATATATATTATAATAATATTTTGATTGTCCAATAGTACGTGTAATAAGTAGAATTAGAAGGTATTTTAGGAGTGGTTTGGGTTCATAGTTTAGTAAGAATTATATTCAAAGTATATTACATATGTCTTTTTCTTAATTAACAAAAAAATATTACAAAAAGGATATGCAAATTGTTAAAATTGTTTATTAAAATATTTAGTTTAACATTAAGATTTTAAAATATAGAATTGACAAATATATGTGTATATCTAATCAAATTATTTGTTCATTTATATCTAGTTAATATATATTATATATAAAGAGTCTAAAAGGATTTTGTGTTTTGTTTTGTTAAATATATTGCTAAGTACTAAACATTTATTAAGTTTTGAACACCAAATCAATTTAATTAAAAAGAAATTTTAAAAATGTTGATTTCCTAGATCAAGGGTTTTAAGATATTAAATATGTTGGTTTTCTTTTAATAAAAACACAAATTTTTAATTTCGGAAAAAAGTGTCTTTAGGTTTTTAGGGATTTTTATTTGTTCCCTGATCAAATGTGCAAATAATGGAGTTATGTCGTTTTATAATTGGTTCCCTTTTTATCTTAGTAGTATTTATGTGTTTCATTATCGTATTACGAGTAATAATGTTACAAGCACATGCGTCAATAACTTAACATGAAGAAAGCATTAGTGATACATATAATTAATGATCTAAAAAGAAAACTAATTGAGTATTAAATTTTGCCAAGAGGCGTCATCGCCATCACGTCGAAACCATATCAATAGTCTCTGAGCTGTATGCTTGTCTTCGACAGCAATTATCTATTCTTTGACATTACTCTCTAGACCTAAGCGATAGATAGATATTACGCTTATACGCAGCCTATTCACAAATAAAAACTATTTGCAAATAACTAACTCACTGTTTATCCATCAATTTGTCCATGAAAAAGTTTGATTTTTTTGATATGGCTTATATTCAAAATATAAATAATTGGTAGCACTGTTAGTGTAAATTTTGATTACTTCACTCAGAGAAAAAATTATCTTCATATTGATGACGCCAGGTCATCAGAATTGTGACATCAATATTATGTAATTTGTCATGGGTGCCTCGATGACTGATTTGGTAGAGTACTCGAGGTCGCAGGTTCGATTCCTGCCTCAGACCCTGGGTGTTACTGCAGACAAGCAAAAAAGTTTCGCAGTTTTTGTGTCTGTTCTTCTTAAAAAAAAAAAAAAATCTTTAATGTGAACTCTGACATCAATCTCAATGATAAAAGTCATCAAAGAATTTTGTCATAAATTGAGTATCATCAATGCTACAATTGTGGTGACATCAATTCAATGATACATTTTATTAATAATTATAATAGATATAAGTAGACAAAATTTATAAAAAAAGGAAATAGTTAATACTTTCTATAGGCAAACAAGTGTAGCTATGAAGCGAATACATACATCATATTGATGACATTTAGTCATCACATGTGGCGTTAGATAAATAACGAATTCAATGAGAGCATAGAGAATAAAATAAAGAGTAGTTTCTCATACACACAATTAACATATGATAATGCGACACGCAGATATTATATTGATGACAGTATGGCATCAAAAGTATTAGAACATTTTTAATTCTCATTGATTTCTTGAAAACAGCAAAATATAAAGCTACATGATTGAACATATTTTCAAAATCATTAAATTTAACCAGAGCTTAAGTTTAGTTAATGATAGCATGTGATGGTACTGATGACATTTTGACATTAATGAGATTTATACATCAAATTATAGTTGGTCTGATGTTAATGTGCTATTCTATTGATAATATTTTGTCATATTGACTTCATATCGAAGATATGCGATATTAGAGTGCAGCTACATTGATCGCATGCGCACATGAAACGTATTACAATAAAGCATCACCATGATGTCAGTATGACAAGTCATTGATGAAATCATTGTCATAATTACTGCTAATGATAATTAGAGCAAATGATGATGAAAACTGTTATGAGGTCAAAAATGATGACATTTATCATTACATTGATGTTAAAATACATCACAGTTATGACGGATTTTCTATGAGTGTATAATAATAAAAGAAAAACCAAAAAATTAGATATTTTTTGTAATTCAATTAAAGCAAATAATAATAAATAGTTGCAGTATTTGCTTCTGCAGGAAATTTTTACGCTATGTTATGTGGTACTAAGAGTATCACATCGATAAAAACTGTGAAAACGTCAAGTAAAGTGGCAACTTTTTATACTTTATTTGCCAATTGTTTTTTAATTAGTAATTGTTTGCGCAATTTAGCTATTCGCAAAAAAAAAAGTATTGTTTATTATACACCTATGAGGAATTTTTTCCATTTGCAAATTTTTATTCGCAAATAACCTGCACGTATAAACATAGTAAGAGACTGTCCATAATATCTAATTGTTGTTGATAACGAGGAATGAACGCCAAATTTTTCAGCCCGAATTCATGTGACTACGATGGCGACTCTTGGATCAAAGGGGAATATGTACGTACGAATGTTTATGTATGTACTCACATTTCATTTGACTCGTTGTATCCTGCTAACTTCATGCTAAACTAATGTATTGCATATCCTTGTTAAAATTTAAACTTCAATTAAGTTAAACTAAAAGTGATTTCTACACATAGAAGAATAATTTTCACATTTGTGGTAAAAATCATGTTCCGGTAATTTGGCCCTGGCTTTATTTTAAAAAATTAGTTTCAATGCATAAATTAATATTAAGAAATATTTTATCTGGCAATTGGAACGCGAATTGCTGGGTACAAAAATAATAATTTTATAAATGAAATAATGCTTATTATTTCTTTATTTCGACCGTTTTTTCCTTTCTTAATATGTGTAATTGTTTGAGCTTAAGGTCTTTCTTGGAATTTTTAGTTTTTTTGGTTTTTAATTATCTGATTTGCATTTTTTTTTTTTTTTAACTCGTTTTAGTACTTTTTGCTGTATGTTAATTGTTAACACATACTAATATACATACATATGTATGTAGTTCTAATAGTTCAAGATGAAATCAGATAATTATCATTTGAACAAAATCATTAATAAAAACTACTCGTATTTTAACATTATTTCATTTATAATTGTTCGAGCTTAAGGTCTTTCTTGGAATTTTTACTTTTTTTGGTTTTTAATTATCTGGCAATATTTCGCTTTCCTTTGGATAGGTTCTTCAGGCCAAATAATATTTATTTAAATATTATTTGGCCTGAAGAAGCTATCCAAAGGAAAGCGAAATATTGCCAGATAATTAAAAACCAAAAAAAGTAAAAATTCCAAGAAAGACCTTAAGCTCGAACAATTATAAATGAAATAATGTTAAAATACGAGTAGTTTTTATTAATGATTTTGTTCAAATGATAATTATCTGATTTCATCTTGAACTATTAGAACTACATACATATGTATGTATATTAGTATGTGTTAACAATTAACATACAGCAAAAAGTACTAAAACGAGTTAAAAAAAAAAAAAAATGCAAATCAACATGTTGTTGTTGCTGCTGCAAAACATTATTACATTTAAGGAATGATTAAAATTTCAACACCAAAAATTTCGAAAATCATATCACACTAACTAAATCTTATAGACAAACTTCTCAACAATACAATGGGACCCAACTAGAATTCTGAGTTTTCGAGATCAAACACCTTTTCGGCACTAACCTACTGCCTAGCTTACGATGTCGTTTCGTCAACGTTCGCCATAATTGTTGTTCACAATCGAGTGAAATCTATTTGATGTAAATCGAAGGAAACAAGGGGACTGGAAAGAAAAGAGCGTTTTTGAAAGTGCATATGCTTATGTTTGCTTACATGCCGTCTACACCTAATACCATGTTCAGTAGGTAATATGAAACACTGGCTTCGCTCTTGGTATATATATATTTTTGGTATAGTTTTTAGTCCAACGTTTAATCCGATTTTTTTTTGTTTCACTACTTCCATTTTTCAATTTTTGTTTTAATTTGTGTGTAAATATCTACTTTTTATATGTTCAATGATTTTGTTTTGATTTTAAGAGGGCTACTAGACACGGTCAAAATGTCCTGGTACTTTACAATTTCACGCTTGATAAGTTATCAAGCATTCATTTTAATTTTGATTTCGTGGCGTTCGTTTGGTATGCAATGACCGGCTAACTTCAATAAATTCCAAAACATCTTAATTATCATCACTCATTTTCTCGTATTATTACTTTGTAAGAATGTTTTTCACATTTTAAAAATAATAATGAAAATTTGTTCCAGCTTGAAATTCATTAGATTCTTTATTTATCTCTTTTTCTTGACAAACATTCGCAATCAAAATAAAATAATAATAACAATTTGTTCATGCTTGATGGTTTTCGCTAGATAAAAATTTTTGATTTTCCATCAAGCATGGTCGGTGTTATACATACTAACAAATTTTCACATATACTATTATCATGGTTGTCAATCATTTTGATCATGTCAAACACAGATAAACTTATGATAATTTGTTATAAAAAAAATTAAGGAAGCCAGTAAATTCTTCGTATTTAGTTAAAGTATTTTTAAACTGATCAACATCGACCATAATTTTACGAAGATGTTAACATCTTCCCATAAGAGAGAAGTTCGCTTCATTATTCGTGATGCGCGGTCCGATCAGAATTGAACCAACATGATTCGATACAAAATTTTAAGAGCGAAGCATCTGGCTCATTTCGAATCTTGTTGCCCAAATACTACTCCCTCTATCCTCTTCCTCATAATCTATTTTCCTAGTTCCAGTACAATGCACTGAATATGTAGGGGCCATCCCCTGAATCCGCAATAAAAAAAGAAAAGAAAAGTAAAAATCTCTATCATCTCTAAATTTGATAAATTATCGCTAGAAAAACAGACAATCAAGAGAAAACCATTGATCATATTTGCACAAAAACTGTAAGCCTCAAAGTGAAACAAAAACAACCCAACCCTCTGAACACCTATTTTCGCAATCGTGATTCATAGATTCATATAACCGTCTAAACACAGTATTAACATCTTTCCACATCTTTAGAAGATGTTTCTATCTCACAGCATGTTCACACGAAGGATTACATTCGAGGTTCGCTCTCTTATTCGCGGTTCGCTGCTCAATCTTGATTGAACTAACATTATTCGCTATACAAAATGTTAAGTGCGAACTATATTGTTTCATTTAAATCTTGTAGCGAACCATATAAAAGTCACCATCATTTGAACTAGCTCTCAAAAAATATAAACAGAGCAAAAAACAAACAATTAATGTAACATTGTGTGAATAAAAAGAAAAACATTGAACATATGGATTTAAATAAAAATGGAAAAAAGAAATAGTAAAAAAAAAATGTTTGCAAAAAAAAGAAAGAAAGTAAAGTTCAAAGTGAAACAAGAACAATCAATCTTCGTCTGAACACCAAAGTTCGTAATCGTGATTCGTAGAGCGAAACAAGTGTTTCAAATTACCGTCTGAACATGGATCACTTCATGCAATCGATTATTTTAGTGTCATCCCTGGAATAATGACAATAATGCCGATTATTCTTATGGCAGCACTGACAAAAAAATATATGACAAAATTAAAAGCAGTGCGGCTAAATTGGCTTATTGGCGGAAATTCTACTTTGAAGCTAGATTGTAAACTTTTGCTGTACAACGCGATTCTAAAATTTATACCGTCCTTAGGATACTACTATAGGGAATCGGCTTTTAACATTGTAAAAAGACTTCAAAACGGTTCCCTGTTTGATTACACCATGGTACGTAAACAAATTGCAGATTCATAGGAACCTCTGTGTAGCGTTAGTTAAAGATGTATTTTCAAAGTGTGCGACAAGGTACATAAATCAGTAGTAAGCTGGAACTTCACCCAAACCCTATTGAACGAAATATACTTCATTTTGGCGGTCATACTCCATTGCGAAGCAACCTTTGGCGCCAGCAGAGCGTTAGAGAAGTGAGTTTACCGAAATATTAGTCGCAAATAACTTTTTGTCCAGCAAAAGCTGGACTTAAGTGTATAAAAACGTTATCTGATTTTGACGATGAATCAGAGCACCTGAGTGGAGCTCACAAAAAAAATTTTATTTTTTTCTCTGTGCAAAATATCTTAAGAAACCAAAAAAAAAAAAAAAATGAGTGATGAAAATCAAGACCTTTTAGAACTTAATGAAGTTTATAGGTGTTTACCTGCCACTCGACCACCGAAATCAAAATCACAATAAATGTCTAATGGGCCATCAAGTCTAATAATTTCTTAGTTTAAATGAAATGAGCGTATTGATATGAGTTGAAACAAGAAACTAATTATTCTCAAACAACTGTTAAAACATGTACATGCTTATAATGGTAAAGAATACTCGTGTATATGTATGCCATCAACAAATAAAACAAGCTTTGCATAAAAATCAATACTTTTCATATCTTCAACGCAAGCTTCGAAAAGTATAGGATCTGCTAGACTCCGACGTGGCGCATCGCAGTTAATAGCTGTCACCTTTCAAATTGTTTTCTTTACGACATCCACAGGATAATGTTCTAGAAGTCGTTACAAAATCTCTTCAAAATAGTAGTGCCACACTATTATACATGGATTATTGTTATAATTTATATATGTATATAGTAAAATAATAAAAAAACTATTATTACCATAATAATTTACATTATTTCAATTTATTTCTCGTGGTGCCAACAATATTATCATATTTGTCACAATAAATACCCTCTCTGATCGCATAGAAATTATCATTTTTTGAAAATATCCATAAAATTTTTCAAATTGCACGATTTATCAAAAAATCTGTTACACAGTTGTATTTTTAATACTTCTTCAGCACACATATTATATTTGGTAGGTCGCACGATTGTGTAGGATAGAAATCATCTTATTATGAAAATTTTCATAATATGATTTCTGTGCGATCAGTGTGGTATATACTGTGAAAAATATATATAGGCAATTGTTGTTGCCTCGAAAAATAAATTGAAATAATAAAAAAAATTACTATGGTAATAATAAGGTGTGTTCCACGAGATCTCGGACTAGTTCGGACTAATGAGTGTAAAAAGCAAATTACTCTCTAAATTTGTAAATTTTACCTAAAACTGCTGGAACGTAAAAAACCACAATTGTTCATCTTGCAATACTAGAGCTGCTTACTTTTTAGATTAAAGAATATTTTAGTAATTTTAGATGCTTAAAACGCATAACATCATATAAAATGTAAAATTTTCAATCGATTTTTATAATCATATTTATAAAATCCAAATAACAATTGCATGTTCTATTTAAAACTACACAACGTTATTTTTAGTTTGGGCAACCTTTCATTTTGCTTTTAACTAATTTAAAAAAAAAAAAAAAAAAAACTTTTTTTCAATTTCAAAATTTTCTGATTACATATTCAGTTTCATATGTATGTAAACATAAAACAGCTGATTCTAGTCCGAACTTACTCAAAGAAAAAGTTCGGGCTAATTTGTACAGGAAATGAAAAAAATTACTCTCTCATTTTCTCTCAAAATTGCACAAAAATTGTTACGTGGAACGCTTTTGGACTACTTTGGACTAGTTCGGACTGTTTCGTTATTCACGTGGAACACACCTATAGTTTTTTTTTATTATTTTACTAACTATATACATTATTGCCATCATACTTGTATTATAGTGTGGCCCACGCTGCCATTATTAAGCGATTTTGTAAAGTCGGCCAAACTTTTAAAACACTTTCCTGTACAATGTACGTACAATCTTGTAGGATAGTGTATCAGGGCCTTAACTAATACATATTAATAATTAAGTAGAAAGTTGCTAGCAACTTCTTTGGGGAAGTTTGTTTGAGTACGTTATTTGTTCACACACATATACAGCTGACAAAGTAATTAGAAGACTTGTTTGGTTTTCAATTTCATAAATATGTATGTATTATTAACACCTTTCAAAAAATCTAATTTGCTTCTAATTTTACAACTGTTGCCAATAATCCAAATGTTTGCTTTATGAAATAGTGATGGCAACACTACATACATTCATAGTTACATACATAAATGTTTCAATTAGTAGCAGCAAACAACGAAGCTCTTTTGAAAAACTACGCAGTGAGACCAAAAAGCACATGGATATGATGAAAGGGGATTTTTATAAAAAATCAAGTTTTTAATTTTCGGAGATATATCAATCAGAACGGAGATAGCAGGCATTGTATTATTGCTTGCTCCGGCTTAAATCTAGTTTAACAACGCAGCTCCAAATAAAATTGAAAAATAATAAGAAAATGTTAAATGACAACATTGGCGGAAAGGCGTAGTTTTCGCGTTATGGACCGAAGAAGTTTTCATATATAAATGCTCATTTTTACCTTTTTCAATTTATATGGTCAATATTGACATCATTTAAAAGCTTATTAACAGATCTCTTATATATTCTCTATCCCTGCACCCAGCCGCAGTCCGACTATGCAAAAAAACTTTTGTTAATGAAGCTGGTGTTTGTTATACCATAGAGGAGAAACTTCGGTCCATAACTTTTTAAATTTTCTATCACTCTATGTATTTTTATTTCATTTGCAGTTAAATTAGATTTGCTCCCTTTCTCATATTTGTGTATACTTTTGTGATTACATAATTATTTGTTTACAGATCGAAGAACAAAGTATTGACTACAATCGGGAGACTTGTATGTAAATTTCAGCAGATGGGGTTTGTAGAAAATCTGAAAGCACCGGTGCATGCTCGCCTAGTTCATTTTAGTACTCGTAAAATGCTATCGGACTTCTTCTGGGTAAAATTTGAGGATATGTACAGACGTGATTTCAACAAAATGGTGCCACTTGCAGTTACTCAACGAAATTCAATGCACGATAAATTCAATGGCCGCTTATCTCTCGTCATAGCGATATTAATTGGCCGCCACGATCGTGTGATTTGACACTGTTGGACTACTTTCTTTATCGATAAACAAAGAACAATTCAAAAGCTAAAGGATGAAATAATTCAGCACATTAACAACATTGAACCTCAATGTCGTTAATGGATAAGAGATATTATCAAAGCCGTAACGAGCATAGATCCACCTATCACATCCTTCTAGCAGAATAAAAAATATTAAGATAATTCTCTGAAAACTTTTTGTTATATTTATACTAAACATTGTGTTTAAAGGCCATACAAACTACACAAACTGCTTAGTAAGCATGCCAAAATTTTATTTTATTTTTTTTTTTTGTATTAGCTTTTATTTATTTATTGAATCTTCACAATGTGAACTAACAATAAGTCTTCAAATCTTAATACTAAATACAAAAAATTAACTAAGTCCAGCCAATACTAGACAAAAAGTTTTATTTTGCGCCAATTATATCGGTAAAATCATCTATTTAACGTTATGATGGAGGCAAGGGTATCCCTCCTTCTCAACCGAGAGTGACCGCTAAAATTAAGTATGTTACGTGCAAGAGGGTTTGGGTGAAGTTCCAATTTGCTAATATACCTTGTCCAAAATTTTGTTTGTACAAACATTTAGCGTTGTTTATGGGATTGTTTGCTTGTTTTCACAAATATTTCAAACATATTTGCACGAAAATAAAATTTTTTTAGTTTTAGTGCAAACACCTTGAATGTTTATGCTGTCTAGTGCTAAATTTGATCATTTCAATAAAAACTTTGTAGAGTAAAGTGGTGGAAGAAGAAGCACACAAAATGGAAAAAGTTTCATTTATCGAATTTTTAAAATTTTATAAAATAGGGGGAAAATTATAGCAACAGAATCTCTAGAAATAGAGATTCTGTTGCTTGTAAACTTCATTGGCAAGCAAATTGCCGCAACATAATTGACGTCTATTCTGCTGGGCAATAACAGACGAGAACAAATGTTCTCCAGCTTGTAGGAGAACGGGGCGATGAAAGTGAAAAAATTAAGCCGACAATATAGGCTTAATTTTTTCAACCAGCTTTATGCCGGCAAGCAGAGCAAACCAATACAAATACAAGCCATGTAATCAAATGCATACAAACGCACGAATACATACATAATGCTATGTATACGTAAACGTGTTATGCCGGATGAATTAGTCTCGTATGTTATGAAAAGAACAAAAAATTTTTCGGACTAAAAATTGTTCCCGTCTGTTATTGCACTTTGAAAAAATAAATAAATAAATAAAATATGGTTAATTTGTGTTTGTATGAATTATATTTGTATCGTTTATGTGTAAACGAAAAGCGTGCGTTGGCTAAACGGTTTGCGTAGTTTATTTGGACCATCCTTTATGTAAAACAGTAAGCTGCATCAGTATTTCAAGATTTACAATTATATTTTTTTCACAATTTTTGCCTTTTCTTCTTTAAGTACAAACTAGACGTCAAATTTAAAAATCCATCCATTTCAATTCTTCTCACCAGCAAAGTAAGAATTGTAGCGACAGAAGTTGCACGATGTAAACTCGAATTTAGCTAACAAGTGCCATGATACTTTACAATCTTGTATTATTTTACCTGTAGCAAAGCTTTATTAAAATTTTCTAGAGCTGAAATTCTAGTCTTTACTAATATTGTTTTACTTTTAATTAGGACAGTTGATTGATTTTTAATAAGTTGTAGTACGTTTAAATATTCTAATAGAAAAAATGCACATTTTTTACTTAATATATGTATATACATTTAATATAATTAAAATTTGCAATATAATGTTGCTAAGTTATTTTCTATAGTAAAATTTTGTTATGTATAATATACGAGTATAAATTAATTTATAAATTTTTAAAGATTTTCAAGACATTTATTTTTTGTGTAATATTTGGTATACTTTCATTTTGTTGTTTCTTTAATGTTTCAGAATTGTAGGAGTTACTTTATTGGATATATGTTTGATGTTTTAAAAATTATATATTAAATGTGAGCACAGCAATGATATATCCTACAATATAAATTAAACAAAAATACTCAACTTCTTTATGATAGTGTATTTACACCTGATTACTTTTCAGCTTTATTACTCTTGTTACTCTCGTGTTGTTTTGAGAATGTGCAATTGCACCTAACATACTCGTATTTTGACAGAAATACTAGATTTTTTTCCTTCAACAACACAATAATTTGCTTATTATTGATACTATATCTATCAAACCAGTTTTGCCCAACAATTAAAACTTGCCCTTTGCAAACTTTAGGTGGGATATCCCGATTGCCATAAATATATGAATCTGACCCAATTTCCAAATTGTTATGCAATAACAAAATTATCCCAGAGTCGTATTTTGTAGTCCCATGGTTAGCCCAGTTTGTGTACAATTTTGATTGCCGCAAGATTGTGAAACACAATTGTGTTGCAACCGTTGGCACATAGGAGAAGTATCAGTCACACGATTTTTATGCACCAGAAATCAGTTGGGCACTAGTTTTTTTTTGTAGTGGTTGAAAATAATTTTTTAAAAAAATAAAATTGCCATACGCCAAACAAAAAACAAACACTAGACAAAAAAGTTTTCTTTTCAGAGAGTTAATAGAAAATATTTAAGTTTTTCATTTAAAAATTTTTGCTTTGTTTTATTTACTTAAAAATTTTATTTAAAACTGCTACTGAATTGTAAATAAACATACAATATACAAACATATGTAATTATAATATAAAAATTAATATTTTTTTTACTATTATTCAAAAATGTAATAGCCTGTTTATAAGCTCACTCTCGATGGGACAGCCATGGACGAATTCCTAAAGAATTGGGTTTGTATAGCACGAGTTGATGGTGTAATTTACATTATGTCAAACATTTATAATATATGTCAAACATATATGGTATTCTAATGTTGCCAGCATGCAATAAAATTAGCATTTGCTAATATATAATCCCAAAAATAAAAATTTTACAAAGTAAGCGCTTAATTGAAAATATTATTATGTACCATCTACTTGAATTGCATTAAATTAATTGTACACTATAAAGGTCTTGATTCACTATCGCACACGATCGTACGATTCATTCACAGGAAAATGTTTTAAAACTCTGTCACACAGCTGCATTTTTAGTACACATGTTATATTTATATTTGGTAATGTCTGAGAAAACGGCGGCAGAATGAGCGAACAAATTGTTTTATGTTCATCGTAATATCTAACAGGAAGTTTACGTATTTTTGTCAATCTCATAAAAATCCATAAACTATTGAACACCGAGAAGAAACACTTCTTTGCGATCAATAGAATCTTATCTGAATTTTGTCTATGTGTACATTTCGTACAAAAGTAATCACTTATTACATGTATTTAATGCATAAAAACAAATTATTTTCTCTTTGAAATGAAAATGCTTTTAAAAGATATTTTGCAAAACTAATAATCGGTAAAATTGCAATGGCGTCTTTTTGTAAACAAACACAGTCACTTTTTTGACAGTTCTTATAAAATTGTTGCCATGAGATTTCTCATAACGCTACATAGCAATTTTTTTATTGCTGAGCTCGAGCAAAAACGTGGGCAGAATAATAGTACAGCGATTACTAATTGCTCTAGGTGGCGTAAACGTATAACTGCTTCATCACAAATACTAACAAAAATCAACGTGAGTTGTATGAACAACACTGTGTTTGTTGTATGCACAGCACAGTGTTTATTATATTTGTACACCAAATTACAACAACTGACAGCTTAATGCTTGGCAATAATTGCTGAAGTAATCAGCAGGGCAATTATTACGCAATAGATTACTACCTATAGCAATTTGCGGTCTACACATCGCAAATTTTATGGATGCAATAACATTTTAGCATTGCCGAAATAAATATTGTTATGTGGAGACGCTAGGTAAGAATGCTTTCGTAAAAATTGTAAAACTGCCATATTACTGATTTTAAGTCTACACGAAATAGAATTATCTGCGATTGAATTCGACGTTCTTATCTTAGATATTATCGCAGGTGTGAACACTAAGTAACAGAATGTTCACACGAAGATTTGTATTCGAGGTCCGCTCTCGCATTCGTGGTTCATGCCACAATTTTGATTGAGCCAACGTGATACACTATAAAACGAAACAAATTATTTTCCCCTTAAGATTGTTTTTTTAATACATACACAGTTGCTTTTTCGCCAGCTCTTATTATAAGATTGTAGACATTATCGCAGATGTGGATACTAAGAAAGTAGTGCCACGGTTTTCGCATCAGGATTGCATATGGCTTGTCAAAATAACAACAATATTGACCGTGATTGCCGCTTGAGCTAACTAAGTGTGCAATCACACAATTCGAGCATAAAAATGTGTAAAAATTTATGCATATCGTCAATCGCGTGATCCTACATAACTAGGAACATAAATTTTATAGGTGATTACATTGGTGAATTTTAACTACTTTGCAGTTGTATTCACAAGAAACTATTAAATTCTCTGCGCTATGTATACATATATCGTGTGTGTATGCAAAAAAGTGTAAGAAGTTGGTACTGAGATGTTTAGTACGATTTGTTCGTCAGAATAATCTTCATCTATTGTTGTAAATGTATGTCCATATTCATACAATAAGCGGTTTTTGATACCGCAAAGTAAAATTAAAATCATATTTTTTATTGGCACTAGTAATCAGGGGACTAGTGAAATAAAATAGATCGCAGGGCAGTTCTTCCACGCTGCAGCGATGCTCCAGTGATGCCCTTCGTTCTCTTCTGCACATGATTGAATAACCCTAAAATAGACTTTGAAGCAACGACCCAAGTTGTATTCCATTTTCGGTTGGATATAGGTAGCATAAAGATATCGTAGATCGAGTGAAGTATATCTTGCACCGTTTTACAAAACCGAGGCACTCGGATACTTCTTTTGAGACATGAATAATGTGCTCAGACTAGCAAACGTCATACTGTATTTGCATTCCAAGAACATCAAGAGATTCCGATTCTTCAATAATTATACCACCTATGAATATTGATGAAGCAGCATCTGCGGTTGTGCGTCTATGAGCAAACACACAATGTTGGGTCTTACGTGCATTAAAATCTACCCTAGGGTATTTAGATATTGTCAGAAGAGCGTTGTTGGTAGAATCATACATATATTGTCTCATGGCATTAATCTCAGATTGGTTAGGCTTATAGCCGAATGATTATGAATGACAAATGCTGCTATCAACAGCAAAAGACTGCAGTCCAAGATGGAGCTATTATCGATCATGGTCAAATTTTGAATTTAATTTATAATGTAGAATCAATAAGAACACGAGTAGAGAAAAATTAAAACGTGAAAGTGAAGAAATAATAATGAAATAATAATAGAAGACAAGGCAACTACACCGTGCTTAAGAAAATTTCAACTGCTTTTTTTTAATATATTAGTTTTATTTTATTAAGATCTTATTGGCGATTTTAATAATCATGAAAAATTTTTTATAAATAAAATCGTGAAAATAATAAAGAGTAATAAAAAAAAAATAAATTCAACAAAAGAAATATTTACTTATTTAGTAACTATACAGTTGCGAAGTAACTTTGCAAAGTATAGGATGCACAGCATGGGCGGGGTGACAAAGACCATATTAACAGTACTTTTGTAGTGTCGCTGTGACTAACTATAACGACCTATGCCTTCATATAGGAAGTTTCCACGTGGTTAACAATGAATAACCTCTAAAAAGAAACTGTAAACCAATACAGTTAGTTGAGGCAAACCGTTAACCAGTGCGAGTGAGACGCAAAACTCTCGAAGACCGAACAACAAACACAAGCCTGACCGCACTTAAGAAATAATTACGTTGACGCGAGAGCTGGGGCCAAATCACGGCATACGATATCGAGCAAAATTATCGAAATTTTTCATTTTATATATATATATATATATATATATATATATATATATATATATATATATATATATATATATATATATATATATATATATATATATATATATATATATATATATATATATATATATATATATATATATATATATATATATATATATATATATATATATATATATATATATATATATATATATATATATATATATATATATATATACCATATCGAATAAATTGTATTGCAATAATATAAACAACTTAAAGAATTTATTTTTTGAATTTGTGCTTTTAGGAAACGTATGGCCTTCAATCTATTACATTTTGTTTAAATTACGTTCCGATATGCTTCGTTTCCCATAATCTAGATGCATCGTAATGTTATTCGATACGATAGTTAATTCGATATCGCATGCGGTGATTAGACCCCTGTTCTTCAGCCCAGAGCTGCTTTACGACTGAAAATATGAAAAAAATAGTTTTATTTTGTGTTTCACATTGCATTATAATCCACATTGGAGAACAGGGTTTGAAAGCAAGTTGAGATTAGATAAATTTCTCATTTTTAAAATAATTCCCCTTTTCATTGAGAATGTTATGTTTTGATTTAAAATCACTCTCAATTTGATACTATACTGTATACCATGTTCAGACGGTAATATGAAACACTTGTTTCGTTGTCTGAATCACGATTGCGAAACTTGGTGTTCAGAAGTTTGTTCTTGTTTCACTTTCATGCTTATATTTGTTGTGTGAACGTTTTTCTATTCCACTACTACTTTTTTCCAATTTTTATTTAAATTTATATGTTCAATGTTTTTCTTTCGATTTTACACATCTTAATTATTGGTTTTTTCTTTGTGCACATTTTTTGGAGCTAGTTCAGATAAACTAGCAATAATTTGTTATCAAAATTAGAGAAAGCAGTAAATTCTTCATGTTTGGCTAGTAGTTTCAAATGGAAACAAGATGTTTCGCTATCAAAATTTTGTTTCGCAGAACGGGGTGATTTCATTATCTTTAGAGTGCGAGTCACGAATGGGAGAGCTGAAACATGACTTTAAGCGTTCGTGTAAACATGACTTTAAGCGTTTGTGTAAACATACTAATAGATTCAACGATAAAAAATGTTAAGAGCAATTAAAGTATTATGTGGTTGTAGACAAACTCTAGCGGTTAACGCTAGAGGCATAAATGCTTGTGTGAAAGCGTCCTTACTGTGAATGCTTGGGAGTGCAACTGCACTGTGATGAGCAGTCTCCAATATGCGGCTACTCTTCTATAAATTGAAGAAGGGCGTTTGTCAAGAGAAAATAATAATATTTTATAAGTACTTTTAAAAGTGAATTATGTAATATTGATCAAAACTCGGATGGTTTAAAAATCAAAAATAGTATAAATAAAATAGAATGGATATGTGAAAGAAACAGTTTAGCAACAACCTTGAGACATGGACACCGAATAAGTAATATCAAACACTGTAGAGCAGATCTGTACAAGCCAATGCGCGTGATGCGCTTTACTATACACATATGTGTGAACAAGTACAAAGCAACAATTTCGTGTGCTTCGCTTATTAAATTAGTTTTTCCTTAAATGTATTGGCGTTTTCTCTTCAATATAGAACTTTTGGGTACTCCTGCTGTAGGGTATTTCAACTGTTTAGAGCTATCAGGGTTATCTTCTCATAACATGGGACTGAAAGTTGTCGTTCCAACGTTATTAATAAGAACGAATCTTTATTACACCAAGAACCTCTAATCGCATACGGTTGAAAATTATAATTTGAGACAGAGTATTATGCGAGCAGTTTCATGACTAAAATAGCAAAGTGGAAATCTCAACTGGTTTGCCATATTTAAAAACCTTCATGTTTTTACAACGAAATCTAAAAAAAAAAAAACAATACAAAATAAAAAGAGCTGCGTACCGCAATACGAGTATATTGAATTAAGCGTAGTACCCTGAATATGAAATAACTTGAAATAAAAAAAAAAAAAAAAAATTTTATAAAAAATGCATACATATCTAGTCGTGATTTAGTACTAAAACCTTTTTATAATAGTTTTGGTTTCGCGTCCCGACAGGCTACTGAAACTACCTGTTATGAAAAATTTGCGGTTAGTTATGTATTAAAAAAAAAGTTATGTTAGTTATGTATTAAAAAAAAAGGAATTTCCTTTCTAGTATGAGAAAGGATCGAAAACAAGGTAAGAAACATATTATAAAAAATCCAAAATAATAATACGAACTTTAACCCATATATTCACACATATCGCTCCTTTATTGCAACATAGTCATATCTCAAAAAATGAGCTTTTCGAGTTAACAATGCAGAGTTGTTAACAGTACTACCTTTTATATTGTGCCAAAATTTTATTTAAATTACCTTTAAACTGTTTTCTTTAGGACATATTTTCTAAAAAAAACTTTCTAAGACTTGTATGGAAGCTAAAAATTTGAAATGTGTTTTTCTCGAAACAAGCTTTTTTGCGTTATGACTATGTTGCAATAAAGAAGCGATATGTAGGTGCAAATAACAACAAGCAAAAATAATTTCATTTTTCGAAACTCACAAAAATTCAGCAAGAGAATTAGAAGTTGTATGTATATTTGTCTAAACATATTTTGTCAGGGAATATCAAAGTGTTATATAAGTCAACATTCTTTTATATACGAGCATATGAAGTAATTGTTCTCTAACAATTGGTATTTGTGTGTACCCCAGTGGACCGTGTTTTCAATGCATCGTCTATGGCGTCTACAAGATATGATGACGATAATCCTAGTCTAATACTGTCGCCTTTTTCGCGTAAAAGGCATTTTATTTGTGCATGACTATAAAAATAACACATTTATAAGCAATTTTATAATAAATGATTAAAAACTAACTGATAATAAAAAAAGTAATTGGTTCGCGTAGTTTTCGAAAAAATAAATTTAAACTTTAGCTTTTGCATAATGTAATACAAATTGTCTTTTTACATCATTTGTACTTTATAAGTTGTTGTAATTTTGTCTAATGATTGAGATGTATATTTGCTTTTTACTTACTATATATTAAACTAAAATTCCACTATCAGTATAATGTACAGATTAATGTCGCATTTCATGCGCCGATAATGGGAACAACCATAATTTTTTTAAATGTGACAAACCGTGCATAATCCATATGAGCCTTATTGTGTCGATAATGTAAACATAATTTTGCCCAATATTGAATAATAAATGTGATGTTTCCACAGAAAGCCGCTTGTCTGAAATATTGTATAGAAAACACTCACAAAACTAAGTGCTCTTCATATAAAATTTCTTGATCGATTGTTATCGCCTATTTGTGCCCCGATCACAGTTAACAACCAGTGCCGATACGTGGGATGGCAAAACAAATTTTGAAATTGCACCTACAGGTTTTAAAAATTTACTTCTTTGAGCCTAATTGTAGCAAAAATATATTTTTCAAATCTATCATTTTTCTAAACCCTTATCAAACTATTTTTTTTATATAGAGCATTTCTTTAAATAGAGCATTTGTACAGTTGCACAATAACAAAACAAATCACTTTTACAAAAACATTATAGTTATACTGATTTTGCCATCCCTGGTTTGAAAAGATCTGTTTTCAAAACAGCAGTTATAAAAATGACAATTATAAAAAAAATAATTAAATAATTAAAAACAGTTATAAATAACATACAGGCAGTAGTCAGGCGAATTTCCCGACTATTCAATCGTTGTCATTGAGGAAATTGCTCTAACACACTCTGCCGAAGAGAGAACAAATGAGAGGAACTTATTCAAGCCATTGAAACCTTTAGATTGATTATCTCTCTTAACTCTTGCGATTGTTTTCGCAATTGTATTTGGCCAATCTAAGCCGAAAAGATTTGTTAAGTATTGAACACATATATTGCAGCAGACTTCAATACTTGACGACAGCAAATGCTGCAACCGGCAGATGTAGTCGTGCACTGAATTATTTTGAATACGGCAGCAACATAAATTCATTTATATAAAAGTATACTTCAGTGTGGCCACCTTAGAGTTTTTAGCTTTACAAAATTCCATTGCTTTACAGAACGAGTTCTATTAGTATCAAATTTTCATGAAGCGGGCCTTCAAAGTTGAAAACATAATCGGATATATCTTCTGATCTATAATGAGAACAGTATTGAAGAATTGAAACTTTACTTAATATATAGCATTTTTCAGAATGTTGACAAAAAAAATCAACTTGAGAAATAAAAATTTATTCCCGTCCCGTGAAATTTTTCGTCAAAGATATGCAGTTAAAATTACTCGTAAGTGAAGTAGAATCTAGTAGTATATAACCACATACTAGAACAAATAATTTTTTAGAACTAATAAATTTATTAATTTATTTAAATTTTGCTATTATTTTTTATGTTATATAAGAAAATAAAATATTTTCAAGAGCAACATTATTTTAAATTTTTTTTAAACACTGGTCACACTGAATTTATTTTTTAGTCAACAAAGATAGAAATTAGTTGGTTGCGGCAAAAAAATCAGCATGGCCAAGAACCTGCAGTCGTGTCGGCAAAGTAGCCGTTCACATTTAAATACATGTATTTAATATTTGACATATTGAAGTCGGTAGTCTGCTGACTTTAATGTGTTTAGTGCTTCATTTGAGAAATTTCGAAATGAACAACAACCTGCAGTCGTCTCGTCTTGCTGTTGCCAAAATAACCGTTCATATTTAAATGCATTTATATTATATTTGACTTATTGAAGTCGGTCTGCTGGCTTTAATGTGTTTAATGTTTTACAATTGAATTGAAATGACGGCAATGGGAATACTCACAAATATATTGTGTAAAGTTTTCAAAAGTATGCCGATATAGCACGATAAAAATCGGCGCAGATTATTTTTCGCTTTCACGTGAGCTTCTTTTGTCGTAATTCATAAAGAACGGAAAATTCCATTCAAATAGGGCTGATCATACCGTATATGATGCTTATCTCTTTCAGAGTTACATTTCAAGTACAACAGAGCAGAAGAGTATGTTTTTCGTGTTGTCGTTTGTACATTATATATTATTTGCCCTTGTCGTCTCCTCTGCCTTGTTCTTGAATGAACATAATACAATAGATTAGAGTTCCTATTCATCATTATTGTGTTAAATTTTGTTTCTATAAACAACGACGATGTCTTGAAGACAACGTCGAGGATAAATGTAATTGACACCAAACTGAATTGGGACTCCATTTGGAATTTTGTATAATTTGTATCTTAAGCGATGAGTACAAGGCAACAAAAAATCATAGCAGACATCTTAGCGACAGCTCATATGTCATTATGCGACTATTTCTTTCACCGTATCGGCGACGACTACGCAAACGCCAGTTTCTTCTACCATGTCGTCGACGACTGTTAATAGTCAACGAAATAAAAATGTGTACTCATAGTTTATGTATTTTTGTTTGTTTTTTTAGAGCGGTATTTTCTTCGAAAGCATTTTTATATGTACGAGACTAGATTAAAGTCATTGTCATTCATCTTGTCGCCCATGTATACACAAATTTTTTACAAGATTCCTTGTGCTGTGAACGACTAGATTGAAGACATTGTCGATGACCTTAAAATATTTTTAGAAAATCTACACAAAACAGAACATATTATGTATACTCGCGTATCGTCCAAGACCATGTCGTCTAGAACAATTTTGCCAACTGGGATATTCAAGGTTTTAAAAAGTAAGTGTATGTGTGTGTGATTGTATTTGTTTGTGTAAGAAGAAATTCTATCGAAATGAAATAGGATGATAAATAAAACTTAAAACTGATTGATTTTTGTTTCACAATACACTACTTATTAATTATCCAAAAATATATAAGTTAATAGTTTGAAGATGTAATTAGTTTTTATACTTCTTTTTTAAGAATTTCTACTTAAAAGTTTGTTCTTTGTTCTGGGATTTCTCCAACTTTAAGCTTTAGTGACTAACATGCGTTGTAAAATGTTTTGCTTTAAAGCGTTTCAATCAATCTGCTAATGTACGAGTATATTAATCAACATTAATAATCTTTTAGTTATTACGACCGGAAAATAGTTGATACTGAAACAAAAAGTTGATATGATTTATTTTAAAAAATTATTTAAAAAGTATATGTTTGTTTAGTTTTTTTTTTACATGTAATTAAGTATTTGTTAGTGTATGTGTTATTTAGACATTCAAACTAACTACTTTTATGGGGAATAGGGGACATCTCAAAGTATACTTTTACTACGAGAAATGTTTAAAAAGAATTTATTTATTAAACAGAAAATATAAATTGAATTTTCAACTTAAATTTTCTAACAAAGACATCAAAATAAAAACATTTATTTTAGATTTTTCGAATGTAAAGACATTAAACTTTAAACTATTCATTGTATGTACTTATACATATACATATCTATGACATATAAAATAGAACTAAAAAAAGTAAGATGTATTGAAATTCAAATTAGATTTTAAAATTTTTTGTGTAAAGTATAAAAATTTCTAAAACAAAATAAGAATTCCTTAATGTGTTATAATTTTTATTTAATTTAAACGCCCGTCTGCTCGTATTTTAATATTTAAATCACTCTTATGTGGTATGTATAATTAAAAAAGAAATGTTCTTCAAAAATTATTTTGACAATATGATGGAAATGCATTCATTTATTCATCTAATAAAAGAGTTTTTGAAACAATTAATTTCAGAAGGAAATTGTGAACTTTGATTGATTTTTACACAATTATTATAAAATTATTTAAAAACTCAATATTTAATGCAGTGAAGGGCACCGTTTTGTCTGAACTACGAATTTCTTCGGGTATATTCAATCTTTCTTCTATGTATTCTAATCAGAATTGCTACAACATCAGAAAATTTTCTACTAAGCTGTTACTTATAATTCCTCAAAACATACATACTTTACACATTTCTTATTACACTACCTATTAAATTCGAAAAATATATGAGCTAATTATCAAGTAAGTTTAAAATAAACATCTTTTTGTCAAAATTGAAATGCTTCAAAACAAATATGACGTATACTACACATATGAGGGCGGATTGACATTGAAGCCTACCTAAGTAATAAAAAACATTATTGTTCAAAAACCATTTATTTCCCAACATAGTCTCTTTTTAGCTCAATATACTTAGTAGGACGAAATTCCAACCTTTCAAATTCCGACCATCAAAATACGCGTTAGTTTTGGTAATCGCTTCTTCGTTTAAGATGAATCTTTTTCATGCGAGCCTTTGGAAACAGGAAAACGTCACTAGGAGCTAAATCTATACTATTATATTATACTATACTATTGATCCAATAATGCACTATACTACTTTCCTGTAATTATGGATCCTTTTGAAGTTAATCGATAAGCAATATTCCGTGTACATCCCAAAATACGGTAGCCATAACCTTGCCAGCCTATTTCACTGTCTTCGCCTTCTTCGAAGCACTTCCACCAGCTTCCACCCATTGTTTCGATTGTAGTGGTGGACCCATGTTTCATCTGCAGCTATCAGTCGATGCCAAAAATCAAAAGAATTACTCTTTATCATGTCCAAACTCCGCTGTGAATTGGTCTGTCGAATTCATTTTTGTTCAACATTTAGCAAACGCGGCACCCGTCTTGCCGATAGCTTTTTCATATGCAATTGTTCATGAAAAATGTTGAGCACACGTACATATGATATGTTTACCATTTCAACAATCTCACGTGACTTGATTCGGCGATCATTCATAACGATATTGAAGTTTTTCCTGATATTTTCTTCAATAACCACCTATTTTGGCCTACCTGTTGATGGTATTGTTGTAGTGCTTGTTCGGCCGAGTTTAAATTCAGCTATCTAATATTTTACCATGCAATCTAACGGAGCAGACTCACGGTAATGTTTATAGAGCTTTTCTTTTGTCTGTTTTGCAGTTTTTCCTTTCAAATAATAGTGTTTAATCAGTGCACAAAATTCACTTTTTTCCATTTTTCAAGAAACACAAAAGTTGCTTACTCCAGACGACTACAACAAATGAACTAGTCGATGCATTTGGGTGAAATTTTAACAGCTGATGTTTGACAGATCGCAATTAAAAAAATTTGTTTGTGTTTGTGCTGCCATCTAGCGCTGTGTAGTGTGCCAGTCTTTTGTTTCCGTACAGATTGTGAAGTTAATTAACATCAGTGAAAAGCTGCGACCTGTATAAGCCTTGCAAGCCATACGGGTTTGCTGGTGAATCGTGATTAATTCGCACCGTAGAGTTGATTCATCAGCTGATTAAGCCGAAAAGACTGGGACTGAGGTCCCAGTTTTTTCAACTTTATAATGTGTACCTAGTGGCAATTGTAAATAGGGAACCTAGTCAGATCAAGCAACTCTTTTGGGAGCGTCTTGTATCTGAATTTCCTGCGCGATGGACGAGTAGTCAAAATGGACGTACAACTTTTGAGTTTATTCGCGGAGCAGATTTTGTTTCGGCCTTAGTACTGGTTTCCTGTTCTCTCAATGCTGTTTTGAATAAGAGAGGCAAGTCTGAGACTTCGTTATGTAGTTGGGCTGAGGGTACTGAGGGCATTGTGATAGAATGTTGTCGTTATGATGACATTAGAGGTTTGGAGGCTATTGGAGGCAGAGTATGTGTTAGCTGGGAAAGAAGTTAAGCTACTCCCTTGTCTGACGATGGACTCGATTTGTATATGGACTTGGATGTTTCAATTATTGAGTTTGATGCGGGGCTTCCAAGCCCTGCAGTATTTGTGCCGTAGTCTCAACGGAGAACTAAGTCTGGTACTATGGGAACCTGGAGCCTAGGAGCTTGCTACTGCCTGGCTATGATGCGGCCCTTCGGGGAGTAAAGTGATGGCTGTGGTTAAGACCAAAACCGCGAGAAGAGTTCATTTTTGCTCGGTGTGGAGTTGCAGTGAAATCGGGTGCCGTGGCACAAAAATTGGTAGGAGTATTATAAAGGCTCCTTATCAAGGGGAAGATCATGTTTCCAAATTGCATGAATTGTTACTTTTGCATGACTATGCCATATAAGAAGGCGTTGGTGAACGCATTGTTTTCAAACGATGTTAAGACCCGCACTGTGGTCTTAGCACTGTTTTAAAAGGTCAGCATGGTAGCTACCCACGATAATCACTTTACTAACTGTACTTAGTGGCAAGGGGTTCCATTCCTTGGAGTTTGGAGCTCGAAAATGATAGTATTTTTTTGGCTACGAATTCTGATGGGAGGCTTAAATCAGGTACTATGGGAGCCGCGAAGCCCGGGTAAATTGCTCTCGCCTGGCAATGGTGCGAACCTTCGGGGAGTAACGTCGTGGCTGTGGCGTAGACCCAAGTCCCGGAGAGTTCATTTAAACTCGGTAAAAACCGAGAGTCATGACCCAAAAATCGGTAGAAGTATAAGAGTGTGATTGAACCGGTAATTTTGCAGGACTATGTCATATAGAGGACGTTGGTGAATGGATTGTTTTCAAACGGTGTTAAAACCACCGTGGGATAAGGCCATCACGGCAGGAACCCGCGATAATCATTTTCCTATTTGTACCTATTGGTAAGGTATACCAGTCCCTGGTATTTGGAGCTGGAAAATGGAAGTAGTTCTTGGGCTACGAACTCTAACCGGAGGCTAACCATCAGCGCCGGGAAGCCCGGGAACTTTGTTCACGCCCGGTTATAGTGCAGCCCTTCGGCAAGTATCGCGGTGGTTGTGATTTAGACCCAAATTGCGAGTTCATTTAAAATCGATGTGGAGTTGCATTAAAACTAGGTGCCACGACGCAAAGATAGGTAGGAGTTTTAGAAAGGATACGCTTCTTTCCAAATAGTTTGCGATCGAATTGTTACTTTTGCATGACTATTTCATATAAGAGAACGCTGGTGAACCCATTTTTTTAACCCGGAGCTAAGACCAACGACAGGCGCTCACGATAATGGTTTTCGCATCTGTACCAAATGGCATAATGATGAATTCGAAAAACAAGTTGGCAATCCTTTCATCAATGATGAACTTGACTCACTAATTTTGATATCTCTAGAACAACCATTTGTTGGTGCTATACATATTGAGCAAATAGAATTTTTTTATTTTACAATAAAAACTTTATCGTTACTTCATAAGAATTCTGTTCCACGGGTTTTTTATTATATTTAATTTTTTACACTTAGGTCGAATAAAGCCACACTCTACTGCCTTTTCTTTTCGCTAATGGGGTGGTTTTAAAAAAAGTGTTGGAAATGTTGAACAGTTGTGAATACGCCATCAGAGCGGTAGAAGAGTGATTTTGAAGATACAGTGCTCGCAAAAAGTAACTATTCCCACCAATGACTAAGTAGAACAAAATTAATGTCAATTTATTCAATGTTAATTATTTTAGTTTTAAGATTTATATAATAAAAGTGTTAGTTTGATTAGAAGACGCAATAAATAATTGAAATTCTCACTGTAGTGGTTAACAAAATTAAAACTCAACTTTTTAAATACGAGTAAGTAAATAATAATGAAAGTATTTAAAATTCGGCATAGTTGGGCCATGTTGTTTATGCTAAATTGAAAGTGTAAATGAAAGCTGCAGTTAAGAACCAGTGTAAAGAGGAATGTAAATGTGTAGAAGTGCTATTGTAACAATTAAATATTTTGTTATTGTAAATTGATTTAAAAGACACATAAACAAAAAATAAATGTCTTGTTTTAAATTACATATTATTAAAAAGAGTATTAAAATGATTGTATATTTTTCTATAATATTCAAAGTATACGTGTATATACATACATATACATATATGTAATATTATTGAAATCAGACTGATAAGCATCTGTACATACCTTTTTCAAACTTACAACGTATTAAAACTATTATATTCGCAGGAAATTTTAATAAATTCCTCGATTGCACTCGTATTTATTCACATTTCTACGGGAAGGGTGATTAGTTTATTGTTAAATTAATTAATCTACAATTTACTCGTACTTACACAATTACTACTAAGACAAGGAACGGGCTTAAAGTACGAATGTTGTAGGGAGTATTTGGGAGCACAAAATTAATAATTAATGCGTGTTTAGTATTTATTTGTGTTTCTGTGTACAGACAGACGACGTGTTTGTTGTTGTGGGGGTATTTGATAACTACAAAATAGAACTTTTACCTTGTTTTCAATCGTTTATGTTTACAACTCTGGCAAACATGTAATTAACTAATCGATAACAATATATTAATGTGTCAATTACCTTTTTTATGTGAGAAATGTTCAGCTTTTTGTGATTTTAAGATGTTTAATTATTCTTTGAGTGTTTTAAAAAGCTTTATATTTTAATTTTTTTCTTTCTGATAATTTTAAGGCACTTCTTTTAAAAAATATTATTTTTAAAAGCTTTTCTTTTATAAAAAGATATGTGCAGTTCAAAAAAACAGAAAGTGAGGCTAAGGTTTTTGTGCTTTTAAAAAATTTAGTAAGAAATCAAGTTAAAAAATCACTAAGTAGAAAGTTAAAATAAAAAAAAGTGGAGTTTAGGTAGTTAAAATTGAGAACAGGAAAATAAAGTAATTAATATCCAAAACAATATTATAAACATACAGTAGTAGCTCACAGCTGATTTCGTGCACAAGCAATATAAAACCTTTTGCGCTTATAGAATTAAAATCAACGATAAATGGATAAACATTTAAAGCATAATTTAAGCTAAATTTCTATAATAATATGTGTAATAAAAAAATTTAAAAATTTTATGTTCCTTTTAAAAAGATCAAAAATATATACTTATTTAAAAACTTCCAGCTTATTTAGTGCTTTTTCTTTTGAATGCATTTCTGTGTAAAAACAATTATGTTGTGAAAAAGATTTACATCAGCACCTGCCTATACGGCCTTATCTGATGGTGGACCAGTCCCACGGAGTGAATTATTCACAAATCACCAGCGCCGCCGTGTGACTTGCTACTCGTAGGCTCACGCAGGTAGCAATTTTTGCCATATGTTTGCAGCCAGATGAGCAACTTCTTGTTGAGGAGTTCGGACCTTCTAATCCCTCCTGTATGCAATTTCCTAGCAATGAATGGAAGACAAGGCCTAATGAGTTGGTAGGCCGAAGCCCACTAGCAGCATCAGCCCTTAAACCAACTCCGGAGGCTGTTAGTGCCCGAAAAAAGCCACAACCCAAAAAATTATCAAGGATACTAACACCTCCTTCATGCGTATTAGGTTTCAACCGCATCCATAACGTTTCAGCCAAGGTAGGCATCTCAACCATTATCAGGGGTTCTGCTTCCTAGAGTTTTATTTGCTGCAACAAACAAGGGACCTCTTCTCCTCTTTATCCGAAAAATAGAGTGCCCTGGTCAGGAATACGCCAAGGCAAAACATGTTTCCCGGGGGCAATTATCATAATGTTGTTATGTGCTTACATTTTAAGGCGATTTAAGGTTTCTTTTAATTGTAAATGAATTAAAAACATAATCGGTTTTATCAGCTGCCACTATTTCAGATCTTTTTATATTTACTTTTTTCAACTTTTGAAGATTTTGGAGAAGAGTATAAGTATATTACCATTGAAATTATTATTATGAACAAGCAGTTCGGCTATATTGAAAAAATCTAAAAACGTCAAAATTTTTCAACATGTTATCAATAAATAAAATAGTGGGAACTGCCAAAAAAATAAAATAAAAAAAAAAAATAAATAAAAATGTAGATTTTTTTTCAACTAAACTTTTTTCATGCATATAAAAATGACGCATCACTGAAGGTAAAAAATAAGCAAAAAAAAAATAATCAACCAAAAATATTTTACAATATAAATGTGTTTGCCAAATTAAAAATTATAGACGACATTAATATTTCACTTCAATAATTAAGAAGAAGCTTTTGCGCTTACACTTTTCGCTTTTTTAAAATATGTTTTCACTAATTTATTTCAACAAAATACACGACAAAGTTTATTTTTAAACAAAATTGCATGTTCCCAACAAATACAAAATCATACATTTTATTTAAAATGGCTTATTCATTTCATATCAAACACAATTTTCAAACCTTTTTTTTTTCAATGGTCTAATTTTAACATTCGAATTTAAATTAAGAATCATTTGAATATAAACATTTAATACTCAATCTTTTATCAATTTGATTTTGAGTATAACTACCAATCATAAAACAAATTGAAATAAATATTAACATTTTAAATTCATTTACAAAAAAATTTTTAAGAATTCACGAATTAGCATCAATAAATGTGTTTTGTTTTTGAGCAATATGCTATTAAATGTGAGCAAATTATTTTTAATAAGAAATAATGATGTTGTCTGATTTGAGTGCGATTTAGAGACGAGAGAAACCAATACTTCGTTCTTTCTAGAACTTCAGGACTAAGAAAAATAATAATAATAATAATAGTAAATTCAAATTAAAAATCGCATATAAATCAAAAGAAATAAGAGTTTGTAAAGCAAAATTGGGTTTTTTTTTGTATTCCACATTTGAAAAACATTTGAGAATTACACTTGAAACCAAATTGAGAATAAATGAATTTCTCAATTTGAAATAATTTCCCCTCCTTGTTGAGAATACTGTGTTTTTCAATTTGAATTGAAACTCGCTTTCGCTTTCAATTTGAATACACTTTGCCTGCAAGCGTGTTTCCTGTCTGTTATAATGTTGGAAAGTTCAAGTCAAATGTTCACAAAGACTACTCCCTCTTTCCCCCTCCTCATAACCTATTTTTCTAGTTCCGGTAGAATACGTAGGGGTTATCCCCTGAGTACTGGTCCAAGACCCAAAAAAAAAAAAAAAATTGTATCAAACAGTTATCGTTTGAGAAAAAGTTTTATTTCAAATCATTCTCAGTTTGAAATCAAACCTCTATGTCAGTTGGGTTATTATCGGCGTATTTATGTGCACATAAGTTATTTTGTTGTAACTTTTCAATCTTAGATTAAGAAGAATTGAAAAAAGTGTCATTACGGTTTAACCAATTGATCTGCTTATTATAAATATACACGTACATTTACACAAATAAAACTAGAAGTATAATACATAAACAAACATACATGACTTAAGCTCTAAACACTTAGACGACAGCAGACTTCACAACTTCACGGCTACAAATGAAGTTAGCTTCAAATGCTGCCGTCTCGTCAGCAACATAATTATTTTCAAGACAGCAGCAGCACTATGTGTATTTAAACAATGCAAATTTTAGAGGTGTCACATATATATTTTATATGAATAAAATTAAAATTACTGACTGAAAACGTAATAATATCACGTAAAGTTGTAAAAACTCATCAGTTTATTTGTTTATTTTATTTATATGATGTTTATTTCTATTAAATATTTCAAACAAATTTTTGTTTTTATTGCTGCCAATTTATATATAGTGGCAGCACTGCATTTACTTTTTGCTGCTTACGAAAATAGAAATTAATCTAAGTTGGCAGCAGCAGCAAATGCTGTTGTGATGTCGTTAAAATAATCGTGTGCATTTAAACACATGTATTTTATTTTTGACAGATTGCTGCTTGCTGTCTGCTGTCGTATATGTGTTTAAAGCTTTAGAGAACGCAAAATTGCAAGTAAATCAATCACAAATGATTTTATTGTTGTTATGACATTCTTGGTAATGCGTTAGTTATTGTTTGTTATTGTTTGCTATCCTTGCTTTCTTCTTATTTCAAAAGCATGTGTGTATGTGTGTGGGCGTAAGAATTATATTTGCAAATTAGAGTTGGGTAGTTCGCGAACGAACTAGTATAACTGAACTATTCAGTTGAGGGAGATAAATGAGCAGATCAATTCTGAGATCTCTTTTGGCTCTTGCTTTTGTCTTTGTTTTCTTTTTGTACATGTTTCTTTTTTCTTGTATGTATACAAGGAGAACACAAAATTTTGTTTTGTTTGTAGTATTAAAATAGATGATTTGATATGAAACGAAAATATAACAACAATCGATATTCATCACAACTAAACCATTTTTTCTTTTAAATACAATTATTTTTTATGCCACATAAATATTTTTAATCTCACTTTTAATTTTTTTTCTTGGAATTTGTTTTGCTTTTCTTTTTGTTTCATGAAAGCTGAAACAGAGCCGTTCATTGAAAATAATTTTATATACGGAGCACTGTACTTATTGCACTAAAAAAAGACATATTTTATTGAAAAGAGCTGAACTAAAACGAGCATTCTCTTAAAAGAGCTCATGAACCCGGCTCATTAAACAAATGAGTTATTTTAAAATATGTTTCTGGAACATAACCAGCATCTGCCAACATAAAACTTAACTGGAGCACTTCCTTTTCAATATAGCTACATATTATATGGCACAAAAGATTCCCTTGGAACATATTGTGGAGGCTCGGCAATTTTGATAAAAACCAGAATTAAGTAGAGAATTATCTGCAAGCAGCAAATATATGCATTGAATATTTTCATGAAAAAAATTTTATTTTCTCGATTTATTCACCACCCTGATTTTCAGTAACAGAAAGCCATTATTAAAATTTGTTAAAACACACTTTTTGGGGATCACGTGTAATTTCCCGAAAGGCCGAGTACTTTTTGACACTAATTCTAAAATGGACTTAGTTGTGATTTCAAGTGGGCACCCCATTTAATGGTCGTCTGACCGCAGAAAGATCTCAGGTGTTATAGATTTTGGAGTTTCGAAAAGTTTTCTTTTAGAATGGATGCAAGTGGAGCCTTCATTAGATTTGTCATTAGATCACTCACCCCCTATAATCTTTGTTTCGTTGCTTCAAAGGATTGGCTCACTGTTTAGTGACTCAGTGTTGACCTTCACTAGAGTCAATTGGCAAAAATACAAAAAATATTTGAGTACTCATTGTACAGAAAATATTACCTTGAGAACCCTTGAGGATATTGATGTATCAATTAATAAATTTTCTGAAAACCTTAAACTAGTCGTACATCATGCTACCACTAGCTATATAAGATTCAGAAATGTATTCGTCTGAAATTGAACAACTTCTGTCAGGAAAAAGAAGAGTTAAAATAAGCTATGGAAATGTATAGCTCGAGTAACAAATCTGCTTGAAGTCCAAAGAATGGCTTCCCTTAAAAATTATCTGGAAGGTCTTAAAAGTACTCCCCAATCCTTGTCTCATCAATGCTCCTGGGCGCTGGGACAACAATTATGAATTGTATTCTATATGAAATGTAAATAAAATCTATCTATAAAAAAAAATCCGACTATTCTCTATGGAAAGCGACAAAAGGTCTTAAAAGGCCCTTATTAGGTAAACCACCCTTGCGAACTTCAACTAGAGACTGGGCACGAAGCGATTCTGAAAAGGGGATGGTGTATGTTAACCATTTGAAAAATGTTTTTACAACAATTGATACAGCGAATAATACAGCAGAATTACCGTCATATGCTCTTAGACCGCCTATGTTTTTGAGACTTAACATTCAAGATGTCGAATACTTCATCAGTAACACAAACCCCAGCTGCAGACATTGATCCAATTACTGGTAAAATGCTTGAACAATTACCTCGTTTAGCTAGAACCTTTCTACTTTTTATTTTTAACGTTATTTTACGTCTTCAGTATTACCCTGCACAGTGGAAGGTGTCTATGATTACTCTGATACCCAAGCCAGGGAAAGATCCCACTAAAGTAGAATCATATAGACCAATAAGTCTACTGCCAATAATTTTAGAACTGTTCGAAAAATTGTTAATGGCAAAGTTGACTGCAATACTGAATGAGGTGGGGCCATAGAACAAACACACTGACTAATCAACGTCATAAGACATACTTTTGAAGAAAATAAGTCAGGTAGTTGCAAATTGAACGATTACTTACAGAAATTGTTAGATGAAAATGTGTCAGCCCGTAGTCGTAGATTATGTGAAATAGAACTAGACAAAAAATAAAAAAAAATAAAATTAACTGATACTAAAACTCATGCTGTAAATGATAATGTGATTTAAATAACGTCTAAAATGAGAACGATTAGTTTTTTTGAAAATTGGTAAACAAATTAAGAAATTATGCTCTTTAATATTTAATCAATAGAATATATCCAGCATCACGTTCTCCCAAAACACGTAACTTAAAATAAAATAAATTAGCGATGCTATTTCCAAAAAGCATGAAGTTGGTCCAGATATGACGAATAATAATCAATTATTGAAGCTGTCAATATTCTTCCCCTCCCTCTTTTTTCCAAAAAAAGAAAAATTAGTAGAACTTTTCTGTATCCAAAAAGAATTTTAAAAATTGGTCTACAAATAACGAAGTTATTTGATAAATATTATAAATAAATGAATTATGGTGAGGACAATTTTATACACGCACCCAATTTTCGAAGAAAAAAAAGTATATATACCAGTATAACAAAATTATTAACCTCTTTCATACACAAAAGGAATTTTGAAAATTGTTCCGTAAATACTGAAGTTAATTTACAATCAATTATTAGGGTGATAACTTCATTCTTCCAAAATAATCTTAGTTGTTTTGGCCGTTTTGCAAAAGTAAAATAAAAAATTTTGAAATTTGGTACAAAAATGAAGAAATTATGCACTTTAATATTAAAAAATCTAAATATTTCTTATTTTTGCAGCTAAAGATCGTTTTATGTTATGTAAGAAATTTAACGGTATTTACTTTCAATATTTTGATAACAATTTTCTATCATCGTCATGAAAATTAATATGTTATTAAAAAAATTTTTAATTTGAAAAATAATAATTTTCGATTTGAAAAATAATAATTTTTCAAATTGAAAAATTTTTTAATAACATATTAATTTTCCTGACGATAATAAGAAATTGTTATCGAAATATTGAAAGTAAATACTGTTAAATTTCTTACATAACATAAAACGATCTTTAGCTGCAAAAATAAGATATATTTACCTAAACAAGATCAAATAATTAAATAGCAAATATTAAAAATGTGGTAAAAACTTTGTGAAAGCAATAACATAATTTAGAATAAGGGAGCGTAAAAGTAGGCGTGGTTGAAAAAAGTAGCCTATAATTAATTCAAGAGTTCCAGTTAATTACTGTGAACATTTTAGGCAGATTGGTCCATCGGTCTGGCCTCTTTTAAGGTACAAAGAAACAAACAAATAAACAAACAAACACACATTCAATTTTATATATTAAGATTTACAGGGACTTTAGTTTTAATTTAAAAATGACTTGCTAGGAACCTTATATAACTTCTTGAAGTTCATGTTTTCAACATGTCATAAACAAATTTTTTACCGCCTTAGATCCTTGGTCTACAAAGGATTAATACTAGGCTACAGAAACGCAGAATTGTTACTGCAAGCAACATAATGAGCTGGCAATTTAATATTTTTTTTAATGTTAAAAGTTACAGAAACCCACTACTGCAAAAATAAAAACAGGCAATAAGCTCCAAATTTAAATAAATAAGATATAACATAAAACATTTAAAAATTTTTTTTAGCAAATTGTTTAAAAAGTGAAAACACAGCCATTTATAAATTAAATACATTTAAATATACATACGCACAAATACTGACGAAATCTTATCAATACGGTTTTCCAATACACAAGAAAAAAACGTTTCTAATTCTGTTTAATTTTTATACATAAAAACGACAAGCAAATTAAAAAGTAAATTTTGAAATCAATATTGAAAGAAAATAGCATTAAAGGTGCTAATCAAGGCGAATTCATAACAGGTGAAATTGACAGTGCAGCTGATAGCTTTTTTTAATTTTAATCTGTTTCAGGTCAATGGAGTAATTAAAAGAAATTAAAAAAAAAAACAATTTTTAAACTATTTTTCTAATTATGCATTGTAGCTTGAGAGGCAGGTATGATCCAGAATCCCTCCCAAACCGGCTGACCTTTTTCACCTTTTCAAACTCTATGACCTGAGACTTTAATTTTCATAAAATAATTAAAAGTTTTTCTTTTTTTATTATATATTTTTTGAATTCCTTTTTGTGTTTATATTTTTCCATATTGACATTTGAAAAATATTTGCTTTTGTAGTGTTGTATTTATTGCTCTTGCATTTACTTGGTATGAATTCGCCGTGGTGCTAATTATTAACATGAAAAATAATTAATAGAGTAGTACAAACAAGCAAAATACAGTGAATATTCATTACAAATATTGTTAATTTGTGTTGTTTTTTTAATATATTTGTTTTAATATTTATTTAAAACTACAACTATGTTTGATTGTATGCAGGTGATTGTGTTTAACCAGTTTTAATAATAATTTTATACAGGAAGTGTTAGTTTTTCTTTTATTTACATGTATTTGTAAATATTAATTACTTTTATTTTTTGCCAAGTGTCAGTCAATCAATTGATATTTTATTTATTTATTTTTTTTGAATTTTTCCTTACAAAAAACTTGTTTATGTTTTACTCGTAAGTGAAAACAATTTATTAGCAGAAACAATTTTGCTGATCGATACCAATAAAAAGTTAATTTGTTTTTCCATTAGATGAAAGTAAATGTATATATTTTGTTAAAAATTAAAACTATTTATAAACAGAAAAAAAGGCTTAATATTATTTATTTGATTACTTATAAAGTACATGAAACGCCGATACAAAAAAACAAATTCATTAAAGCAAAAAATATTAATATTTTTATCAATAATGAGAGACTATTTTCTTGATCCTAATTATTTGACCTTTTTTTTAAATTAAATTGAAATGTTGTTTAAGCTTGAGGTCAGTTTTATTTTTTTTATATATATTTTTATGTATATTTTGTTTACAAAGGACGTGATGAATAAATTAAGAAATAGTTATAATAGAGCAATTTTCAATTTAGTATTATTTGACTTTTATACTTTTAATTATAAAATGTTCAATTATAATCTATTTCAATCAAATTCCTACACTTCAATTATTTCTATCCTATTGTCAAAATTTATATTAGCCTCTAGAGGTAGTAAAATTTTATTCACCTCAGAAATGTCAATATTTTACTTAGGAGAGAACTTTTCTACCCTTTCACACTAGTCCATTGTAAACAAAACTAAAAACAAGTTTTTCCTGCAGGAAGGAAAACGAAATATCGAATCTAGTTAAAACATTATTTATATAAAAAAAAACAAAACTGACCTCAAGCTTAAACAACGTTTCAATTTAATAAGAGACTATTTAATTTGAATAAAAAAGTAAATGTATATAATTTTCAGTTCAGTTGGGCAGAAGGTAAAATTTTGTTTATAAAATAAAATCTATATATAAAGTGCTTTCAAATAAAAAATATTGAAAAATTGATAGCAAAATTTAATTTATAGATGTGAAGTTTGTTTTTCTTGGTTGACAATTGTTTATCTAGTGGTCAAATAAATGTGCAGCTTATAAAAAAAAGGTTTGATTTTATTTATGCTTTTAAATAGGATTATTTGAAAATCTAATAAACGGTGCAGATGGCGAGTGATGCCGCTGAAATAATCGGTCATGTAGATTTGTCATTCACGATGTCGTAGTGGTTGAGCAAGCATCGCACTTTTGCTGTGGAGGCATTTTTAAAAAGTAATGATTCTTACGTAATTACTCTTCGACAATTTTGTTCAAAGTACGATATTCGGCAAAAACGTGATGGACCGAGTGTAAATTTAGTTCTTTCGCGGGTGAAGATATTCCGCGCAACTGGTTCGGCCATGAATGTCCTACGGCCAGGGTCCGATCGATTTTCAGGGACTACTCGTATTGAAAACATTGAACAGGTTGAAAGCAGTTTACGTCCGCGACTTTCAATACGGAAAAGAACTATAAATTCCAAGAGCGATTATTTATGAAATTTAAAAACAGGGTCTGAATTTCCATCATTTCGAAATCCAAATCGTTCAGGAACTGAAAGAAAGTTACGCAAACTTTTTTGTGAAACGATGTTGGAGCCTTTTCGCAATGTAAATGCCATTTTTTGAAGCGACAAAGCTCATTTTAAATTAAACGTCCACGCCTCTAAGAACCTCCAACCCTCGATTGTAATATCAAAACCCATTGCATTATCCCAGTACAGGTAACTGTTTGGTATGTCTGATCCACTCATGAGATAATTGGATTTCGAAAATTCTCGTAGGCAAACGGTGAATTAGCAACAACACTTTCGTATGCTTTGCTGGTAAACATTGATGACAGCGCTTATCAGTGTAAATTTTGTTTTTGTAAATTGTTTTGCTTTGTACAACAAAAAATATTGAATAAAAGTAGTTTTTCCTTAAATGTATTGGTGTTTGTTCTTCCATATAGAACTTTTGGGCACCCCTGGCTTGGACTAACCAAAATTAAACCAACATCTCTCTCACTTCAAGGTAATGAATTACATAGCTAGAATATTCAAAAGAATTTAATAATGAACATAAGAAATTAATAATGAACCTATAAAGAAAAAAGTGTACATTACACAGGATGGAAGACAAGACACAACTTTTTAAAAACAGCAGCAATTTTTGGACAAACATTATTTCTATTTTTTAATCTCTTAATGAATGAATGAAAGCGCCTAATGCTTCGGGGAGTAGTAAGAACTTTGGCACGAAAACGCTGCTTGTAAGGAAGCTTTTGACGCCTAAGTACTTTGACACAGAAAGATCTTGTTTTTTGACAAAGTACTTGTATTATCGCCAAGAAAGCAAAGCTTAAAATTCAAAAACTTGTAAAATTTGGTTAAGTGTTTCGAAGCTGTTTAGAAATATTACGAAGTTCTGGGAACGAAAAGTAGGCAGGAATGGTGAAATGATCTGAATTGGCAGGATGTGCACTATTTCTGATTTCATACGTCTGATGTTGTGAAGTCATGAATAGGTCAAGTGTGTTTAAATGGTACCCTTCAACGAACGGAATATGCGTTAGTTCAATATATTGGCCTCCAGGAGTTGTATGACTCGAATGAAGAAGCCAAGGTGAGTTGTGTACATTGACATCGCCAGCAACAATGATTCTAGTGTTTCGGTAACTATCTAGGTAGTATTTTCGGTATAGAATCGGGGAGCATATCGAAATCAACCAGAATTTAATCCAAAGGCAAGCAAATTCAGTGCCATGCATGCCTAAATGTTGCTGACATTGGTAAACAATAGAATGAAGTTAATTATTATTGATGTGACGGTTAGGTATTCACAGTTACTACTACTATAGTGTTCAATACTACATAGTCCATAACAATTAATCCGATACCCTGAACTTTGCAGTAAAATTAATATTTTTATAGTGTATTGCTACTACTTATTCCTGCATGCTATTTGTTCTGGTGTAATTTGGGTCCTTGCCATCAAACCAAATACATCCGTTCACGTTCATACCTAGACTTCAACTTTGTTACTCGATTAAGTTTTTTTTTTATAGCTTATTACGAGAGCTGTTAGATAACTTTGTGGATGTTTCTCTTTCTAGTACAGTAACTTTAAAAGCAACATTGCAGCCAGCAATCATTTTTTTTACTGCTGGGATTTCAAATGCAAATATACGTTTTTCAACGACGAATACTTCGAAATACTCGAATCTCTTGCCACTCGTTGTCCTGTTCCAACATGCGAGTGTAAAATCTTTCTTAAAATGACATTGAAGCGTAAAAAATTTGGCAATTTAAAAAGTTTTGCTTCCATTTCAAATTTATCTTCTCTTTACTAAATAGAGTTACCAAGTTCGTCATACAAACACATTTCAGGGGATATTATAATTAGTTTCATTTGTATAACTTGAATGCTTTATAATTTTTAAAATACAAATTTCTTCTTTACGCACATTTTAAGGAATAAGTCTTAATAATATATTTAACAAGCTAAATTTTGATATTAAAATTTTGCTATAACCCTCCAGTTAATTTGCATTAGGGTGATTTCTTTTCCGACAAAAATATTACACCTACTCTATATATAGTCGTCCATTACGTTATTTTGATAAAATTTTTATACATTGTTGAAATATATCACACCTTTTTCGAATTGGCTAATAATGTAACGTGTCTTGCGCTCTACTTTGAGTAAGGTGGAGATACTACCCTTTTTAACACGATTATATTAGCTTTGTATACGAGTAGATGTAGCTCTCGAAATCCCTTTAATATACATTGTGTACTTTGGAGAAATTTGATATTACGCTATAGAAAGGAATTTTGATGCTATAGTGTGAAAATTAAATTTGCCGTATTGCTTCCGGGATTGTTCGACTGTTTCGGGGAAGTGAGGGGATTTTGGCGATTACTGAAGGAGATTTTAGGAATTCCCAAAAAATTCGGAAATGGTTCGGTAAGCGATGCGAAGCCGTTTTTTTATATTTGGTGTACGTTTTTGCTGTGAAGCATCTATTTGAATCTTTAACGGTCATTTTGGACATGTATAACCATGACTAATTATCCGGTCTGTTTTAATCGCTTTTTTTTTGCAGATTTTGGACATTTTGCTGAGTGTGTGCCATGTTTGTGCTGTGCAACAGTTCCTGCCAGTTTTTAGTGTCTCAATGGCTGGCATCTACACGACACGAGCGGTTATTAATTCGTAGGGAGGGAGAGGAGTATTCTTACCTCCATGCATACTCATGCATGCGTTCAAACTAAAAGGTAAAAAATAAATATGTATATCTACAATAAAAAAAAAATCCAAAAAACAACGCTTCAATATCCCAAAAAGGGTGAGGTAAAACTACCACCCAATTGCAATACTCGTATACTCTGCGTTTTCCAAAGTAATGGAATATGGGTAATTACCATCTTGTGAGGTATGTGGAGTCAAACAGTTTGCTTTCTGACCTTCAATATTGATTTCGTAGTAGTGACTATACCGGCGATTTTTTGGTGTATCTCTCGGAAAAAAATGGTGCCACTCAATCTACCATTTTGATGAATGTAAGGTGGTGGCTCTAGATATTTTCAACGAGTTTGGCAGAGTAAAGCTTGGTGCATTGCTGTCAAAATTTATTGTTTTTGGTATTGGGGATGATTTTTTTCGAATAAATAACGAGCTTTATCAGAGGCCTCTCTATACGAGTTTTTATAGATGGGATCTCATCAAACGACTTCAAGATTCATTCAGGGGTAACACAAGGTTCGGTTATTTCTCCTACTCTTTTTCTAACTTTTTCTTAATGATCTTCTATGTCAAACTTCAAACCTTATTCTCTATTTTGCAGATGACAGTAGCATTTGCCATTCATTCTTATTGGCGTAGACGAGAGATTTCACACTTCCCCAAAGAAAATGGTCTAGCGTTGTGAAATCATACAATCTTGGAGGTCAATTCATACTATGCGGCTACTAAACGGTTCTTTCAATAAAAACATTGTAACAGCTCGGGCACATCATGCTTGTTTAATTGATGGGCTAATAAGTCAAGCGTCAGTCTCAAGGTGCATTAACATCTATTAAGTGGCAGGCACCAGAGCAAAATTACGACAGTAAAGCAAAAACAGGCATGTGGTAAGCTTTATTTTCGAATTCATAACAGCTAAATGCAGCAGAATGATAAATACAATATTACAAAAAAAAAAATGTTTGTAAAATGTCAGGGGAAGAATATAAACACAGAAAGGAATTAAAAAAAAAATATTCAGCCCAATTAGAAATGAAAATTCCGAGGGAGTTTTTTGACTTTCCCCTTCCTCCAATTATGAACAAAAATGGAGTATATTCATTAACTGAAAACACTAAGGGGAGATTAAATCTTCAACAACTTATGTAAATTTAACAAAAAATTGGGCTTTTCTCTTTCATTTGAATTGAAAAAAGTACTTTACGTAATATATAAATTCCATGAGAATATTCATAATTGGGCTGATTACAAAAAAAAGGAAAAACTTTTAATTATTTCGTGAAACTTTGAGTTATTTCGTGAAGTTTAAAGTCTGTATAATGCGAGCTTGGAAAGATGATTGAGGAGGATTCAGGATCATACCTGGCTCTCAAGTTACAATACATAAAAAAAGTTATTGATCACAGCAAATTTGTATTGTAAAAATCTCCTTGTTAAGAAAACTTAAAGTGCTGTTCACACTTGACGTGAGAACAGGAACAGCAAAATATTGTTACTGTCAGCTGTAAACTGCAAAGGTTATTGTTTTCTTGCCGTCTTGACGCGGCTGTTAAGACGTATGTTTTAAAAGCTCTGTCTTAACAGAAAATGACATTATAATATGAAAAAAGTAAAAATAGTTTAATATTAAAAGAAATTGCCAAAAAAATTTGAAATTCTTATTTTAGATTGCCAATTTTGTAATGAAAACATATTTTTTTCCACAAACTATAAAAAAGAACATAAAACGTGATAATGTGCTTTTGTTGACGGAGTTGAAATAATAAAAAATCAAGACATACGGATACTCCACCATGAAACAAACGGGCTGTCAAAGGAATGTTTTAACAGTATGTCTTAACGGCGTTTCATGTTGAATGTAGACGGGCAGTAAGAAAGGAAAAATTTAAACTAAAACCCGATGCACATATATACTAAAACCAAAAATCCAATGAAAAAACATTGTGTTAAAAAAATTGTGTTGTTTTCTCAACTTTCCTTTAATAGGTGTGTTCCACGTGAATAACGAAACAGTCCGAACTAGTCCAAAGTAGTCCACAAGCGTTCCACGTAACAATTTTTGTGCAATTTTGAGAGAAAATGACAGTAATTTTTTTCATTTCCTGTACAAATTAGCCCGAACTTTTTCTTTGGGTAAGTTCGGACTAGAATTGAATAGTCAGCTGTTTTATGTTTACATACATATGAAACTGAAAATGTAATCAAAAAATTTGCAAATTGGAAAAAAGTTTTTGTTTAAAAGTTAGTTAAAAGCAAACCTTCTATGGTTGTCCAAACTAAAAATAACCTTGTGAAGTTGTAAGGAGAACATGCAATAATTATTTGGCTGTTCTTTTAATAAATATGTGCTATAAAAATATACTGAAAATTTTACATTGCTTATAATTTTACAGCTGTTGCCAATAATCCAAATCTTTTATTATGTGTTTTAAACGTCTAAAATCACTAAAATATACTTTAATCTAAAAAGTAAGCAGCACTACTATTGCAAGATGTACAATTGTGATTTTTTGCGTTCCAGCAGTTGTGGGTAAAATTTGCAAATGTAGAGAGTAATTTGATTTTTACTCTCATTGGCTCAAACTAGTCCGAGATCTCGTGGAACACACCTAATTATTCCATTGATAACCGGCAACGATGAGAATACAACAAAAAGTTATCAGCTGCGCTCTCAATTTCACCTGATATGAATTCGACATGGAACCACTAAATTCTCATTTCAAAAATGCAAGCAATATATTTGACGTAAAGTGCTTGCGAGATTACCAGTAGCTGTAGCGCTACCACCTTGTAGATGTAAATGCTCCTTGGTCAATCTGTTCATGCTGAAATGCCAAACTAAATTAAACATAAAACACTTAACAGCTGGCAAAATAGCCGCCAGCTAAAAAATTTTATACTACTAAAAAACAAGTTTTATCCGTGGTTTTATGTATGTATATATGTGCTTGTAAGTTAATGTGTATGCTAAAGTCGGTACACATATGTATATACAGCTCCGTAACATATATACAGCTTTATTTATTTATGTATTTGTTTGTTGTCCTGTGTAACAAGACGGATGTCTTAAAAAGAACACAGGGTGGCATAATGTACAAACTAACGGCCGTATTCATAAAAGTTATAAACAGCTTAATAAACCAATAATAGTGTAATTTCCCTAAAACTGTGTTCATAAACGAATAATAGCAACCAAGGCGAATTCATACCAGGTAAATGCAAGATCAATAAATACAACACTACAAAAAATAAATCTTTTTCAAATGTCAAGAGAAAAGACAAACTTTTAATTATTTCGTGAAACTTTTAGTTATTTCGTGAAAATTAAAGTCACAGATCATAGAGCTTGGAAAGGTGAAAATGGCCAGCAAGATTGGGGCGGATTCAGAATGATATCTGGCGCTCAAGATGCAAGTCATAAATTAGAAGATTGTTTGAAAAATTTTTTTCAAATACCTATAAAAAAAGTTTACAATAAAAGAAAAACTTAATTATAATGTGAAACTTTTAATTTTCTCGTGAAACTTAATGTCTCAGATCACAGAGCTTGAAAAAGTGAAAATGGCCAGCCAGATTGCAGAGGATTCTGAGTGATATCTGGTTTTAATTTTTTTCCCCCAATTTTGTTTTAATTATGCCATTGACATCTGAAACAGATAAAAATTAAAAAAAAAAAGTTATCAACTGCGCTGTCAATTTCACCTGTTATGAATTCGCCTTGATAGCAACATAAACAAAAAATAAACCATTTTTATATTCAATAATTTTATTTTTGATTCTACCCTTCTATAAATTAAATATAAAGTCACATTTTATATTAAAAACGTAAAATTCGTGTTTGTTTAAAATTCGGCAATACATTCTGTCTTGGAAGTGAAAAACCAAGTTTCTGCATATTTAGTAACTAAAATTAATTGATGGATACAATAAATACAATAAAAACAATCTGAATCGTATTTATTGGTCGAGATAACGAATACGTTTGGCAGCCAAAGACATATCACTACCAGAAAGAGCTATTTTGGCGGCGCTTCTCCCCCTCCTGTTTGTTTGGCTTTCTAACGAAACACCGTAACTTCTTTTTTGGCTTGCATTTTTATTGTACACCACAGCGGATTTAATTGGCACGAGTACAGACTGTTATATCTAAAAAAACCAAAGCAAAATGAATACATTTATTCTGCAAATGAACAATGAGGCAGCCACTCCTTCGCAATATTCAGCTCAGCTTTCTGTTTTAAGTGGTTGGTTTTTGTGTCCGTATTTTTATTTTCAATATCATTTACACTTTTTATTACTTTCATTAACTTATACTCTTTTTTTACCAGATCCTTTAATAGCTCCTGCAAAACAGATTAGTGTTGTAGCTTAAAATCATAAATCATAGTCTTAGTTATCCACCTCACTCCAATTTTCACATTTTACAAATTGACCTTTCTTGTTTTTGCAATCTATGAAAGCAAAAATTGTAATAGACCCAAATTAATATTGAATTCATCTCGGTGTCACCTCACGGATAATGAAGCAGTGCGTTCGTTCGTATGTTGTTTTTGTTTTACTACGTGGGCTGAAAAATCCTGGGTCTAACGCATAGATGGCGCTAGTTTTATTGCAGTCAGAGGCAAAATATAAATTGTGGTATGGAAATGTTAGAGTGGCGCTGATATGATTGCGTTGCTCTTGGTGGAGACTACGTTGATGAATAAAGCTAATTTTGAATCAAGAAAGCTGTGTCTTCTTTGTTAGGCCCGGGACTTGTCAGCCCATGTTAAATTAATAAAACTTAAACAAATTTAATAGTGATGAGTATAAAATGTAGACCAGCTCTCTATTCGAATAAGTTTTTCATTTAGCATTGCAAAAATATATTTGCTCAATAAGTTTTTTGTTTAAACTTGCATATTTTTCAAATTTTTTACAAAAACATTTGTAAGGATATTAAAAATCATTATTTTATGCATAAACTTAATATCAGCAATCATATTCTCTTCCCTTCCGGGTTCATCGAATAGTGGTTTTAAGCATCACTAAGTCCGCTTTTAGGGTTTGGAAATTGAAAGGCAGACATTTTTCTCATTCTGCTTTGAACTTGCCGAAACCTTTTAGAGTTGCGAAATTAATAGACAGACAAAAAATTTTCGTTTTTCTTTTCTTTCTTTGTTGTTGTTGCTGTTTTTTAAGCACAGCTAGTGTGTTTATATGAAGTTGATGTTGATATGAGAATAATAATATGAAGCAACAACATGAAAAAATGCGAAGAGAGGCAACTTCAAACGAGAAATGTCTTAAAATGTCCAGTACAGTAGAGATTTACCGCACACTCTTCCTCTTAAATACATCGCCTACAAACTTCGTCTGTCTGCCCATCAATTTCTCAACTGTGAAAGGGGACTATTAGTGGAAAATGAAAAGTATTGCCATACAAGAGAATAAAATAAGGTAAAACACTGTATAACTATATTAGGTTTGTTGAGTGTTTATGAATACAAAATTTTATTATCAGTTTATTTGACAATAAGTCTATAATAACTAATATATTTTTTATTCCTAAAATTAGAATTTTTTACGAATACGGCTGTAAGTATTTAACATTATAATCATAATATATATTTTAACAAGCTTAGACCAAACATTATACTTCCAAAAACAGTTAAAAACAATATAACATTAAAAAAGAAAAAGTGGAAAAACACAACAACAATAGTATTTAGGAATAGTATTCTAAAATAAATCTTTTAAAGCATGTAGCATTGCTGGCAAATTTAATTATAGTTGGTAGGTTATTCCAGAGACGAATAGCATTAGAAAAAAATTGCCATTCAGACATTATGTCTATGTCTTATGGATACTATGTCGATGTCTTATGGCTACTAAATTATTCGTGTGATTGAGGGTGTTGAACCTTAATTTTTCAAACAAATATCCAGGCATTTTTGTTGTGATAATTTGATGAAAAAATAAAAGAATTCGTATTTTCAAAACTTCATCAAATTTAACACCGTATAGTTTTTTTTTTGCAAAACTTGATATACGATCAAGTCTACGACGTGCAAAAACATATCTCGCAATGTTGTTATGCAGTACATTTAGCTTTCGTCTTGATTCTGCATCGAAAGAAGAGTAAATTTCACATCCATACGTTAATGAGGGTACTAGGTATGTTTTGGCTAGCAATAGTCGAATTTTTATTGGTGTATAATGCTGACTGAACCAGAGAGTTCTTAGCATTGAGTAAGTTATAAATTATGTGATCACTCCAGGTAAGCGTGCTGTTGAAAACAACGCCCAAATTTTTTGCGCTTTCAACTATGTCAATAGGTTGATTATTTATATGTATGCTAGGATTCAGAGATATTTTCTTTCTTCTTTTTCGTATTACGATGCACTTCGATTTCTTTGGATTTAGGCTGAGACCATTTACTGTTTCCCAATTGAGGACCCTATTTAAGTCCCAATTCAATTTGTGAGTACAGTCTTCTATAGTGCCATCGTTCCTGCTACGTATGTAAAATTATGCATAGTCAGCATACATACCTATTTTCGAGTATAGAAGCTGTTCAGGTAGGTCATTTGCATATACGGAGAATAATAGAGGGCCTAATATTGAACCCTGCGGTACCCTTTTACCATTCGGTAGAAATGTTGAAAATATATTATTAGCTTCTACACATTGCGTGCGATATTCTAAATAGGATGATATCACTTTAATGGAGGTTGGAGGAAAGTTCATAAATTTCTTGAGTTTTATTTTTAAAATCGTATGATCAACAGTGTCAAATGCTTTAGAGTGATCTAACATAACTAGCATACTTTAATAAAAAAATATTTAAAAAAAAAGGAAATATATAAATAGCTGAGTTTTACATTGCTCACTTTACTAGCTACCAATATTTATACAAATCAAAAAATGTACACAGCTGTTGTTTGTGATGGATATATTTGTGTTGTTTTTGTTAATGCCGAAATATAGACATCTGAAAAACACAGACAACAGCTGTATATATTTTTTGGTTCCGAAATAATAATAAAATGAGTGATGAATGAGTGTTTTTATGCTTATGTAAGCCACAGACTATGCGACTAGATTTACAAAACAATGAGATTGTGTGTATTGTACGAGTATTGTGAAGTATGTAGATTTGTCGTATGAAGTTGTGTTTCAGATGGACGACAGATTTAAAAATTTTGCTTTTTGGGTAATTGTACCGGACTGGTTGTAAAATTTAGGAGTATGTTGTACAACTTTATTTTTATTTTTCGCTACTACTTTATATATGCTACTATTGCATCTGCGGTCATGTTTACTGCACGTTTCTAGGTTTTTGAAACATTTAAAGCTCTTACGAAACTATCATAACAGCATTACAGTCACAGAGCACTGTGATATAGCTTTTAAGATCTATGTTTTTGTTGTTTAAAAAGTCATTTATTTGTTCGTTTAATTAATTGTTGTAAAACGCAAAAAATAATGATAAAAAAGTGACTGTTTTTATGTAAATTTTTCATACATACTCCTGAAGAAGTCGACAACCCACATCGACGAAACGTTGAGTAAACACATGAAATAATTGGTTTTTATTTACATAATTGGTTTTTATTTACATTTGTTTGTTTACAAAACTGGTTTTAATGTAGATAGCAAAAGAATAGAATAATAGGAATAAAATTCACCAGTGAAGAAGGGTGGTGAATGTGTCAGTTCTCTCGCTGGCTACTAGTAACTAGCATAAGGATTGCACCTCAGGTCTGGTACTTTCTGCAGAACCTTGTACCTAACCCTTAAGGTGGCTAAAGGTAATGCAGAGACGGGCCAATCGCCACCTCAAATGACAAGCCCGTGTTAAATTCGCCACTCAAATAAATGTGTGGTAGATTGTAGCTGGGCTAGCGGTAGTGCAAAATTAGCTAGCAATTCTACACGTTCGGAGGTAGTCCCTTATACCACTGGGAATTGTAAGTGGTTGTTGAACATGTTATTTTTGTTAAAAAAAAAATTTTAATTTGTTGTACATATCGCTCCTTTATTGCAACATAGTAATATCTCAAAAAATGAGCTTTTCGAGTTAATAATCATTTATATTGTGGCAAAAATTTATTCAAATTGCTTTTAAACTGTTTCCTTTAGGAGATATTTTCTCAAACAATTTGCTAAGACTTGTATGGAAACTAAAAATTTTAAATGCGTTTTTCTCGAAACGAGCTTTTTTACGATATGACTATGTTGCAATAAAAGAGCGATATGTATATATATTTTTAATTTTCCTTGGTAATGATATCCGATGGATATCGAAATATTGGAGAAAGACGACAAATAAAATATAAAAACCTTGGCTAAAGCTCAAAATAATTGCATCGTTTTAATTGGTTACTAATGAAAGGCTGAATAAAATTTACAAGAATTTGTATATTTTTTGTTGAAGTTGCAGTCATTAGTGAATTAAATGCGTTTTTATATGATACTTTGATTTTACATATTACATAATCTAAACATAAAAAATACTTATGTATTAAATACATTTAAAACAGTAAGCTACCGACTCTAAAGCAACATATATCTCTAGCTCAGTTATCGCCTTCTAGTCCGCTATTTACTCGTAATTATAGCAGCATACGGCAACTGATCTGTAATTCAGCTCGTTGACGCTCATTTACTTTTTTTCTGAAGTGTTTACATAGAACCATAAATAAATAAAATAAAGTACTTACCAACTTCAAAAAAATATACGTATTAAGTTGCATTTCAGGAATTTTATTATATTGACAACACTAATCTGCTTCTGTCACCAACAGAACTATAAATTATTTGATTTTGACATAAATTTCCATATGAACACATGTATTTATTTCTGATAGCAGTCGTAATGTAGCTCTGGGCTGGACAACTGCTCTCGCGTCATCGTAATTATTTCTTAAGTGCGGTCAGGTTTGTCGTTTTTGTTTGGCCTTTGAGAGTTTTGCGTCTCACTTTCATTGGTTAACAGTCTACCTTAACTAACTGTATTAGAGTATAGTTTTTTTGAGGTATGTTGTTGACGACGCGGCAACTTCCTACGCAATGGCATACGTCAGTACAGTTAGTCACAGCATATGGTCTTCGTTACTGCGCCCATGCTGTGCATCCTAAAGCTTGCAAATTTGTTTGCAACTGCAGATTTACATAAATAAATAAATAAATTATGTATGATAGTCTGTAGTCGGTAGCCTGCTGTCTTAAATGTGTTCAAAATGCGTTACAAAATACGGTGGATCTCTTTCTGTAAGTATAGGGAGAATTTCATACTCCTATAAAACCTAATATTTTGTGAAGGGTGTTTCAGCTATAAACAAGGTCAAAAGTTTTGCCTAAATTAATTTGAGATTTCTTTGTATCAGCGTTTGACAAATTCAAGTATGAAGTGGTAAACAATTAGGCAGTGCATTAACATTGTACGAGAGCGGATTGAAGCTACCCAAGTAGGAAAAAAAGTAGGATTTTTTCCAAAAACACTTATTTCTCAACATAGTCTCCTTTTGGCTCAATACACTTAGTAACACGATATTCCATTTTTTTCGTACCGTCTGAATAATACAATTTTGGGAGTCCCTCAAAATACGCGTTATTCGGTAATCACTTTTTCGTTTGAGATGAATTCTTTTCCTACGATCCATTTTTTCAAGTTTGGCAATAGGAAAAAGTCACTAGTAGCTAAATTTGGACTACCAGGTGGATCAACTTATCAACTAATTCAAAGTGTATTTCACGTAATTTTAGCAACAGATGCGTTGTCTTGAAGAAAGAGCACTTTTTTCTTCTTTAAATATGGTCGTTTTTTCTTGATTGCAGCAATCAACTGATCTGATAATGCACGATAATACTTCCCTGTGATTGTGGATTCTTTTTCAAGATAATCGATGAGCAATATTCCGTGTGTATCCCAAAATACAGTGGCCATAACCTTGCCAGCCGATTTCCCTATCTTCGCCTTATTCAGAATACATCCACCAGCTTTTTAGCCTTGCTTAAGAGTTTGGGCCTTCTAATCCCTCCTCTATGCAATTTCTCTGGAGTCAATAGAAGACAAGGCTTAATAGTGAAAGGCCAATGTATGCGACTTGCGGCAACGAGCGGCAACCACCTGTTCTATTTGCCGCTTGAGTTTATTTGTTGTAGGCAAATGAACGCGGCTAATTGAAGACAAATTTGTGCTTCGAAGATTAAACAAAAAACATTTTGATTTTTTTCAAAGCCTAAATAAACAAATTCAATTGTTGAACTTTCAAACCTAAAAATTAATTTCTGTCTTCTATTTTTTTCCTTTTTCCAAATTAAATTAAATTCAATATTTTTACAGCCAAAAATAAAGAAAATTAATTTATTTCTTCTATTTTCTCCACGTTTTTTTTCCTTTACTTTTTGGTTTGACAAATTGAAGCGGCAAAACAAAAAGTTAAACTGAATTCAACATTGCCGCTCGGCCTCCTTTAACGGCATTGCCAAATTAAATTAAATTCAATATGTTGAAATTTATGTACGAATATTTTTATAAAAAATATAATTTTTTGTAAATGGGTCACATTGTTGCCGCCCGCTGCCGCTTGCATTGGCCTTTCACTATAATCAGTTGGTAGTCCGAAGTCCATTAAGAATATCAGTACTTAAACAACTCATCCTTGTAAACATCACCCCTGACTCCTTGCATTACATGTATCTGTTGCAAGACAACAGCACCTCAGGGGCTTATTAGTCCCCGATTGGACAATAATGCGAATAGTTATCGCCAGAATTATTGCGGTAAGTTATCGAAAATATGATAAAATGAACATTGTATTAAAACTGGCGGTAGCCCTCTTGACTGATATTAAATTTTCGAATTAACCGAAAAAGCTGTAAAGATCCAAATAAATTTTTTTTTGTTAAGTAGAAAAATTATTAAAAACGAATGAATAATTTTACGCCATATTGTAGAACAGCGATATAAAGCCAAGATCATTTGTCTATTATAAAAGATTTGTGTTGGACATTGTTTGATAATGGTCACATTACCAAGAAAGAAATAGAAAGTGATTCAATTGATTCAATTGGGCTTGTGTGTTTCTCTACTACACTAAAGGCTGTTTTTGTTCATCCCAAAAGTATGAATGCTTAAAAAAATTTCCTGTGCTAACTCCGAATAATAATTAAATTAACCATTATTGGACAGTCTCGTATTAGATTGGTTATTGATATTTGCGTTAAGTTTTGGTATGTTTTGATTTATGCATTATTATGTCCAACATTTTTGTAGAATAGTTTAGAATAAAGTCAAAAAATGTTATAATGATGGGTAGTTAGAGGGTTAATATGTTCCACAACAATATTTGCCATAATACAAAGTTGCTTACCCTACATCCCTAAAGAAAACATTGTTTTATATACCGATATGTTGTAAGGACAGGTCAAAACTGGGAAACGTTAATCGCCTCTAAAATTAAATTCGGATGGATTTGCATTACTCCTAACCCACTGTGCAGCGGTTGATCTGCTTGTTATAAATATATACGCACATCCACAAAAGCAATACAAAGCTAAGGAAATCAAAATTCTAAGTAAATCAAACACCAATGATTTTAATGTTGTTGATGCATTCTTATTGTTTCACGAGCATGTGTGTGTGTACGTATGTGCATAGTAATTATATTTGTACATTTGAGTCTAGAATGATTATTAAGTAGAAGCATCACGAACAATGTAGAATGTAATAAAGAAGTATAAATAGCTGGCAGATGTTCGGCTGAAGCAAAGTTTAATTTTAAACGTTGTGCAATACAGTCATAAGGCAGAAAATTAAGCAAGTCTAGCATGTTAAATCACATCGTTGTTAAGTATAAATGAAGCTGTGAAATATATAAGTACTGTGAAATGAACCAGCGTGTGTGTCATTATTTTACTTGCAATGGAAGAAATCGCAAAAGCGCTTTAAAAGCAAAAACATAACAATATGTACAATATTTAGTCAGCGTTTTCCAAAATGGGCTTTTAAACATCATTGATGGCATAAACATATTTATATACATTAAATAAATACATTACAGGATATCTATATATACATACAATTTGGGCTTCTTAACGTTAAGGATACACGAAAGTTAAGTTGGATAAATAGGGTTTTAATATTTAAAATGAAAATTTTATGTTAACAAAAAATACAGCAAAATTTTACCCTCTGCCCCTCTTCGATTGAAAATAAGAAAGTTAAGGTACAAGTTTAAGAACTTTTAATTTAATATTCACACAATAATTCACAAAATCGATTTATTATTATATTTTCTTTTAAAATATTGAAAAGTTATTTTGTTTTTTTTTTTTTAATTAAAAATGTTTTCCATTAAGAGCTAACTCTTTAATTGATTGATTTGCTTACGATTAATATTTAAATATTTAAAAATACCTTTTTTATGTGTTAGAATATTCAAACTCAATATTCAAGTTAAATATATATATATATAATGAAATCCTTTGGTTTGCTTGTAGTTTGAAATAGTTTCAATTACAACCATTTAATTTAGTTCAGTTTAGTTTAACTCAATTCAATTCAGTTTGATTTTCATATTTTAATTTTTCTCTAAAGATTTAAATTAAGTTATTTATTTTTCTTCTTTTTTTGTTTTTGTTTTATTTAACTTTTTTATATATCCATTTATTGGCTAAATGTTATATTGAGTGACGGACACTTGCGGACATTTTGTCGTTGATTATTAACTTGCAAAATGGGTACTAAAGGACTGGTTGTACCAGATACAGAGGTAAATTGTCTTACCATGCCACTGCCCAGCTGTTGCAGCAGGCCCGATCCTGAACCCAATGGTCCCGATGACAAAACAGTTGAGGGACGTCTGGAGCGTATCGATTGCATACTAGATGAGAGCAGAAAGGGTACACTGCTCGATGTATTCGGCATTGATCCACCCTGTTTGTTGGATGATAATAAAGGAGATTTCTTTGCAAAATTAATATTGATCATATATAAATTATGTTCAATGTGAAATTTTAAGTTAGTAAAAATTACTCGTTTTTTAATAGAAAATATTATTATCTTGTGCGAAAATGTGCTAGCGAATGTTATTTTTTTTTTTGTAAAGGAAAGAGATTTAGTTTGTTTACAATAATATATTAAAATTAAGCTTAAAATGCGTTGAATTCACAATATTACTTTATATTTTAAAGTAGTATTTTTATATGATTGTAACTAAAGTTATTGCTTTTATAGCAACAAAAGTAGTGGTGTTATTGATCAGGTAGTTAGACATCCTTGTTATAAGCAAACTTTAAGCGAGTACTCACCACACAGCAACAGCACCAATAAAAGTTTTGTCGAAGAGTGTCACATTTCTATTGCACTTTTATTAATTTTTCCTTCAGAAAGTTTCGTGTCTATTGTGAATGAAGACATCTCATAAAAAAATTCCAACTCTGTGTTTACATACGCAGGTGTAAGTGCAAAAAAAGCAATATATTGGCATTTTTTACTAATATTTCTCCAAGTTTTGGCCTCACTTGCCAGAGATTTTAGTTCCCAGAGATGTTTTTACTTGCCAGCCAATTCATTTTAATTTTGAACGATATTTTCCAAATGATCATTTTTAAAACATTAATATTTCTGACTGTATGCCAAAAAAATTACAAAAATAAAATAGGTAAACAAATATGACTCATTTTTGGGGCTTGGAATATAAATTTGTAGTGTGAAAAACTTATATGCAGAATTTACTTTCACTGAAAAGCTACATCTTTGCAACCAACACATCAACAGAGAATGTAGTAACCATTAGCACTTCATGGCTATGATCATCATGTGGAACATGGGAAATGTCCAGAGTGAAAATGTCCATGTTTCGTTGATATTCTGACATCGATGCTTTATCATATAGCTGATCATCTATGTTCGCCATAAAGGTGGTCATCAAATGTCATTTTCAGTTTGATAGTTTCATTCTTGTAAAAAAAATTGCTGCAGATAAGTAAAATTTTCAGAAATTTAACAAAACCTACTACTAACTAAACTACTTTGTTTTGCCGCCATTTTTGTAAACAATTGTAGTGTATGTGTACTTATGCACACCACTGTAGTAATACTATTCATATTGTTAATCCAACCAAACTGTAATATGCCCACGCATATCCACTAATGCATAACACTGTAGAAATTTAAGAACCTTTTATTTACGTTTAATATTTTCATTTATTTTTGTCGTAGGAGTTTATGTTTGGCCAGCATAAAAGCAGAGTTCAATGCTTTTTCAATGTCAAACGGCTCACGTTGTCATTTGTTCATACTTTGATACGAATATCATTTGGAATTTCGCAAATATTGTTTCGATCATGGATTTTGTGTAAACTGCTGACTTTAGGATATTTTAGCATATAAGCTGAACAATTGATGAAATAAAAACAGAATTAATTTGTACTTAAATTTGAACTCTTGTTAATTCTCAAAAAAGCGCATTTTGATGCTCGCACGCATATCGGCAAAAGTGCTCAGTATAATACTAAAAACCAAGACCAAGAAACTCCTTCAATACATATAGGGTTACTTTGGCGACTTATTTCATTATCCCCCTTTTTATTTACACCACACATTAGTGTTGCTATCTGATATTTGGAAGTCGTGAAATAGACACGTGGCAAATTTATTATGGAAAAATATTCGATAAACCAACGTGTTTTAATCGTTAAAACATTTTATCAAAATCAATCATTGATTTTCATTGTGAAGACCCGAAATTCCATGAATTTACGTCCACATGAAGTAGAATGGAATATCAAAAACATAGGGCGGTAGATTTTCATCTGCCGTCTTAATATCTTTTCAGGTCCTCTCGGTCACAAAAGGGTTAAAGTTCAATGGACAGAGCAAAAGAACATTTACGCCCAACGGAGGAATAAATACACATTAAATGTTGAAACAGAACTAGGGCATGACGATTTTCTCCATACATTTTGGCATGAAATAACGCCAGAGAATGCGGTCGTAAAATAGAATCTAATTTATTTTGGCAACGATTTTTCTTATGTTCTCACTTTGAAGCAGAAAAGCTTTCAATAATATTACCACACTTTTAGTAAATTTCATACATTTTGTAAACAAAATCAAAGCTTCAAAAAATATAAGAAAAAGCTTTGTTTTTTTACCAAAAAAGAACATTAAATGACAGTTTGTGAAGTTGTAGTCGTCGTTTCAATTATGTGCCTGTTCTCTCCAAGAGTCGTTTTTGCTTGAAGTTGCGGACATATTCTGTTTCATCATTAACATGCAACCACAGCAGTTGAACATTTTAAGCAGCTAGCAGAAGGAAGAGAGAGTAGATGCAACCAATACTCAGCCCAGTGATGTTAACATTTATTTTCAAAGTACTATACGACTTTAAACAAATGATCGTATTTTGAGCAAAATTACCCTACGGAAAGTATTTAGCTGAACTGCTCGTAATACTACTGTCGCTAATACCCCAAAAGTGTGGGCATTTAAAAATTTATTAAAAGAACTAAATGAACGAATGTCACAAAAATAATATATATAGTAATTTTTTAATCTAATTCTGGTTTATTCAGTAAAAAATCTCTCTGCAATAATTTATTAGATTCGTCAAAAATTTGTGTATTTAATGTGAGAGAAATCTAAATGCAAAATCTGATTTACTGAACGTAAATCTAAGTTTTCTAAAGTATTTCACAAAACTCCTCAGTCTCAGCACAACAGTTTAAATATACATTGGCAGGAATTTAAGTGACCAACCAATTACAGGTCAAGAATATTGCATGATGTTTTTGTATATGTTGTACAACCATCAGTAGTTTTATTGTATTATATAACACCTGATATTACTTATCACACAACTATAGATGTGTTCTGCTTTTAGGCGATGTAATTTTTAACAATACACAATTCTTGTGAAAGTCTACTAAGATAAGTATAATAAAGCAACTATGATTTTATTGAAAATGAAGAAACCAAATGAATAAAAATTACCGTACAAATAATAAAATTATCGCGCTGCCGTTTGTAGGTCAAAATTACCATACAATACGGTAATTACTGTACAGTTAACATCACTGACTCGGCGGAACAAAAGTAAATGAGGAGTAAATGAAGAGAACAGCAAGGGAGAGTGAAACCAACGAACAGAAACGTACAAAAAGCGCAAGAAACAGATGTGTAGTTGAGTTAAATATACAGGCAGCAGCAACGAACAAAGGAGGGAGTTGGAGAAAAATAAGAGCCTGGTAAAGAAGTCATCGTAAGAGTTTTAATAGGAATTTTACAATATTTAACAAAGCGGGTAAGTGATAAAGTGCAAATGGCAGTGAATTTCCGACAAAACGTACTTACGAAAGACAAGGACAAGAGTGTAGGGTCAGTAGATTTTTATCTACTCCGGCAAGGTTAACACCACAGTTCAGGGAATTTCCTGATTTACATTAGGAACTAGGTAATTTTCAGTTCAAGAACATTAAATTTATCAATATTTATACTATTGTACTATGAATACAGATGATGCAGAATTTACGGTCATACGTTTGTGAGTTAATAAACAACAATTAACCCTGTTTTTATGATCCCAATCGATGATTAAAAAAGATCATCACTCAGTAATTCATGTTTTGCTTGGCACTAATCTCGAAAAACAAAATTTATTTTGAACTTGTTTGAAGGGGATTCCAGCTATAACAATTCATATAGTGTGGTCTCTCAGAAAGATCGATATAAATCGATAAAAATCATCATCGATAACAAAAGCACTCGGGGGGAGGTTTAAGTGCCGTCGCTTTTTTTCCAAACTCGTGCACCGAAAAAACTTCACAAAATTACAAAAATAAAGACTGATTGTGCAATCGTATTGGCTGTGAAAAACATTGAAGAAGAATGATTTTTCAGATTCGAAGTAAAGTTGCATATTGGTTGCTTCCGCCCATCTGCAATTTAAAGTCGAATTGCTAATCATAATATTAGAAAATATATGCCAAACATGTCTTGGGCGATCGGCATAAATCTTATAAGCATCGTTATAGAAGTATTAATACTTTATGGAGAGTACAATGAGAAAGAAGTCATGATGTCATAAGTCTCATCCAATGGGAAACAGGTTTTGTCTTGGCGTAGGCCAAACCAAGGTACTCTATTTTCTTGGGAATAGAGAGGAAGTAGTCTCTCGTTTGTTATAGCAAAAAAAACGCTAGGAAGCCACATGACTTATGTTGTGTTGGACTTCCGAAATCCATAACAAGGGTTAAAGTTAGCAGAACGGGAAACATCAAAGCCCACGGGGGATTCTGCCTTGCAGATCTCTCGATACTGATCATGGTTAAGGTGCGTGCCTTGGTTGTAACGTTCTGACTGTGATTTAAACCTAAAACGCACAGGAAGGGGCTAACAACTCTCCGAAGTGCTGTTGTCTTGCAGTAGTGATGGATAGACGAGTGAGTTGGTAAGGATCAAGGGCTTAATAACCGCATACGATATCGAATTAACTATCTTGTAATATTACGACACGTGGAAAACGATGCGTATCGGATCTTAATTTAAAGAAAATGCAATAGATTTAAGACCATATGTTTCCTAAAAATATGAATACAAAGGAAACTTGTTTAACGCTCTTATATTATTACAATAAAATTCATTCGATATCGTGTGCCATGATACCAAAATAAAAAATTTCCATTAATCTTGCTCGCTATTGTATGCGATAATTTGGCCCCTGATGTTTTTAATGGATTTCGGTGGCCTACCAACTCATTAAGCCTTGTCTTCCATCGACTGTTGGGAAATTACATACAGGAGGGATTAGAAGGCCTAAACTTTTAAGCAATATGGCCACAAAGCAAAATAAAATATTTGCAACCTGTGTGAGCCTAGCAAGCCACATGGGAGCGTTGGTGAATCATGAATAATTTACCCCATGGAGTTGGTCCATCATCAGATTAGGCTGTAAAAGCAGTTTCTGATGTAAATCTATTTCACAACTATCATAAATGACTTCGACTGGCATGCTATGCTATTTTAAAGGCTGGCAGTTTCCGATACGACTGGCGGTCGCAGTGAAAGTCCAGCCATTGCTTGTTTTTGACTTTAACCTTAAAAATCTATGCTTCTGCCATGGATAGTTGATAGCTTCGCCTGTTGTAGTGTTTGAACAACGCCGGCATTTTTTATTTAGGTAGCACAAAACAAAAAAGGAAATATTCTATAAAGCATTTTAGTGAACGACATTATGATATCACAGCAAATCTATTGACAGAAAAATATTGATTTATTTCAATTGGTTATCGGAATATCCATTTGCCAAATGCAAATAAAACGTCTTTTGATTCATTATAAATGTAAATCTAAATAAAATTACCCCAAATCTGTATATGTAAATACAAGTGATCATTTAAAAATATGTTATTTTTACACATTTTAATATAAATCAAAGTTTGAAGCAAATTAGTAGTAGCGTAGTCAGCTATTGTAGCATATAAGTAACTAAAAGTATTATTTTTTAAATTGTGGCTAATCAAAGATAAACATTTAATAATTTAGGCATAGCTTTATCTATTTATATAACTAAGAATAAATTCGCAAATGTTTTGCTAAGCACGAGACTCAAGAGCAGCTCGATTATTCCGGCTAGTTGTAAGTTTTCTATACGCATCTTACAAGTAAAATCTTTAAGTGTCAATTCTTAAACTTATAAAACGATAAATCTCTTTCCCTTGCATTGTTAAATAAATATATAAAAAAAAGTAAAATATTTTTAACAAAGTTATTACCAAGGTAGAATATTTTTAAAATTTTTAGTTAACAAATAAAATTTATAATAGAATGTTAGTACTTTTTTTTGGGGAAATGAAACAACAAATCTGTCAGCAAACAAAAGGACAAACAAATCTGTTAAACAAAACATTGAATAAACTTAAAAAATACTTTTTTCCATAATCAAGTATATATTTAAAACAATTTCAAATCCAAATAGCAAACAAAATGCAAAAATAACGAAACAAGGAAACAAATTCATATATATTTTTAATTAAATTTGCCTTTAAATTTTTTGTTTAAAAAATACAAACAATTAACAGTATAAAACCATTAAGACAAGTATACGTATTAGGCTTTTGATAATAATAAAAGTAAAGCATATTTTTAGGATAGAACTTTAGTAAAAAATTTATTTCACAAACTTAGCAGGTGACAAGTGTTGTTAAATGAGCATTAAATGTATTTAAGAAACTGAAGAATGTAAGCATATGTATGTTAGTATGTGTTGTTATATTAAAGCGGCAAATAATATATAAATATAATAAAGACATAAAATGTGTTTTCAATAGACTGGCAAAATACTTAAGATAAAGATCAAAGTAATGCTGCATGAAGAGGCTTCACAGTTATAACTTGGCACACATTTATTATACCACACGAACGTTAAAAGAAAAATATCAAATTCAACGATTGAACCAGGCTAGAGCAAACAAGGAAAATTGTGACTCATCGTGGGGCTTAATTTTTTATTTTTTTATTTGAGCCTACAGAATATTAATACTTACATACTATGAAATAAAACAAATGTTTATTTAGCTATTAAGAATATACATTAATCTACATTTTAAAGTATTTGTATTGAGTGAAAAGTCAATAAATACGTAGCATGCATGTACAAATTCTTAACAACGGATCAGAGTTAGCGTAAATAATCTTGAAAATTTTAGTAAACAGAGGCATAACATTACATATACGCTGAGATGGTATATTAAAAGATATACGAGGTCTGATAAAAAAAATAACCTTTATTTTAAAATTTCGTTGGTACACGTGTCTGCTATATATGTAAGCTATAGCAGCCATTTCGGATTCTCAGTTTGTTTTTGACAGATAAAAAGGTAAGTCGTCTTCGATATTTTACTATTCGAAACAATGGATTAAAGAAACTGTATTAAGTTTAGTGTAAAAAATAAAATTAAATGCGCAAGGACATTTGAAATGTTGACTGTGGCATTTTGCAAGTCTACTATGAGCAGAACACAAGTACAATTGGATTCAAAATGGTTTAAGGAAGGCCGAGAATTTAGCAACGACGATGGACATGCTGGTCGCGCGAGCACGTCAACAGCCGATGATAACATTGAAGCAGTGAAGAAAATGATTTTGGATAATCATCGAGTTTGCTGATGATGTTGGCATATCGTTCGGCTCATGCCAATCAATTTTTACGGCTGTTTAAGGCATGAAACGTGCAGCAGCTAAAATTGTTCCAAAATTGCTAAATTTTGAAAAAAAAGAACGTCCCAATGGACATCGCTTAAGAGCTCTTGAATACCGTAAACGACGATCCAGATTTCTTCAAAAACGTCATAACTGATGACGAGTCATGGCTGTATGGCTTGACATTGAAACCAAAGCCCAATCATCCTAATGGAAGCGTCCAGAAGACCCAAAACCGAAAAAAGCACGTCTAGTTTGGTCAAATGTAAAGGTTTTACTCACTGTTTTCTTCGACTGCAATTGTGAATTCTAGCCACAAAGTAAACCGTGTGGTCAATAAGGAACACTACCTCGAAATTATGTGCCGTTTGAGCGAAACAACTCGTCAGAAAAGCACAGAATTGTGGAAAAACAATCATGGATTTTGCACCTTGATAATGCACCAGCTCACATATCGATACTTGAGCGTGAGTTATCATGCCTCAAGCACAGTATTCACCGGACTTGGCCCCCGCTGACTTTTTCTTCTTCGCAAAACTGAAGACACCGATGAAAGGAAAACATTTTGCTACGATTGAGGAGATAACAGAAAGATCGAAACACGAGCTGTTAGCGACACCAAAAAAGCGCGTTTTCGAAATATTTCGAGGATTAAGTGTATTATAACTGTATGCAGTTGACAAGATAGTTATTGATGAGTAAATAAATACTTTATACGCGTATTTATAATTAAATAAATACTCGTATTTATAATTAAATCTAACGAGCAAGTTGACTGCTACTCAAGCCGGTGTAGAACTATGATTGATTTTAAAACTTCTAATACTCGTTTAGTACTTACGAGAAGTTCTAGACGACTAACGAGGACGGATTGATATTGCAGCTACCTAGCGCTAGATGGCAGCACAAATAATTTAAATTAAATTGCAATCTGTCAAACGTCAGCTGTTAAAATTACACCCAAATTCATCAATTAGTTTATTTGTTGTAGTCGTTTGAAGTAAGCAACTTTTGTGTTTCTTGAAAAATGGAAAAAAGTGAATTTAGTGCTTAAATACTATTATTGGAAATGGAAAACGGTGAAAGAGACAAAAGGGAAGCTTGACAAACATTACGGTGAATCTGCTCCTATAGATTACATGGCAAAATATTGGGTTGGTGAATTTAAACGCGGCCGAACAAGCACTGCAACAAGACCATCAACTGGAAGGCCAAAACAGTTGGTTACTGAAGAAAATATCAAGAAAATATGATCATATGACCGTGTGTTCAATATTTTGCATGAACATATGCATATGAATAATCTATCGGCAAGATGTGTGCCACGCTTGGAAGGTGTCGAGCAAAAACGAATTCGACAGACGACTTCACAGCACTGTTTGGACATGATAAAGCGTAGTCTTGTTGATTTTTGGCATCATTTTTGGCACTAGTAACTGCTGATGAAATGTGGGCCCACCACTAAACACCTGAAACCAAAAATCAATCGAAACAATGGGTGAAATCTGGTGGAAGCGCTCTGAAGAAGGCGAAGAGAGTGAAATCGACTGGCAAAATTATGGCCGCCGTATTTTAGGATTCACACTACCCTATCTTGAAAAAGGATCCACATTACAGGAAAGTATTATCGTGCACCATTGGATTAATTGATTGATGCAATAAAGAAAAAACGACCACATTTAAAGAAGGAAAACGGGCTCTTTCTTCATGACAAAGCACTGGTTCACTCAGCTTTAGATAAGAATCTGAAATTACGAGAAATACAATTGGTTGATGGGTCACCTTATGGTCCAGATTTTGCTCCTAGTAACGTTATCCTGTTGCCGGACTTCAAAAAATGGCTGGCAGGAAAAGATTCATCTCAAACGAAGAAGCGATTACTAAAAACTAACGAGTATTTTGAGGTGTTTCCAAAATCGTATTATTCAGATGATATGAAAAAGTGGGAATATCGTCTTACTAAGTGTATTGAGGTAAAAGGAGACTATTTTGAGAAATAAATGGTTTTTGAAAAAAAAATGTTTTTGTATTGCTTAGGTAGCTTCAATATCAATCCACCCTCGTATATCTAGTTTTTTCTTTTAGACTAATGAAGGCTACGAAAGCTTGAGCAAAACGTATGAAAATAGGAATTCGTTAAGATATTTTTTTTTAAATTGTGAAAAAACTTAAAAACTTTTTTCTTGTAGTTATCTTTTAGCGATTTTTACTTCAAGTATCTCGAATTTGGCACCCTCTAGAACCGCTGAAGTGGGATAGAACTTAACAAATTCTTTAAAGATTGTTTAAAATACATTGTTATCTATCGATCTATGTATTTTTATCCACAATATAGCTCTTCTTTTTTTCTGTCTATGGAACACAGCTTTGTGATTCGCAGCCGCTGAATTTTGTATCTTGTACTCATGAGTGTAAATAGAATTGAGATTTTGGTTTCCGCTGCTGTACAAACAACGTGTTGTATCGTCCAAGGTGGGTCTGCAAGACAGCATAACTACAGTTTTTTTTTTTGGGTGCACGCGGTGTCACCTAGAGAAGGGTAGAAAATTTCCGGAGACTATAATTCCTTTAGCTCAATTTCACATTGATTTAAAACAAAAACAACTACATTCACCGAAAAAAGTATTGTCTTACTAAGAAGTGTGAAGTCACTTTGGCAAAAATCTATAAATTGGGCTACGAACTGCTACTCCATCTAGGATAATCTCCAATTAGTTCTATGTGATTAGTTTATTCCTGCAAATCTAATGAAATGAGATTTGGCTCAGAAGAAGGGGTCATTAATGTAACAAATGCCTATTTGGGAAGGTTTTGAGAAAGCCTAATATTTGGAATAAATAAAAAACTAAATATAGTCCAGCGTTTTTTTAGAAAAATAAAGCTCTTATTTGTCGAATATCTTTTTAATAAAATCACGAAAGACACAGTTTTTTTTTTCGCAGGTAAATAGTTTTAAAGATAATTTTTGTTGTGGAAAAATCATTCATAATTTCTTTGGTGTTTATAAAATTTTTTTTGTTAATTGCCTTATGTGTTAATTGTAGAACACAGACGAGTGCCTAGTCTAGTCACATTAATTTGCTAGATAAATTGTTCTCCTTCCTTCAACAGGGTGTCCGGCGGGAAGATATACTACTTTGTTTTGCCGCCAATTTTGTAAACATTAGTCTTGGCAGTTCGTGAAGTAGACACTTGGCAAATTTTTTATGGAAAAATATTCGATAAGCCAGCGTGCGTTAATCGATTACCACAACCAATCATCGGTTTTTATGAGAAAATCACAATGAGTGACGAGGCACATTTTAATTTGAATGAATATGTGAATAAACAGAATAGTCGGTTCTGGGCAATGGAAAAATTATTCATCAGTCACCTTTGCATCTATTAAAAGGGGCAGTTTGGTGTGCAATTTGGTTAGGAGGAGTCATTACCTTATTTTTTTGAAAATAAAAACAGCGTAACGGTAACTGTGAATAGAGAGCAGTATTGTGATAAGATTGCTAACTTTTTAGCACCACAGCTGCACGCTTTGGGCTTAATTAACATTTGGTATCAACAAGACGGCACCACATTGCATACAGCCCGGTTTACAATGGAATTGCTGCGAGTAGTATACCTTCCCGGCGGACACCCAGTATAATGTTTTTTGGTAAATTTTATAGTTAAAAAATATTTATGACGATTTTTCTTTAGTGTTCATTGATCAATTTAAAATCTTTTCTTTATCTCAAATATTTTTATATAAAATTAAGTTTTTAATAAAGTTTTTTAATTCTGATCGGATTATTTATTATTTAAGGAACTTTTATCACCTGCTGAAAATGTGTAAAATATATATTTATTAGATGTTTCTTTTACTTTTACTGCACAGAAACGATCAAATTCATTGTAGAAGTTAAAATAACAACAAAATGATTAGAAAAAGGCATTTAAGAAATTAAAGTTTAAGTACCAAACTGTGAAGCCCCTTCAATTTTATATACACTGAATGACCCAACTTCTTCCCTTTCTTGGCAGTTAAGTCCTTTCATACGCAAAAAAGGATTAAGTTGAATTCATCCAATTTAATAAGAATATTAAGGTAAGAATGGAAAATAAGGATTGATTAAAATGAAAACGTGTACTCACGATCATGCTCCGTGCAAGCTGCTTTTTTTTTTATTTCATTTGTTATAATAAAATTTTTGTATTTTCCATAAAGTTTTTTTTTTTTGTAATTTTTCACAGTACACGTAAGAAAATTAAACACAATAAATCAAACGTAAAGCAACATGGAAAAGAAAAGAGTCAAGAGAAGTTGTAGTAGCAGTTTCTACATATGTAAGAAATTTGCTGTTAATATCAACAACATGATTTTTAATTAAAAATTAAAAAAGAATGAAAAATTATTATTAAACATATAAAACAGATAATATAAATTTCGTATGTTATAAATATTAATATTGTAGTATTATGAAGCAAAATATTTAACGAAATTATACAGTCAAATACATATTTTAAATATACATTCTTGTTTAAAGTTTTGTATTTAAATACCATTTCAAGGAATTTGTTACACATGTTATGTTTTAAATTTGATAGATTCTAAATTAAGCACTTGTAGAAAAATCCAATGTATTCGTGATTTAACATGGTACAGGTATAAAAGTACAGCTTGAGAAATCATCTAGTTTTAATATTTAACGAGTTGGAATCAGTAAAATTTACTCTATGAAAAACTAGCAGAAGAAATTCCATACATAATCAAAAAGGGCCATCAACTGAAATCGAAAATCGCTCAAAACATCAACTTGCCAATAGTTTCTTAGAAAATCATTGCGTTTCAGAAAATTTAAGTAACCAGTCCCACATTTCTCTAATTGATACTGTTAACGAACGTTTTTCTCGACTTAACATTAACACAGACTCAAACGAATATGTAAATAATAATGAAATTTTTAAAATTATAAAAGATTTAAAAACCAGGAAAGCATCACGTTTAGATGGCGTTAAAAACATCACGCTTAAACAATTGCCTATTTCCGCCCTTACATACTTATCCTTTATCATCAATTGTTGCCTGAAATTGCAATATTTCCCGCAAGGATGGAAAATGGCAAAAGCCATACAATAGGTAATGACTGAAACCCAATAAACTTCCGAATTAAGTATAGAGTTATCGCCCGATAAGTCTTCTCAGTAGTCTGAGTAAGATTCTAGAAAAAGTTCTTAAAATAAAACTCAATAAGTTTATGGATCTGAATGAAATAATGCCGCTAACTCTGTTTGGTTTCACCCCTTTTCACAGTACAGTTCATCAAATTAAACGTACACTCCAGTTCATTTAAATAACAACAGCAAAAACTATATTAGTTACTGCGAATTTTTGACTAACCAACCAAAACAAAAAGATGCAATAATTTTTTTTAGATACTTTATTTCATTGTTTATTATAATCGACAAAAAAATTTTTTCTTTAATGTTCTTGTTATTTATTTATTATATTTAAAAAAAAAAAAAATGTTGGAAAACTAAAAAAAAGTAGTTCATTTGAATAACAACGGCAAAGAAAAGTTTGGAAAACATAAAAGTTATTCACTAGATTAGTTTTTATTGTTAAGAACAATTTGTTTTGACGTGTCCTCTAACGTTTAGTAATGAGTGCTGCCTCCATGGTGCTTTATAACCTCAAATATTCGACTTAGAATGGAATCGTAGAGAGTTTTAAGGTAATTTAATGAAATATCGTCCCAAGCGGTATCGATGCATGGATCAACGATGGAATTTCTTCATATTGCTTACCTCCTTCATAAACTTTCCGTGAAAGCCATCCCCAAACGTTTTCAACTATGTTTAAGGCGGGTGAGTAAGGTGGCCAGTCCATCAGCTTCACATTTTGTTCACTTATCCAGGCTTTTACCGCTCTGGCATTGTGTATCGGAGCGTTATCCTGCTGGAAAATCCAAGGCAAAGGCCCAAAGATGTTACTGCATTCCGGAAAAGCTTGTACGAGAATGTTCTTGTATTGTTCTGCATTAAGTTTTGTACTTTTAAATTGTAGTTTAATTTGGCCATAGTATGATATGGTACCCCATACCATAATTCCACCAATGCGACTATGTCGACGGCTTAATATTACCTCCTCTTTTCTCATGTCATGGTAATAGTAATTAAACCCATCAGGACCATCAAGGTTAAATTTTGTTTCATCAGAAAAGACAACCGTGCGCCATTCGGTATTCCACGTCATGTGAACTTTAGCAAAATCCAATCGTTTTTCTCTGTGAATAGTCTTTAATACAGGTTTTTTTCCAATTTCATTCTTTGGATATGCGAAGCACCCACAAGCAAGCGCCGAACAGTCGAAATACTAGCAGAAATTCCGGCTTTTGCCTTTATTTTTGGTATGGAATCAGGGGTGTTCGATGCTATTCTTAAAATTGCGCGATTATCTGTAGCCGATAGGACACTTGCTGGTCTTCCTTTCATGTTTTTCCCATATGAATTCTTATTTTTGATGTAATTGAAGACAACACGAGCACTTCTTCCGATTTTCTCTCCAATTTCTCTGAATGATAACTTTTGGGTAAAATAGGCTTCAATTTTTCCTCTTTCTTCTCCAGGTAATGACTTTCCTCGTCCCATTTTAAAAGATTTATTATTTTATGAGATGCAATTTATCAAATTAATTAAAACTGAACACTCTGCGTAACACAATCGCTAAAGAATATCTAAATCCAGCTTCTGTTGTTATTCATATGAACTATTTCAAAAGCACATTTTTTTGCTATTTCAATACGAATGCGTACATAGCAAACGTAACGGGACTTTTTTATTCTTCTTTTGCACATTTTCTTAAGCCAGTGTGGTCAACTAATATAAAATGTAAGTACATACAAATCTGTTTTTGTTAGTTTTCCCACAATGTCAATTTTTAGCATTGATTATCGCTGTTGTTATTTAAATGAACTAGAGTGTATATGTAATCACATTAACTCTAAGTTTATAGTTGGAAACTCAACCGTAATGGATACGTTGGATATTGAGAAAGCTTTTGACTCCGTTTGGTATAACGGCCTATTATATAAAATGATTCAATATAATTTTCCACTATACCTAATAAAAATCATTGAGTCATTTTTGAAAAATAGATATTTTTGTGTATGTCTGAATGATATATGTTCGGATATAGTTGGAATTCCAGCTGGAGTTCCACAGGGCTCGGTTTTAGGACCATTGCTCTATAATTTGTACTGTTCCGATATGCCACAACCTAGAGAAGTAGAATGTGCAGCATATGCTGACGACACTTGTTTATATGCATCACACCAGTATGGTCAAAATATTGTTGCAAACTTACAACCAGCTTTAGATCAATTTGTGGCATATTTCCACAGGTGGAAAATCAAAATTAACGAAAGCAAGACAAATGCAATATTTTTTACACGTAGAAGAAATTTGTGTTTTTATCCATCAAGTCAACTCAAAGTTAATGGCACTAATGTACAATGGAGTGATAATGTTAAATATTTAGGTGTTTTACTGGATAAAAAACTAATATTTGAACCACATATCAAAAAACAGATTGAAAAATTCAATTTAGCAAAAGCAATGTTATATCCGCTAATCGGGCCTAAATCATTTTTAAGTCGTGATAACAAAATAATCTTGGCTAAAGTAATTTTTCAATCTATAATTTTGTATGCTTCTTCAGTGTGGGGTGTTTGTGCAATATCCCACATTAAAAAAATTCAAATCTGTCAAAATAAGCTATTAAAGATGATGCTTAATTTACCATGGCATTTCTCTACCAAAGATCTTCACGAAGAAAATAATATAAAATTAATTATTGAAAAAATAAATTTTTTAACAGATCGTTTCAAGTTTTCTTGTAGCATGTCTAGTAACCCACTAATTTGTGGCCTTTATTAAAGAAGACCAATTCATTTATTTGATTGTATCACCATACACACGTATATGCATTGCGTATATACTTAAATGTGTATATATGACTTACAATTATATACGTGTACATGGGTGTATATGATTATTATATACATTTTTCATTTATATTAATTCATGTAAAATATCAAATCAGAGGTTTTTAAAAAAAAATTACTTTCCTCTGAAGTAAAATATTTTTATAATAATATGTGAGCTAAATATTATTTTATAGATGAAAAGTTAGTATAATGACTAAAACTCTGTAAATTGTGTGATAACTTTAGTTTAAGTGTTAAATTTAAATTAAAAAAAAAAAATAAAAAAATATATATCTATGGTTTAATATAGCAAGCAAAGACATATTAGGGCGGGTCAATTTAAAAATTGCTCAACGTAAAAAAATCGTATTCTAGGTATCAAAATAAGAAAGTTTGCCGAAGGAACCATACCTCTAAAATGAATTTCAATGTCCCGACTTTTGACCCGAAGGGCCAAATGTCGAAAAATCTCACTTTAACCCATTTAGAGCGCCCCAATAGAGTCCAAATGTATGACCGACCGCCACTAACTTTGGAGGGCCGACCCCCGTATGCCAGTGGCCCACCATCTGGAACTACCCCTGTGGGGTTCCCCATACAAATATTAAATAACGGTTATTTTTGATCTGATCCATAAATAACCGTTATCTTCAAATTTCGTGAGTCACACATGTTAGATTTTCGCATTTTTTTGCTGTTATGTTGGTACACATGTCTGTTATATATTTTGGCAATATCAGCCATTTCGGAATGTCAGTTTGTTTTTGACAGATAAAACGGTTAGTCGTGCTTTGGTGTGCTATTCGATTTTTTACTAAATTTTGAGCAAACGCGCGTTTCAGAAGTGTTTCCAGGATTGAGAAAAACACTGAATCCATAAACTATTTTTCCAAAATCTCATTGGTTTCTTAATGTTTTTTTTTTTTTTTTTTTTTTTTTTGAAAAAATCCAATCTGGAATTTTTTTCGGAAACAAAAGTTTTTTCTGTGTGATGCATCTACGTAAGGCACTTTCATTAAGCCTCCATCGAATAGTTCTAGATGATATATGGATGCCATATGATGACTCTAATTAAACTTTTTGCTGTTTACAGCTTTTAATTCGGTTAGCTTTAGATATACTTACGACTATTCTATCGACGCTGGCTGTGGTTTTACGTGATTTGGAGGCTCTGTGTACATTATTTGAGTTCTCAAATTTCCTCTAGAGCAAATAAGTAATTGAGAAAATGCATTAACCAACTGCTCTGAGCCTCATTAATCTAATGTTTACCTTCCTTTCTTCTGCGGAGCAACTTGGTCGTTCTCCTACACTTAGTCGCTAATACTGGTATACAATTTCACGGATATCATTTAAAACATACCTATCAATTAATTTTCGCTACAAAACGAAATTAGATATTAGAAAAACTTTATTTAAATAGCAGAACTGAAACGTCCCTTTCACTAAATAATGGCTTATTTTTTAAAGAAAATTGAACAAAAAATTAATGCAAAGAACGAACCAAGTGCAAAAGAGATTAAACTTATCATTTAAATAACAACAGATTATATAAAACATCGAAAGAATGAAAGATCACATTTATGTTTTAAGTACATGTCCACCACTGTATACACAATAGATAGCATGATTTACTATGCACAAAGAATAGCATGATTTACTATGTTTGCACGATCCAACTGGGGTAAAGAACTGCACTTTGACTTTGAGTTAGCCGTGCCAACGTAGAATTTTTTATGGATTCGTTGAATTTACCAACCTTGCAACAAGAGTCGGTTTCCTGAAATTTGCGCACAATTCTCCCGATTGTGGGCATATTTCATCGACTATACTGACCAAAAACACGAAATATATTTGATTTGAAAGCCCATTTTCATGTAAGCCTTTAACAATCTTATCGCGCTGCTTACTTGTGTACCTCTCTATGGTTGAATTTGTAAGCACTGAAATAAAAAAATGTCAAATTAAGTTGGGGAAAAAACTTGACATTAAGGCCCAGTTTTTGACTGCGTATTTAAATACAAAATTAGTTAATTTTCATTTAAATTTAAGTTGTATTTAATTGCTAGTTCAGTTTATCACTATTAAATTATTGTTCTTATTTAAATGCGATGAAAGTGTGGCAGCTCTACTTTAATTCCAAATATTATGGAAAGTATTCCATAGAACAGCTGTTTGTTAGTGGAAGAATAGAAAAATTCTTAAAGAAAAATATTAAATTTATTAACGGCATAGAAAAACTTAACAATTTTATTTTACGCTAAGTTATTTTAATTAAATTATTATACTGTACTGTTGTTTAGTGCAAAATTAGCAACTAATTTTCGAATATCTTCTGCAGGCAATAGCCTGTGTTTTGTTTACCTTTTTTGCACTAATACAAATGCAAGCACACGAAAACCATATGGACTATGAGAAAAACTTAAAATAAAACTTAAATGAAGAAGTTTGGGCATTTAAATTTAGTCCAAATTTGTAGTGAAAAACTGATTTTCGTATTTAAATGGAACTTAAAGCTAAATAAAATTTAAGTACGAACTCAAAAACTGGGCCTAAGTGTGACATGTAATGATCATTGGGTGTTATGACTGATCCACTCTTTACTTAGATCTGTCATAAATTTTGTGTAGTTTGATGTAAATTGTATCATGTAACAGTAAACTCAATATTCTCATGATACTAGAGTAGCAAGTTTAAGTTTACCTTGGCGGCATCTTACGTACTTATATACTGAATGTGGCACATTATTTGCAAAAACATACAAGTCAAGAAAATTTTATGTAGTTTTTGTAAATATTTTAGAACTGCAACAAACAGTAAGTTTACTACACTTTTATTTTACTTATTCCACAATGTAAAAACGAAAAAAAAAACTTACAACACACTTTTTTTAAGTATCAAGAGAGGTCCATAATATTTTGCTCCTAAGATACCGAAATATTTTGTTTCACCATGTAAATGTAGCTTTACATAAATAATGAAGAAATAAAAACATCACAAAACATTTTCGAAATCATCAGAAAAAAGCAACAACTTGAATATGAATTTAAACAGTTTTGTTTTTATTTAACTTGGTTGTAGAGTATGTTTTGAATTTAAATAAGATATTTGGAAGAAGATGTTAAATTATGGTATTGAAAATGTGGTCAAAAAGTCGTAAGTTTTAATATAATAGCACGAAAAATATGACATCTGTAAACATACTGTCATAATTTAGTGTGCTTTTTTTCGATTTAGTCAGCTGATATGGTCAGGGCTTAGTAATGACGAATCAAAAAACATATGGGGGATTCAAACGGTGTTATATCACACATAATGCCCTAATATTTGAAGACAGCATAAACATCTTGTGGTTATGCTTCAAATAAAAAAGGCAGAAAGTAATAGGACTGTATTTTTTCATTTGTCATAACTAAACCGCAAACAACTCAAATTTCAAATAGCACAGTAAACTCTCCGACAATATTCTCTTTTTTTTTGGCTTTTCTTTTGTGTTTAGTAAGTACTATTTATTGAATAGTTTTAAAGTTATAATAAAAATATTAAATTATATAAAAATGTGAGCTCTGATTAATATTCCTAATATAATTGACCAGTTTTCTTCTAAAACACTAATAATTTTCTTCATTTTTAACATGAATTGGCAGGGAATTGTAAACATTTAGTCCTTTATAGAAAAGAGATCTTTGAGTTGAATTCGTATGTGATTGTTACAGCCTAAAATTACAAGCATTTTTCAGGTTTTAAGGTTGTGCATCTCCAACATATCTTAACTATTCCACCAGATAATCAGGTCAATCTCCCAGTTTCTATAGAAAGACTATAAGTCCTTACAGACTTTGATTCCTTACACACTAAAGAAAAGAAATAAAGGAGTACAATTACGTATTTAAGTACAAAATTATTTTTCGTTTTAGAACATCATTAGATTCAGAGATATCTATAATATGATAAAATTTGTTAAATATTTCACATATGCGACGAAAGGGATCATTGTTAGCATAGACGGTCCTGTGATAATCTAGACTTAGTAGTTGATAGTTACGGGTTACTCTTGTTGGTACACAGAAGTCTATTTTGCTCAGCAGAAACAGGAGGAAAGAGATACTAAGCATGATTCGACGACTTTTCAAAGTTGGTAATTTAATGACTCCAAGCCTAATTTCATATGATGGCAGCACATACGAGTTCCATCCAAGACCCCGTAGACAGAAAATAAGAAATTGTTTTTGGATAGATTCAATATAATTGATCCATATTCAAGAATAGTAGTAGGAAATATAAAGTTGCTTTGTAATGTAAGGGTCTGAAAATTCTTTAGACCATCGTTTCATAAGTCCAAGAACTCCACAAGCCTTATTAACAGTTAGCACAATGTGATCTCGAAAATCAAGTATACGATCAAGGATGAATCCCAACTCGGTAATATTGTTAACTTTTTTAGGCATTATTCCATTAATTTGAATAGTTGTTTCGACAAAATGCCATTTGTTAAAATTTTTTTATGTTAAGGTACATAAGATTAACTTTGCACCATTCCTCAAGTTTAGAAGTAGAAGTTGATCTTTGGGGTCATTTAGGTGTTTAAATAGTTTAACATCATCAGCATACATTAAAATTATTGAGTGCAAGACAACAGAGGGCAGATCATTAATAAAAAGGGTAAATAACAATGGGCCAAGATGGCTTCCTTCGGGAATACCAGAAGGAACATCCAAATTTATCGATAAAACATTTCTAAACTTTACTTGTTGGGTTCTGTTGGACAGATATGAACGAATCCATTTAAGGGTTGTAATGCTAAATCTCATTAACGAAAGCTTGTGTAACAACAGTTCGTGGTTTACTTTGTTAAATGCTTTACTAAAATCCGTGTAAATTACATCAGTTTGCTTGCTATTTAAAAATCCATCATTTACGACAGTAGTAAACTCCAAAATGTTAGTAGTGGTGGAACGTGACTTACAAAAGCCATGTTGATACGTTGATAACAGTGAAGATATTTGGTGAGATAGACGACTAGTCAAAATTATTTCCAGAAGTTTTGGAATAGCATTTAGCTTAGCAATTCCTCTGTAGTTTGATATGTCAAACTTGCTTCCACATTTAAACAAAAGGATAATGAATGATTTTTCCATTCAGGAGGAAGGTAACATAGATCAGCAGCCTTGTTATAGATAATCATAAGTGGATTATAGACAAGAACTCTGCACAATGTTTGAGAATACAGCTAGAAACTCCGTCCGGACCGGGATAATAGGAAGATTTAAGTGATCTTAAATTTGAAAGAACGGTTTCACTGTCAATGAATGGAAAAGTTATGCCAGATGAATGTTTTAATGAATGATAAGGGCTGCTAAAATTGAACCTTGAGTTACTCCATAATCATTTTTATTTGATGATGATATAACATTGTTCACTTTTGTAATTTGTGAACGATTTTCTAGATATGATTGAAACCATTTTAGTGCATTATTTCTTATTCCGTACATGTATAATTTTTCTATTAATATATCTTTTGTCTCGAAGGCTCTTTTAAAATCCAAAAATATCGCCAATATTTTATTATTTTTCTCGATATATTTCCATCTATTTATAGTGTAATTGACTGGAGTTTTACATGAATATTTATTTCTAAGTCCGGTCTAGTAGTTTGATTAAATTTTATTTTTTTTCCAAATATTCTTCTAACTGATTTTTAACCACTTTTTCCAATATCTTTTCAAATGTTTTTAAGGTAATAATTGGGCGAAACTTTTCACATAAGCATGTATTTTTAACCTTTTCTATGGGTATTATTAAAGATTGTTTCCAATTTTCAGGGAACTTTCCATTTTCAAGTGATTTATTTATAATTTTGCGTAAAATGGGAAATTATCTAAAATCATGGCATTTGTTATTCTGTTACAGTCCGGCTTTTTTTTTTAATGTTTTTACATATTATTTTTAATTCTAAGATAGATATTGAACGGAATTTGAGTCGTGAATTTATCACATTTATTTTATTTTCGTATTGCACATTTTCTATAGATTTTCTTATTTCTTTTATCATATTCACAAAATAATTGCTAAAGTTTTCGGCTATTTTCATCTTTTCCTTATAAATATCACATTTTTATAATATTTTTGGGCTTTCTTATTACCAGTTCTTTTATTGTTTTCCACATTTTCTTTTGGTCGTTTATATTTGTTATTTCATTGTTTATAAATTTAATTTTTTTCATTTATAATTTTAACTTTATATATATTTCTTATTAATTTATAGCTGCCCTATGCTTTATTCGTATTTTCAAAAATAGATTTTTGGTATTTATATATTTATTCTCACAGCATAGTTTTTGTCCACCTGCTGAATACCGTAACTGTTTAAAAAATCCTATTATTTTATAATTTTCTTGTTCAAAGGACAACAACAGGATTTTTATGCTTTCATAAAATCTTACGAGGGCGGGGTTGTGCTTGGCAGCACAAACATAATTTTTTGTTTCTTTTTGAAATTGCGATCTGTTAAACGTTGGCTGCTAAAATTTTACCCAAGTTCATCAATTATTTTATTTGTTATAGTCGTTTGAAATATTGGAAAATTGGAAAAAGTGAATTTCGTGCACTGATTAAACTCTATTATTTGAAAGGGAAAACGGCAAAAGAGGCAAAAGAAAAGCTTGATGAGTATTACGGTGAGTCTGTTTCATCAGATTACTTAATAAAATATTGGATTGGTGCAATATTTTGCATTTTCATATGAAAAAGCTTCAGCAATATGGGTGCTGCGTTTGCTTGGTGTTAAACAAAAACGAGTTCGACAGACCACTTTACAACGGTGTTGGGATATGATAAAGCGTAATCCTATTGATTTTTGGGGTCGATTATTAACCGTTTGAAAAACGTTTTTACCACAAATAGGTCTGATAATGCAAATGAGTTGCCGCCTATTGTTAGTAGACCTCCTGTGCCTTTAAGATTCAATTTTGAAGAAGTTGGAAATGCTATCAATAATCTAAACCTTAAAAAAGCTCCAGGTATGGATAAAATCAGTAACAAAATGCTCGTAGAGCTGCCTCGTGTAGCTAATAAAATTGTTCTTTTTATTTTTAATGCTACTTTACGACTTGAGTATTACCCTGCAGAGTGGAAGGTGTCCATGATAACAATGGTTCCGAAGCCAGGAAAGGATCACACGAAAGTAGAATCATACCGTCTAATAAGTCTACTGACAACAATTTCAAACCTTTTCGAAAAATTGCTAAAGGCGAAGTTGGATCCAATTGGCTTTAGAGCGAAACATGGCACCATTGAGCAAACACACAGGTTAGTTAATGTCATAAGAAAGGCATTTGAAGATAAAAAATATTGCTCTGCCTTATTCACGATGGCTTAATGCATAAAATAAAGTTTAACTTACCTGCAAACGTACATAACCTGTTGGAAAGCTATTTATATTGTCGCCAATTTGTAATAAAAGAAGGCATATTCATAAGCCCCGCCCGACCTATTGAAGCTGGAGTTCCCCAAGGCAGCATATTAGGGCCTATCTTATATTTGATCTACGCATCTGACATGCCGACAAGCACCAACATTCACACTTCAACATTTGCAGATGCATAGTAACCACCAGCAAGCATCAATAAACTTACAGGAACATATCGACAAACTAGAGAAATGGCTCAAGCTTTGGAAAATCAAGGTTAATGAACAAAAGTGTGCCCATGTTACATTCGCACTGCGTCTGGGAACATGCTCTCCCATTACTATTAACAATAAAGTAATACCTCAACACAGTGAAGTCAAATACCTCGGTATTCATCTTGACCGTAGACTAACATGGAAGTCGCACATCGAGGCAAAAGTAAAGCAGATGAAATTGAAAGCAGTGCAAATTAACTGGCTACTAGGCAGAAATTCGACCTTGAAGCTTGATTGTAAACTTTTGCTGTACAACTCGATTCTAAAGCCAATATGGTGCTATGGGATTCAATTATGGGGCACAGCCTCTGCATCTAACATTGAAAAAATTCAAAAAAGTCAAAATAGAACTCTCCGTAGAATTACAAATGCTCCATGGTACGTTAAAAACTCACGAATCCACGCAGATCTGAACGTACCTTTTGTGAAATCTGAATTTGTGAAGTACGCGACAAGATATATTAACAAACTTGAATTCCATCCAAATCCTCTTGCAGCTAATATTCTTAACTTTGGTGGTCATACTCGTCTGAGAAGGAGGGATACTTTGGCCACCATTAGAGCTCTAAACAGATGACTGAATTCTGAAATAATATTCGCATAAAAATAAATTTTTGTCCAGCACTGGCAGGACTTTAATCACAATTTTCCTTTAGTATTAAGATTTAAATACTTATTGTCATTACATTTTTTATGTAGATTCAATAAATAAAATAATAATGTTAAAAAAAAAATTATTATCCGTTGATAAAACTTGGGCCCGCCACTACACACCTGAATTTCAAAAAACAATCGAAACAATGGGTGGAAGCTGGTGGAAGTGCTCCGAAGTAGGCGAATACAGAGAGATGTTCGCTATATTTTGCGATGCACACAGAAAAAGATTCACAATCACAAGGAAATATTATCGGGCTTTATTGGATCAATTGATTGAAGCAATCAAGAAAATTTATCAGATTTAAAGAAGAAAAAGTGCTCTTTCTTTATATACGATGCTAAAATTACATGAAATATACTTCGAATTGGTTGATCGCCTATCTTATAATCCATATTTAACTCTTCATGACTTTTTCCTGTTTCCAAACTTGAAAAAACGGCTCGTTGGGGAAAAAATTCGTCGCAAAGGAAGAAGTGGTTACCAAAACTAACGCGTATTTTGAGGGGTTCACAAAATCGTGTTATTCAGATAAACAAGTACCATCTTATTAAGTGTATTTCGCTAAAATATAGTCTCCATATTGAGAAATAAATGGCTTTTGAAAAAAAATTGTTTTTCCTACTTAGTTAGCTTCAATATCAATCCGCCCTCGGAACACATTATGCGTGCTATGACAACGGTTGAATCTCCAAAATATGTTTATTGTACATAAAGTATGTGTAACAAATGAAATGGAAGTATATATACAGTGTGTCCCAGAACCCAACGTCAAATCAAAACAGGGCGACAAGATTGATTGTAATCATCATAAGAAAAATAAAAAAAAATCCCAAAAAAAAAAAAACATTTTACTCAGTTGAAATTTTTCTTATTCCCACAAGCCTTTTTTAGATTTTTTCACGATTTTTCTCATGATAGTTACTAACAATGTTGTTACCCTGTTTTTCCTTCACTTTAAGTTCTGTCACACCCTGTATGTGCTCGTACATACATAAATATCTATTCAAGTATGTGAATAGGCTCAATTATTTCCAATGTCAGGAATTTTACAAATTTCATACAACTAAACAATTTGAAATATATTCTTTAACGAAAAAACTGTGTTAAAAAAATAAAAAAGAGATAAAAATAAAACACAAAAAACGAATAAAAGTAAACAACAAAAGACAAACAAACAACTTATGCTAATGTTTAGAAGAGATTTTTTTTGAGTAGATTATGTACAGGGATATATGTGTGTGTGTGTGTGTTTGAGCGTGTTTGTATGCAAATGTATGTAGGAGTAAAAAATGAGTTAATAAGTTTCGTAAACACGCAGCAAGAACAATTAAATAGAAGCCCTGGATAAGCACATTCAAATTGTGTGAAAAAAGGATATACATAAGGAGAAAAAAAAAACGAAAAAAAAAATAACAAAACATCAATCAAAATATTCAATTTACAGGCACACATTAAAAAAAAAAAAAGAAAAGAGAAATTGAATAAAAACCCACACACCCACACAATCTTAACGGCAATCTTGTGCTTTATGCATATCTGACAAATACTGTGGGCGGTTTTACAATATTGCCAAAAAAAAAAAAATACTTTTTTAAAACTATCTTGGTCCCAGTTTCTTTGAAATTTTCATTAAATAATTGTTTGCAATAACTTTTCTAACATAATGGTTGATATATTGTTTTTCTTTTGGGAAACTTCTTCTACTATCATTTCATGTATTTATTGCTTCTTCTTTCTAGTACAGTGCATTGCATATGTAGGGGTCATCCCCTGAGTACTGGAGCAAGACAAAACGAAAGAAAAAAAAAATACGTATACGAGTTCTTGATACCGAATGAGTGAAATAGGATCACATTTACATGAAGATTCAAAGCCAATACTATTTTATTGTGTTAAATTTTAAAGATGCCACCATATTTACGTAAAATTTTTCCGATAATTTTAATTTAATTTTACGAACATTTTATTATATTGTTAGTATCGATATCGTCGTGTCGCCAAACGAATGGAAAAATAACATATAGTATTATTAAGGTGAGTTCACATAAGGCAAAAACGTAACGACTACTTTCTTATTGAGCCCTATTTTCGGCCAGCGCATGCATAGACACAACTAAATTGCAAACACGTAGGTACATAAATACATAAATATAGATACAGAGAACAAAAAGAAGAAAAAAATAAGAAAAATTTAAAAAAATAATAAATTTTGGAAGCACATGTTTTATTTGTTCCAACAAAATTGAAGGAAAAAAATATTGGTTCTTGTATAATTTTTGTAAGAACAAATATTTTTTCTTACAAATTTGCTTGAACAAACAAAACTTTGAAACCTGCGCTTCTACAATTTACTGCCTGTCCTATGATGTAATTCGACATCGCTCGCTTGCATAAATACATATGTTTGACACAAAAACAAATTTTAAAATGTTGTTATTGGTTCGCATGTATTTATGCGAGCGAGCGATGTCGAGTAATATCGTGGGCCAGGCAGTTAATGTTTTTTACAGTTTTACAAAAGGAAAAAATAACATATTTTTTCATTTTGTTGTTTATATCTATATATATTTATTTGTATTTTAGTTGGTTGTATGCATGTGCTTGCCCAATAAGGGCCCAATAAGAAAGTAGTGTTTAAGGTTTCTTGGGCAAATATTTGTTCAATGTGAACATACCTTTACGAATTTTTATTGCTTCTAAACCACTATGCGAGCCGTTGATCTGTTTGTTATAAGTGTGCACACACATCCATATAGATAACATAAAACTAAAATATAATACACAAACAAACGACGTACATGAGCTAAAGAACTGAAAATTTCAAGTAAATTGTTTTATTGTGGTCACTGCGTTCTTACTGTTTCGCAAGCATGTGTGTTGATTTATATGTGCAATGAGCAGTAGCAAATAACTAGAAGCTTCATGATCATTGGTGAGTCTAATAAAGAAGTATAAATAGAAAGAGGGTCATGAGCAAGAAAAGTAAGCAAGCCTAGTGTGTTAATACACTGTGTCATCATTTCGTCATAATTTCGTTTGCAACTGAAATATCTGCAAAATCATTTTTAAAGACAAAATACAAGTAACTATCTGCAAAAACTCAAAAAAAAAATAAAAAAATGTAGAGTTGGCTCTATGTACGTAATAGAGTTGTCGACCGAAATAGTTCAATTAATCGTTCGACCAAACCCAAAGTCTTGTTCGAATAATTTTAAAATGACGATTTTCAATTAACGAATAACCCGATTACTTAATGTCAATTAATCGAACATTGTTATTTTGATCAAGTTAAATTTTGTTAATGACCAATATAACTATCGGGCACGTTCCGAGAAACGCAAATGGCTTAAATTTAGCGTTTTTGATTTAAGAGCGCCAAATAGGTGTTCTGACAAACGTATAATGCAAAAAGTATGGCACACGCATATTGCTTAAAATTGGCGAGTGCCAATCGTTGTACAAAACTAGAAACGTGCGTTGCTTAGAACACCTAAAAGTTAATTAAGCATTTTTCAGAATGCTTTGACGTTTCAATCGCGTATTATTTCAAAAGCAGCGGATTTTATCATGAACTATTTTTGATCAATATATTTTCAATAAAAATATATATCATATTAAAGTTTGAAATTTGAAATATTCTCGTAAGTTTTTAATGACTTTATACAAAATGAAGGATAGTAAAAAAATGTTGTGGACATAGCCCTGAGTATAGTTCGTTTGAGTAAGCGAATGCCGTTTTAGCACATAGGACCATTATTACAACCTAACGATAAAGTCCTTTATGGTTAACCTTAATACTAGTTAACGTGAACGATAAAGTCACCATTAAAATTACACCATTTTCATATCATATTTTCAGCAGAAGATAAGACAGTTTCAAATTTTTAAAGTTAGCTTTGAAATTTATCGTGAGGATAAACCTGCTGTTAAGTTATCAGTAACTTTTCAGGTAAAAATTAAGTTGTAATAACAAGAAAAAAAATTCTCTAAGATAAAATCCTTATGTTAACTATTCGTCAGTTGTAATAATGATCCTTATAGTATTTATTTCAAAAATTATTTTATATTCCAAAAAAAAAAAAATTATTATTTAAATATTTTAATGCCAATACTATTTGATTTATTTTTATGTTTTTTGAACGAAGTGTTTATTTTACGTTATTTTTTTTTTGTTTTTCTTTATTATCGCAGATTGTTTGAATGATAATGTATTTATGTTACAAAACTATTTAACCCTTGGACCAGAGAAGCAAGGCGTATTGGCGCAGCCGCCAATTATTCGCGCCACCAATTTTTTTGTAGAGATCCCACTGCCGCCGTAGTGCTCGGCTGATCGGCGGCTCATTATTCAGCCGAATTTTTAAACATCTTTAATTTTTTTTGCTAATCGCGCAATTTTATCTTAGCATTTTATTACTAAACCACTAAGTGCTAATTTTTGCTGTTATCTTAGCTTTAAAATCGCTAGATTCGGTAAAAAATAGCTAAATTACCATTTACTTTACTTTAAATAATCTTGATTACCGATTATTCAGTTCAATATACAGATTTTTGCGTGCAACGGACTTATCATTTTGTTAACAAAACCAAGTATATAAATTTGTGTTGTAAAATGAGCCGAAAGCTGGAAAACTATTTTAAATCAAGAAATTCTAATAAAACATATAGTGCACAAAGCCAAGAATTAAATGATGTTGTGAGTGTAGTAGTGATTCCGACAACCCAGAATTTAAAAAAATGTATTTTCTAAAAGTTATTCCGAGCAACAAAAGTATTCTACAACGCATTAAAAAGGCAAAAGAAGTTGCCAAAATAGGTTTGAGCGACCGGAAATGACTTGGCTCAATAGTTTGGAACTTTGACCATTCGTGGAAAATTAGTATTCGAAAAATTTCGGTTTTGTAAAACCTGTTTTGAAATGAATTAAAAAATATTAAAAAGGTAAGTATTTCGCTATGAACTATGTTTTTATTTGTTCTTGACCATAGAGTCAAAATAGTATTCATGCAAAATTTGGAACTCTTCTGACTATAAATAGCTACTTTATTAAAATAAAAGAGTGATTTATTAACAAACTTTTTCAAACAATTGAGTTTATTCAATTTATTAGTTTCAAAGGTTTTCAAGTTTACTCAAGATTAGGGTAGCTCCTATGAAATGCCGACATATACCAGTAGACAGCTAGGAAACATAGAAAAACGACCGTTTATAATTTTGATTGGTACAAATCTTGACTTTAGAAAACATCTGCAGTTCGAAAAGAAATGCTTCAGTTTGTGGCATCTCCAAGTTCTCAAAGTCGTAACGACTCCAGCATAGCACTGTTTTAAAGCATATTTTAACGTACTATAAGAAAGAACAGAGTATATGGAATGTTGAAGAAACAAACAACAGGTATGTGTATATTAATATATGTAAAATTTTTACTGATTCACTTTTAATTAGTTGTTTTCTTAAGGTGTTTACAAAATTATCTAAGTTATCAGAGTTCTGCTTTGACATTTCAGCATTGCTGCATTGTCTGTGGCAGGTGCTTGCATTGCCGCCAAAACAAGCCCCCTTAACCCATTCACCGTAAGGAGACAATTATTCGTAAACGACAACCATCATACAACATACATAGTTGAACCTTCTTTAAATGATTAATTTTTACCTTTAATTTCAAAAACTAAATAATTTCCTTATTATTGCATATTGGAACAAAAGCAATCGCCCCAATACATTGTACCTAATGTTACAAGTAAATTTTTGTAATAAAATATTTATATCTATACAAAATAACTTGCTTTATTGTATTTCTTCTTAGGTCTATTTTTGTTGCTGAAAAAACGATGCAGAGCCGTCTAGCTGCTACCGCCGAAAATATGTGCCCTTTAGCCGCCGCCACCCCTGTCTCGCTAAACTGAAACCAAAATGATTCATAGTTGAGTAAATTGAAAAGAGGAGTGCTTCATTTTACTCTACTTTTTAACTGAAGTGTAACAAATTATTGCGATAACAGTTAAACCATGGTGCTACGTATTACTTTTTGTATCGTATTATATCGTATGCTGCTGGTTTGTTGGCATTTTTTCGATCTTTTTTTGTTTTTTGGTTTTTGTTTGTTTAAGTGGTGACTAGCAATACTGTTTGTATGTTTCCTTCAAATATGAAGTAAAAGTTAGTCGCGTTAGCAGTTGAGCGGTGAAAATTCACAAATAAGTAATTAGTAATATCAATCCTTCTAAGAAATATTAAAAGCTCACAAACAACCGCAAGTGCTTTGAGTGTAACCATGCATATGTTTACTTTGAACTGCTGTCATGTGAATTATGTTTTATTTATTTATTTATTTTTTTGTCAGACTGCGACAGACTTTATCAGAGTAGAAAGTATAGGGTATTTGTTTTAGAGGTATACAGGTTTAAACCATAACAGAACACAGAAAATATCAACAGAACGGGCTTTATCGGATGGAAATTTTAAACATATTGATATTTAAATTATTTTTGCCATACGACTGAGGCAGCTGTCATGTATAAGGCGCTATCTGAAACACCAGTTTTCAAAAAATTTTCGGAATTTTTGCCAACAACTCATTTGAATTTTGATTTTTCGCTGTTTAAATGTCTATGGTTTATCGTTACAATTTGTTCATTCTTAGATTTAATGACGCGATCTTGGTGGCCAATAAATCAAACCATTACATATTCGTTTATCAAACTTTTAATAAGGTGTTTGAAACCACATGTCAGCAAGACTAACGCCAGCGAATTGAGATATGAAATATTTATATTCATGTACTATAGTGTTCATCCTATATATTCATATATTTATGTTACCTATAGTGTTCATTATTGATAGTAACGTTCTGACAATCATAGTTTCTAAAGTCATAAGAATAAGCGACTCCGCCAACCCGTAAAGCGGAACATGAAAAAGTGATTTTCTTTGGCTAATATATAATGATGTGTATATCTTCACTGCAAATGCGACAATTTTGCTTATTGAACCAAAAAATCGAATAACAAAATATAGAATGAAAATTAAAATCAATGTTGAGAACCTTTAAACAAGCGTGAAAATATACGTTTCAAATATATAGGCCCACTTATATACATACATATGTATAGTAATAACATTAATGAACATGTGAATAAACCTATAGAAATGTCCTAACATTTGTTGTTGCAAATATTACTCATACGTTATTGGAGAAGCATGAACTATTTCCATTGCATAACTGCGAGTGAGTAATATGAAATAATTCTCATTAATTGTTCATACCATACACACTAGAATGGTTTGAAAATATATTGTGCCAGTCCCCATGGGATTAAAGAGAAAATACTCGTAAGCACAAACTTTTTTTGCCACACCTACAAATACCGAAATAGTATCCTAACGTTGATTGAGTTTTATGTTCATTTTTTTGCTTCCTAAAACTACTGTTTAGTAGATTTCTTCAAAACCAGCAAGAAAAATTTCCGTGTCTAGACCCTGCACTAACTTAACGAACTTTTATATAGCCATCAGGAGGTTTTACTTTACACATTGCTGAAACAATTTTTTAAAATCGGACCAGTAGTTCTAGACAAACAAACAAACTTACAAACTTTTCCTCTTTATATATTAGTATAGATTAGGATTAGTACGATCATAATTTTTTTTCATTGTCTATTCTTATATTGCTCCGAATAGATATATTGGTACCTACAAGATATCATTTCGATAATATTCAAACTCTGTTTGATGGCTTGGTTAAAGATCAACATGTCTTAGTCTTTGGAGATTTTAGCTTAAGAAATATTCACTGGAATACGTAAAAAAATATTTTATTGCCTTATAATATAATATGTATAATATGAATAGGTAATTCAGTTCTTTTTGTTAAATGATTTGAATCAACACAATTGCTTCAAAAATTATATTGGTAAGATTCTAGAATTAATGATTTTGTTTAAGAGTTTTGTAATTTAGCTAGTTCTCTAGTTTCTTAAAATACTTTACATCATAAAGCATTAGACTTTAAATTCGAATTTTTTTCTTTTGACAGAGAAACTATTCGCCCCACCTTTATCTTTAATTAAGCAAATTTTGGTTTAAATGAATACTTAATTGGTCTGCGATGCAATCAAACCGTGGTTAAATTCAAGATTATTTTATACGAAATTCAAGATTGTGTTATATAAAAATAGAGCGTATATTCAGTTTAGAAATAATAGTGAGACATGTCGCTCAAAATTTCTTTTAGTGCGCAGTGAATACAACTTCTGTCGCAACATTCTTTATAAACAGTATATATTCGATATTAAGAACAACATTAAATCCGACTCTTCGGCCTTTTGGTATTATATTAATAGTAAAAAGGACTATCATGGGATACCGAAGTATATGCATTATGATACCTTGCAATCCGATAGAATTTCTAACACATGATACCTTTTTCTAAATATTTTCGGGAGACTTTTGTTAAACCTATTTATGATAATTCTAATTTTCATCTGCTTACAAACGTCAATAGCGAATTTAAGTTTGACGTAACTGTTAACTAAGTCTCTTCGGCGATAAATGCTTTAAAGAACAATACTAAGCCAGCAGTTGCTTCATATCATTCGAGATTTAAAAAATGTAGGTTCAAATATTACTCATACGTTAGGAGTAAACAGGAATTAATTCCATTGCATAAGATATGGGAGCTCATCACACGAACCGCGGAGAGTGCGAATGAGTGATATGAAATAATTATTATTTATTGTTCATACTGTTCACATTAGATTAGGATTAGAGATAATCTAAAAACCATTTATTTTTTGTCACGCCTACAAATTCCTGGCTTTTATTATTTTGTTTTGATGTTTGTTGTTTTTTAGTCCGATCATAGTATTATATATATCAGTGTTTATGGCTCTGTAAAAATTATATTTCTGTTTAATACTTATCCACTACCACATCAAATTCAAGTCATGACTCTTAAAGCTCGATTGAAAAATATTTGGCATTAAGATGGGTGTGATAATAATATTTTCGATTCTTTTACCAACAAAAAGTTTACATAGATTGGGTCTGAGACACTGAAAGTGAATTGAACGTGGAAATACAATTGGAATACTACAGAATCTACAATTAAATGTCGTAAGAAAACTGTCAACATTAAAAACAAGTGTATTTCAAGGAGTTTCCGCTACTATGTAAATATGGAGGACTAGAGTTCGTCGTACGCTATTCGTCTCATTTTTCAACAGATATCAATACAAACGACGTTAGCACAATCAGTAACAAATGTTGAAGGATATAAAGTCAACCGTTTTTATTTTAATTTAATTAAAAGCCTTTGATTTATTTTTCATTGGGCCCAGCACAAAAAATAGATCACATTTTTTCACTTTATTTTATTTTAGAACGAAAAACTAAATAAAAACATAAAAAAATTAACTGATAGTTGTCATAGTTATTAGCGTACGTTTAAGTTTTAAAGTTGCTTAGCTTTAGTTCTTTGCATTGACAGAGAAGTACAGAATATAGCAAAGCTCATACGATTAAAAGTATTTCAACTTAGTTGCCAGTTGAAAAGGGCAACGATAAAGTACGATGGATTCTTTGCGGCGTGATTTTAAGACTTTGAAATCCTAAAAGATTCCAGTTTGGTTTTGTTCTTAAAACGGTTAAAACTTTTATCAGTTTTCTTGCCATTTTGATGTTTGAGTTAGGTAAATTTTTTTATTTCGTTTGTACACTAATAGATATAATAATTGACAGATATAATTAAGAAGAAGTGACGTTATATAGATTATCATTTAATACTAGCTAAGAGGAGACAAGAAATTAATAAAAACTAAACTGTTGAAGTAACAGATTAAAGAAAATCATCATCATTAAAAAGCCTTTAAAGTGTGACAATAATAAAAAATCAGGCATATCAAAAGAAGGCAAGTGAATCTTGGTTACTTGTATTAAATTGTCACTCTTTCTCAATCCTTTATAGCCAAAGTTTTCTTTTCACCAGCATACTGGTATAAGTCTTCCCAGTCAAATGTTAATTTACTTTAAAGAAGCTCTTCAACAATTCTCGTACTTTATATATAACCTTTTTTTTATCTTTTTCTTTCTCCAAACAGTTTTTGTTTTCAAAGTTGTTGTTTTTTTCTGTTTTCAAACAACAATTGATCCCAAAAACTTTTATACAAAACCCTTTGATACCTTGGAGTTTTTGTTTTGTTTTTACTAAAAGAATGTTGTTACAAAACAACAGCAACCAGCAACAACAGCACGCAGTGACAGCAAATGAGCATGAAACTTGAAACTGCTTTATAATACGAGTTCTGATGAATAAATCTAATTTTTTTTTTTATTTTTAGCATGTTTACTAAAAGCATTATAAATATTTAAAATGAACATTTTTGAGTGCGGCTTTGAATTTTCATGGTGTAGTGTGAAATAATTTTCATGTTAAGGCAGCAGCTGCATGAAATTGTTACAATATTGAATTATAAATAATGGTATAGTGCAAAGGATTTTTGACAAAGCCTACAATTATCGAGATATGAAAAGCTTCATTATAATGACAGGTTTTAATTCTCGAAGTCTATATTAATTTTTAGGGGAAATCTATATTGGTTGGGCAGGGGGGGTACAACATTTAAGAGAAATTTTTAGTGGAAATAAAAGCACAAGACGAAACTGCCCACAGACAAATACGGGCGTTAGCGAATAGGAAAGAGCAGCCAGCAAAAGAAGCCAATAAAAAAGTACACTGACAATAATGATACTAGCATTCAGAGAATTATTAATTAGTTTATTTATTTAATTGCTAAATTAATAACATCTTTATATGAATTACTGTCAGAACAGGTTAATACAGTATAACATGAATAAGCAAATTCAGTTTATTTGAGAAAATCATTTTGAAGTGCTGTCATTACATTGTAACTATCCAGGTACATTGAAAACGATAATGAAACAAATTTAAAGCACAAAATAAAATATTCAGTGAGATATTTTACCTTTCAAAATGCTTTTGCGGTTTCTTCAATTGCGAATTAAATAGTTACAGAGAAACTTGTCATTACACAGCATTAAAATCCTTCATAACTTTATTTACACTTAATATCACTGTGCATTTATACACTACACTTGCTTACTTTTCTGACTTATGACTGTCTTGCACAACGTTTAAAGTTTAACGCTGCTTCTGCCGTACTTTTCTATTACCGTTTACATTACCTGTAAATCTTCTAGTTAGTGATAATTGTAGACTTATATATGCAAATATAATTGCATATATATATATGCAAATTATAATGCACATACACACAGAGTTGTGTTGTGAGATTTTTATTTTTATTTTTTTAGTGTACGAAGCACCCAGTGGGAGAGGATTGGAGTCCACTGAGATCTTTCTGAGTTGGCTGGAGGTCCTACTGGTCTCTGCGTTCGTAACATTAAATGGCACACATGCTTGCGAAAAATTAAGAATGCAACAATAACAATAGGTTCAGTGGTTTACTTGCTTGACTTTTTGCACTCTTTAGATTATGTACCTTGTTTGTTTGTGTATTATATTTTAAGCTTTGTGTTGTGTGAATGCGCATTTACTACATTTATAACAAGCAGAACACCGGCTGCACAATAGATTAGAAATAATGCAAAATCCACATCGTAAATATTCAGAGCCATACTTTAGACATGGATCACAAATAAAAGTTTTTCGGCTCTTAAAATGCTTGCAAACGTTAACGGTTAAGATCATGAAACAAAACCTGAGTTGTTTTGTTGCTGACGTTAGGATGATTCGTATATTTAAACCAATACGAGAATATAGCCATTTTTGATTTTGCCGGTTTTCCTTCTAAGTGGTTATTTAACAATAAGTTGAAGTTAAGCATATTTGTAGGAATTTAATAGTTCAATTGAGTTTTCACCAAAAGCCCACCTTAAGTTTAAAAACACCCTTGTACCATCGCAAAAAATTAAGATCTTGGATTTATCCAAAATTAGTTTACTACAAGTTATAGAATAGGAATACGTGGAAAAATAGAAATATCATCATCACATAACATAATTTTTACATAGAGATTATTAACACACAACACCAGCAACATTATCGGCCAAATCCTTTAAATATAGAGCAAACAGAATTAGGCTCGATACACCAAGGCTCGATACACCAAGATTTACTTTATATTTTTTGAATACTGTAATCTTATTATCTTGGCCGAGCAGCGAGATTCATAGTTAAGAGTTTATAAAACAAATAGTTAGTATGACATATACAGAGTTAAGAATGGTAGAATATGTGATTATGTTAATTCTCTCACAAATTTTAAATCTTCTACGCATGTTGGTCAAATGACGTCACGAAACGTCATTTTTGGTTAAAGTACGTCGTCTACCGCAAATCATGTTTATGGCGTAATCTCTAGTGTATTTTTATGGGTAGTTTATATACTATGAGAATCAAATTGAGTCAACACCAGTCTTGTTTTTTAAATTAATGAAATTAGATTATACATGTCGATTTTACTTACAATAACAAAATTGTTTATTCATTATTTATAACGTTATAGTAGGAAAAATAGCTGAAATTAAATATACCGGCATGTTCCAGAAAAGTAGAAGAATGAAAATAAAAAAATGATTTGAAAAGTTAACTTTCCATTCATGCTGTTCTGAAAAAGTTGGGGTGTTTTCTTTCGTTCGAACTGAACTTCGAAAGTAAAACTTGGATAAATGTTCAAATAATTAGCACTGACACGAACCATGTTTTCAGTATTATTTGTTTTTTTTATATAAACCAGTACTGATATGAACCATATTTTCAATTTTATTTTATTTTTTGCGATATATCTTTTACCCAAAAAACGACGTGCAAAATTTTTAATCTAATGCTTGTTATTTTATAAGGGCAAAATTAAGTTCGTTTTATCAAATTCTCCGTCAACAACGATGATCGCAATTTTTTAAGTGCCATTTTATGAAAAAATTTGGTATAGCCGGTTGGGGGTAAATACAAGACATGAAAGTGATGATGATGCAGATAAGTTAGCGATTCTGTTACCGCTGTAATAAGAGATGATGTGGCCAATCGACTTTAGTTAATAAAATAACAATTATTAGTTTTTATATATTTTCTTTATTTTGCCTGTAAATATATGCACAATTGTATCTCAAACAAATATTTCCTCATCTAACCCTTTTATTTCAGTGGGTTTGCAGTTATACTCAGTTTTTTTCTCTAAAAGTTTTCATTTTCACAATGGAATTAAAAACTCTTTTCAAACTACTACTTTTTGTGTAAAAGTAGTTTCAAGAACCAGTCAATTCACTACGAATTAATGTTCGAAAACAAAACACAAATGAAAGGTAAAGACTCGAATGTAGAACATCGAAGCTTGAAATTAAAGTGATTTCAAACTATTTTCACTTCAAAGTAGAATCAAGAACATAGCCGATAATTTCTTTCTTTATACTTTACAACAAAGAGTCAATAATATATGATCAAGAGTGAGTATAAACTAAATGAATGAGCAGTCTTGTTTCTCGGACTTCTGTTGTTAAATGCATATCTATGCGGCGTATTGTGCTGTCACTAACTGCTTTATCAGACTCTGTAGTGATGTCCTTAGCAATTTGTAACATATTAGAACGGGGTTTATTTTTAACCATGACAGCAATCCTTCTTTCTTCTCTATCAGTAAACAGCTTTGGACGTTCTCTTCGCTTAAAATCGTCTATTTTCTTTAAGCTTTTTAATTTTTCCACAATGCTTTTTAAGAGATGTAGTGTCTTCCTAAAATTTTACTAATATTTCGAATTGATTTACCTTTTTCTCTTAGCTCTGTTATAGTTTTTCTTATTTCTATTGAAATTTCAGTTTTCATCTTTATTCACGGCTTTTATAAAACTTTACTGACATTTCCACGACATAAAGAGATTATCAATTAACTAAAACAATTATTTTTTGTCTTTTTCAATAAAATTCATCATAAAATTTACTATAAATCTACCGGTCTTAGCGAAAAAATTAACTGAGAAAGAAACTGTTTACTCACTGTTGAAGCCTAATTTTTGACAGTTTTAGTTAATAGGTATTATAAAAAATTGTTGGTCTAATATTTTGGATATTTTTTGAAACTGGTGAAATGAGCTTTAGGTAGTCTTATAATTGTAGTTACTAAGATTATTCTAGTGCTAATACTAGCAATGTAATAAAACAAAATATAAAACTATCACTGATGTTGATTCACTTTTGATGCTCATAGTATGTATATTAGAGTGACTCAGAAAAAGTGTTCGATGTACTCTCTTAAAAATGAACCTTGGACATTTTTAAGATGGCATCTAAAACATTTCGACTCCAGCTTTGACCTCTAACGAGTTGGAGCATGAAAAGTATCTTGGCAAGGAAATAGATTATCAAGTTGACAAAACATGCAAAAATAGACTCTTTTTCAAAATGGTTTAGTTTACGAGAGGTTAAGGCTAGAACGATAATATTTTACATCTCATAATAAAAAATACTATTGTTCATTGCACGAATTTCGCTTCCATACAACTTTTGCTTTATTATATCCACAAAACAAGAATAATTCAACAGCTAAAGTAGGAAATAAATGCCGTGGAAGTCTTGGTGGGCATTTGTCTGATATTTTGTTGCACCCATAATTGTTGTACTCGTATACCCTTTTATCATAATATATTAAGAAGCTTTTTGTTTTTTTACAATTAACATTGTGCATTTTGATTGAACCGTCCTTTACTTACGTTTTCATGTACATAACGAAGAACCGACAAAATGAAACGGATATGCGGTGTGTGTGAACAGTGTGATTCACAATAATTCACAGTAAACGAAACAAGCGTCTGATATTATGATGTTAGAATAGAAAATGTTATAAAAGAATCTTCAATAATCGTCAAGAATTTCTTTAACTCTTTTGCTTCACCTTATTGGGGAGGCAGTTTTAGAAACACTTCATCAATTTTTGAACTCATGTTTGGTAAGTATGTGGCGAACACTCCCCACAATACTAAAGCGAAACCCACAGACACAAATAAATTGAAAGGTACACATTTTTTAAGTTGAGTTCTTTTGCTTGAATCATCAAGTTTAATTGTGTAAAAATTATTATTTTTAAGCATTTGATATATAAACAATTTTTTATATTAATTTGGAAGAATAGCCTTTTTATTTAATCAAAAAAATAGACTAAAAGTACATACCCACACATGCGCATGTATGTGGATGTATGAACATAAATATCCGGCTTAAAATTTTTATAGCTCTTCTAGGAGACCTACAAACTTCCTACTATAGCGAGGCGTACAATAAGGCCTACTAAATTACGCCATCCATGAGAACTGCTAAAGTAGACTTTAAATAAGACTTACCGCATCATCACGTGTGTGAAAGGTCTTGGATGCCTAGGAAGTCATGATGGATATGGCATCGAGTAACGAGAACTTCTATCTAATATATCAGACATTTTAAAAGGCTTGCTTACTTCTTCTTTTTACCGGTGGCATATAAAAAAAAACACATACACATACACACCAAAAGCAAATAAAATAATTAAATCAGTCTTAATTACTTCAATTAAAAATATAAAAGAAAATATATAAATACTTTTAAAAACACAAAAAATAAAGAAACACAGAAAACATTTCAACTTAGAAAAGAAAGTGAAAAACATCTTCGTCACAACCATCTGAATTATTTTTATTCAAGTTTTTGTATTTGTAACATTGAACAAGAAGAATACGTATGTATTAAAAGTAGCAGAGTGAAAGCCTTAATATACTTATGCGTTTATAAGATGATTTTGGTTTTCTTCGAAATTAATCTTTTAAAATAGACAGTAGAATAGTAAATTATAAAAAAAAAAATCAACAGCACAGCACTTGACATTACAGAAAAGATAATAAGTGACAAAATCTGAAAATGCGAACAATATTCATATTTTATACGTGTTCAAATAATGTGACATGTATCATGTATTAGAAACGTTAGAACATCGTTTGAATATCCATACAATTTTGATAATGGCTGTCACAACACAGTTTCATTCTTGCATAACTGACATTTTATTAATTTCTTACTTAATATTTATAAATATTAAAACAAAAACAACATAACACATTGAAAATAATCAAAACAATGACTGCGTTTTTTCGTAACACAAATTGGTAACGAAAAAAAGAAATGAAATACATATACATAATTGTCGACATATTGAATACACCCATTCTCAAACAATAGTAGCGATTGCAGTAGCAAGTTAGTACGTAATACGCATAAATATGAGTTGATCAAATACAATTGAAACGACGAGTACAATAATAATTATGCGGAATTGAACACAAAGCAATGGCGTTGGTTATAAGTATAGAGTATTTGAAATTAATTATATATGTTTTTTTGTTATAAAGCCAGTGCTAATCCATACATACTTAAATCTTATTAAAAAAACAAGCAGTTTGTCATTTAATGCCTCTTCATCGTTCGTACTTTCATATGTACACCGACTCACCAAAAAAAATGATCGATGTACCCTCTTAAAAATGAAAAAAAGAAATTATCCATAACTTTTTGACGACAAATTTTTTTTCGCAAATTAATACGTATATATGCAGTCAAAAATTCGTGGATCATTTCCTTTTTTCTTTCTTTAGTCGTATTTTCATCCATACATGATTTAGAAACTAAATGCGCTATCATATTAGAGTTACCAGAAATTTTACAAAAATCTAAACTATTTACACACAAAGAAGATGTACTTGGCAAAGAAAAAAATTAATACTTATATTGCCCTATTTAAAACGAAGGATTACCACCCCATTGTATTTTTGTCAAAAGGTTAACTAGTATGAATTCTTATACGTGGTATAATTTAGAATAACAACAAAAATTGTTGTAAAATTACATTTAAAAATGGCATTTCAGAAGGCTTAGTTCAAGAGGCAAAACTGGTGTCCAGCTAGCTCAGCATATGGTATGATTGGTTCTTAACCCTAACGCATAAACATATAAAAAAAATACTTTTTTGCCTCTAACTACCACAGAGTATAAAAAAACATACATACAAGTACATACGTAGAGCTAAAAAAAATCCTTGAAATAATTATTAAAATTTTGTATTAGCTAGTTGTTATGCTAAAAGTGGTACCTTGTCCCACCCACTGACGAACTTAAGGTCAGCTACCACTACTGAATGTGTACCAGGAAATGTATTTATATCCCTAAATTTAACATGACTACTTACTTCACTTGAAACATTTTATGTTCGTCATCCTTCCCCTTCTAATAATAACTCAGTATTTCATATTTGTAATTTACAAAACCAATTCACTTATTTTTTTTACAACAATTGCAAAGAGAAAAAAAGTTAAATGACCTAACAATAATTGATCTTAAGCTATGTTTAATGAAAATTAAGAGAGAGAGAGAGAGAGAGATAACTTAACAGGAATATGGACATACTTTATAAATGAAATTGTGTTTTAAATTTTTGGTTTGTACATTAGTACCAACGGGTTATAGTTCAATTTTTCTTTTTTTTTCTTAAGTTTTTTTTCCTAAGAAAGATTTTTTACAATACAAATCTGCTGTGATCAATAGTTTTGATTGAAGAAGACAAGAAAAATAATAATCAAATCTTTAGCTGGGGGACAACTAGCTGTTTCGTAGTCGCTACACTACTCATCAGCACCCACTGGGATTCGAACTCGGGACATGACGTATAATGATCTACTGCTTTAACCATATACATATATAAAGATTATTAGCCTGTTCCACGATATCGAATGAAAATGTATGCGAAAGAAAGCTAGTCACTCACATTCGAATCCATTTGAGTTTGTCTATGTCACTATTGTTCGTTCGCATGAACTTTTAATTGAATTTTGACACATCGTTCGTATAGAATAAAGTTATAAAAAACCGAAATCAATTTTCTTTTGCCTAAGGTGCGAATGAACTTATCCTTTCGACATCGGCAAACTGGCTGTTTATATGTAAATAAGTATGTATATATTAATAACAAAAATAACTACAAAACAAAGTAACGTTTTTCTGTGTTTACTCACAATTAACCATTCATGCTTACTACTTTTTCATCTCATTGACTGTAAGGACAGCAATCAGTTCGCGATGATGAGTTGTTACTTTGTTTTTGGTTTGTTTCATATAAACGATCACTTATAATTATAATACTTTATTTGCTGAATGATCTTAGACAAATTTAAAAGTATTAAACAGTAGTTAATGCATTCTGTATTAATTGTAATACTCTTGTAATTTTATTTTTAGACTTGATTTTTGATTTTCAGGTTTTAATGTTTTTTTTTTTTTTTTTTTAATTTTAGAATACTCTAATTTTACTTAAAAAAATAATGCGGATGAAAATTTAAGTTAAAACTTTTTGATTAATTAGAAACCTGCATTTCTAGGTTAGGTTTTTACTGCGCATGCGTATATATAATATATAATACATAATATATAATACATAATATATAATATATAATATATAATATATAATATATAATATATAATATATAATATATAATATATAATATATAATATATAATATATAATATATAATATATAATATATAATATTAAAGATTTTCCATTTTAAAAGCGATTTGCATAATTTAATATTGTAACATTTTACAGTTGAAGCAATTTTAATATTTTCAGCTATTTTATAATATACTTTTTTTGTCGCTTTTTTTACGCCAACTCACTACATCAAATTCCTTAATAGTTTAGAGGTTAGGATCGACCACAGTATATCTTCTTCACGTGTTTGGGATCGTTACCTGCAGAAATACGGCAAAAAATCCTTGCTTCTACTCGTATAGCCATCCCAATACTTTCGCAATAGATTTAAATGTTTGGACAAGAATGTTGGTCGTTGGACAAATATATTTTATTTTACTTTTTTGTTGCAGGAATTTAAATATAACTCTTCCTTTTCTTTTAAAATTTAATTTGAAAATCTAAGACTTATTACAGGCCACAACTTGTTGCTAGTAATGTTACTTTGGTAATGAATCTTAATCTCATCAATATTGCTTATTCGCACTTCTAGCAACGGTTTTTCGTTCTGAATTTATATTTTAAGCAAAAGAATGAGTCATAAATGCAATTATTTAATCGTTAGTCAGAAGAAGACAAAAATACGTAACATAGTAATTAGCTAACAGGATTTTTTATTCTTATTGACTTTTTATTGATTACCATATATGGTAATGAAAAATATTTAAATAATTGAGTACATATTTTCTCAGCACTTGTACTTCCACTAGTAAGAAAAAAAATATAGCATGCTATAATATGAGAAGTAATTCCTATGTAATGATCTGGTTTTAGCCAACTATTTATAATATGAAAGAGGAAAAATCGTAACAAAATTTCAAAAACAGCTGAGATGCGTATATAATTAAATCGACTAAAGATTGAAATAAGTTAATTTGGCAATTTTATTACAAACAACTCCGAACAAGAAATTTAATACCCGTTCCTTTTTACAGAAAATCCTTAAAAAAAGAGTTGGACGGGCCTTAAAAAAAACCTTTCTTATGATATCCATATCGTATATCGTAGTAAGATAACATATTCTTAAATTAACAAAACTTACAAAAATAGACGCTTTTTCAAAATGGTCCAGCTTGCGAGAGGTCAAAGGTAGAGCCGAAATTTTTTAGCTGTCGTAATATCCACTTTGAGGGGAGACACCTTGTACGAATTTCGCTTTCATATAACTTGAGTCGCTCTAATGTACACATGTGAATAAGCTATCACTCATTCTGCATGAAAATACTCCGATGCTTATGGTGGGTGTGCAAGTACAAGAATATTCAACATAAGTACCTTGATATGTATCTGTCAAATTCTATTGCTTGTAAAACTGTTTAAATTTAATTGTCATTTCTTTGACTGTTGTTGTTTGTGCAACTAAGAAACAAAATAAAATTCTCAAGGATTTTCATAAAGAGCACCGTAGATGACCAAATAAAATCATCAGTCAGTACATATGCATAACCATATTCTCGTCGTATAAATAAATACGCGTTATCAGGTAGTGTCAGAACTGCAATAAATGCAAAAACCACTTTTTTCATTCTGCTAATAAAAGTTACAAACTGTAAAAATTTGATTTCTCTTTTGTTTGAAAAAGCAACAAAATGCATATTATTCTTTTTTTGAAATTATATAGCTTGTAAACAAAACTTTCGCAAAGACCAAAAGACAGCTGTGCTTATACCACTATGGGACATTATTACCGGTAAGGTTAGCGTTAGTTAAAGGTAGCTTTAGCAGAAGTGAGCGATAAACTGACCATTAGCCATTTTTCAATATTATAACTTGCCTGCAAAATTAAATTTATCTTTCTGAAAGTATGGCAACAAAATAAAAATAAAGACAAGAGGCACAAATTGTAGTGGCAGCAAAAATTCTCTTTAATTGTAACTCTTTGAGTAAGAAATATGGCAGCATGTGCAAATATGGCAACTTCAGATATAAAACCTCTCGTTGAGATTTACAGGTACGATTGTCTTCCTGGTAGCTTATCGCTTACTTTTAGGTTAAAAGGAAGTTGTAACCATGAAATGTGTTTTATCCGGCCGGTAAACTTTTACCTTTACTTAATGTCTATACCTGTGATAATATCTGAGATGAGAACGTCAAATTCAATAAGATGCCATTACAATTTAACCGATTATTAGTTTTGCAAATTTTCTTTTAAAAAAACCCTTTTAAATGAAAAATAATTTGTTTTTATGCATTAAATATATACTATATAGATTTTATTCATTGCAAAGATGTGTTTTCTTCTCGGCTTTCATTGATTTATGAATTCTTATAAGATTAACAAAAATACGTCTACTCCTTGTTAGACATTAAAATGTACATAAAAAAATTCGTTCTCTCATTCTGCTGATGTTTTGTCAGATATTATCTCAGAGTTAATCGCAATTGTAGGCACTAGGTTAACTAACGCTAACTTGTAATAACGGGCCTAACTGGCAAAACTACCTGGACGTATTTATTTGCACGACAAACATTTGGCAACCGCTCTGACTGACGGAGTTCTTTGATCGTCTGCAGGGTTCTTTATGAATATTGATCAAAAAATTCATACTTTGTTCTTCCGCACACATCGTCTTCACGGCGAAAGCAAAACCCATACAAATTGTTTGCTTCTCACAAGAATCAGCCGTCAAATGAACAAATAAACAAATTTGTACTTTTCATCAACCACTGCCAATGACGCACACATGTAAGCGAAACAATACTGCTGCATGCATACAACTACATTATTGATACTATGACCACCTCCAGAGCGCGTCAGATGTTTCAATTTGCAATTTGACACAAAGCGGATTTTAAGGATTAAGAACAATTTTTACGCAGGTGAATACAAATACGACATTATAAAATTAATGGGTATAAAATAGGGCTCGTTACGAGCGGCTCTGTGAAAACACTAACTTTAAATCGAAACTAGTTCTATATAGCTTTGAACTTCGATTTGATATGCAGCCAGTTAGTGAGCTGGAACTAGTTGTAATCACACCGTAGTAAAATTTGTTTTGTAAGTTAAATAAATTATTTTCTATATGCCCTTTGCTCAGTGAAAGCAAATAAGTTGAACATTTTTCTATTTCTGTTGGTCATTAGAGCGACAAAACTATTTTAGTGAACTAACTAATTCAGCAATTGACTCAAACTGAATTGTGGTGATATAGTTTAAAGAGCGCATTATGCCTAAGATAACAGTATTTTTAGTTAACTCGGTCAATAGCACAGCTATTAATAGATTACGCAATTCCTTAGTTGGAACATTAGTTGAACTCTTAGAGCTAGGCAGTGGCTGATAATCAAGGACATAACTAATGGCAGAGACAGGAGCATAGCCGCATTATACTGTGCTATTGTCACTGCATTTTTCTCTGATGAGATTAGGGGTTTTGTTACTGAAGCCCTCATTTGTAGTCGATTGCTCTGGGAATCGTATAACGCATTACTTAGAGAGTTTGTTATTCCGCTGTACGCTTTCCCTGTGGAATAAGTTGCTTACAGACGTGGTACCTGTCCGTTACAACATTGGAAAGTTCAAGTCAAATGTCCACAAAGACTACTTCCTCTTTCCCCCTCCTCATAAGCTCTACAAATGTAGGGTTGTCCCCTGCATACTGTTCCAAAATAAAAGCTTTTCAGGAGAAATTAATGGAATAAAAATAACATTCAGGAGAAATGAATGGAATAGGTATAATACCATCAAATACTTTCTCCATGTCCATAAGGCATGCACTAGTGGTTTACACACTGTTCCAATTCCAATTAATGTTTGACGTCAGAAGATGTATTGCGTTTACATTATAGAGCTTATGTTTAAACCCAAATTGTTTTTCGCTAACCAACTGGTTTTCATAACAAAACCTATTCGTATTGTTGTTTACGCACATTTTGAACACTTTGCTAATATTTGGGAGTAAACTTATGGGCCTCAAATTCTTGGGATAACATGAGTCTTTATAACCTTTTGGTATTATAACAACCTTGACCATTTTAGAATTTTTTTTGATAATATAAGTTGTTCAGCACGTTTTTGAATAGATTGTAGGTTAGCTTTAACAGGCTACCAGCTATTGGAAAACCAGCCCACTTGGGTCCAATTTGGTCCTGTTGCCTGGGTGTGATATGTATCTCAGCAGATGTATATTTCACTGCTTTGAAACCGACTCGAGGATCGGATAAAGTAGTCCAATCCATTTACATCACATTCCGATACCTCCGCCAAGTTGTGTATCGGTATGCCTAGATGCCCTTACTTAGGAGAGAGCTGGGTATCGACAAAGGAAGTGCTCAATACACTCTACTTCCTGCTCCTCTCTGCAACTTCTACAAAAGTCATTAACTTAGACCATCTCTCTTGTGTGGTCTCAAAAAGTTGACGCTGGACTTGTTTCTTACAGCTCCTAAGCGGGATTTCAACGATCCCATTTATATCCCTTTGTTGTAACCAGACACCGACCTTTGTCATCCTGTACGCTACAACATTTCCGGGCACTTTACCATGCCTCGTATCCAGGTTTGAATGTCTCGGCTGAACGGTTAAGGCAGCATATCATGATACGTCATGACTACGAAACCGTTAATGGTCCCCCAGCTAAAGATTTGATTATTATTTTTCTTACCTTCTTTAATCAAATACTATTAATCACAGCAAATTTGTATTGTAAAAAATACTTCTTAAGAAAAAACTTAAGTAAGCAAAAACTTGAACTAAAACCTACTAAACCCGATGCATAAATATACAAACCAAAAGTATCGCTATCTGGTTTAGAGATATCCAGCATTCACGAACCTACCTGGAGGTCGTATAGACCCCAGCTAGTGCATAGAGTGCAGCCTTACTATCAGTACAAATTCGGATATCCTCCCCGCAGTACCTTAACCAGTTAGCTGGCTCAAAATGGCAGCGATTTTGGCCTGCGCTATGCTACACATTATTTTGCAGCCTGAAAGTCATCCTCCTATCATACGGGGGATAAAGATACCACCACCAACTCCTACTTGGATCCATATGTAAAGATTATCTCCGAGACCGTGCCTGATAGTTACATTAAATCTCCTATCGGGCAGTAAAAACCCAGAGGTTTCGCACTATCTGACAGCTTGAGCTCAACTCCCTTTACGGTTGGTAGATGGAGTCTTGTATTTTCGATTGAAGAGAATCTGTGGATTTATACTTAGACCACTATTTGTGCACCATATCTTGTCCGTACCAGAATATGTTTTACTTTTTAAGTTTAAAAATTTTGGCTATCTCTGGCAATGAAATAATTACTCGTCTGCGATTCATTCACAGTATCTGATTTCTTATCGAGTTTAAAGCTAGTAATTGTGTTTGATTTGATTCAACATTATTCTTTACTTCCAAGAAGCTTTTGTTAAAATTGTCTACTCTAACCTGCAATTAATTTTCTTTTTTTAACTGTTTTGATAAATAATATATGCTTTATGTTATTAAATAAGTAAAAAAAAAATCATTTTCGTATGAACATCAAATTAAACATCATCAGTTTAAAATAAACTTTTTATCAAAGATTGCCATTTTTATAATCGTGCTTTAGCATCCTTAAACAACTAAAGCGTTACGTGTATTCCAACATTTTCTACTGCAGCTTGCCGTTTCAATTGTAGTTAATCTTTTTGTTACACATATTTAAAACGCATTAATAAAAATCGTAGAATTAAAACACGTACAAAAACATCATACTCGCACAAGTAAATTTTTATTAATAAAAAATATGTCCTTTTTCACTCTAACGTTTACGATTAGCATCGTGTTCCCTTTGAGCTTTTTTTTTATCATAAAGTTAATATTTTTTTGATATAAAGTTTTTTAGACTTACTACATAAACAGACGTCGAGGGAACTGAAAGACTTGATCCTGTGCCACCTCTTGCACCAAAACCATACGCCTAGTGAATATGTCATTGAAGTTGTTGTTTATTTTTTAATTATTAAAAAGTTTGTTGGTGTGTATATTAAGTATGTATGTGTATGTTAGTTATATTACGTATTTGTTATTACAGAAGTGTATTGTATAAAAAGTATTTTGGTTTGGCATGAAAGTGTTTATAGTATTTTTAGAATTGTATGTTGAATATAATTTTTGTGGAGTTCAGTTGATGTTTTTTGCATGAAATGTGTATTTCAATCGTTTGATAAAAGAGGGGAGGAAAAAGGAAATTAAATAATAAAAAAATATATTAGGGTTTATCATAATTATTACTAAGGCTCTATTTTTTGTGTTCTTTTTTTTTTTTTGATGTAGCAGCTTGTTAGAGGTAAGGTTCAGTTATGTACATACATAAATAAAGAATAGAAACCTTATGGCTGTATACTTATTTATTTAATTCAACTAATTTTTATTTATAAAATTTGTAAGTAAATCATAATGAACAAGTTAAAAATAACTTAAGAAAATAAAAATATATTTGTTTTGCTTGTTTCATTCAAGTCGTGATAAATGAAAATTATGACAGGAATTAAAATCACACATCTGTAAGTTCTAGTTTATATTATGAAACTTTTGTTGCTGCAATTCTTTTGATTGTAACAATTTACTTTCTGATCGACAATCGGGCTTTACAAAAGCCAGAAGTTGTACTACATTTCTAATTTGGATAGAAATCTATTGGCTATATTGGTGCTCTTGTTCAAAGTGCATCGGAATAGGTAGCAGTATGTGTACACGTGTTTCTTTTTTTGTTTTTTTTTTCATCGTTGTCCGTGTTTTCTTTATATGTTCAATATTAATTTCTTTTAATGCATTTCATTAGCTTGTAGTGTGGAAGGTGTTGGACTAAATTTTGCTAATCTGAGCAGTGTCGAAAGTATATACACTGGGCACTGATCAGTTTTAACTAATTTAGTTCCAACATTTTAAATGCTGAAATGGAGTTTTTTTAGTTTCAAGTGTTGTTATTGTTAAAGTTAAACCTCCATGAACACTACTCTCTCTTTCTTCCTCATCATAACCTATTTTCCTAGTTCCAGTATAATGCGCTGCATATCTAGGGGTTATACCCTGAGTGATGGCCCAAGATAAAAAAACAGTTAAGCATTTGATACAGTTACTCATGATATTTTATTAACTAAACTCCAGAAACTGTTTAATTTTTCAAGTACTTGTTCCTATCAACGTGTTTATGTGAGTAATAATATTTCTGATGCACTAAGGGTAGATAGGAGAGTTCCTCAAGGGTCTAATTTGGGACCTATTCTATACTGTATATACGTTAATGATTTGCGAAACTTATTTTCGAATTGTGGGGTTCATTCAAGTACTAGATGAAACGATTTAGGGAAATGTGTAAATGCCATTAACACCGACTTGAAGAGACTTCATATCTGAGCTTCTGCTAATAATCTTTGCATTAACCCAATAAAATCTAAATGTATTATAATATCAAAATCGAATAGGGTATTTGACGTACCTGAAGTGAAAATTAACGAAAGCAGTATAGAATTCGTTAAATCGGCATCTAACTTGGGGTTTGTTTTTAATACTAAGCTATCGTGATCAGATCACAGTGACAGTGGAAAGAATCTATTATATGCTAAGTAATTTGCTGGGGGTTGTAGACTCAACACCATTTGTTATACGTATACAACTTGCGAAGGCATACCTAGTTTCTGTTCTTCTTTATGGCTGTGATATTTATGCTAACAGTGAGGATCAACGGAAACTTGCTTATAATAATATAGCACGATATGTTTTTTTTAAAGGGCGTCATGACCATATTTCAGTACTCCCTTATCAGATAACCTCAAAATAGATTTTGAGGCACCGGCCCAAACATGGGAGTTGTCTTTCATTTTCGGTCGCGTGTAGGTGGTATAAATAGTAAGGAGTTTGGATGGAGTGAAGTACATCATACACCGTTTCGAAAACCCTAGGCACTTGAATGCTTCTTTAGAGACATGAAAAATGTGTTCAGTCCAGCGAACATCACTCTGTTGTATCTTCATTCCAATACCATCAAGAACATCCGATTCCTCAATATTTATACCACCCATGATTTGCGGTCGATCATTTGTGTTTTAATAGCAACATTGGGTATTACGAGTGTTAAAGGTGACCCTGTTTTTACGACCCCATTCAGAGATTAATAGAAGATCAGTATTTAATGAGTCATTTATATTTTTCAAACTATAACTGAAAGACTACGTATGGCAAATATTGCTGTCATCCATAAAAGAGTGGATAGGGTTAGAAGTTTGATATAGAATGTCGTTAACGAAAATGAGAAATAGGGTAGGGAAAAGAAAGGAGGTTCCCCTGAATTAATCAGTAATATTGTTCTAATATCTCTCTGTCTATATCTCTCTCTCTCTCTCTCTCTATTTCTCTTTATTAAATAATCAGTAATCCGACCAAATTTGGTCGAACATTATTATAGGTCATCTCCTGAGTACTGATTTAAAATTAAAAACCCCCTTTATTTTGCAAAGTTGTTTTAAATATCAGCATAGAGAAGAAATAATCAAAAATGGTAAAGGCCCGTTATCAAAAGAACGATTTCCAAATTTGTGTTCAAGTATAAAGTAAAATTAGAATTGGATAAAAGGTTATAGTTCCAACGAATGTGTTCATATGCATGTATACCCTCGAATGTACACATTAAGCGCCTGCATTTTTATGCTGAAACGGCATTTGAACATATTCATTTGCTTTCTGAATGAATAAAGAAGCTTCGTATCACACACAACTAACTACGAAGTGACTCATATTCTATTTTAATAAAAACAAAAAAATGCATACACAAACCGAACGAATAATAATAATAACTCGACTCGTGGAGAAACAAATACAACCATATTCAAATAAAACGAAAACAAGGAGAAAAAGTTTCAAATATATTATCATTCGAATGAACCGAAGTAGCATTCGATTGTATTTGTACATATGTTTACATATTTCTATGAGACATTTAAAAATATATAATAAATAAATATGTATGTATGCATGTATGTATGTATGTATGTAAGTGTGTACAATAACATACCATCAAAGTTCTTTTACCTTATTCCGCACATTTCTTAAAAGCAAATTACGTCATAACAAAATGTTTTTCTTTGTAGTATAACGAATGTAATGCGCATTCGAATTATAATCCTTTTATTCATTCATTCATTGGATATTTCTTGCACTCTTGCAGTTATATTGTATTTGCGTGCTTTTGCTCTTACAAATAAGAGAAAATATATATTTGAATTAGAAAGAGTATACGACAGAATCTATTTATTACGAGCAACTATAAACCGAAATTCATTCTCTTTTCTGTTTTTTCTCGTTTTACTTTGTTTATCTCTCTTAAAGTATTCGATCTTTGAATGAATATTGTATTTTCAGTGTGCATGCAAACAAATGAATATATTCTTGCAGCCTATTAGTACACATATACACAAGGAATCAGCAGCTATAGCGAAACATTTTTATATCTGCTTCAGTTTCGTTATATCAAAGCTTAGCTCTCCTTTCATTTAGTATCGCACTTACAAAAGTTTCATAATCATCAATAATTAATGCAGTATTTGGTAAATATTCACGACTTAAATGAAAAGAAAATGTGATAAGTAAAATAACAATATTATAAAACAAAAATCATTTATTCGAATTGATACAAGTTCCTTTCTTGCCACAAATAAGCAAAAATCAAATGCATATGTACTTATGTAAGTAAAATTAAACGAAAAAAATATATATTAATACTCTTTATTGTCGAAACCAAAAATAAATATAATAAAAAAAATACAATGAAAATTAAATGAAGAAATCAGTAAATATATAAAAATAAAACGTTTGAATGCAATAACAAATAACAACTTACCGTCGGCGGCGATAAATTTATTGTTGAGCCACGTCTTTCTTGTGGGCCAATGCTGGAGTGTCGACGTGTAGGCAAGCCGCTACCGGGTGTACCACCCGGCGAGGAAGCACATGATGGCGCAATGCGTATTTTTGGTGTCATTAAAGTATTGTCTGATAAACGACGATTGGGAAACGCATTTGCCACACGTAGAAAATTGCTATCCGGCGACGACGGTGAGCAACCAAACCACCAGCCACCCAACATACCAGAGCCTGGAAAAAATAAAAATGTGAAAAAGTTAAATACTCTCATGCATACATAATGATAAATAGTTTTGAAGCCAATACAAACACCTACACAAACACACATGTAAGTCAACACACACACATTCATATATGCATATATAAGAATGCAGGCTGAATAATTGATTTGTGGGAAATGAATAAATTGAAACACCAGAAATTTCCATACATACGTTCATATGTATATATTAACATACAGATAAATATATGGATACAGACAAATATACGTATATACAGCCATTGACAACTAATTAGAAGCGTTTTAAATTTAACAAAATATATAAATATTTCTCATAATATGAAGAGATAACATACACAGTCTTCAATTTGGTTTTAAGAGTAAATATTCAACTATTGATGTGTTATTATAGTCTTAGAATGATATTGTTGTCAATCTTCGAAAATCTTAATATATGGTAGCAATATACTTGGATATTAAGAAAGCCTTTGACCATGCAGGTCATAATAGCATACTGCTTAAAATGCTACAAATAGGCTTTAGTTTATATAATATATAATAATAATATTATTATTAAACTATTTAAAACATTTTTTTTCAGATAGAAAGTTCTGGATTTGCTTTAAAGATGCGTTTTTCAATTTTGGAGATGTTAAATGTGGTGTTCCACAAAGTTTAATTTTTTTAGCTTCCCTTTTGTATAATCAAGCATGTTCGACATACGTATAATACAAGAAGTATGATTTTGCGATTTGAAATCGCCAAATAGGCATTCTGATAAACGCATATCGCTTAAAATTGGCGACTTCAACTCGCATCTGCATATTGAAGTGAACTGATTGAATTTGCTTAAAATAAACTAGCAGAAGAAAAATAAATTATTCACAATTAAAATATAATTTGTATTCTTTTTATTTCAATACAAAGTTGAAAGCATTTTACACATTTTCAAAAAAAAAAATTAAAAATTTCCCTTCAAGCTATACATTTTTTTGTTATTTTATATAACTACCACGCGAAGGGAAATATTTCTAATAGCTAGTTGTCTCTCAGCTTTAGTATTTGAATATTTTTCAAGATTATAATTAAAAGTAAAAATCCTTCTTGGCGAAAGCGGGATTTAAGCTTTAGCCAGATAATAATTACAATATAAAATACATATCAGTGAAATATCTCTCATTTGCATTCAAAGTAGCACAACAGCCTTAAATTGTTATAAAGCGTTGACCGAAAGTGGTCAGTGGCAAGTTTTTTTTTGTCTTCAAACATATCTAACTCATACAGGCATGCGCTGACAAATGGCTTAAAATTAGTGTAAATGCAAGAAGTATGGTTTTACGATTTGAAATCGCCAAAAATTTCAGCTCATATTTGTATATTGAGCTGATTGATTTTTCTTAAACATAACTTTTAAAAGAAAATAAAATTATTGAAAACCAAAGCTTACTGCCTCGCTCACGATGTCATTTCGTAAACGTTCCGTATAGTTTTTAAGGTCAAAACGCCTATGCCGATGCCGTTTATAAGTTTAATTTTTCTATGATCTTGTATCATTTGCCTTGTCTACCTCCGATATGTCCGTTAGTTGAATAATAGTTGACTATAAGTCTCTTATTTTTAGTACAAAACATTAGCGAACGTTAACGAAACGACATCGTGAGCCAGGCAGTTAATACGTTTTATTTTTATTTCAATAAAAAGTTAAAAGAATTTTACACACTTTCAGTCAAAAATATCAAATTAAAAAGAAATTCCTTATTTGTGATAAATTTTTTTTCTTTTTATATAACTTCATATGTACGTATGTAAACCACATGTATTTTTTTTCGTAAAAAAACTACGAAACGCCAGTAAATGTGCGTTTCTCAAAACACCTAAAAATCAATAAGGCATTTTTCAAAAGGCTTTGCGATTTCAGATCGCACGTGTCTCGGAACATGGCTGAATATGTTTATGTATGATTTTCCTCTTGTGAGAAACAGTTTCATTGGCTTACATTACGCCGATGACACCCTTCATTATTCGTATAATGAATTCTCTTTGAGAGCTAGGACGCAAGTTAGAGATAATTAAATGGCGGTTAAATAATTTTACGATAAATGGGGTAATGCAAAAAAGTGCCTCCCACTTTGCATTAAAAATTCTTCTGGAAAATGCCAAAATTTTATCGTTCCGGAAAGCAAAACTTTAAGGTTATTTATTGATAATAACTAAACTCCGATTGATGATAAAATTAAGTATTTAGGCAGCAATTTCCATAAACTTTTAAAATTTAACGAGTATGGAAAATTTGTTTTAAATAAAACTTATAAAATTATGAGCTATTTCTCAAGAATTTTGTATAATAAAAATATACCTTGTAAAACTAAATTATTATTATTCAAGACCAGCAAATGTCTGGCTGCCACGACGGCTGATTTGGTAGAGTAATTGACCAACACTCCACGAGGTCGCTGGTTCGATTCATGCCATAGACCCTGGATTTTACTGCAGACAAGCAAAAAAACTTCGCAAATTTTGTGATTGTTTTTCAAAAAAAAAAAAAAAAAAAATATTTCTTTACGCTTTTTTTATTTGGTTTATGTTTTGCCGTATTTAATACAAGAGATGTAAATTTTTAAATGAGAGTTATTAAAAAGATGTATAAGTAGAAAAAAATTTTCAATCTCTTTACAAACGGTATTCAAACTCGTTCATTTATAATGAATCAAAAGTTACTGCCATTATTCCTTACATACGGGAATAATGGCAGTTTAAGTTCAGAAATCCAATATTTTACCATATAATCCGACTGTAATTCTCGTCGAGCTCTTCTTTTGTCTCTTTTGCCGTTTTCCCTTTCAAATAATAGAGTTTAATCACTGCGCGAAATTCACTTTTTCCATTTTTCAAGAAACACAAAAGCTGCGACTAAAACTAATCGATGAATTTAGGTGAAATTTTAACAACTGACGTTTGACAAAACGCAGTTAAAAAAAATTGTGTTTGCGCTGCTATATAGTGCCAGGTTGCTTCAATATCAATTCGCCCTCGTATAACTACTGTAGTGTTTCATTTATCATTTAAAATAATAATATTCTTATTTCTTGTTAAAAAACTTCTATCTATCTATTCCAACTAGGTAATGTAATTTTTTTGAAATGGTTGTCAGTAACAGTTGTACACCTATTTCATTTTCATAAAAAACAAAAACAAGTAAAGATCTTTATCTGAAAAATATATGTATATTACGGTGCATTTATACACACAATTAGCGGCATGCAAATTTTGTGTACGTATTATCAACGAAAACTACTTCGAAATAGTCGAATCTCTTGCCACTCGCTTTTATGTTCACACATGCCATTGCAATTTCATTTTTAAAATGTCCTCGAAGCGTATACTTCAAGCAATTTGTTTACTTCTCGAATTTTCCCTCCATTTTGAATTTGTCTTCTCTTTGCAAAATAGAGTTACCGAGTGCATCGCAAGAACACATATTTAGGGAAACGATTATAATTTATTTTTATAAATATTACATTAATATTCTAATGCTTTATAATTAACGAAACTGTTCTTTTTATGTGTATTTCAAGAAATAAATCCTAATAAAAGATATGATAAGCTAAAATTTGTAATTACATTTTGCTATAATTTAGTAAATTTGTATTAAGTTCTTGGCAGGGTAACATTGTTTATCATATTCATTCGCATGCAAAATTTGTTGCCACTGGAACTGCCATTGCGAAAATTGTGGGTGTATTAGTTATGAGTTTTTCGAACTGGCAATGGCATGTGTAAACTCTAAGTTACTTACTTTACCCTAAAGCAAAAAAAGCGTTTCTAATTTGTTGTCAATAGCTGTATGTATGTGCGTTAGTGCATATGAAAATGTTAAAAACCTTGACAAGCATTTTTACATGGAAAAATAATTTTTCACTTGATGTTTTGTATCACTGAAAAAAATTAAATCTGTTACGGAGTGCATACCTATGTAAAGGGTACCTCAAAATTAACGCAAAATTTTAATTAAATAGAAAAGTCTTTTGATTGTTGAAGTCTTATTGAATCATAAACATAGCGGGTAAATGGCCACCATTGCTTTGCAATAGTTTGTTGAAATTTTCCATGAACAGTTTCGTAAATGTGACTGAATTTCGTGGATGCTGCGTTGAACTCCCTTTCATATTGCACGTATAGTTGCGGCCTTGTTGATTTCACATAAACCCGTTAAAACAAATTTAATGGCATTAAATCACACCATATAAAAACCAAATTATGATCATGGAAACGAGAGAGTATACTCGTACAAACTGGAAATGTCTGATGCAGTAATTGAATTGTTTCAGGGGCTGAGCAAAATAAATCACCCTACTATAAGGTAAAGAACTATTGCAAGAGGCATTTTACGCCAAAAAAATATACCATTTGCGAACTAGACAGCTGCAAAATGCAAACAAACAATTGAGCGCTATACTCTGCAAGAGCGTTGAATATTTTTGTTTTTAATCAATAATCGCAGGGTGGTTCTAGGTCAGCATGAATTTCGTATTAGATTTCTCAATTATGTTGCGCCAATTGGATACACATTAAGGGTTTTTTAACTTGGACCAGTACTCAGGGGATGACCTTTACATATACAGAGCATTGTACCGTAACTAGGAAAATAAGTTCTGAGGAGAGTGAAAGAGGGAGTAGTGTTTGTGAACATTTAACTTGAGCTTTCCATCTTTATAACAAAAAGGCAACACGTCTACAGGCAACTTATTCCACACACGAAGCGTACGATTGAAAAACAAATTCTCGCTGTAATGCGTAGTACGATTCCCCGAGAAATCGACCACAAATGGATGAGCTCTGGACGATGAACGCGTGTTACGTAGAAATTTGCGAGTTTCAGGAACAAGTTCCCTAATCTCGTCAGAGCAAAATCCCTTGTAGTAACGATAGAACAGAGTAACGCACCCCACACTGCGTCGATGTTCCAGTGAGTCAATAGAGTTGGATACCCTACTGTTACCGATAAGCTTCTTCGCCCTCTCCTGCACATGGACGAGTAACTCCAAAATACGTTTTCGGTCGGATGTAGGTGGTATAAATAGTAAGGAGATCGGATGGAGTGAAGTACATCTTGCACCGTTTCTAAAAACCGAGTCATTTGAATGCTTTTTTAGAGACATGAAAAATGTGTTCAGCCCAGCAAACATCGCTCTGTATCTTCATTCCAAGAGCATCAAGAGCATTCGATTTCTCAATGTTTATACCATCCATGATTAAAGATGGAGCAGCATTTGCGGTCGTTTGTTTGTGTATTAATTGGATCTTACGAGTGTTAAAATTGACCCTGTTTTTACGACCTCGTTCGGAGATTAATGAAAGATCACTATTTAATTAGTCATTAATGTTTTTCCTCCTGGCAGCGATCTCTGATAGGCTGGGCCTACAATTGAAAGAGTACGAACGGCAAATCCTGCTATCATCAGCGAAGGGGTGGGTACGGTTGGAGTTTTTCCATAGAAGGTCGTTGAGAAAAATAAGAAATAGGGTAGGAGAAAGAAGTAAGGTAGGAGAAAGATATAGGGTAGAAGAAAGAAATAGGATAAAAGATAGAAATAGGGTAGGAAAAATAAGAAGCTATACTCGAACAGACTGGACCGGCCGCCACCAGACTAGTAGTTCTACGTTAGTCATACGGGAGGAGCGATTGAACCGTATTTTTTGAGGACGCCATCGGTCATATAGTTTCTGTTATTGGCGAATGCTACAGGGCCATGGTAAGCGATTTCTTACTGCCAGAATTCAATTAGTGGGGCTTGGTAAACATGTGGTTTCAACCAGATGGTGGAATCGTACAAACAGCAGGATACACAATAAATATTGTTGAAGGAAGCATTTCCTCGTCGAATAATCTCTTTAGCTGTTTGGTGGTGACAATGTTCTAAAAGTCTGTTGTGGTTCGAGTCTATTTGAGTTGAATAAATAAACCACAAAACGTTTGTCCTGTTGGCGCGACACGATTGGAAAATCTACGACGAAATTCAAATTGAGCTAACAGCACCGACCTATCATGCTCTTGTGGTGTATAACGCTAAATTGTTTGTCTGTTCGCATTCTGTAGCCGTCTAGTTCATTGCTTTGTAATATGGTTGAAGTAAAATGCCATTTGCAAAGCTCTTACATCTTACGATAGGCTTCATATGACTTTACACCACCATTTTCTCTCATTGAAAAAAGTGCTTGATTTGTGTTTGTATCAATTATGTTTGTGTCGTTTGTATAAAAAGCGTGCGTTTATCAAACCGTTTGTGTAGTTTAATTGGCTCTTTATAAATTTTGTACGGACGAAATTGTTTTGACTGTTCTCAATAATACAACTTAGTGATTAAATAAATTTGCCTAAAAACTAAGTTGCCATACGAAATATATATGACGTAGCATGATCTTTAGCAGACACGCCTATGCCAAGAGGCTACTTCTTTTAGAAATATGGTTATCAAGCATCCAATATTCCAAAGTTCAGATTTTTTGGTGTATGGTCCAATAACACTACTCTTTGATATGAAGGTCTTTATTTTTCTTTCTAAAGAAAACTCAACAATTACACAATAAGAAAAGTTGTTTAAAGACGTAAATATTTTTTTCTTCACCACAAGATGTAATTAAAACATAAATGTGATCTCTCATTCATTCGGTATTTTATATGATGTATTCGTATTGCAGTGGAACTTTTCTACTGAAAATATAAGTTTACATGTAATTAAAACATAAATGTGATCTCTCATTCATTCGGTATTTTATATGATGTATTCGTATTGCAGTGGAACTTTTCTAGTGAAAATATAAGTTTAATCTCTCTTGTACTTGGTTCTTTCTATACATTAATTTTCTGTCCAGCTTTCTTAAAAAGTTAGTTATTGTATACAGAGAGAGGGAAGTTTTTCAAGTGGGCATATAATTAAAAGATTTTCAGTTCTGCTTTTTAAATAACATTATTTTAATATCTAATTCCATTTTTTTGTGAAAACTTGTAGGCAAGTATATTTTAAATGATATCAGCGAAACTATAACTATAACCCAATATTAGTAACCAGTCATGGCAAAAAGACCAAGTTGCTCCGAAGAAGAAAAGAAGGTAATCATTAATCTCAGAGGTTCCGTGAAGACAGTGAATGAATTTCCTCAATTACTTGTTTGATGTAGAGGAAAAATTTGTAATGGAATGAAAATTTTTGATAACCTTGGGAACTCAAATAATATACCCAGATCCTCCACACCTCGTACAACCACAGCCGGAGACGATAAAATAGTCGTGAGGGATTCCAAAGCTTTTAAAGTTCTAAACAGTTAAAAGTTGAACTAGAGTTATCATATGATATCCGTATATTATCAAGAACTATTAGATGGCGGCTAAATGAAGGTATCTTACATCATTGCAGCGCACAGTAAAAACTTTCGTCTCCAAAAACATTTTTAAATCCAGATTAGTTTTTAAATTAAATTTTTGGTTTGTACATTTGTACAAACCTTTCTTAAGTTTTTTTCTTAAGAAAGATTTTTTACAATACAAATCTGCTGTGATCAATAATTTTGATTGAAGAAGACAAGAAAAATAATAATCAAATCTTTAGCTGGGGGACAACTAGCTGTTTCGTAGTCTCTACACTACTCATCAGCACCCACTGGGATTTGAACTCGGGTCATGACGTATCATGATCTACTGCTTTAACCAATAAGCCACCGAGCATTTAATTATTTTCTATCTATATTCATCTCATATTGAATCACATATGCATTTTGTCAATTGCCCACATTGTTTGTACAGCGTTTGCTGTCTCTAAACTAGCGGTATTTATTTTTATTTATTAACATACATATTTTTTGTATTTTAATATTTAATAATGTAAATATAAATTTATTGAATTTTTGATGAACTTTTTTTATAATTTTTTAAATTAAATTTTTGGTTTGTACATTTGTACAACGGGTTATAGATACAGATTAGTTTTTGTTAGGAAAACATTAAGAAACCAAGAAGATTTTGGAAAAATATTTTATGGAGCAACAAATCCATAAAATCTGATGGGGATCAGATGTAAAACGCTATGTACGGCGTTAACCAACAACACAATCTCAGATATACCATCACAACAGTAAATTAATTTACCATCAAGATTGTTTTCATTATATGGCCACCACTGTATCTGTAAATTTAAATTGAAAAAAGCAGGCAAGTTGTATGAAAATGTTTGTTACGCTTAACAACTTTTCTTATTGTGAAAACTGATTTAAAATTCATAATGATGTTAATTTTTGCAGCTTGAAAAGTGTAAAATTCCAAAAATGTATGTTTTTACTGGTAAACTTTTCATTTAAATGAAAACCTTGAACCTTATAAAAAGTTTTTTTTATATCTGTGACATGTTGTTAACAGAAATGGCATCGTGAGTGGTATTTCGTAAACAGTTGATTACTGCTAGACATACTAAAATATACATATTTGAATGTATAGCCAGCGTTGCCAACTTTGAAATTTCAAAACGCATAAAAATGAAAGAATATGTAGTGTGTTAATAAAAAACGCGCCAAATATTTATTGATAGCGAAATTGTTAAAAAGGAAGAAATTTTACTAATAGGAGCTCACGCTCAATAAAAGCTTAAAAATGTATTCTTTATTTAATATACTGTCTACAGGACACAGACGAGCGACTAGTTTAGAAAAGTTGTATTGATAACATTAAAAAAACTGAGGTGTTACTCAAAACTGAGTTATTACAGCGCTTTCATATATGGAAAGTTTACTTTGAAAAGCCATATCTGAAATCTGTGTTATTGTATAAAATAAAATGTTAAAATTCTGCACACTTGTATAAAATGTTAGATTTATGGTACAAAAAGTTTCTTCTTGTACTACAATAAAAAATTGTGTTGAAGTTAATATGCTGCCACTCGAGATTAAAATACGCACCGAAAACTTAAAAACAAGTAAAAGTGTAGTATATTCGTTTGGGACGAATCTAAAATACTCTTCATGATAGTCACGTAAATATATAGTATATATTACAGATTTGAACTAAATGTGCTCGGATATATATGGACCGATATCGGGAGAAACAATTTTTGCCTTGTAATCGCTATGCCAAAAAGGTAATCTTTAATGGAAATTTTCATGGAAAAATCAGTTAAGGCCATAGCTCGGGTATATATGCACCGATATCAGAATTTTTCATTTTCTGTATTTAAATAACCTCCTTTCAAAACCAGAACTGCTTTTAAGCAAAAAAATGTTTTTTCGTGGAGAAATCAGGGTATTTATAGATGGATACGGGAAATTTTCATTTTCTATATTTTGTAACCTCATTTTATTACCAGACATCTTTTAAGAAAAAAAAAAAAAAATCATGGAAAAATCTGCTTTGCCTATATGTCGGGTACACATGGACCGATATTGAAAATGTTAATTCTCTGTATTTTAGTAACCTCCTTTTATTTTCACAACTAATTTTAAGCACAAACAAATTGTTTCATGAAAAAATCGGTTTAGGCTACATCTCGGGTATATATGCAACGATATCGGAAATGTTCATTTTCAGTATTTTAGTAACCTCCTTTTAATACCAGAACTGCATTTTTTCATGGAAATCTCGGGCATATATGGACCGATTTCGGAAATTTTCATTTTCTGTATTTACGTCTAAATAAAAAACAAAACTATTTAAGATCGCTTACGCGAAATTTTTATTATAAAATCGTTTTAGGATATATCTCGGATATATACGGACCGGTATCGGAAATTTTAGTTTACTGTATTCAAATAACCTCGTTTTATTACCAGAGCTGCTTTTAAGCTTGTTTAACTTGATGGAAAAATCGGTTTAAACTATCAGCCAATGTTCTGAGAAACGCGTGGTCTGACACCGCAAAGCGTTCTGAAAATCGCTTACGAGTAATTCTTTTATAAGTGTACTAAGGAATGCGCGTTTTACTGTCGTTTCAGAGTTTTTTTTTCCGAAAAACGTATATACAAGGCGAATTTATACCTTTTTCAAATGTCAAGGAAAATATATGAAAAATATAATAGAAAATATTTACAAGAAAAGCAAAATTTTTAATTATTTCGTGAAAATGAAAGCTTCAGATCATAGAGCTTCGAAAGGTGAAAATGGCCAGCCAGATTGGGGAGCATTCTGGATGATATCTGATGCTAAAAATACAATACACAATTTAAAAATTATTTTAATTTTTTTTCCAAATTTCTTTCAATTATTCCATTGACATCTGAAACAGATTAAAATTAAAAAAAAAAGTTATCAGCTGCGCTGTCAATTTCACCTGTTACCCAGAAAATATTATAGTAAAAATAAAATCAACAAAATTTTTGTCTGCAAAAATAATTTGTATGCATATACATAAATATGAAAAAATAACCTTGGATATCGTATTTTGTTGGTGTTTAAAAAAATAGTTGTTTTTGACCAATAATTATTTTTACTAAACTTGTACTTGAATCCACGAATTCCTTTACAGGTCCGCATGCAAACAGTTTATTAATTGATTCAACGAATTTCGTTATTAAACACGAACAAAATTTTTTCTGTTTGATCATATTTTTTTCAAAGGTTTTCAAATCAAAGATTTATGTTTCCCTAAAGCTGTAGTCGCTACTTTAAATTAAATATTGGAATTTTGCGTAAGACATCTTTTCAAACTTGGTAGTCCTTCTAACTGGCTGTGAGAAATAAGCGCAGTTCGCCATGTAGATGGCAATGACAACAGCAAGAAGAAAGTTATGCTCTAAAAGGCCTTTTTGTTTTGCAATTTACCGCTGGTTTTGTTATATGTGTTTCATAATTGTGTTTCTAGGTGTTTTGTGGTTTTTATTCCTCAAACCCACATAATTGCCCATATGTGAACTAAATGTTACTATGAGTATTTACTCTGTACGTGTGCTGTAACTAAGAGTATCACCTGCTGTTATGACAGACGCAATAACGTGTTTATTGCCCACCCCTCAACAGGGCAGGCAAATGATTTTTGTAGTTTTCCAAATATTATTCGAAATGGAATACGTAATGATGTTATTATGAAAAAAGAAATCCTCTGAATCACTACATTTTTGAAGTGAATCATATACAGTTGTATGATTTCTAAGTTATGATTATGCGAAACTATTTGTAAGGTTTTACTTTTGCAATTCGTTATAACCTTAGCAACTTTTGACATTTGCTGGAAATAACTTAAGTATTTATTTTCGCTTTAATTAAGGTGGTTTGGGTGACTAATGCAAATCGAACAAGGGAATATTAAGTGGACAGATTATAAAGTGTACAATATGTTTTAAGTTGACAAGATTTTGCAATAATTCTATTGAATTATACTAAATTTTTTTAGTCGTAGAGCAACTCCGCTGGTTGGAGAACAACTCTCGCGTCATCCTAATTATTTCCTAAGTGCGGTTAGGCTTGTTGTTGTTGTTCGGCATTCGAGAGTTTTGCGTCTCGCTCTCATGACTGTAACAGTTTGCCTCCACTAACTGTATTAGTTTACAGTTTTTGAGGTAATTATTTGTTAACTACTTATATGAAGGCATAAGTCAATATAGTTAGTCACAGCGCCGCTGCAAATCACTGTTAATACCATCGTGGACACAAGGTATTCGTTACTCCGCCCAAACTGTGCATCCTATACTTTATTTGCCACTGTACAGTTGTGAAAAAGATTTACATCAGCACCTGCCTTGCGGCCTTATCTGATGATGGACCAATTCCACTGAGTGAATTATTCACGATTCACCAGCGCCCCCGTGTGGCTTGCTAGGCTCACACAGGTAGCAATTTATACCATGTGTGTGTAGCCATATGAGCAACTTCTTCTTGAGGAGTTCGGGCCTTCTAATCCCTCCTGTATGCAATTTCCCAGCAATCAATGGAGGACAAGGCTAAATGAGTTGGTAGGCCGAAGCCCAATAGCAGCATCAGGCCTTAAACCAACTCACCCGTCAACCATCACCACTGGTTCCTCACAGTACAGGTATCTGTTGTAAAGTAGACCCTCGGGAGTTTGTTAGTCCCCGAAAAAATCCACGTCAAGCAATTATCAAGGATACTAGCACTCCCTTCCTGCGCTTTAGGTTTCAACCATAGCCAGAACGTTTCAGCCAAGATAGGCACCTCAACCATGATCAGCCCCAGCTGATCCCCGTTCTGCCAATTCAAACCCCTGGTAGGGGTTTCGGAAGCCTTCTAGAGTTTTATTTGTCACAACAAACGAGGGACCTCTTCCCTTCTATCCCCGAAAAACAGAATGCGCTAGTTAGGAATACGCCAAGGCAAAACCTGTTCCCCGGGGGGTTGCAACTGCACAGATAAATATATAAATATTTCAGTTTTTGTAGTGCTTAGTTTCACAGAAGATTTTTTAAACTATACTTCCGCCGTTTTGCAATAGATGACAGTAACGATAAATGGTACTTGAAATAAATAGATCATAGTGGTCATACAAGAATTTGATGTATTTGTAAACGTAACGTCATCGAAATATTAGTCGACAGGTGTCTGCATCATAAAGTTCAAGTATTTCAGCTTATGAGCGAAATTCTAGTTATTTGCGTGAGGTTCTAATTTTCTGTTTTAAGATTGTTACGTTTTTGTCTTTAAAAATGCTTTACGAATTCTTCAATTGCAAATGAGGTTATAACACTTTTTCGTTACACAGTTTTTAAATAGTTCAGAGCTTTACACTTAATATTGTATATTAAAACATCAGACTTATTATTTTGACATATGACTGTCGTGTGCAAAGGATAAAATTAAACTGGCTGTCTACCGCATATCTGCCTGCCTTCTTTATTATCTCTAGTATTATATGATGCTATCATTCGTCTGGCTCAAGTTCAATCCTGGCTAAAGCCAAGACATATTTTTAATTTTTAATTATAATAACCTTCTTTATTATCTTCTACAATCTTCATGAAATTTCTAGTTATTGTACAAACATAATTCTTACGCATATACGCACTCACACACATATTTGCGAACAATAAAAAAGCAATAATAGCAAACAATAAGAAACGAAATACCAAGAACGCAAGAAGCAGAATAATCTCATTTGTAGTTGATTAACGTGGAATTTTTCGTTTTTTAAGTCACGCATTTGTTTGTTTGTGTATTTTGCTTTTAGCTTTAGGTTGTCTGTGTGAATGTGCTGTATATCTATAACAAGCAGATCAGTGGTTGCACACTGGGTTACATCTGTTAAAAATTTGTAGCATATGAAGAAACTTGCGGCTAAGTCTCTTCGACTGCAGTCAAATACCTACGGTGACGCTGTTATTAGTGAAAGAATGTGTCGATCATTTCATTGTCGATCGATTGATCAACACTCGTGTGAAATGCAAAAAGAATTGGCAGAACGCAATGGAAAATGACGCAGCAAGCTATTTCCAAAGGCCTGAAAGTCATGGGAATGATGCATAAACAAGGAAATTGGGTGTCATAAGAGTTGAGGCCAAGAGATATTGAACGGTGTTTGATTGCTTATGAAAACCTGATTGCAAGGCAAACCCGGAAGGGATTTCTGCATTGCATTGCGACCGTAGGCAAAAAATGGGTTTATTACGATAGTCCCCATTGCAGAAAATCATGGGTATATCCCGTTCATGCTTCCACGTCGACAGCCAAACTGAATATTCATGGTTCCAAGGTCATGCTCAGTATTTGTTATAACCGACTGAAATAATTACAGGCAATCATTATCGAACGCAGTTAAACCTTTTGAGCTGAGCATTGAAAGACAAACAACCGCAATACTCTGACAGATATAATAAAGCGATTTTACAGCTTGCCAAAGCTCGACGCCACGTTGCGAAAGTGGTCAAGAGATAATTGGAAACGTTGTAATGGGAAAACCTACCCCACTCGCCGTATTCTCCATTAGTTGCTTTCTCGGACTATTATTTGTTTCGATTACTGGCACACGGCTTGGCTGACCAGCACTTCTGGTCTTATGAAGAAGTAAAAAATTGGATTGATTCTCGGTCGCTGCAAAAGACGACCAGTTTTTTGAACACAGAAAATCCTGTGGGGATCTTTAGTGTCATATAATGTGTAGCCTTTAATTTCAAAATAACATTTCATGTCAGCATTTCCTGCATCATGGTTATCATAGAAACTGTAAAAGTGTTTATACATTGAACAAGAGTCTGCAGACTTGCCTCAAGATTACTAAAATTTGGATCGGAGTTTTCAGGTTTGGGCTTTTGGTTCAAGTTTTGGTCGGTTTTAACCACATTCGCATAAGAAAATTGTTTGGAGTTTTGCTTGTTAGTGTGGTTGGTTGAATGGCCTACTTAGAGAAAATTGTTTTTAGCAATGACATTTGACTGCTAGTGTGCTGGAAAAATTGATGACTTATTTGTCATTGACTGCTTAAAGTGAGTATAGACAGAGCAACCTCTGTTTGCAGTATGGTTACCTCCAGAGTTATTCAATTTTTTAACACTTGCATTAGCGTCTGCCTTTGACTTGTTGCACTGAAATGTGCCATGAAGTTCGCCACAAACAACACGAACAGCGGGCAACTTACAGTAAGCTTTAATGTGGCCAAATTCTTTACAGTTTAGGTACTGAACGGGTCCCGAACGCTTATGTGTCTCCTCAACAGTAACTTTACGATGTAAAATAAATTTTAGGTTATATATTGTATTTCATTCTTTTTTAGCACAACATCCCCTGATTCTAGTTCAACCCTAGACATGGGTTGAGGGATATTTTCACGGTTCCTGGTGTTTACTACGTTTTTTATTTTAAAGCTTTTGACTTCCATTCCAGTTTTGGCATCATCAGTATCTACGCAAGGGTCAAGACCTTTAATAACGACCTGAAGACCTTTATCATTTTTAAGCTGGTAAGTGTGAAATTTTCTTTTCTCTTTTCTTAAAACATCAGCCATTTTTCTGTAATCATTAATCATGAAATTAATCTGAATTTTGGTTTCACTGATGCTGTCGTGCTTAACTGATGTGACATTAAAAGTATCTTTGCCGATTGCCGTAACAAATTTTCTTACCAGTTCACTAGAATTAGGCTCTCTCAAATATTAAATGTTTTTTGGGTGTTGTTAGCTCGTCACTCTGAAGGATAGCAAATCTATTGCTATCCGTTGCAGTAGTCTTTAGATATGTTTGTTTGAGATAATATTTGTTATATACGGTTATATACCTATCGATTCCTACATGTGTTTTCGGCTTATCTTCAAAAATTAAACTGGAAGATGGTTCGTCTTCTGTTGAAACAATTATATAAGAAGAATACGAACGCCAGCTATTCCTATCTCTTAGAGACAGAGAATGAATTTTTCAAAGGTTCTTCCCTTAGAAACCAGAGGGTTTTTCTAGTGGAGCTAAGCTCTCTCAGAATTGTATCTAATAGGTACACTTATGTAATTTTTTTTTCTTTGTATACTTTAAACAGTACTTTTATACTTTGTATTTATTCACTCTTTTCACTTATTCCGGGTTTCTACTTATTCCAGCTTTATTTTATAATAGTCCGAACAAAAACAAGCATGTCCGTTTACTATCGAAGCTAGACAATACCGTGCGATTTAAGCAAAATTTGTGTTGTTGTAAGATATTCGAATATTTCCTATTTTTTGTACGAGAACCCACAAGGCAAATAATGCCTTATATGCGTTTTTTCAGGATTCTTCGTGGAATAATAATCCCAATACAAGCATTTTCTCTAAATTTAGTTATAATGCTAGAACTCATTTTCCCATCAACTCTGTTTACGACAATTCAATTAAATTTTGCACTTTTAAAATTGTTGGCAAATTTTTGTTGATCGTAATTTATTGACCTTTTTTAAATAGTTTTCTTCATTTTTGAATAATTTGCAATATTCGAGGTCGTTGTTTATAAAAATATTTAGCAAATTTATTCCATATTTCGTTTTCCGTTGGAAAACTTATTCAGGAAAATAATTGTTATAATGAAGAAATTTTCCAACGGAAAACGAAATATTGAATACATTTGTTAAATATTTTTGTTAAAAACGACCTCGAATATTGCAAATTATTCAGAAAAGAAGAAAATTATTGTTGGCAAATTTTAAGTGTTTTTCTTTTTATTTTTGTAGACGTGGTTTGTTGCTCAAATTGTTTTAGACTTTGCAATAGTCATATTTATACTCCTGAAGTTGGTATTTTTGGAAAATAAAACAATAACCAGTGTAAACTAGTCAGCAAATAACTGTTGATAACATCTGTTTGAGTTTTTAACTTAAACAAACACATAATTCTACAAACTATAAAAACTTATGGAATACGAGAAACATGTTAAATAAACAATAAAATGATACAAAACCAAAAACAATCAGTCAGTCAAGCAAGCGAACCGCCTTTAACCAAACTTTAATAGCCAGCATTACTACTAAGCCCAGTCCACATACATACGAGTACACACACACACACACATTTACACACATATCTACTAAAATCACAAAACTGAAATCAAGCCCTGTTACAATATTTGTTCAATAATCATTAAAATTCAGATATTAGATTTCTGCAAGTACTCGTAGCAAAACGCTTGTAGGCTTGAAAATACAATTTTAATCATCATACAATTGCAAGCAGCCCTGAAGCACTCGCAACGATACTTAATTAGAAATTTAACAAATGTGTTACAACAAAGCACAAATAATAAATTGTTATCAATAAATTTATTGATGCTACTTGAATTGTTGAATAATTTAGCCAGAAAGAATATTTGTAGAATTTTGTTTAACAAAAAATAAATAAATTCTTTAAGCACTTGCACTAAAAATTCTGTAATTAAAACGCTAATTAAAAATAAATTACACTCAAAAATTAAAAGAAATAAATTAAAAAGAAAAAAACTTCTTAAGCCGTAATGACGTATCGAAAAACCTGGAGAGCTGCCCGAGCAATGAAATCGTTGTTGCCGATGATTTCAATGTTCACAACGTATCTTGGCTTCACCATTCGAGTCAGACAACTCCAGAACGCTACCTAGTGCAATTAGTGAAAGAGCCAATGCATTTTTCACATGTTGGAGGGCACCATTCAAGCACACTTAAGCTATTTCTATGAAATCAGAGTTATAGTAGTGCTCCTCTCGCAACTCAAATCATTGCACCATTTCTGCCTCCTTTTCGGTCTCGGAACTTCGTAACGGTTCTAAATCAGCTACGAAACTGTCAAAACTTATTTAGAAACGACTCGTTGGGCTAAGCTCAACCGACTTTATGAGCATTTTAATTGGAAACTTTGCTTTCTAGATATGGAGATAAATGCTGCAGCAAAAATCGTCGAAAATATGATCTTGCTAGGGATGAAAGTACTCATCCCCTCCAAAGAGTTTTCGATTAAACTAAGAGCAAAATTTTGTTTTAGTCAGTGCCAGAGAGGAAGCATTTGGCATTTAAACAAAAACACATACACTGATTTGCTGCGCAAAAAGACAAGATCTTCGTGTGCCAAGGTACTTATGCGTGAAGTTTCTCCACGAACGGCGCCTTCGTGCCAAGATCCTTGCAGCTCCCCGGGGCAGTAAGACCTTTTGGTCTTTCGTTAAGAGAGTAAAGAACAGTGCTAGTTCATCAATCCCAACTCTCTTAAAGAATGACCTCGCATTCACCGACCCGGTTGGCAAAGCTGACCTCTTGACTGAAAGTTATGCAAGCTATTACTAATTGCCGGAAATCACTCAACCAATTCCCGAACTCGAAAAATATCCGTAACTATGCCAAAGATATTTTTCCGGGTTCGAGCTGTTAGGAGTTTGGCTGACCTGGATATAAATAAGACTCCTGGATCGGATGATTTTGAAGCAGTGTCCTTCTACGCTTTCGCGTTCATTAGCGCGCTTCTTCAGCATACTTCACCATCTTGGTGAGTTCCCATCATGCTGCCGAACATATCATATGAACGTGTATTCAACATTTTGCATGAATATTTGCATACGAAAAAGCTATCGGCAAGATGGGTGCCGCGTTTGCTCAATATCAAACAAAAATAAGTTCGACAGACCACTTCTCAGCGGTGTTTGGACATGATAATGCATGTTTCTGTAGGTTTTCGAAGTCGATTAATAACTGTCGATAAAGTGGGTCCACCACTACACACCTGAAACCAAAAATCAGTCGATACAATGGGTGCAAGCTGGTGGAAGTGCTTCGAAGAAAGCGAAGACAGTGAAATCGACTGACATGATTATGACAATTTTATTTTGGGATACAAACGGACTATTGCTCATCGATTATCTTGAAATAGGATCCACAATGACGGGAAAGTATTATCATATATTGGATCAATTGATTAATGTAATTAAGAAAAAACTACCACATTTAAAGAAGAAAAAAGTGCTCTTTTTAGAATACAACGCACCGGTGCACGCAGCATTAGATACGATTAGACCAGATTTAGCTTCTAGGGACTTTTTTCTGTTTCCAAATTTGAAAATATGGACCGCAGGAAAAAAATTCATCTCAAACGAAGAAATGTTACCGAAACTAACGTGTATTTTGAGGGGTTCCCAAAATCGTATTATTCAGGTGGTATAAAAAGTTGGAATATATTCTTATAAAGTGTAATAAGCTAAAAGGAGATTATGTTGATAAATAAATGGGTTTTTCCTACTTAGGTAGCTTTGATATAAAACCGCCCTCGTATAAGCGTGTGAAAAACGTGAAAAACTGAAAATTATTCTTTTCTAATTTATTACGGCTTAATTGAATTTCAAAACGTAAGTATAAGGTGTTACTTGTAAAACATATGAAATTATTACAGAGGAGGTACCTAAAAATATGGTATCTAAGGTTGCGCACCTAGATAAGGAAACTCATTCAATTCTTTCATTTTTTGCATGCTAGTTATTCTCTTAAAAGTGAAGAAATTCGCGGTGTCTAACAAAGTTATGAAGAAAATTCAAACCCCAATTTTTGGCAATAATTCTACTTCAACGACTTTTTAACCTTTTTAGAAGAAAATCTCATAATAATAAAAAAATTGAGACAATTCTCTGAAAAATTATTCTTTTACTTATATTTAACATCGCGCGTTTAGGTTGCACCATCTTTTTAAGTGTTCGCGCATTATTTTATTGCTCTTTTTATAAAATTACAACTTTTCTCTTGTAAAACCAAAATTAGGCAAATAGTTGCTCCTTGTTTTATCTTTCCCTGTGTGGATCAGTAATATCAATATTAAGTTCAGCAATAAATATTAACAGCTTTATTTATAGCGAACCTTTTGTGTTTATTAAAAGCTTTCTTGAAAAATATCTATAACAACTTCGTCAAATATGCCCTTAATACAGGTAAGACCTATGTACTTATATATAATACCTGTGTATTTAAGTATTTTTTATATTTGTTATAGATATCAATATATCTCTAACAACTTCGTCAAATAAGCCCTTAATACACGTAAATCATTTTTGCAAATAAGAATACAACATCCGTGTATTTAAGTATTTTTTATATTGGTTATACATATAAAAATATCTATAAAAACTTCGTCAAATAAGCCCTTAATACAGGTAAATGATTTTAGCGAATAAAACACCTATGTGCTTAAATATAGCACTTCTGTATTTAAGTATTTTTTATATTTTCTATAGATATAAAATGAACTATAGCAACTTCGTCAAATAAGCCGTTAATACCGGTAAATGATTTTTGCGAATAAGACACCTATGTACTTAAATATAATATCTGTGTATTTAAGTATTTTTTATTTCTTGAACAAAATTTGGGGTTTCCTTAATATAATATGTTTCCATCGGTACGTGTATGTATGTTCATGACAGTGTGTTTTCTTATTCGTGTATAATTTCATTCATCGCGTAAACATTTTATTGGCCAAATTTTATGGTCAAATGAAACAGCTCAACCATTAAAACACATTTTTAACCAACATTTATGATTTTTAAATGAATAAAATGAAACATGATGTTCGGTGTCGAAAATGAAAACAAAGAAGAGGAGAAAATGAAAAAGTTAAAAATCACTGTAACAGGAAAAACAAAAAATAATTTGATTAATTAAACTCTTACCGCCAGAACTCTTTCGTGCCATGTCTTCGGCACTGGAGGTTTTACGTTGATCAATACGTAAATTGGGTATATTGAATGGTGGTATTGCATTCATGTTGTCTGTTGAGTACTGATGCCTCAAGGAGCGGTGGCGTTCCGGTGATGACATTGATATGTTTTCCATTTTCAAACGGTTGCGTTGTTGACGGTCTATGCTTTCCAGAAAAGCTTGAATTGCCTACAAATAACAACAGTTGATTGACATTAAGGAGGGTCATTATTATTATTATTATTATTATTTTTAATTAAGAGAATATCGGAAAGAGTTTTACTATTCATATCTTGTATTTTAGATTCGTTTATTAATTGAAGGAAAACCAAAAAAACAAAAAAATCAAACCACAATAAGTGCAAATTTTGCGCTTATAATTCTAAAAATTTCTTTCTAAATTCATAGCTTACATAACCCGACAAAAATACTACTTAGCCCGAAGCAGGGGTTTAGGTAAGAATTGAGGTCGTTTGGCTTTGTAAAATGTATGAGTTTTCTTCGCGGTATACCACTTAAGAGCTGAGCTCTTTTATACTAGCACTAAAAGAGATTATTTTAAAGCACAAAAAATGCGTTAATTTCATGAATTTTTTCTATTAATAATGCTGGCTAATCAATTTTATCTTCATTTTACATCGTTGCTTGTATTTATATAGTTATTTATTTTTTTATTTAAGTAATTATTTAGCTGTTAATAAATTTGCAAAGTTTAGGATGCACTGCATGCGAAGAGATCTTATGGCCACGATGGTATTAACAGTAATTTGTTGAGGTGCTGTGACTGATTGCAACGACAAAGTGTTCGCATAGGAAGTTGCCGAGTGGTTAATAACGAAATATCTAAAAAAAACCTGTTAATACTGTTAAAGACTGTTAAAACTGTTAGTTGAGGTAGACCAGAAGTGCGCAAACCGTATGTGCTTGATGCTCAATTGTTCAAGCGCAAAGCAACAACATTTTCGTATGCTTTATTGGTAAACATTGGCGAAAGTTATTATCAGTGTAAATTTTGTTTTTGTAAATATGTTTTGCTTTTTACAACAAAAAGTATTAAATAAAATTAGGTTTTCCTTAAATGTATTGGTGTTTGAACTTCTATATGAAACTATTGGGCACCCCTGAGGTAGAGAGTTGAGCAGTGAGCGTGAAACGCAAAACTCTCGAAGCCGCAAAATAACGAAAGATTGACCGCACTTAAGAAATAATTACGATGACGCGAGAGCTGTTCTACAGCCCAGAGCTCCTTTACAACTGTCGTTGCTTTTAATATGAAGTCGTTTATCCACGCATAAAGAAATTTTTCTTTTAGCTTTTATTTATTTATTGAATATTCAAGATGTGAATTAATAATGTGTATTCAAATCGTAGATCTACGAATCGATGTGCTGGTCAGCCAGGTCGTGTTCCATTGATCGAAAAAAGTGATAGTCCGAGGGAGCAAAGTCTGGAGAAGACGGTGAGTGAGGTAGTACTGCCCATTTCAACGTTTCCAAGTATGTATTGACTACTTTCGCAACATGGATCGAGCATTATCATTCTGCATTGTTTTTGCCTTGCAAGCAGCTGTTCATAAGCAACCAAACGCCGTTCAATATCTCTCGGCCTCAACTCGTACGACACCCAATTTCCTTGTTTCTGAACTATTCGCATGACTTTCAGGCGTTTTGAAATGGCTTATTGCATAACTTTTAATTGAGTCCTGCCAATTCTTGTTGCGTTTGACACGAGTGTTAATCAATAAATGCCACTAATTCTGCATATTCAAAAACCATCTCTCTTTCAAAGCCACGACGGTCTTCTACATCAAAATCACCGTTCTTGAAGCGTGGGAACTACTCTCGGCACGTTTTTTTTTTTTGTAAATATGTCCTCACCGTAGGTATTTGACAGCATTCGATGAGCCTCAGCCGCAGTAGGGGGCACAAAGGGTAAACAATGGTTACATTGTGCAAATGTCCGTTACGGGAAAGATATTTCATTCAAATATTAGTAATAGTATTGAAATCCTAATTTGCCAGGCGATTATCTATCGAATAAAATAAATTTTATCAAAATTTAAAAAACTTCATAACTGTTTTATTTCATTTCAAAGCTCTATACTTCTATGAAAAACACCCTACACACAAGGCTTTTGTTTATTATTATGTCCCTTAGTCAGAAGTATTAAAATGTTTGGCCTATGGATTACATATTCGTCCTTTTTATATACAGTGAAACTTTGACATAACGAATTCTAAATACCAAAAAATTGTTATAACTGTAGTTTCTTTGTTCAAACTCAATTTAATGCGAGAATGCTAACAAAAGCTTCAGCTAGTTTTATTAGGCTTTAATAAAATATTGTTCTTTTAATAAAGGGACTTTACCATTTTGCTATAACTTTATTCTGATTTTATTGTATAGAGGCTTTTGTATACACGAGTACTTCGCTATAAAGAAGCTTTACAAATGCGCTTGTATATATGTAAGATGGTTCATTTGCAGCACTGTGCAGAACAAACGAGACACCGAACAACACGAAACTAACTAACACACAGACAAATAAAATAGGACAATATTAACGCAGACAAACAAAGACAAGAAACACTTTGAGAAACTCAACTAGCGTACAGGCGCGGCAGAGTTAAAGAGTTGGTTCGACCATCAAGTCGCTAAAATCGTTACCCACCTTCGCGGAGAATATTAAGAGTTAAAGTGAAATTGTAAAACCGTTAAGGTTACTGAAGTTGTTTAAATCATATTTGCAATTACTTGCCAGTGAAACCTAAATCATACTATATACTTACTTACCTTATTATTAAATAATATACTAGTACTTACCGTGCTAAAATATAATAATACTTACCTAGTTATAATCTAAAATACTTACCTTCAACACAAAATATTTAAAATATTTACATTGTAATTAAAACACCGAATCTAAATACTGAAATTTACATCATCTTAGTTTCATTTTTGATTGGGATCCCACATACTTATATGCATTTAGACTTCATAACGAGACTTCACCATTTAGGATTTATTCTGATTTCATTATATTGAAGCATTTGAAAGAATATTTTGCTATATAGAAGCTTTTTTTTGCTTAGAATTTGTTCGCTATAGTTATAGTGTATTTTTGTATGAACTATTTTGCAATAAGGACGTTTCCTCAATGGACTCAATAAAACATACGTTATATTAAGTTTTACGTTATAACGAAGTTCATTATACCGAAGATTCACTGTATTATTATTATTTGCCGTAGATTGCATTTCCTTAAAAGGAAGTTATTATGTTTCTGTTGTAAAGGAGCTTTATATAGTGATGTATATTTTCCAAGAAGATATATGTATTTAAAAAATGAGATCTAAAATTTTCCAACCGTTGTTGAGTTTTAGGTCAAATGCCTTCCATCGTTAATGCAGCAATGATTCCTTATTTTTTGATTCGACAATGAAAAACATTACTAAAATTAATGATTTTTTTTGAAAAATAATCACCAATTTCTTTTCTATAACAAACAAACTCTACATTTCTTTCGAAATATTGTATAAAAAATCAAAGTTCATTAAAGATTTTTCAATGCAAAAGTTTTGGTTCTACGGGAGCGGATTGATATTCAAGGTACATAGCACCTAGATAGCAGCACAAACACATTTTTTTTTTCAAATTGCGATGTGTCTTACGTCCCCCGTTAAAATTTCACCCAAATTATTCGATTAGTCTATTTGTTGTAGATATTTGGAAAAAAATTAATTTCATGCATTATTTGAAAGGGAAAATGGCAAAAGAGACAAAAGAAAATTTGGATGAACACTACGGTGAGTTAGCACTGTCAGATTATATGGTCAAAATTGGAACGTTGAATTTAAACTCAGCCGAATAAGCACTGCAACAATACTATCAACACTAAGGCCAAAAAGGTTGTTACTGAAAAAAATATCAAGACAATCTTCGATATCGTGAATGAACACCGAGTCAAGCTACGTGAGATTGATGACATAGTAAACATGAACGTTCAATATTTTGCATATGAAAAAACTATCGGCAAGATGGGTGCCGCGTTTGCTCAGTGTCGAACAAAAACTAGTTCGATAGACAACTTCTAAGCGGTGTTTGGACATGATAAAGCGTATCCTGTTTTTTTTTATCAGGGGATGACTTCTACCCATGCAGTGCATTGTGCCAGAACTAGGAAAATAGGTTGTGCGGAGGGGGAAAAAGAGATCAGATTTGTAAATTTAGTCCGGCAACATCTGCCTTTGTTTTTCTTAAGTCTGGTTCTTTTGGCAGTTCTTTTGAACACTTAAGTTTTAGCTGAACTCAACAGCTGTATTAAATATAACCGAGAACACTTTTTTTTAACACTACTTCGGCGTTTGTGCCATAAACACCACAAGACAATCCTGCGACTCAACACTACTCCTGCTTGTTACCTATTCCGGTATAATTTCTTTTCTTACGAATTTATAATGAACATACCAATTATATGTATACGTATTGAAAACACGAGCGACAAGGAAAAACACGTGAATGGAAGACAATGATAACAATAATAAAAATGTTGATCTAATCATCTCTTGAATACCGGATCCATTGCATAATGTTTTGAATCATTAGAGAATTATTCCTATCGCGAGTATTAAAATAATAAAGTTTGCGTTTAGCTTGGATCGCAGAATCGTTGTTGCCATAATATTCGATTACGCAAAACATGAGTTGTACTCCGCTAAAGGATGCCATGGTATTAAACTCCTAAAGCCCGATCTCCTCGATGCTACAATCCCATCACCCGCGCTGATGCTAAAGTCTGTTCAAATCACAGAAAAAAAAATTTGTGTTCAATAACGAAATTCGTTGAATCAATTAATAAATTGTTTGAATGCGGACGTGTAAAGAAATTCGTGGGTTTTCAAACAAAAGTTTAGTAAAAATAATTATTGAGCGAAAACAATTAGTTTTTTAAACAACAACAAAATACGATATTCAAAGTTATTTTTTTGATTTTTATGTATATGCAGACAAATTATTTTTTCAGACAAAAGTTTTGTTGATTTTATTTTTACTATAATTTCGTGAATGTTAAGAGACTTATCGTCTGCCCTGTAGTTTAGAAAGCTGATGATATGATATATTGTTTCAGAAATCATCAACTCAAAGTAATGCAATGTACATAACACTAAGCTTACTTGGATAAACGGATTTCTTGTTAAACCATGATTTAAAAAAGTAATGCAATGTACATAACACTAAGCTTACTTGGATAAACGGATTTCTTGTTAAACCATGATTTAAAAAATTGATTTCTGACGTTATAACAGACAGGAAATACATCTGCAGGCAACTTATTCCACAGACGAAATGTACGGCTGAAAAACGAATTCTCTCTGTAATGCGTTGTATGATTCCCCGATGAGCTCTCGACGATGAACGCGTGCTACGTAAAAATGTGCAAGTTTCGGGAACAAGATCCCTAATCTCGTCAGAGCAAAATCCATTGTAGTAAGAATAGAACAGAGTAAAGAACCCTACACTGCGACGATGCTCCAGTGAGTCAATAGACTACTGTCACCGGTGAGCTTCTTCGCCCTCTCCTGTACACGGTCGAGTAACCCCAAAATAGACTTTGAATCACCGGCTCAAACATGAGAGTTGTATTCCATTTTCGGTCGGATGTAGCTAGTATAAGTTGTAAGTAGATCGGAAGGAGTAACGTACAACTTACACCGTTTCAAAAAACCGAGGCAGTTGAAAGCTTTTTTAGAGACATGAAAAATGTGTTCAGTCCAGCGAACGTCAGACTGTACTCGTATCTTCATTCCAAGAACATCAAGAGCATCTGATACCTCAATATTTATACCATCCATGAGTACAGATGAAGCATTTACGGTCGTTTGTTTGTGTGTTAATAAATTACACTGGGTCTTACGAGCGTTAAAGGCGACCCTATTTTTACGACGCCACTCGGAGATTAATAAAATTCAGAGAATCATTCACATTTAGCCTCTTAGTACCGGCCTCTGATAGGTGGGTCTATAACTAAAAGCCTAAGACTAAAGTGCAAATGCTGCTCTGTGGATAGGGTTGGAAGTTTGATAGAGAAGGTCATTGAGGAAAATAAGAAATAGAATTGGAGAGAGAACGGAGCCTTGCGGTACCCCTGAATTAATCTTGAACTCATTGGTTTTTGGCATCGATTAATAACTGAAACTATACACCTGAAACCAAAAATCAATTGGAACAATGGGTGGGAGTGCTCCGAAGAAGTTTAAGACAGTGAAATCGGCAGGTAAGGTTATGGCCGCTATAGTTTGGGATGCACAAGGAATATTGCTCATCGATTATCTTGAAAAAGGATCCATAATCACAGTTATTGTGCATTTTGGATCAATTTATTGATACAATCAATAAAATATGACCACTTTTAAAGAAGAACAAAAGTGCTCTTTCTTCAAGACAACGCACCGCTTCACACATCATTGGATACGATGCTAAAATTATATGAAATACACTTCGAATTGGTTGATCATCCATTTTATAGTCCAGATTTTGCTCCTAGTGACTTTTTCCTGTTTCCAAACTTGAAAAAATGGCTCGCAGGAAAAATATTCATCTCAAACGAAGAAGTGATTACCGAAACTAACGCATAATTTGAGGGGTTCCGAAAGTCGTATTATTCAGATGGTATAAAAAAGTTGGAATATCGTCTTACTAAGTATATTGAACTACTGTTATACTGCTTTGAGCAATAAATGGTTTTTGAAAAAAATGTTTTTTTCTTACCTAGGTACCTTAAATATCAATCCGCTGTCGTAGTGGTCATTATAACTATCAAAATACTTCAAAATTCATCATTGGGCAATTTAGCCCTAGAACTGTTTTTTTCATTTTAGATTATATTTACTAACTTAATGAATTGTAAATACACTAAGTGCCATATGAGTATTAAATACTTTTAAGGCGTAAGAAAAACTTTGCCCAATAAATAAATAAAAAATTAAAATAATTGATTTCAAACATTTGGCAAAACATTATTATCCTTCTCTCTAAAATAAATTGTGAACAAATCTGTGGATGCCCCTAAAGGCTAGTACACAGTGTACGAGTACTCATGCAATAAAAGTGAAAATTTATGACTTTGCGAATATGAAACAACCGATATTTATCGTCGGATGTTTTGTGTACGTGTGACCGTAACCATATGGGTTCAATTACACAGTTGGTGTTTGTGTTTGTGTGCAAACGAGCTGCTACATGAAAGCTAATATTTGTTTAAAACATCATGTTGAACGTTCAAAAGCACCCACCTCTAGTAACAGGCAATATTGTTCCAAAGATAAATGCGGATTTATGGTGTGCGGTATCAGCAGGGGTAAGACGTTATTGGCAATTGCTTCAGTTGTTAAATTATACGAAACATCAAAGAACATGCGCTGATAAATGCCTGCAAGTTAAATGAAAAACACTTTTATTTCGCGTCTTTAATTTACCACGAACATTATTATTATTATTTTTTTTTTTGCAACTTGCAACAGTTGAAATTTTATTAATGGCCGTAATGATGATGCTGCAAGTGAAGCAAGCGTAAAAGGAAATTAATACTTACGCACAGAACGCATAATTAAATCTGGATCTGGTATTTCCACACCGGCAAGTATTGATAAAATTTCTTCCATCACCTGGAAACGAGAATTCTATATATTAAATTAAGCAAACGATAGATACCAATCAACCAGTTGGAAAAACAGAAATGTGAATTTAATTAATTATTTTAACCATTCAAATGAACTTACTTCTGCCTTATCCATTCTGTCCATAAGCCTTTCGACGCAAATCAACACATTTTGTACAATTTTCGGATCGGTGAGATTTTTCTCGAAAACAGATTTTACTTTTGGCAAAACCATACGCCTAATTGACGCTTCTGTAATGTTGTCATAAACATTTGTCACCGCAACAACTGCTGCATTCTAAAACAAATGACAAAAACATAAATGAAGTCAACCATTATTATGAATCTAGTTTGTTTGACCTTTTCTTATTTGCAATAAATTTCCTAAAAATTTATGTTTTATTTTTGTCTTTTATTTATGTTCAGGTTTCCGTTGCAAAACTTGTTCAGGAATATTTTTTAAGAAACGTAATATCAATGAAAATACAATATAAATTAAGACAAAAAAAAAACCAAAGATCTCTTGAAATTTATTGCAAAGAAAGAAAATTTATAATTGTAAAAATACGCATTTGTGTATATAAATTTCGTAGGTCTCAACTAACATAATGGTAACGTAACAAGAGAAGGAAAAATATAGTATCTGGTGTTTCATCGTGAAGTTTGATTTATTAGGTGAAAAAAAAACACATAAATTTGAAAGTGAACTTATAATTTTTGCTATCATTTAATTTAAGGCATTTTCCGTTTGATAATGATATCAACTCAATGTTGGCCCAGGCCAAGTTTAAGGTGATCTATTTCGAGCATAGTGGCTAGTACAAGGACTGGTCCATAAGTGAGTGGCTTTTTGAATAAAACACAGAATGTGTCATTGGTTTATAGCAGCACCTGCCTTGACGGCGTTTTCTGATGATGGACCAACTCTTGTGTGAGCCTCACACACATCGCAACTTTTGTCATAAGTTCGAAGCTATATGGACCAATCCCTTGCTGGAGAGCTTGGGCCTTCTAATGCCACCTGTATGCAATATGCTAAAGAGCCTATCGCAGACAAGGCTTATGATTTGGTATACCCTAGCCCATTAAGAACATCAGCGCTTCCAACTCACGCGTCTAATTATTACTACTGTTTCCTTATAATGGGTGGTTAAATTTAAAAATGTAATGTTGGTTTTGAATAAAACTCAAATTATTTAGGAATAATGCGGTATATTCTTTTATTACGATAATATTGGTATGGTTCAATTATCCATTGAACAAAATTTCGGCCAAATGGGCGCCACCACTTCGATGGCACACATTAATTCGATGCATTTACCAAAGTATGTAAGTCTTAAATCTTTATATGACGGTCATACACCAATGAAATGTAGAATGTTTTCAGCGGCGTCCATATTGCGGAGCTGTGTTGTATTTCTAAAAGCTATGGAATTAAGATTCAGTAAACCACCACGAGCCTTGATAAACATGCCTGTTGCACGGAACGAGAATTGTGTGAAAGGCAAGGGATTATGGTTGTAATCCAGTTCAGAGTAGAGATAATGAAATTGAGAACGTCGTGCATCAAATATAAATCCATTTCTTTCTGTTTCATATAAAAGTTGCAATAACTGTTTCCAATGATGGCATATGGGACTATTATTCTCTGGTGTTAAGTTGACCACATTAGCTAATATTGACCATTCTTCTGCCCAGTATGCATTTTTAGAAATAGTTTTTTCAGCAATAATACGAGGCGATCTAACAGAGTATCCAAGATTAGGGAGCTAGCATGTAGTTTGGAGTGGTTTTAAAAAGAAGCAACATTTTTTTGATGAAAAGTCTGAAGAGTTTTTTAATCGCATCTTACAAATCCCCAAATTTGGGCACCAGAAAATAAAATGGATCTACAGGCAGCGTTAAAATTTGGGCACCAAAAAATAAAATGGAGCTACAGGCAGCGTTAAAATTTTTTAGCTTGTTTATGTTAGATACCATAGGTTGTTTATATATTTCAAAAAAGTTAAGGCAATTGCCATTTTTGCAGTACTGAGACTATCTTTCAGATGTTTTTTAAATGATAAATTAAACCAAAATTCCAGTCCTAAATATGTGTAACAAGTTAACAATATCTATGCATTCATCGCCAGAGTTCCATTTAAGGTTGCTAGATATTCTTGCTGCACTACGAAAAATAAGAATTTTTGACTTAGACAGATTAACCTTTAGGCTCTATAATTGGCAATAATTAAAAACAGAATCAATCATTTTTTGCAGCTGCATAGAATAACCATTCAATTCATCATAATATAATAGTATTTTAATGTGGATACCATAAACCAACACTCCGCCAGGAAGAAAATTATTTAAATCATTTAGATACAGGCAAATAATATTGGACTCAGTATACTGCCTTGTTTCACTACTAAACGCGTATTTGGACGGGTTCCAAAAGTCGTATTATTCAGATGGCAAAAAAAAGTTGGAATAACATCTTACTACTCGTAAGTATATTGAGCTAAAATAAGACTACGTTGAGAAATAAACAGAATTTAAAGCGATAGAATTAAATTAGTTAAAACTAATCAGAGCCCAGTTTATCGTTGGTCTCTTGTAGAAAGGCCCTAACAAAAATAATTGCAATTTTACAGGAGAAGGAAAAATCCTGATGCAAACTGTATAAATAAGTACATCTCAAATTAAATTTTTTTTGCTCAATTGCTTGTAAGAGCGATATGTATGAAAATATATAATTAAATCTTTGTGACACTGTGTACTTGTGTGAAACGTAGTAGAATCCCCAAAAGAGCTCAATTCAGGGAAAATGCGAGTTAGGACCTTTCTACGTGAGACTAACGATATATACATTCGACACTGCTCAGAATAACAAAATGTAGTCCAACACCTACCATTAATAAATTGCATTCAAAAGATATTAATAATGAACATATAAAGAAAATGCGGACAACACTGAAACAATACGAAAAGCACGTGCATACAGAATGGAAAAAATACTACCATGAATAAAATCGGAGTAGGAGGCTAGCTTCGTAATGAGCGGACCTTGCAACTTCGATTCTATAACAATATGAGCAGAACACAAGTTCACTTGTTGTATAACCGGTTTAAGGAAGGCTGAGAAGATGTCAATGACGATGCTTTTGGATAGTCAATGATGATTTTGGATAGTCATGGAATCACTATCAGAGAGGTTGCTGATGATGTTGGCATATCCTTTGGCTCATGTCAAGCAATTTTTATGGATATTTTAGGCATTAAACGTGCAATAGCGAAGATTGTTCAAAAATTGCTAAATTTTTACTAAAAACAACGTCACATGGACATCACTCAGGAGCTGTTGAACATTGTCAACGACGATCCAGATTTCCTCAAAAAGGTCATAACTGGTGCCGAATCATGGGTGTATGGCTATGACATTGAAACTCAAGCCCAATTATCCCAATGGAAGCATCCAGAAGAGCCAAACCGAAAAAAGCACGTCAAGTTCAGCCAAAGGTTAAGGTTTCGCTCACTGTTTTCTTGGACTACAATGGCGTGGTGCATCATGAGTTCTTGCCACAAGGTCGTACGGTCAATAAAGAATGCTACTTTGAAGTTATGCGCCTTTCGCGCGAAGCAATTCACACAGAATTGTGGAAAAAACAGTCATCGATTTTGCACCATGATAACGCGCCAGCTCAGAAATCGATGCTTGTGCGTGAGTTTTTGGCCAAAAACAAAACCGCTATCATGCCTCAACCACCGTATTCACCCGACTTGGCCTTCGCTGACTTTTTCCTTTTCCCTAAACAGAAGACACCAGTGAAAGGAAAGGGGTTTGCTATGATTGAGGTAATAAAAGAAAATTCGAAACAGAAGCTGTTGGCGATACCAAAAAGTTCGTTTAAGAAGTGTTTCGAGGATTCGCAAAAACGCTGGCATAAGTATATTATATCTGAGGGGAATTACTTTGAAGGGGACAAAATAGTTATTGATGAAGAAATAAATACTTTTTGAACAAATTTAAAATAACGCTTATATTTTGATCAGACCTCGTAAGATTTAAGAAAAATTAGATTTCGGGTGCTAATTAACCAAAAAAAAAAAAAAATGGATTTTTGCAAATTTACAAAACAATTCGAAAGTGTCCAGGCCTCATCTAAAAACAAAATTTTTCAAAACATATTATTTAATCGTGTTTTTTATACAGCACTACTCGTATATGATTAGACTATTAGACAACGTATACACCATTAGCACGAACTTGTGAATTGATAGATTATTTTTTAAACAAATTTATATGCTTCTCTTCAACATCTTTTTATATTTATGACCAGTCTCGTTTTCAATTTTTCTGCAACGTATAGTAAACCTTTAAATATCTTTTACAGTTTTTTTTCCATTTTGTAAGTGAATGTTGGCATACATGAGTACTCGTAAATACTTGTAAATAAAGATATGTTTTTGAAATGGAATTTCTTTTTCCATTTTGCCTTAATATGCCAATGAAAACAACAACAACAGCAACAATAACAACTTACCTGCACTTGTATGGTGGAACTATCAAAGGATGCAAATAACATTGGCATAATATCCGTTGTGACATCCTCCGTTGGTGTTTTTTCAATAATCAAATGTAAATTCTCTAGCAAAGTTACAGTTGCTTGTATAGATTTGGGACCATTTAGTATTATTCTTAAATAGAAAACAGATTTAAAATTTAAATAAGAAAAATCCTCGTACTGACAAGATGATTTAAATGCGGAAAGATATTAAATTGTTTATCCAACATTCAAGAGCAAATATTTGCATGCATTTTAAAGTAGGGAAAATATCGCAAGAGTATTAAATTTAGAAAGGGATATTAATAAATATCAGTTTTATGTTTCCGTTTAAGCCGCTAAAAATAAAATTATAAAAAATCTTGTTTAAATGACGTCAAGGATTAAAATTTGATTTTCCGTAATTAGAAGACGAAGCAATAAAAACCAAACAATTTTGCTTTTAACTGCAGCTCCAAATAACGCAGAATTATTGTACGCCATTTGACAATACGAGGGCGGATTGATATTGAAGCTACCAAGCACTAGATGGTGACACAAACACAAAAACTGTGATCTGTCAAACGTCAGCTGTTAAAGTTTCAACCAAATTCATCGATTAGTTTATTTGAAGTAAGCTACATTTATGTTTCTTGAAGAATGCAGAAGAGTGAGTTTTGTGCAGTGATTAAACACTATTATTTGAAAGCGACAAAAGAAAAAATGGATAAACATTACGGTGAGTCTGCTCCGTCAGATTACATGGGAAAATGTTGGATAGCTCGTAATGGGATTATTTTATTGTAAATATAATTGTTTATTTACGTAAAATAATTGTTTTTATAATAGTTTATAATTATAAAATAAATGAAAAGTTTATAGTTAATTGTTGTCAATCTTTAACGCTTATTCTCAAAATGGCAATTTAAACGCGCACTGCAAAAACAGAATGAATCAGAGTTGAGTATGAACAGTCAAGAATTTGAATTACATGTGGCTACCATCGCTACCAACAAATAATTATTATTCTTTTAGCTAAACACTTCAAGCAACAAGCAACAGTGACCATCGTTACCACGGAGCCTGTTCGCTTAAGAGGGTTTAGCTGGTTGACTGATCACACCAACCTGCAAAAACAGAATGAATTATGTTCACCAAATGTGCTGCTTTTATACGCTTGAGAATAAGCTTTTAACCTAAGATCGATTCTCATAAGTTATACCTAAAAAAACAAAATAAGCCTTTGCCCTAAGCATTATTCTCATAAATGTTAATGACTAATATAATAAGCTTTTGCCCTAATATGGCTTCTCATAAAATCGAGTGACCAAATAATAATAACTATCATAGAAAATAATAATAAAATATAATAAAATAAGTAATTATGTATGATAAATAACAGCGGCCTGCTACAAGCTGAATTTAAACGCGGCCAAACGAGCACTGTAGTAATACCAGCAACAGCAAGGTCAAAAGAACTGGTTACTGAAGAAAATATCAAGAAAATCCTCAATAGTGTTATGAATAATTGCCGTGTCAAGTTATGTGAGATTGTTGAAGTGATAAACACATCACATGAATGTGTTTTCAACATTTTGCATGCACACTTGCATATGAAAAAGCTATCGCCAAGATATGTGTGTTTAACTTTGCTACATATCCATATATAATTTAAATATTTCTGGTTTTTGCAGCTAAAGATGGCTTTTTATTTTTTATAAAAAATTCAACAGTATTTATTTTCAATATTTCGATAACAATTTGTTATCATCGTCAGGAAAATTAGTATGTTATTAAAAAATTTTTCAATTTGAAAAATTATTGTCAAAATATTTCTATATACAAAAAATCTATACACCGAGAAAAATTATTAATTCATACACAAAGAAAAAATTCTTAACAATATTATCAAATTGAAAAAGTTTTTAAATTGAAAACTTAAAAAATATCTGTTTAATATACTGACAGAAACATTTTTGGGTTATTAAAAAATTCAAAAAAGAAAAAATAATATTAATAATAATAATAATAATGACAAACATAAAAACCAAAATAACCAAATTCTGCAACCAACACATGTTTTGCAACATGTTGTTTCTCAACTAGCAAAACAAATGTTGTTTACAGAATAACATGGAAATATTATTAACATAATTTAAAAAATGTTTATCCTAACATTCATTCTTAAACAATTAAAATCTAGAATTTCTTATTAACTAAATATCTATAATTCTGTGCTAATTTTTCTGTGTCTGTTGAAGTTAATTCTCTGTGTTGTTGGTGTGTTTATAATCTCTAACATTTCTAACATGTAACGCTTCTTATAATTATTTTCTGTTCTTAAAATTGAAACATTTTCAAAGTTTGGAGAGTGATTAAATTTTGAACAATGAGAAGATGAAGCTGTTTTTTGTGAATTAATATCCCTATATATCTTTGATCTGACTTATGTCCTGCAATTCTAGTTTTTAATTTGTTTTTGGTAGTTCCGACGTGAACTTTACTACAATTTTCTTGGTCATTACCCTGACAAGCAGTTCTATAAAACGAATTTGAAATGTCTCATTTACTAAGTCTATCTTTAGTCTTACTAAATAATTCACCTAACGTATCCTGTTTTTATGAAATAGACTAAATAATCTAAACTCGTGTCTTAATATCAGTCATATTAATATTTTGGGCATTGTTCGACTACATTAAATAATTTAAAACCAGCTCTGGAAACGATACTTAGATATCAAAAAACAGTGCGGCCTACTCGAAGTTGTCAACCTAAAACAAACATTCTCTTTGTAATAAAAGAACATGTTAACGTGTGATTGTTAGTTTAAATTCAAAGTGAGCTTTTATTCATTTATAAATGGTGACTACAGTGAAGTAATAAATAGTGATTTTTGCAGTAACGTATGAAGTTGCTAAAAGTGTTGCCAGAGCGCAGCTTTATAATTATTAACTACAAGTTAATATACTACACTCTTCAATGAAGACTACTATTTGTTTTCGTTTTTTCTCAAGTCCTGTGTTTTCAAAAATTTTCATTAATACTTTTCAACCCTAATGTTTTTATATAAATTTAATTTTTCTTCATAATTTTAATAACAATACAATACTGTATTGCTCTAAGAATATTTTCATACCTATATCATTTATCATTTGCTATAAGTATATATGTACGTGTTATGAAAATCACTCCATCTATCAGGATGCTGCAAAGTGTTGCTAAATGTTTAATCACTTTGCTTTCTGCAGTTGTTTCATTTCAAAAGATTTTATTATAATTGCGAAACAAAAACCATATCAAAGCGGTTATGAAATTATCATTTTAAGACCTGGCTAAAAACTTTCAGAGCTGCTTTTGTTTCATAATAATTAATTATGCCATTAAATAGTTAGTGGTTGACTCACTTCATTGTTGGCGCCATGACAGCTTCGTATTCGCTTTTAGAAGAATCCTGCAGGAGAGTGAGAACTGGATGCAAAACTGCTGCCAACACTTCGCCATTGCTAATTTCTGATTGCAGCATAGGCCAAAGATTTTGCCACCATAATTTCTGCAATTGAGCAAAAAAGTTAAATAATAAAGATTAAATATGAAGCTTAAAGCAAAGAACAAAAAGTAAAAAGATAAAAAATATATTAATTAAACAAAATCATTTCAATTAGGCGAAACTGAACTTTGTGTTAAAAGAAATTTGATAGTTGATTTGTTAAGGGAATGTAATTTTTTTCTCAAGATTACAATGGATGTCCGCTGGCAATCTATGTGTGTTTGTTCATATAAAGGTACAAATAAAACGCACAATGTTATTTGTATATAAAACAAAAGGTCTTGATATTTTTTATTATAATTAAAGAATCTATGGCGACTATATGTGAAATAAAATATCGGCCAAGTACTCGCCTCAGTTAGGGTGGCTTTTCTTTATTCGCTGGTTTTCAATGGCGCTGAGAATTAATTGAGGCTTAAGGCATGTTTCACGCTTGCGAACCTTAAGGTTCGCAAGCATTTTGGGCGGCGATAACTCCTATTTGCGATATTCTTTTGAGCTGAAAGCAACATTGTATAAGAAAACCCATGAGAAAAAATTGTATTTTTGAGCTATAAATATTGTTATGTTTTTGCCCCTAAAAACGTTTTTGGGGATTCTTCAATTGCAAATAATATAATAACTCACACATTTGTTCGTTATACAGTACTTAAATAATTCACAACTTTATTTGCACTTGATACCACTGTGTACCAAAACACTAGACTTGATACTTTCTGACTTATAAACTGACTCGTTGCCGCCAACCTGCCTGCTATTTTTATTTCTTTATCATTTTTTACAACCGACATAATATTTCTAGTCATTCATAATTCTAAACTCAAATGTACAAATGTAATTCTTACACTTATACACATTCACACACATGCTTGCGAGCATTAATTAAGGGCCAAAAACAAACAACAAGAAACGAAATGCCAAGAATGCAAGAATAACAACAACATCATTTGTAGTTGATTTACTTGAAATTTTGCGTACATTAAATCATGCATGTTTGTGTATTACGTTTTTTATTTTAACTTGTTTGTGTGAATATGAATATTTTAAAACAAACAGATCAACAGCTTCACACTGGGTCAGATGTGATAAAAATTCTTAACAATATGTTTCTTGGCGGTTTTTAATATATGTAAACGTTAGCATGCGAAATCGTTAAATAGGCCCGTACAGTGCCTAGTTATCACATCTTTTAACTTCTAATTGCTATTGGCTTATCGACATGCACTTTTTCTTTTAAATATCCCCAAAGTGAGAAGTCCTACGGCTTCAAATCATACGAATGTGGCTGCCTATTGTCATCATTGACATATATGAAACAGCACGGTTATTCAATTTCTTGCGTAAAATAGCGTTTGTTTCTTTGGCTTGCGACAAGTGACACCATCCTGTTGAAACCACATATTATCCAGGAACATATATTCATTTTCTGGCTACAAGAAGTTCGTTATCCTTTCGCGGTAGCAAACACTGTTTATGGTAACTGCTCACCTGACCTCATTTTCCAAGAAGTACAGCCCAATAATGCCGCCAGCCCATAAACCAAATCAAAAAGTCACTCTTTGAGGATGCAATGACTTTTCAACAATCACTCATGGACTCAAATTTACCCAAATGGGGCAGTTCTGTGTGCTTACCAATCATCGTCTGTGATGAAAAGTGTGAGTCGTTGCCGAATATGATGTATTTGGGCTTAAGAGCCCATTTTCGAAAAAATATTAAACAATCTTAACACTGAATTGTCTACTTTTCTACGGTTAAATTTGTCAAAGTCTAAAACAAAGAAGTGTTAAATTAAGTTGGGCAAAAACCTTGACGTTATGGTGTGGTTCACAATTCATATCGTTAGACAACCCTATGTAATTAAGACGTATTTCCGAAGTAGATTGAACATTTTCTTTATACCCGTTGCTCTTACGGCTGATTTGGTACAGTACTTTGACTAACAGTCTGGAGATCGCAGTTTCGATTGCTGCCAAAGACTCTAGGTGTTACTGGAAATAAGCAAAAAGCTTCGCAATTGTTGGTTAAAAAATCTGTGAAATAAAATTTGAAAAAATTGAGCTGCTTGTGGTATGACCACAGTTACCGATTTCTGAGTGGTGTTTTAAGGCAGTGTTGCCAAGGGTGAAGACTTTTCTGTTTTTTCACCGATACATTTTGTACGATTGGGCATTTGTAGAGATTTTTTATATGATCAAGAATGATTCATATAAGAGTATAATTTTTCCAACTATGATGCAAAATCATACTCTAAATTGGCTGGGGAAGCATTTAAGTCAATTTAATACTTGTATAACGTAAAAAAATTTAACAGTAATTAAGTAACTGAGACACTGATAAAAGAACCACTAGCACGCATTAGAGTCTGCAGTTTTGGTTAAAAGAGAGTACAGGCGCACGTTTTGCGGCGATATTCTGTATACATAGACCATTACAAGACTAGTGAGCAATTTTTAAAAGCATGAGAGAATCGCCGGACGACCCTATATGAAATCCTTTTTTGTCGTATTTTTCCAACACGTTTACCGCTTTTCATCGCATTAATGTTAAAATGTTTTCAAAGATTCATATTTGCATTTTCATACCATCAACTTTGCATAACTATTATCAACTGAGCCTGATGAGTACAGAGAGCGATTCCATCAAGTGACAGTCAGACTTGTACACTGGTACAGTGGTAAAAAAAAATTGGATTCATTGTTAAGTGACATTGGCTGGAACTTACAAGAGTACTTGAAACATAATAATCATAAAGAAATGATTAAACGATGTGACAATAAAGCACATTTGCTAAATTAATAGCAAAATGTAAAAATTGAAATAAAAATTACCGTGTTGTTATTACCTTGATTTTCCGCGAAAAAAAATTGAATTTTGGAGAAAAATATAAGAAAGCTATTTAATGTTGTGTTTATTCAACATAGTTGAGTTGAGTTAAATTTAAAAATTATTCCAAAAATTTACATATTTTAACTCGAATATCGCGGATACGAATGCTAACTCCGAAAAACGGCAAATGCCATTGAATTCAGCGTACTTGAACTAGCTTTACAAATAGGGTGCCCAGCTTGTTACAAAAAAGTGTCACATTCAAGCACAGCGTAATTAAGCACACACAACAAATTTATTGCTTGGCAAGGCAAAAAAAAAAAAAAAAAAAAAAAAAAAAAAACAAATCTGAAGTAAAATTCCATGTCGTTTTCTTGAACAAAAACATACAAGTACACATACAAGTGTTGCCAGTGAATAAGTCTAACATGCCTATGTCTAAAATAAAAAGCTTTTAAATACATATAACAAAAGCTATTATTGTATTCAAAATATGTTTTTAAACGCTCTCTGTGTGTATGTAAATTAATTATGTATCTACTGGTAAATAAATGAAATATTATTAGTTATTATTACTATTATTAATTAATATGCTGAGCTATAACAAAAATATGGTTATATGTATGATTATTTAATGAAAGTAATATGGTTATATGACATATGTATGGTTCGCTTGCATAATAACATGCTAGGACGTGACATTAGTATGGTAGCTTTTATTAGTATTGCGGTTGCATTGAGACGTGGTATTTTTTCCATACATTTATATATTGAATCTTCAAAAAATGAACTAACGAGAAGTATTCAAATCTTAATTCTAAACATAAAAAATTAAATTAGTCAGGAAATGCTAGACAAAAAAGTTTTATTTTGCGCGAACACTTTCAGCAAAATCACCTATATAACGTACTGATGGTGGCAAGGGTATCCCTTTTTCTGAACCGAGAGTGGCCTTCAAAATTAAGTATATTGCATGCAAGAGGATTTGGTTGGAATTCCAGCTTACAGATACACTTTGCCTCGTACTTAGAGAATTCATCTCTTATCAGAGGAACACACAGATCCTTGTGAATTCGTGAGTTTCTTATGTAACGTGGAGCTGCAATAATCGTTCGAAGACTTTGGTTTTGCCGCCTTTGAATTTTTTCAATGTTAGAAGTTGAGGCGGTGCCTCATATTTGTTGCAAGCCCGAAAGCCAAATTGATGATCCCACATCCATACTGTAGTCAACTTCGCCATTAACAATTTTTATATTTAGTAATCATAGATACCTTCCACTGTGCAGGATAATACTGAAGGCGTAAAACAGCGTTAAAAATAAGAAGTGGAACTCTTCTAGCTACACGAGGTAACTGTTCAAGCATTTTGCCGGTAATTAGATCAATGCTTGCAGTTTTTCTGTGGTTTCTGTTACTTATAACGTTTTCGATGGCTTGAAAGTTACGTCTCAGGGTCATTATTACAACTGACGAATAGTTAACATTAGAATTTTATCGTACAGATAATTTATTTTTTGGTTATTACAAGTTAACATTAACCTGAAAAGTTACTGATAACTTAACAGCAGGTTTATCCTCATAGTAAAATTCAAAGTTAACTTTAAACATTTTAAGCTGCCATATTTTCTACTGAAAATGGTGTAACTAAAAAATGGGAAAATTTTAAGGGACACTTTATCGTTCCCATTAACTAATGTTAAGGTTAACTATCAAGAACTTTATCGTTAGGTTGTAATAATGGCCTTCAAAGACACAGGCGGTCTAACAGTATATGGCGGAAATTCTGGTGTATTATTCACTGTATCATTTGTGGTGATGATTTCGATTGTACGTTTGTACAAACGAAACCATCATGCGACATTTTTCAAAATATACTTCGTTATCGTTAAAGACTATTTGGCCAATTGGGTGGTAATCGCTTATAAATCTTTTCACGGGAACATTACACACTTTATTTGATTCGGCAGTTGGTTGTATGAGATAAAAACAAAACATGTTCCCTTAGAAAGAGAAAATTTCAATTTAAAGTACCACAAACAAATTAATTCAGCATTGAAATTTAAGTCTTAAGAATTCCACAACTTAACGCACTAGTTGATTGCGAAAACTGAAATTAACGTTTCAAAACTTGAAATTGAGAATAACTCTGAACGATGTTTGTGAATACAAAAATGAAGTTATATAATTTAAACTTTTAAGCTTTAATTAATGAGTAGATTATAACGAAAATTAAAATATTCATATAGTGAGACTCCAGTTATAATAAAAACCTCCGTACAACAAATGTTTCCAGGAAAAAGGAGTTCCTTTAAAATTATAAGTAAAATATTACAAAGTTTTTCATAGAAAATTCACTGAAATATTCATTCAACAGCACTGTAAACATGAAATGAAAAGCAAATAAACAAAAACTGTAAAGTGCTGTTTTCAAATCAACAAAGTCTAAATGTGTTTGCAAGTGGATATCTAACTAATGCGAAATGTACGAGTAATTACCCAGCGAAAAATGTTAAGGTGTTTGGAGTTATAAAAGAATTTTACGGCTACCAATAGCGCTGCTTAAAAGTGGCGCTATTGGTGGTAAGTCAGACAAGGTTTAATGAGTTGCACACTAAGTGTATCAGTCCTTAAACCAACACACCCGTCAACCATCACCACTGGTTATTTACAGTACAGGTATCTGTTGAGGAGGCAACAGACCATCGGGAGTTGTGAAAACGATTTACATCAGCACCCGCCTTGCGGCCTTATCTGATGATGGACCAGTTCCACGGAGTAAATTACTCACGATTCACCAGCGCACCGTGTGGCTGACTAGGCTCACACAGGTATGTTTGGTGCCATATGAGAAAATTCTTGTAGAGGAGGTCAGACCTTCTAACCCCTCCTGTATGCAATTTCCCTGCAATCAATGGAAAACAAGGCTTAATGAGTTGGTAGATCGAAGCCCACTACCAGCAGCTGCCCATAAACCACCACCCGTCAAACATCACAACTGGTATCTTCCAGCACAGGTATCTGTTGTGAAGGCAACGGACCCTCGAGAGGTTGTTAGTCCCCGAAAAAAGCCACACACCAAACATTTATCAAGGATTCTAACTCCCCCTTCCTGCGTTTTAGGTTTCAGCCACAGCCAGAACAGGCAAGGTAGGCACCTGAATCATGATCAGCCCGGGTTGAATTGCAAGCAGAACTGCTCGGGCGCCATGCTAGTCCCTGTTATGCCAGGTTATACCCCTGGTAAGTGTTTAGGAAGCCAACACAACATAAGTCATGCGCCTTCCCAGAGTTTTATTTGCTACAACAAACGGGGGACCCCTTCCCCTCTTTAACGGAAAAACAGAGTGCCCTGGTTAGGAATACGCTAAGGCAAAACATGTTCCCCCGTGGGAGATACAGGATGATATAATTCTACACATTAACGGCATAGAACCCGAATTATGGCTCAGCCTCATCGGACCGTCGGACAATTTGGACCGTCGGATGGGGGTTTGCTACCGAGATATGTGACCTATATTTTATTCCATCCATAATTGAACCGTATTAATGTTATCATTATATAAATAAATTACAATAATTCCTAAAAAATTTGTGTTTTACTCAAAATCAACATCGGCTCATAAAATTTTATATTTATAACATTAATTAAACTTTTTAATTGAATAGATTAAAAATTTATTTCATTTAGCTAATTTTTCACATGAGCTAAAGCACTAGTATACAGCGTTTTTTTTTGGTGAAAATTTAAATACGAGTAAATTTTAATGAATGTAACACATTTTTAATGTATTTAACAAAAATTTCAATTTAGTTATTTTCTGTGTAAATAACGTTACTTCACATACAAGGCGTATATAAAAGGTGGTGCAACCATAATGCCCGATGTCAATTGTTAGTTACCACTTAACATCATGTTTTTTTGCCCGACATGATTTTTCTTTTTTCTTTGCTTCAGTATTTGAAGAATTCAACAGACGAAAGGTACACAATTGACCAGCGCGTTAAGATGTCTTTGAAGCTTTTTACTAAAATGGGTGTTCCAATCAATGTCCATTTCATGCATAATCGATGGGTTGTCAGTGGATTCATTAAGAAGCCGAATTACCGCATTGGGGCAATAGACCATCCACGAGTAAATGTTAAAAAGCCGATGTTTCTAGAAAGAGTGACTGTTTGTTGCTGTTTATGGGCTGGCGACGTCAGGAGTCACACTTCTCCAAAAATTAGGTCTTCCAAAGAGTTACCAAATGAGGAATATGCGAGGGTTAATTGTTGATATTAAAGCTACCTAACGCTAGATGGCAACACAAATACAATTTTTTATTTGTTTTGAAATTAAAATCTGTCAAACGTCAGCTGTTAAAATATCACCCAAATTCATCGATAGTTTATTTGTTATAGTCGTCTGAAGTAAGCAACTTTTGTGTTGTTTGAAAAAAGGAAAAAAAGAGAATTTCGTTCAGTGATTAAACACTATTATTTGAAATAGAAAATGGCGAAGGAGACAAGAGAAAAGTTCGTAAACATTGCGATGAGTCTGCTCCGTCAGATTACATGGTAAAATATTAGATTGCTAAATTTAAACTCGACAAAGGCACTGCAACCATTCCATCAACAGGAAAGCCAAAAGAGGTGGTTACTGAAGAAAATATCAAGCAATACTTCGATATCGTTATGAATGATCATCGAGATCATCGAGAGTAAACGTGTGTTCAATATTTTGCGTGAACATTTGAAATGAAACATATGAAAAAGCTATCGGCAAGATGGGCGCCGTGTTTCCTCTCTGTCGAACAAAAACGATTTCTACAGACCACTTGACAGCGATATTTGGACATGGTAAAGCGTAATCCTGTTTTGTGTCGATTAATAGCCACTGCACACGTGAAACCAAAAATCAGTCGAAACAAAGGGTGGAATCTGGTGGAAGATCTCCGAAGAAGACGTGGGCAGTGAAATCGGCTGGCAAGGTTATGATCACTGTATTTTGGGATGCACAGGAAATATTACTCTTTTAGTATCTTGAAAAAGCGCAGGAAAGTATTGTCATGGATTACTGGATCAATTGATTGATACAATCAGGAAAAAACAACCACATTTAAAGAAGAAAAAGTGACCTTTCTGCAAGACATCGCACCGGGTCACACAGCATTAGATTGCTTAAAATACACTTCGAGTTGGTTGATCATCAACCATATAGTTCAGATTTTGCTCCTAGAGATATTTTGCTGTTTCCAAACTTAAAAAAATGGCTCGCAGAAAAAAGAGAAATGCAATCGCCGCGTTGCGGTAAAAAAAATTTTCATTTTCTGTATTTTAGTAGCTTTTTTTATTTTCTGTATTTTAGTAACCGTCTTTTATAATCAGAACTGCTTTTAAACAAAAAAGTTGTTTAAGTTCGCTTACGCAAAATTTTCATGAAAAATTCGGTTTAGGCTATATCTCGAGTATATATGGACCATGCCGGAAATGTTCTGCATTTATATAGCCTCCTTTTATAACCAGAACTTCTTTCAACCAAAAAAAAAAAATTTGTTATGAAAAAATCGGTTCAGACTATAACTATATATATGTATATATGGGCACATATAGGAAATTTTCATTTTCTGTGTTTTAGTAACCTTCTTATATTATCACAACTGTTTTTAACTAAAAAAATTGTTTAAGCTCGCTTATGCCACATTTTCATTAAAACCCCAGTTTAGGCTATATCTCGGGTAGATATGGTTCGATATCGGAGAATTTTTTTAAGCGCCATGTTTAACAATTTTGTGAAGGTTGAAGCAAAACAATTTTTTACTTCAAAAGTTTTCATAAAAAAAAATGGAAAAAATGGCTTTTTTGGAGTTTTGGATATATCTCACCTATATGTGAGCCGATTTTACTGAATCTCAATAGCAAACCCATGAATTGATGGAGTAAAAGAATGGTGGAAGAAAAAAGTTTCTAAGTTTAATGGTTTTCTCAGAAACGACATTTCAATGGCGGACAGACGGACATCGCTTAATCGACTTTATGAAATTATATAGTTAAGTTTTTATGGCGCTGTGTATATATGTGAAACGTAAGAGAAGACTAACGATATATACGTTATATGGTCGGAAATGAAAATTGTAGAAATTACAAACGGAATCACAAACTTATTGCGTTTACATTTTTGTAAAGGGTATAAAAAGTGTGCTACAATAAGCCAAGAGCAATTCAGGAAATAAAGGACGATATAGTTAAGCACGTTAACGACATTAAAACTCAATAAAGTCTCGCAGTCATTGTAAATAAGCACCAATGGAAAGAGATATGCCCCCAAAACCGTGGCTAGCGTTTGGCTGGTATTTTGTTTTACTCATAATTTTCATAGAACCTTTTTATACCCTTCACAAAAATGTAAATAAGTTTGTGATTCCGCTTGTAATTTCTACAGTTTTAATTTGCTACCCTATGAAGTATGTATATTCTGATTCAGAATTAATGGAAAAGTCGATTAAGCGATGTCCGTCTGTCCGTTTGTCGGTCGTTGAAATACCGTTTCTAAGAAAACCTTTAGACATAGAAACTTTTTTCTTTCACCATTCTATTACTCCATATTGCCATATGTTTGCTATTGAAATTCAATAATATCGGTTCACATATAGCTGAGATATATTCAAAATTCCGAAAAAAGCCATGAATTTTTGCAATTTTGTATGGAAATTTTTGAAAAAAAGTTGTTTGTTTTCCTTCAAACATCACACACTCATTAAGTCATTAAGTGACTTAAAGGCAGATATCGGTCCATATATACCCGAGATATAGCCTAAATCGTGTTTTTCATGAAAATGTCGCGTAAGCGAACTTAAACAACTTTTTTGTGCCCAAAAGCAGTTCTGGTAATGAAATAAGGTTATTTAAATATGGAAAATGAAAATTTCCCATATCGGTCCATAAGCGAACTGAAATAACTTTTTTTGATTAATAGCAGTTTTTGTAATAAAATGAAGTTATATAAATATGGAAAATTAAAATTTCCGATTTTTCCTGAACCGATTTTTCCATAAAAATTTTTTTTTTTGCTGAAAAGCAATTCTCGTAAAAAAAAGGTTACTAAAATACAGAAAATAGAAAATACCGATATCGGTTCATATATAACCGAGATATAGCTTAAACAAACTTTTCCATGAAAATGTCCATGAAATATTTCTTTTTTAGGAATAGTGATTTGTGATCAAATATTAAAAATATTTTTTGCCGATATCGGTCGATATATATCCGAGCATATTTAGTTCAAATTTGTAATATATGCTATACATATACGTGACTATCGTGAAGGGTATTTTAGATTCGGCCCAGTCGAATATACTACACTCTTAGTTTTCTTTTAATAAAATTTTAAGTTAAACTGATAACTATTTACTATTATTTACAATGAACATTGTGCATTTTGGTTGGACCACTCTTTATTTGCACACCGTTGAGTATATGTGAAAAAGAGTAACGAACATACGGCAAATCTATGATTTATATATACATACATACGTGTGTACACATCAGATGCGGTGCAAAGTGTTTGTGTTGTTGAGTCTTTTTTGCTGTTGCCATAATTTAACTTTTTTATTCCTTTTTTTAATATCCTGCAAAGCAAAATTATCTTCTGTTCTTTCCTCTTTCTTTCGTTTTTGGTTTGCAAGTTGAGTGTTTATGTGAGCACGAGTAATTTACTTTTACTGCGGAATATGTGAGTGGTTGTATGTTTGTCTGAGTATGTGTTTGTGTGTGTGAGGGTTTACATTTTTATGTTTTTTAATGTTAATAACCATTTATTTTTCTTTCCTGTTTCGTGTTTTTAATGACGTTGTTGTTTTTGTTTTAAAGCAATTTACCTTTGGTATCAGCGGCATGCTTTCCATTAATGTGACTTTATAAAATTGGGATTTCTGTGACGTATCCTTCATGTTAACCACATCGAGGAACTTGAGGGCATTTACCGCCGGATCGCTGAAATTAATTAAACATTAGAAGGGAACAAAATTAAAACATAAAAGTAATATTTGTTAGCATTTCTTTTTTTCAATTTAATTTACGTTGTTAAACAAAGTTGTCATACTCGTTAAATTAAATTCATGTTCTTCGCCAAGAAGAACGTTGGCGTGTACTGAACATTAATGGTAATGTTTGCTTTATACTCAGAGGTATTTATGTATGTAACTATGTGTTTTAATTAATTAACTATGTCAAATGATGTTATCAACAAGGCCTACATATAGCAAGTGATTATTCATGATGTTTGATTTTTAATGTCAAATAAAGCACATGAATTTTAAAGTGGACTTAAAATTTTTATTATCGGTTAAAGGAAGAATGTTTGACATTTTATGCTATTTAATTAATTTGCTATTTAACCACAGCTACGAGGGCGGATTGATATTGAAGCTACCCAAGTTGCACAAAACATTTTATTTCAAAAACCACTAATTTCTCAAAACACTCTTCTTTTAGTTCAATACACGATATTCCAGCTTTTTTATAACGAGTGATTTTTTTGCTATTATCTTTTTGGAAACACTAGGTTTGACAGCTCACGCACGTTTTGTATCTTGTGTCACTGTCAAACATCTTCAGTTTGGTCCATAATTTAATCATGAATCGTCTTACAAACGAACAACGCTTGCAAATTTTTGAATTTTATTACTAAAATGCGTGCTCTGTTAAGAAAGTTCATCGCGCGCTTCTTCCATTTTATGGTCAGTTTAATCGACCTACTGAGGCTTCTATTCGGGCTATTGTAAAAAAATTTCGCAACAAATTTGCATTGTTGGACATTAAACCACCAAGACGCTTACGTAGAGTGCGAACTGAAGAAAATATCGCAGCCGTATCGGCCAGTGTTGGTGATGACCGTGAATTATCGATTCGGCGCCGTTCACAGCAATTGGGCCTCTGTTACTCCACTACGTGGAAAATTTTGCGGAAGGATTTGGGTGTGAAGCCTTATAAGATACAGCTGGTGCAAGAATTGAAGCCAAATGACCTACCACAACGCCAAATTTTTGGTGAATGGGCTCTTGAAAAGTTAGATGAAGATCCACTTTTTTATCGAAGAATTGTGTTCAGCGACGAGGCTCATTTCTGGTTGAATGGATACGTGAACAAGCAAAACTGCCGTATTTGGAGTGAAGAGCAGCCACAAGCATTGCAAGAGCAATGTGGTTTCAACAAAACGGTGCCACATGCCACACAGCACGCGAAACAATGGACCAATTGAGAGGCGAGTTCGGTGAACAGTTTATTTCACGCTTGGGACCAGTCAATTGGCCGCCCAGATCGTGCGATTTAACGCCTCTAGACTATTTTTTGTGGGGCTATGTTAAGACCAATGTCTATAGCGATAAGCCCGCTTCGATTGACGCACTGGAAGCCAACATTGCCAACATTATTCGTGAGATACCGGCCGAAATGTTGGAAAGAGTATGCCAAAATTGGACTAAGCGGATGGACCATTTGAGGCGCAGCCGCGGCCAACATTTGCATGAAATAATCTTCAAACATTAAATTATATCGACCCAACTATCGATCCAAATAAATATTTCATGCATTTTTCTGAATTTTATGTGTTTTTTTTTTTTTTTAATTTCCGATAGTTCTTATAAAATCACCCATTACAATTTGAATAATACGATTTTGGGAACCACTCAAAATACGCGTTATTTTCGGTAATCACTTCTTCGTTTGTGATGAATCTTTTTCCTGCGAGCTATTTTTTCCAGTTTTGAAACAGGAAAAGCCACCAGGAGCTAAATCTGCATTATAAGGTGAATGATCAAACAACTCGGAATGCATTTTATGTAATTTTAGTCCAGTTTCTAAAGGCCTCATTAGTTTTTACTTTCAGTTGCCGTTCTGTGACGTTCTATTCTGTGGCAAATATTTTACAATTACTTTTTCTGTGAAAAATTTCAGCTGATTTTACAGTGAAGCACAAGCAAGAGAAAAATATAAAATGTTTACAACGTTTCTTATACAAAATATAATGTTTTTATTTTTATAAATTATATTCTTTTGAACATCCATAGTTGTTTATGTGATTAATATATATTAAATTTTAAAAATCTTTAACTAAAACAAATTTTGTTAGCTTTCGAAAAAATTTGTTATCATATGAATAAAAAATTCATTTTTCCATACCAGAAAAAGTAACACCTACACATATCTGGGTGTCACTTAACGTTGAATTCTATTTCCAAGAGATTAGTCCGCAACAGAACAGAACGAAGAAGTGAAAACAAACCATTCACATATAGTTTATATTGAACAGAAACAAAACAGCTGATTCAGAACGGAAAAGAACGTACAAACTAATCCTGCCTTAATGTGTGAACCGGTGTTTTGTCTTGTAGGAATAATTCTTTTTTCTTCTTTAAATGCGGCCGTTTTTTTTTTTTTGCATTAACTAATTGATCCCATAATCCACGATAATACTTTTCTGATAATCAATTAACACTACTTTGTGTGCATTATGTGTGCCATAACTTTGTCAGCTGATTTCACTGTCTTAGCCTCCTTCGGAGAAAAGAAGAAGAAAGAAAAATGCTTTTCACAGGTATTATTAGAGCATTTTTCTTTTTAAATTCTCAATAATTTATTTAAATTGTTGGGATATAAAGTTGAATGTTTGAGAATATCTTTCAAAAAATACCAAAGTCTACTGACGATTAAGCCAGTTCCTATGAAATGTCGATATATAGAGATTTTTCAAAAAATTCCAAAGTCTACTGACGATTAGGGTAGACCGCTGGGAAACATAGAAAACACGCTATCCATAATTTTTTATTTGTATCAACGTTAGAAGCTAAAATAGTGAATAAAAAACTCAATTGTAATAATTTATTAATAGATTGGTATCAGAAACCTACATCTACTGGAAGAATAATTAAATTATTTCTCAAAACATCGAAAGAAAGTAACAATAAATACAGCTAAAAATCTTATAGACAGAGTATTTTCTTTCTCTTACTCTATTTCTTATTTTCCAGGGTCTCCTTTAACGCTCGTAAGACCCAGTGTTGTTTATTAACACACAAACCAACGGCCGCAAATGCTGCCTCATCTGTGCTCATGGATGGTATAAATATTGAAGAATCGGATGCTCTTGATGTTCTTGGAATGAAGATACAGTGTGATGTTCGCTGGACTGAACACATTTTTCATGTCTCCAAAGAAGCATTCAAATGACTCGGTTTTTTGAAACGATGTAAGATGTACTTCACTCCATCCGACCTCCTTACTATTTATACCACCTACATCCGACCAAAGATGGAATACAACTCTCATGTTTGGGCCGGTGCCTCAAAGTCTGTTTTGGGTTTACTCGACCGTGTGCAGGAGAGGACGAAGAAGCTCATCAGTGACAGTAGGGTATCCAACTCTATTGATTCACTGGAGCATCGACGCAGTGTGGGGTGCGTTACTCTGTTCTATCGTTACTACAATGGATTTTGCTCTGACGAGATCAGGGATCTTGTTCCCGAAACTCGCACATTTTTGCGTAGCACGCGTTCATCATCCAGAGCTCATCCATTTGTGGTCGATTGCCCAGGGAATCGTACTACGCATTACAGAGAGAACTCGTTTTTCAACCGTGCGCTTCGTCTGTGAAACAAGTTGCCTGCAGACGTGTTTCCTGTCTGTTATAGCGTTAGAAAGTTGAAGCCAAATGTTCACAAACACTACTCCCTCTTTCCCCCTTCTCACAACCTATTTTTTTAGTTCTGGTACAATTCACTGCATATGTAGGGGTCATCCCCTGAGTACTGGTCCAAGAAAAACAAAATATAAGCTATGTTAGATTCCGTAAGAAGAATGAAAATATTTTGAAATATAATGAAAATAGTTTTCCTAAAGACCTTGTTTGCAAATTAATTTGACAGTATGATAGTAGTAATAAATTAGATGTTAGTATGCAACCAAAAGTATATAAATTGTTAGCTTATGTACTTGGATTGTCTAAAAGATTACAAAGGACTAGCATATTTGATCAGGGAAAGTATAAAATAGCACGTATGATTTGTAAAACAGTGGGTGGATTATTTAGTAAAACAAAAGATAGATAGAATATATGAGATAAGTCTAATTTAGTATACAAAACACCTTGTGGCGGTAATGATAGTGAACAATGTGATAAGGTTTATATAGGAGCAACAAAGAATAAATTGAAGATTAGAATAGCAGGGCGTAAGTCACATCAGAAATATATAAATATTAATTTGTCACAGAAGACGGCTTTGTCGATATATTAAACCATAATCCAAATTATAATAATGTTTCCATATTAAGTACTAAAAATACTTATAGAAAAAAGTCCTAAAGCAGCTCTGGGCTGAAGAACAGCTCTCGCGTCATCGTAATTATTTCTAAAGTGCGGTCAGGCTTGTGTTGTTGTTCGGTCTTCGAGAGTCTTGCGTCTCACTCGCACTGGTTAACGGTTTGCCTCAACTAACTGTATTGGTTTATAGTTTTTTTCATTGTTAACCACGTGGAAACTTCCTATGTGAAGGCATAGGTCGTTATAGTTAGTCACAGCGACGCTACAAACGTACTGTTAATACCATCTTAGGCATATGGTCTCCGTCACTCCGCCCATGCTGTGCATCCTATACTTTGCAAATTTACTTTGCAACTGTATAGTTACATAGAAATAGAAATACTTATAGAAAACGTTATATGTTGGAGATGCTGCAGATAATTGCTGATAGAATTAAAGAATCTTTAGAAAAGATACAGAAAGTTTAGCTCAGAATTATAGGCGTTTATTATTTATAAGAATAGAGTAATAAATTAGCTCATTAATATATAAATATAATTATGATTATAAAACTATGTTAATAATCTTTTTATATACTTTAATTTTTATTGAATGTTTTATACATGTTAAAATTGTTTTCAGTATATTTAAAATATTTGTGATTTTATAAACAAAACCAAAAAATTTTTCCTGAAGAAGCCGAAATATCGAACAATAAATTCATTAAAACATTTTTTATATAAAAAACACAACCGACCTCAAGCTTAAAGCAAAAAACACATTGAAGGCAGCAAACAACCTGCTTCAATATGTCAAATATAAAATACCCTACAAGAAATAGATGACCAAAACTAATACACTCAAATGTTATTTTCCAACACATTCACAAAAATGTTATACGTATATAACATTTTTGAGAATGTGGTAGAAGAAACGTTACGCGTACACGAAACTTTCGGTCATTTTCTTCATATTGCCGTTAATAACTTGATAGAAAGTTGTGAGCTATGTTTCGGTCAACAATGTTGGTCAAATAACCGGTCATTTCACCGTCACTGTTCTTATAGGATACATGCATTTCAATTCGAACGTTTATTTAGACAACAGCAAGACGACGCGACTGCAGGTTGTTGTCCATACTTATTTTTTTGCCGCAGTCGAATTAAACTAATTTCACAAAATAAAACAGTGTAACCAATGATTATAAAAACAATTTAGCTCTCAGAAATATTTTATTTTCTAATATAACATAAAAAACAATAAAATTTAAATGGTGTTTTAAATAAATTAATAGATAATTGTACTATTGTTAAATATACGCATACATACTTACGGCCGTATTCATAAAATATATTGTATAAAATATATGTTTATTAAACACTTATTTGATAAATTTTCTATAGAAATTTGTCAAATAACAGTTTAATAAACATACAATATTTTTTATGAGTAAGATTCAAAACAAGAAATATTAGTTTTGTTAAATAAGTAGGATGTGATTAGATACATATGTATATACCAGTTGATTTTACATCATGTACAAGTAGTTTTAATTCCATATTTTTTATAAAAAATTTTAAGAGAGTTTTGGTCTCCGTTTTGAAAAATTTGATAAATTGTCGTAAAGTTTTATTTTTTTAACACTGTTCTCATTATAGATCAGAAGTTATATCCAATTATATTTTAAACTTTGAAGGCCCCTATAATCTGAATTAATCGTAGTAAACGAAAATTTTTTTAAGTTAAGTTACTCTTTTTATCTTTTTAAGATTTTATTTGTTAGACAGGAAAATTTATTCATGAAAGTTTGATATAAACAGATCTTGTTCTGTAAATCAACAAATTTTCTGAAGCTAAAAACTCTTAGGTGGCCACACTGAAATATAATTTTTTTAATGTGAATTTATATTGCTGCCGTGTTCAAAATAATTCAGTAGTGCCCTACACGACTACAATTACCGGTTGCAGAATTTGCTGTTGTGAAGTCGTGTAGTCTGCTGTAGTCTATGTGTTTAATGCTTCAAATAAGATTTCAATTTAATTTGTTAAATTTAAAAATCATAAATGAGCTTAATAATATGGTTGGATGTAATATTGTTGTTGTTGTCAACACTAGTTTTATTATGGTCGTAACAATAATATGGTTTAGTGTACACATAATCTGGTTGTATCATTGATTGCAACATACATAGAAATATTAATATTTTAACAAACTTTTTGATTTCTGCAAAATTTATTGCAAAGTTTTATTTTTAAATCTAAAATGTTTAAATTGACATGAAATTTACATTACTCGAAAGATAATCTTCCCGCATTATATATGACTTCAATTTAGATGGCGTAGAGTGGTTTAATCTGGAGGTTTAATTTTCGTTGAATTTTTCCAAGATTTGTGGCCATACTCGTTTATCGGCCGTAACACGACACATGTTTTCATTAAAAAAATTTCTATAATTTCGGACTTTCGGCTTTGACCAGTGACTGCACATATTTCCACAGCAAATAGTCTAGCGATGTTAATTTGTAACCGTCTTTATTTTATGAAATACTTTAACTTTTCTTTAATTTAAGATTTTACTTCCCCTTTAAAACAAATGAATTGTTGTATATAAAACTTTTTCAGAACTTTGTCAAGAATTATGTTTTTTGTTTGCCTAACTTGTGTATTCGTTGATGTTGTATGCTGTATTGTAAGAAATATTTAAAATAAAGAAAAAAAAAACATGAAGAAACAATACAAGAAGTTTACTTTTTCACCTTTAAGCGGAAGCGGAAGTTAATAGCAAACAACGATAATTGCTACAGAAAGTTACCCGAAACTAGTTTCGCTTGTGAGGAAGCCTTCTTCAAGCCTTTATAAATTTATATGTTGTTATATGTTTTTTATAACAAGAGTATGTTTATCAAACAAGAGTATGTTTATCAAAGTCAAAAATAAACAGGACTACTATAGTAAGGCGTGTTTGGGGTCTCCTTCGCGCGGGTGATTATCAGCCGTTTTAGCTGTTGACTTCCAAACTATTAAAATCTGTTTATTTTTTTTCATATTTGTTTTCACACGTTCTCACACGCGTCCTTTTATATATCTTGTAAACAAATCTTAACCTGTTTTGTGATGCTATACTTTTATTTATTTATTTATTTCAGCTAAATGATTAATAACAGATGAGAAATCAGTATAACAAGGAAATAGATAGAATTAATATAACAAAAGTTTCATTAGAAAACTACAAACAGTTATATATATATAATTACTAGCATTTTTTTTTTAACTTGGGCCAGTACTCAGGGGGAAACTGTTACATATGCAGTGCATTGCACCGGAACTAGGAAAATAGGTTGTGAGGAGGAGGGAAAAGGAAGTAGTGTTTGTGAACATTTGACTTGAACTTTCCAACGTTATAACAGATAGGAAACACGTCTGCAGGCAACTTATTTTATATTAAAATAGACTTTGGGACACCGGCCCAAACATGAGTGTTGTCTTCCATCTTCGGTCGGATGTAGGTGGTATAAATAGTAAAGAGGTCGGATAGAGTGAAGTACATCTTATACCGTTTCAAAAACCCGAGGCACTTGAATGCTTCTTTAGAGACATGAAAAATGTGAACATCACACTGTATCTTCATTCCAAGAACATCAAGAGCATCCGATTCCTCAATATTTATACCATCCATGTGTACAGATGAAGCAGCATCTGCGGTCGTTTGTTTGTGTGTTAATAAGCAACATTGGGTCTTACGAGCGTTAAAGCGACCCTGTTTTTACGACCCCATTCGAAGATTAATAGAAGATTACTATTCAGTGAATCATTTATATTTAGCCTCTAGGCAGCAATCTCTGATAGGCTGGGCCTATAACTAAAAGAATACGAGTGACAAATGCACCTGTCATTACTAGAGTTTAAATACAAAAGAAGTCTTCTCTTAGTAACATGAATGTTGTCAGACAAGTCGATGAGATCATAAAATCTGTTTACTTCGCCACACACGCCACACACTCTACGGAAATTGTAGATACAGTGGAACGTATAATATTACAGATACAGTGGAACGTATGATCTTACAGATACAGTGGAACGTATCATCTTAGCTGTCTGTACTTAATTGAGTACAGTTGAAAATTTAGCAAAAATTCAAAATTTTTTAAGCGTTATGATTTTACATAAGATTCAAAGAAATCTGTATCGCTGAAAATATTGTAAAAAATCTGAATATGTTTTACAACATCTGAATATATTTTACAAAATGAAAATCACTTAAAATCCTCAAGTGGACACAGAGTAAGAATCCAAATGAATGATAACAACTTTATAAAGATTTATCAAAAGTGTTTTGTGCTTAAAGTGTTTTAGTCGAATGGACCAGTCTAGTTTACTCTACAAAATTGCCATTTGTGGTATGAAATCTATATGAGTACTGTTTATCGATTGGTCATTGCAAATTCTTGGCGGCATGTATCTTTTTTTCTTGTTTTGTTCTTTTGCAAGGTAATATTTACACCAAAAATATTTACACCAAAAAAGTCCGATTTCCATCTTCATATATCTCATACAAGTGGATGATCAAAATATAACCGTTGTTTTATATTTTTTTCCAAAAAGTATTTATTTATTCATCAATTTGAGAGCCAACCTAACACTATGGAGGAATGGGTTCACAGATTAATTTCAGTAATATTTTGCTTGAAAGCAGAGAAAACATTATTAACAAGATTTACTAGTAAAACAGCGCCACTGAGTTCTAGGCGCATCAGACAAATTGTCTGTATTGGGGCGACTTTACTTTTCGCTACTAGCAAATTTGAAAAGTGTTGTGAGAGCTTGCTTGACATCGGATATAAAGCGCTGCACAATACGCTGCCTTCAATGCGTCTGAGAAACTATAAATCGAAATTGAGTCAGAAGGAAAGTACTGCAGCCAGCGTGAATTGGAAATATTTTCTATATACGTGAGGTCTTGCCCTAGATTATTCCAATTGTGTAGATGAAACATCTTGTCCCCGTTAAAGTAATCACCCCTCAGATATAATACACTTATGCCAGTGTTTTTTCCAATTCTGGAAACACTTCTAAAACGCGCTTTTTGGTGTCGCTAACAGCTCCTGTTTCGATTTTTCTTTTATCTCCTCAATCGTAGCAAAACGTTTTCCTTTCATCGGTGTCTTCAGTTTTGGGAAGAGGAAAAGTCAGAGAGAGCTAAGTCTGGTGAATACGGTGGTTGAGGCCTGATAACGGTTTTGTTTTTGGCCAAAAACTCATGCACAAGCATCGATGTGTAAGCTGGTGAGCGTTATCATGGTGCAAAATCCATGATTGCTTTTTCCACAATTCTGTGCGTTTCTGACGAATTGCTTCGCGCAAACGAAACCTGTGGCAAGAATTGCTGATGCACCATGCCTTCACATTTGATCGAACTTGACGTGCATAAGTTTATTATATCTGAGGGGGATTACTTTAAAAGGGACAAGATTAATGAATAAATAAACTTTTGTTGAAAAAATTTAAAATAACGTTTATGTTTTGATCAGCCCTCGTATATATTTGAAATACGAGTATATCTTAAGTAATACATTTAACACTATACATATAAAGTTAATACCAATGCTTTATTCATTCGTATATAAATATTTTATTTTTACTTACACAAAGTACTTAATCAATTGTAACAGTTGGGCTGTTGGTCTTGCGGTTGGATCTCGATTTACTAGACGTGATGTGGCTTCTTGAAGCGGCACTGGAACTCTAGGCAACATTTTTTGTACATTATCATCCAACTTGAGTGGGCGGTGGCGGGTGGTGCAACACAAATTCATGGCCGAGTATATAATTTATATTTATAAAAGCAGACAATGAAAGGATTCAAACAAAGAAAACAAAGGAAGAACATTTATTTAAAAGTCATTAGCAATTTGAAAAGTATAGAGATAATTGATTAGATTACTTCTCAGGATGCGTTTAAAATAACGACAATGATAATAGGAAATGTGTGAAAAATACAACGAACGTTAAAGGAACATTGTTTTCAGAGCGCCGGTGACTGTAGCATCGAGTTAATGCGGCAATTATATGATTAAAGCCAACACAAACACTAGACAACAAGTAATCGAAAAAATTATAAAAGTAAACAAACGAAACCATCTTCTGTATAAAATAATTGTATGCCCTGTTTAAAGACATTTAAGGAAATAAAATTTATTCTTTATGTTTTCTTAAAAGTTTCTTATTTTATTTGTTAGCTGGGGCGACTCAAATACTTTGTACTCCAACTAATTTTCTTTTTATGCTTGCGCAATAATTTTGCTTCATAAACAAAAAAAAAATACTTGTAGCTTACTCGAACATGATTTAATATTTATAATGCTGGAGAACCTGTTTGCTGTCACTTTGCTAATTCTACAGGTGACAGCAATAAAGTTTAGATGGCAGCCAATGATTTAAGCCGATTATTAGTTAAATCGGATTTTGTTTTAAACGTTTGCTGAGTGAGTTGAAAAATTGTGTGAATATAAGATAGCAGAAGAATACTGTTTATTTCTAGAGTTTTTAAGTTTTATTAGGAAATTCTTTGGGATCATTTTCATTTATACAAGGATTTAAGTACAAACAGATATGAAGGAGCACATGAAACGATGTTTACGGTATCAAATTGAGTTTTTCCTTACAGTAGAATACCGAAAATTTGAAGCCCGTTCAGACGAAAAGTGCAATAATTTGTGGCAAACTGTTGATTCCAGGAATAAATCGCAATGAATCACGGTAATTTCTTGCACTCAGTTTCTACTTTAATTAGATATTCACCCATATTCCAAAAGGCGTCATCATCGTTACATCAAGACGACATCAAAAAATACTCGGTTACACATGCGTCTTCGACAGCAATTATGTAGCCTTTGATGGGCCTTCGGTATTTCCTAGACCTAAGCGATAGATAGAAGCTATCGACAACATTCGATTGTTTTTGGCAATGAGTAAATAAATGAAAAAATGTTTGTTGTTGATTTCATGTGACAACGATGACGCCTTATGCAATATGGGGGATTGTAAATTAAAATAGAATAATTTTGTTGTAAGCGATAAAAGTATTTTGAAATAAATAAATAAATGTCTGTAGGTATAAAGGCTCATTTAGCCGACCGTGAAGACCCATTTAGGCGACGGTAGAAATCGTAGATCTAACTGCAAGTGCTTGTTTTTTATGTTTCCCAGCTGTAGCTCCTATCAAATGTCGACATTAGAATATTATAAACTCTCATCACTGCTATGGACAGCTGTATGGCTTTTATTTTATTTTTGTAATTTATTTCATATAAAGATATGGACAATGAAAAATAAATTTTTTTGGTGCAGGTAAAGCAATGTCTGTATGACATATATTCTCCAGTATATAGAGACCCAGAAAAAAAGAATAATTTGGAACATAATTTCAAAAACACATGACACGATTTTAAGTATTCTATAAGTGCACTTACAGTTACATTTACATTTACGACACGAATTGGCTAAAATATATAAAATATTTGACGACATTGATGTCTCAATTAACGAGTTTTCTGAAAACCTTAAACTGGCCGTACAACATGCTACCACTAGCCATATAAGATCCAGAAATGAGAATAATAGAACTTATTCGTCTTAAATTGAGCAACTTCTAACAGAAAAAAGAAGAGTTTGAAGAGAGTGGCAGCTTAGCAGGCCTCCCCAGCTAGGCTACGGGAATGCGTAACGCAATTAAGAAATTTGCTTGAAATCCAAAGAATGGCTTCCTTTAAAACATATTTGGAAAGACTAGATGGCACTCGCCAATCTGACTATTCTCTGTGGAAAGCGACAAAAGGTCTGAACAGACCCGTAAGAAGTAAGCCACCTTAAGGAATTTCAACTGGCGACTGAGCAAGAAGCGATTCTGAAAAGGGGATGGTGTATGTTAACCATTTGAGAAATGTTTTTATCACAAATGATACAGTGGATGCTGCAGCTGAATTTTCGCCATATGCTGGCAGACCGCCTGTGTCTTTGAAAGTTAATTTTCAAGATGTAGGAAATGTTATTTGTAACACAAACCCCAGAAAAGCTCCAGGCATTGATCAAATTACTGGTAAAATGCTTGAACAGTTACCTCGTGTAGCTAGAAGAGTTATACTTTTTATTTTTAACGCTATTTTATGCCTTGAATATTATCCTGCAGAGTGGAAGGTCTCTATGATTACTATGATACCCAAGCCAGGGGAGGATCTGACTAAGGTAGAATCATATAGACCAATAAGTCTACTACCAATAATTTCAAAACTGTTTGAAAATTTGTTAATGGCGAAGTTTACTCCAATATTGAATGGAGTGGGATATATCCCTAATCTTCAATCTGGCTTTCGGGCTAAACATAGCACCATAGAACAAACGCCCAGACTAGTCAACGTCATAAGACAGACTTTTGAAGACAAAAAGTATTGTTCGGCTCTATTCATCGACATTTCCTAAGCTTTTGATAAAGTGTGGCACGACTGCTGATGCTGCAAAATAAAGTTAACCTTGCAGGCAAGGTTACAAGCTTCTGGAAAGCTACTTAAGCGGCCGGAAATTTGTTATCAGAGAAGGCGACTTTATAAGCCCCTCTGAGAAGGGCCAATTGGAGCAAGAGTTCCCCAAGGTAGCGTTCTAGGGCCCTGTTTATATCCGATTTACGCCTGTGACATGCCAACGAGATCCCGAATCTATACTTCAACTTTTTCAAATAACACAGCTTTTTGCAGCGTACATGAAAATCGTCAATTAGTTTTGCGAAATTTATATATATATATATTTCAGTATTAGAGAAATGGCTAAAACTTTGGAAAATCAAAGTTTAGGAACAAAAATTGTCACATTCACACTGTGTAAGTAAACATGTGCGCCTATCCAAATTAACAACTCATCTATTCCGCAGCAAATTGAAGTCAAGAATCTAGGTATTCAGCTAGACCATAGGCTAACGTGGAAGCCTCACATTGATGCAAAAGTCACTCAGTTGAAATTCAAAGCAGCCTATATGGTGCTACGGAATTCAATTATGGGGATCCGCCTCAACATCTAACATAGAAAGAGTTCAAAGACGACAAAACCAAATTCTTCGAACGACTACTGCAGCTTCCTGCTACGTAAGAAACTCACGAATTCACAGGGATCTGTATATTCCGCTGGTTATTAGGCTTTCCTGACGGTTATGGTGCATGACGGAACTAATTATAGTGTCCGAGGTGGTATTGTATTATAACAGATGCCTGTAGCCAATTCGATGTGAGTTTAAAAAGGGCTGATGTTCTTTATGAGCTTTGGGTCAACAACTCGCGAAGCCTAGACATAAAATACTACAACGCGTAAAATGGTGAGTTTATTATTATTTTCTTTATATTAATACTTCACTTGTATTTGTTAGCGAAGCTTTCGATTCACGCTGTATTAAAATTCCTTTCGTATATTCAACTCATCTAAGATATCGATCTGAATCTTTAACGCAACTCAAAGCAAAAGCTTTATCTACCATGCCCTTAAGATATAAAAACAGATGATATTGTCTTGACTTCAAAATGTTTGTACTTTGCCTTGTATGTTCACAAAATCTGTCCCATTTATACTGCGGCGCCTTTAATGTCTTTACTTTTCTTTTTTTTACCTCACTACTGTCACAAAGCCTTCCGGGACATCCCAAACCAACCCAATATAATGAGTGCTTATCAAATGCGTCACGAAATTTATGTGTCAAATGTCTCCATTCATTTTTTTAAGCTACAAATTTCCTGCCTTTTTCGTCATGATTTAAACAAAGTTTTACTACAGTCTTAAAATATTCATCAGGTAATTTTAGAATATTAAATTTTTTACGAAATTTAAAAATTTAAGTTATTTATGCATTCTCCTTTTCATTTCAGTCAGCATCAGCATCAGCGCAAAATTCTCCCTTTTATACTTTACAAAGAAAAAGTGAAAGGAGGAAAGAAATGAAAAAAAGAAAAATAAACACTTGTTGCTACTGACTACTGCTATTTGTAGATACTTTGTGTTTGTAGAAGCGAGAAGGCGTGTAGGAGAACTCGTTAGTTGTTGAGCCACTTTGAGTTGAAAGATGAAACTTACCATATCCAATTGTTTTAAGTAGTTTGCTGGTATATTGCCTGCTTGTATGATGGGACGCCCTCTATTAAAGACAGCACAAATAACTAAACCTAAAGAAAACATGTCACTTAGAAGACTACATTTGGAATGTATTTGAGTTTCAGGTGCTGAAAATATAAGAATTGAAAGCAAAGAACAGAAGTTAAGTATCATATTGAAGGACATGTAGAAAGGATACTTTGGGAAAAAATAGGAAAATTTTAAAAGGATTTTTAAACATGTCTTAAACACTATATTTCAGAAATTAAGTCGTTTATGTTTCTTTCTTTCACTTACGCATAAAATCCAAATTTGGCTGGGCCATTTTTGATATGCGTGTTGTCCAAGGTTGGCATATGATGGATTCATTTATATCAGTCTCATTCATTCTTTCTGTAAAACAAATTATAATAATACATATACATATATAAGATTGGAGCAAGCGTAGGAAGAAAATGGGCTTTAATAATTCAACCAGACAAATAACATCATGTATTTATTTATATTAAGCATATTAATACATATTTGTATATATGTACCTCGAGGTATAAAGAATTACTAACATAAAGGGTGGTCCAACCACAACGCATGATGTTAATTATAAATAAAATGAAAGGTCTTCAAAAATGTATTCTAATAAATTTTATTATGATAGGAAGATTCTACAGCAATTATGTGTGAAACATATTATTGGCCAAATCCCCGCCTCGGCTACGGTGGCAAAAGTTGAGGTTCAGTGTTGTTAATGTGCCCAATTATCTCATCCTTTTAAGCTTATAAAGCTTGTTTAAATTTTAAGGGCCGATGTTGATTTCGAATAAAACACAAATTGCACAGGAATTATTGTCAATTCTTTTTATTATGATAATATTGGTATGGAACAAAATATCGGCCAAATGGTCTCCATCCAATGGCCCAAATTATCGATGACGCTGAAGCATAATTGAGGTTCTTTGCCATTAATGTACCAATTACCTAAACTTTTAGCTCTTAAATTGTTACTGGCTTATTGACGTACACCTTTTCTTTCAAATAACCCTAAAGAAAGCAGCAAACCGGTGTCAAATCACATGATTTTGGAGGCCAATTGACATTACCACTACCTGAGATAACGCGCCATTGAATTTGTCGCGAAAAAAACATTATTTCGTTAGCTGTGTGGTAAGTGGCACCGTCTTGTTGAAGTCGTATGTCGTCCACATCCATACTCTCCAATTCGGGCCATAAAAAATTCGTTATCATCTACTAAAGCGAACACCATTCACAGTAACTGCCTAACCGGCCTCATTTTCGAAAAAATTCGACACGACGATGCCGCCACGGAGATATATCAACTTTTAGTATAACTGCCTGGCCCACGATGTCACTCGACATCGATCGCTCGCATAAATACATGCAAACCAAAAACATTATTTTAAAATTTGTTTTTGTTTTAAACGTATTTATGTAAACGAGCGATGTCGTACGACAGCGTGGGCCAGACAGTAAGTTTATTTTTTCAAATATTCTTCCACATCGAAATAATTATTTGAAAAATTCTTCCAAAACTAAATAAATTTGGTATCAATGGAAAGAGGAGTCTTGATACTTCTAATAATTCGCTTATTTTTGCGATTAGACGCGTATTTACGGAGATGTCTCAACTTTCAGTAAAAGTTTATTTTTTTAAATATTCAAAACTAAATAATTTTGGTATCACTTGAAAGAGGGATCTTAATACTTCTGTTGAGTTTTACCAAAATTCGTTTATTTCTGCGATTAGACGCGTATTTACGGAAATATATCAGCTTTTAATTTTTTTTTCAAAAATTCTTCCACATCGAAATAATTTTTTCTCTATTGGTGAGTGCATTGGTTTGTCGACAATCACTTTTGGATTTTCCTTCAGCAAAATGCAGCAATACTACTTATTGACGAATCTACTGAGGTGAAAATATGCCTCATCATTGAAAATGATTTTCTTCGAAAAACTGATAAACAACTGTTGCCATTTCTTGGCACCATTTTGATACGTGAAATGGTCAAGAGGCTTTAGTTGTTGAATCAATTGTACCTGCAAGTCTTTATGCATAAAATTCATTAACGACGAGCGTGAAAAGTGCAATTGTTGGGCACAATAACGAGTTGAGCTAAAAGGGCTCCTCAGCCACAATATCGGGAACAGCAGCAATATTTTCTGCAGAACGAGCTGCACGAACATCCACTGGTGCTTCCATGTCTCCTACAGACCCGTTCTGCTCAAATTTTTGCACGGTTTTTTCGATTGTACCCACATTTTGACGATTAAACTGACTGAAAAAACCAGGAAGTGCATCGTGCACTTCCTGGCTTTTGATTTGAACACCCATTTTCATATAAAGCCTGAATAACTTTAATGCGTTGCTCTTTTGTATATCCACGGTTGAAATTGAGTTGAGTTTCTAATGAAATGTAGAAAAGAACTTGACGTTTCGGTGTCGTTCACATTCAACATCGGCCCTTAAAATTTAATCACCCGATCCAAAGATGAAGTCAAATCAGATGATCGCGGTGACCGATTAACATCGCTACGACATGAGATAGCAGGGCATAGAATTTCTCATGCAAGAGTGTCATTGTTTCGTTGGTTATGTGACAGGAAGCGCCACAATGGTTGGAACCAGATATCGTTCAGGTCCATTTCTTAAATTTCAGGCTACAAGAAGTCCTTTATCATCTCGTGACAGCAAACACCAGTAATGGTAAATAGTCTTGTGTCATTCATGAATAAATTAATTCAACTGAATGAGTCTCTTAAGTGCACGAATGAAATGTTTCTCTATTCTTTCTCTATTTCTTTTCATATTTCGTCATCTCTCATTTAGAACCCGTAAACATTCAAAATCAATCAAAAATTTTTTAAATTGAACATTAATAGCCTGTTCGGCGATATCGAATGAAAGAAAGCTAGTCACTTACATTCGAATCCGTTTGGGTCTATCTATATCACTATTATTCGTTCGCATGTACTTATGTATTTTAATTGAATTTTGACTCATCGTTCACACAGAATAAAGTGGTCAAAATGTCAGTTTTTACAGAGAAGAATATATTTTTTAGGTTTCATTTTTGAGAATTCGACGGTTGCACCATCGACCGAGAAAATTCAGGCAGTTGCTAGTTTTGCTGTGCCAACTAATGTCAAAGCACTAAAAAGATTTGTGGGACTAACTTCATACCTGCGTATAAAATCAACTTTCTTTCGCCTAGTATGCAAATGAACTTATTCTTTCGACATCGGCGAACAAGCTGTAATTTTTTTATATATATTGCACTTAAACAAATTGTAATACAAGCAAATGATGCCGTAGCTGCTATACAAATGCTGCCACCTGACACACACAATTGGAACATCTTCATTCATTCTGAAATGTTTGGCAAGCAGAACGATGAAAGAAAAGAAAGAATTAGTTCACTTAACTTTTATGAAAGACAATGAAAGATTTCAAGTATTTTACCAACACTAATGTTAAATGAATGGCCCAATTGATTTTCTGAGCCATACAGCTTGATGACGCTGCCAGTTCATAGACGGCTTCAAACCTTACCGTCGGTGTTTTTGCATTTCCTACAGATCCATTTTGCTGAAACTTATGCACAATTCTCCCAATTATTGATACATTTATTCGATTAAGCTAACAAAAAATCACGAAGTGAACGAAATACATTCTGATTGAAAGGCTCAATTTTATAAAAGGCTTAAAAAATCAAAGAAGCAAAGAATTAACTCGCAATTAACACCCTGCATTATGGTAGGACCACCCTTTATATATGTTGATAAATAATAATAACTAGTTGTTCACTGACAGTAGAATGCTTTACACATAACAAGAACTACAACAAAATTGAATATGTAATCAGAATGCGACAATTGTAAGCGAAAAATAAATTAAAAAGTTCAGTGGTTTAAGCGGCCATATAAATATGTCATGTTTATTATGAATCAGAGTACAAGTCGTAGTGGGTGTTGAGGAGTAGAGCAGTGGCTACGAAACAGCTATCAATGGTTATTGATTACCGTTATAATAAAAAAATTCTTCTTAATTTAAAAAAAGGAAAACAAATTCAAAGGGACAAATAGTAATTTGGATTTATTAAATAAAAGCAAATTTTCACAATTATTTAAAGCCACGTGTTTTACTGAAAATTTTTAAAAATCAGTCTAAGCTTCATAAATTTTAGAAAGAATTATACTCGAAATAAGTAAAGTAAGAACTACTTTGTATATTGTGTTAGTTTAGAGGTTAAGAACATTGAGTTGGCAATACTGTTCAACTTGACAACCCATTTAACAGCTGATGGTGGCTTTTTGTTTAGTTTGCCTTTACCTTTTATTATGGATAGACTTTTCAAAGAGCAAAGTTCGCGAATACCAAATATGTAATTGGTTTTCGCAGTACCTACCGTAGTGGTCTAAGCTGATGGTGAACTAGGAACTATCTGTGAACAGGTGGCAACTTCTTGTCATATGTTTGTAGCCATATAAACAAACGTCTTACTGATGAGCTAGAGCCTTACATGAAAGTCCCCTGACAGTTTGAAAAAGGCTAGGCTTCACGAGTTGTTATCCCGAAGTTCATCAAGAACATCAGGCCTTATCCAAATCATCTGATCTTTTTCTACTTTTGTTTCTGCAGACACCATAATTAGCAGGGAATATAAATAACCCGACGGTTTTGGGCTTGAGCCACAGACGGAACATTTCAGGCAAAATGCAGGAATTTCAACCACGACCAGCACCAGCATGGTGGGCAAAACAGAAACTCCTGTGGGCACTCTAATCCCTTTTCTACCAATAAGCCTAAGTCATGCATGCGTTTTATTTGCTAAAACAAATGAAGGATTCCTCTATATCCCAGAAAGTGGGGTGCCTAAGTTAGAAATACGTCAAGGCAAGCCTGTACCCGGAGGGCCAGGTAATGGAATAGGATATGTCATCATACATCAGCACCTGCTTTGACAGCCTTATCTGGACCAAGTCCATATGGTGAATAATTCTCGATTTACCAGCACTACCGCGTGGCTTGCAAAGGTCACACAGCTCGCAACTTGTTGCCAGAAGTACGTAGCCGTATAGATAAACGCCATGGTGAAAAGTTCGGGTCTTCTAATGCCCCTCTGTATGCAATTTCCCACACAGTCAAAGGAAGATAGGGCTTAGTGAGTTGGTGGGCTGAAGTCTATTAAGAGCATAAGTCCTTAACCAGCTCACTTGCCTAATCATCTCTTCTAGTTTCTTACATTACAGGTATCAGCTGCAAGACAGCAACACCTTAGTGGTTATTAGCTCCCAAAAACCGGCATTGTACCATAGTTATCAGGGAAACTAATTCTCCTTCCTTATTCAAGGTGGCTACCACTACCATGTGAAGATGGCATACAAGCTTCAAGCTTCCCGGGGGATTTGCCGATCCTCGTTCTACCAAATAACCCTTGAAGTCCAACACAACATAAGTATGTTATGCGGTTTGTAGAACAAACATGGAACTCATACCCCTCTATGTCTCAGAAAGCAGAGCGTCCATGGCAAAGTTGCTTTCCCGATGGCCGGAAATGCTGCGAAAAGTTTGTGAAAATTGTTGATCCAGATTTCGCCGTGAAGGCGCCAACCCTTTCGGTCACATGAACGAAATCATATTTAAACACAAAGTTCATAATATTCTTTATTTAACAAAATCAATTTCATTTGTTGCACTTAGTTTTATTATAATTCTAACTAGTATAACTCTGACAAAACACCCTGTGGCTTTAAACAGCATACAAGAAAAATAAAAAAAACAATTCAGTTTTGTTATATTGTTCCCAGCATCTGATGTAAGGAAATTTAAGAGAAAATGTTTGTACTTTGCAAGAAAAAATGCAAATTTTAATGCAGAATGTTGATGTCTTGTAGTATAAATATTAAAACAAACATTTAAAAATACATAATGCTGACATGTACCACTCGTTTTCTTAGTTAAAATTTGTTTTCTATTTGCACTTTTATTTATGCCACTTTTTAAGTGAAGAGACAAAAATAAGCGAGACTGTTTGTCGCTTTTTAGTGATAACACTGAAAATTACAGAAGATGTAAGATGGAACAAAATGACATAAATTCAACTTGAGTAGATGTTATTATTTAGTTATGTGTATTTATTATAGGAAGATGAGACATCTCATCAAATTGGCTCAAGATGTAATATATTGCACGGTGGATAAAGTTTGTTAAGGTATGTGATATGTTTTATATATATTTTTTTTAATTATATGGATCAACAAAACATGCAACTCATTACGCAGAAACTAAGAATGGAATGGGCTGGCGCTTCAAAGTCTATTTTGGGACAGAGCGAAGAATCTTATCGGTAATAGTAGGGTATCCAGCACTATTGAGTCACTGGGGCAGCAACGAAGTGTAGGGTGCATTACTCTGTTCTGTCGTTACTACAATGAATTCTGCTCTGACGAAACTAGGCATCTAGTTCCCGAAACCTGCACATTTCTAAGTAACACGCATACATCGTCCAGGTCTCATTCATTTGTGGTAGATTTCCTCGGGCAATCGTACAACGCATTACAGAGAGAATTTGTTTTCCAGCCGAACGCTTCGTCTGTGGAATAGGTTGTCTGCAGACGTGTTTTCTGTTCGTTATAACGATGGAAAGTTCAAGTCAAATGTTCACAAACACTATTCCCTCTTTATCCCTACTCAGAATCTATTTTCCTAGTTCTGGTAAAATGCACTGCATATGTAGGGGTTATCCCCTCAGTACTGGTAAAAAATATATAAAAAAAAAGAAATTCGATTGAAAAACCACTGCCAAAAGGCCCCAGTGAACCAGTAGACATGGGTACAATACTGTCACTAATATGCCTCTTCCTCAACTCTTGGTCTTAGGCAAGTATTCTAAAATATTTTCAGAAGCACTAGCTCAAACATGACAGTTACACTTTTTGTAACTCTTTTCTAGTTTTCTTTTTCTCGTTTTCTTTTCAACTTACCTAAAAATTCTAAACCAGCTAGTTTCCAGGTACCCCTTTTTGTAATTAAAATTGATGACGGACAGATGTTACGGTGTATCACATGCCCAGAGTAGTGTAAAAATGTTATTGCTTCTATTAACTGGAAATAAAAAGGAAAACAAGAACAATTACGTGATGTCAATTTCTTCTCTTTTATTATTTAATACAGGGCGTCTGGTGGCAAATTTATGTTTAAAAATACGATTATTTCAAAAAGTAATAGGTAGTGCGGGCAGAAGGTAGCACCGTTGGAATTATTGATTGTGCGGATTTGTCAGTCACGATGTTGCAGTGGTCGATTGAGTATCGCACGTTTGCTGTGGAAAAATTTTTTAAGAGTAATGATTCTTACGAAATTGTTTGTCGATAATTATGTTCAAAGATCGGTATTCGGCAAGTACGTGATGGACCGAGTGTAAATTTTATGCATTCGTTAGTGCAGAGATTCTGTGTAACTGCTTCGGCTATGAATGTCCCACGGCCAGAGCCTAGTCGATCTTCAAGGAATCCCGAAATCATTGAACGGGTTGAAAGCAGTTTCCGTGAAAATCTGCAACTTACAATACGGAAAAGAGCAGCCTCACTGGGACTTCCAAGAGCGATTATTTATGAGATTTGTAATGACAATTCCTTACCTATTGCTTCTTTAAAGGGAAATGTTCGTCGAGAAATCAGCTCAGTTGAATCAAGTTTACTGCAGCATGTGGTGCAGATCACAAGGCTCTGTTTTCAATAACGTGCTCAGCTCGACGGAAGACATCTGAATGGCATACTCTTTAAAAAATGATATTCGCCTTTCTATTCTATCGTTCGATGCTTTAATAAAAGTTTGTCTACTACCAGACACCCTGTATCCTATTTATATATATTAATCGAGTTTGAAGTTTTCTTTATAAATTAGTGTAAGAATGAGCATTATATTTTTGCCAATGTATAAAAAACTGAAGCCCAAAGATTCTGCTTTTTCCACGACTTTTTATTTTCCGTAGAATTCGTAAGAATTTTTTTTGAGTCGTCTTCTATCTCTTAACATACAAAAACCTAAAAAATAAACCAAAAGCAAATGTTTCACATGTAACCAATTCTACGAATTTCAGTACAATCAGAACGGTAGCGATCCTGGCTCCGATATCGAAATCAAAACGAAACACGTATAACATTTCTTCAACTTTAGCTTCGGAATTTATCTGTATCAATTAGGGTGAGTCCTTAGGTTAGGTTAGGTAGGCAAGCCAAGTGAGCTGGAGCTTTTCCAGCTCACTTGGGTTCTGAAATCGTTCCCTTTGTGATTGCCTGAAAAGTGGGATAGTGAAGTGAAGAAAGGAATTAGAGGAATATAGTGAGTGAAGGAGATGGATGGGAGGGGATGGATATAAAAGGAAGGGCGGGAATATCTTGGTGTAGCGTTACATGCAGCTGTACTAGCCATCCGCTGCTTGGTATAAAAGAGGCTAGCGCGGTTGATTTGACCGAGACCAGATAAGATAGGCTATTGGTGCTCCGCTCGCCTAGGTATCTTAGACGATGGTGCTCTAATGCCGGACATGTACCGAGGAGATGAAGGATCGTCTCCTCTTGTTCCTCGTCTTGGCACCTTCTGCAGAAATCGGTATAGGGTAGGCCTAGTCTCCTGGCACTCACTCTTAGATGAGATCTGGGCAGTTTTAATAGCTCCCAAGTTTTCTTAGAGTTAATATGCGGCCACAGGTTCCATTTTTCTTGGGCACTTTTCAGCGTGTGGAGTTTTATTCTTTTCCAACACGCTGATAAGGGTTGTCCGCAAAAAGGATCTGTATCCCTATCCTCTAGGGCTGACCCTTTTTTTGCTAAGTTGTTGTCGTTGTTGGACGCATGTCCACATATCCATTTTACAGTTAGGTTAGAATATCTCGCCATCTTATTTAAAGATGTCCGGCATTCCTGGGCTAGACTAGAATTAGTGTATATTCCAATCAGGGAGTTGATGCTATCCGTTACTATTATAATATCCCTACCGAATATCTTGTGAGACGTCAGCCGTCCCGCCGCTTTATTTATTTACATAGTATGTCCTTTTAAAAGGACCAAAATTTATCGATATGGTGTCATAAATTTTTTGATAGGCTTTGGCATAAAGAAAAAAGTTCTACTACGACATATCAAAAATTTTATGTTTATGCCGCCCAAATTTTTCGTTTATAAATAATTCAACTTCATCCAAAATAATTCAAAAATAAATTACGCCGTGGAAAAAAAACAAACGAAAATTATTCAACGGATTTATTTATTTATTTATTTTTTTTTTTTTTTTTGAGAAAAAGTAAAAAAATTTAATTTTGGCCACCTTGAAAATTATTTTGGATTTTTTTGCTCATGAAAAAGGCTATCGAAAAGTCGATGACCTAATAAGGATTGCTAAATCGACCCACCCTAGTATACGTCCATGATTCACCCAGTTCTTGAATACGAGTCAATTATATGGGATCATATTTTCATTGAGATGAATAGTAAAGAATTTGTATAAAACTGATATTTTGTTTACGTGTTCCTGAAATGGTTTCTTAGTAGAATTGGGTTCAGCAATTTATTAACTTTATATCCTATTTGCAATCGCGTAGTTTTTGAATATTCAGACCTACATAATTCCAATAAAGAAAAATTTACCTGTAAAAATCCGCATTTTAATTCAATATCCAAAAATGTATAGTCTTTGGCATGCGTTGGCCTCGCCATTGTTGGTGTTTGCGCTTGTTGCATTGACTGATTGTTGCCAGCGTTTGGTGGGATAACATTTTCGTATGTTTTTGATTCCTTAAAAGGAATCAAAAACAAAAAGTGATTTAGTATTTTATTTTCACAGGCTTGAAATCATTTTTTTTTTTTTAATAATAAGGCAATATATGTAAGTATATATAATATAAAAACTAAATCTAAAACTATTCGAGAATATATTTTCGGCATACCGAACACTCCGGCGGGTGTTTTGAAATAATAGTAACAAAGCAACATAAAGAGCAATCGTAGCGTACGAATTTCCAATTAAAACTGAAAAGTTCAAAATAAAGTAACTAAAAAGAGTAATCAACAGCTGGAAAACCGGGTAAAAAATGCAACATTTAAATTTAATACGAGTATTTCCTTGGCTTACATGATACGCTAATATATTTGCCAGACTGGCAAAAATTGGTTCGGTAGCAAAAGCCAGAGTATCTGATGATTCTTCTACGGTATGATATATTTGGAGCATCTGAAAGAAAAAGAGGAATTGGTTTCTTAAATTACGTTGAGTACTATTTAGCGGTACAGTTATGCATGTAAGTATAGCTACAAACAGTACTTTAATATTAAATATTTACATATTTCTCCACGTTGCAAAAAGCAATATAAATACTTGGCTAATATATAACTATTATAGATAGAACTTTTTATAAAAAAGCAAGGAAACATATAAAAAATTAAATTAAATCTCTCTGCAGAAAATTGCCAATCAGTGCATATCAAAGAGCTACATCGAGGACTTAACACTACTCACCAAGAAAATAGTATTCTATTTAGGGGTTAAGTTAGACTCGAGACTAACATCCTGCATCCCATATAGAATGCGCAACGGGGAAGGCAGCTGGCATAATGTCGAGGCTAACTCGTTTAATGGTGATATCGGCGACCAGTTACCGAGCAAATGGAGGCAATTAACTTCATTCTCTTTTACTGGCTTTTAAGAAGACAGAGTAAGGATTAAAGGGAAATCAACTTTGGGAGTAACCTCGGTATACCGCATGGTTCGTAGGCGCAGTGTTGGTCAATGTAGGCATGATTCCAATTGATCTGAGCGTATTAGAGAGAAAAAAAATATGGATGTTGTGGCGGTCCAATAAAATTAATTGTGTGGAAAAGGAAGTTCTTAGGAACGAGACTCTACAAATGTGGCAGGAAAGATGAAACACTATCACAACAAACTGTGAATATGATTTACATCAGCACCTGCCTTGCGGCCTAATCTGATGGTGGACCAATTCCACGGAGTGAATTATTCACGATTCCCCAGTGCCCCCGTATGGCTTACCAGGCTCACACAGGTAGCAATTCTTGCCATATGATTGCGGTCATATGAGCAACTTCTTGTTGAGGAGTTCGGGCCTTCTAATCCCTCCTGTATTCAATTTCCCAGCAATCAATGGAGGACAAGGCTTAATGAGTTGGTAGGCCGAAGCCCACTAAGAGTGTCAGCCCTTAAAAATCCATCACCAAACAATTATCAAGGATACTAACACTCCCTTCCTGCGTTTTAAGTTTCAACCACAGCCAGAACGTTTCAGCCAAGGTGGGCACCTCAACCATGATAAGCCCGGGTCGAACCGCAAGCAGAACTTCCCGGGGGCCATGCTGATCCCCGTTCTGCCAATTTATACCCTTGGTAAGGGTTTCGGAAGCCAACACAACATAAGTCATGTGGCTTCCTAGTGTTTTGTTTGCCGCACCAAACGAGGAACCCCTTCCCCTCTTTTCCCCGAAAAACAGAGCACCCAAGTTAGGAATACGCCAAGGCAAAACCTGTTCCCCGGGGGGAACACTATCACAACAGGAAGATCGATGGCAAGACTTGTCCACGATATTCAAAAATCATTGAGCAGAGGATGAAGGACTACTACCTCACCCAAATATTATTCGCCACGGATGTTTTTGCAAATTCTTTCATAAATTAGGGAAGTATAGCACTAATTTTGGTTTATATGAAAATATTTCGTAATAGATGATACTGAGTATGCCTTCTTTGATGGGCAAGGGCTTGAGCAAGACACAGTTATATTGACCATAGCAAATATCATAGATACCATTATTTCGGGCGAAACCAATTGGAATATGGTATCGAAACGCTGTGAAAAAATTCTACTGTTAAAGAAGCGTGATTTGATCTCAGCTGAATCTATAACTTAGAGCACAAGCTGGTTTGGACACAAGGTATGTGGCATGCCACAGATAGGGACTACCGTAAAGTAATGCACTGGCAGTTTCAGGGCTGGTTTTCTCCCTTAGAGTAGGAAAGAAGAGGTTTTTAGTCGATATACCCCAGCGAAAACTTCTATTGCAAAGTAATGTGTTAAACTGTTGATGAACATACCCGTCAGTACTTCTTCTTTGGCATTTTAAGTCGTTATGACGATATGATTGGAGGCTCGCTTACAAATAACTATTTCAAAATGTCATCACAAAAAGTTGTTAAAAAATTAATTGCTTGATTTACAAGTTGGTGTTAATAAAAACTGTAAAAATCGCGTTAGATGTTTTATAAAAAAATTGCTCGAACAGCAAAATTTTATAAAAGCAGATATTGATATACTACATTTTTCATTTTTTAATAGTTTTTAAACCCGTTTCTATCACTTTATCTGAAGTTTTAACAAATGCAATTCCATTAAAATTCTTTTATTAAGTTTTCATTGCAAATATTCTATATGTATGTATATATACAAAAGATATTAAGCAAGTCATTACTTAAAAATTCTAAGTAGTAAAGGCGGTAAATACTTTGATATTGACTTTTTTAGGTAAGTGCAACACATTACCATGTTTTCGCCGGGACGTTGTATGCGGAGTCTGGCACACCTCAATGATGGCCTCTGGAATGCGTGTGTGATGAAGTTTTACCTCGTTACAGCAAACGCTAACGTTTTCAATCGTAGAAGACTCTACTAGCAATCCCATGCAGACTATTTTTGATCTTCGACGATCTTTTAGTCGCGATAGACGCCTCGCATGGGAGTAACTTTTATACAAGCTGAATTGGCATATTCTTTTAAATTCTTATATAACTTATCAATCATAGAGGCAATCTTCTGAGAATCGTGTAAATTTTATCTTACAACATAAGAAGAAATTAGCGATGTAATCCTTTCATTATTTCTACAGGAAACAACAAAACTATATAGTTCTCAAAGACTCACCGCACGCATGTTTTACATTAAAAAAAGTGAAGGTTGTAGAACAATAAAGAATGAACTATTACACACTGTTTATTTTTGTTTAACTATAATATAAAAATCAATTAAACTTTAAACAAATAGAAACAATAAAATTTTTATCTAGCGAATATCTTAAGATTGAATAAATGTCGTGTCAAAAAATGTGTAAAAGAAACAGTAAATGCTTTTGTTATTATTACTAATCAGAAAATTGTTTTGGGGTTGCATATTAAACACAATCGTGTTTAATGTTTTAAGAGAAAATTTTGAATTTTTACAGAAAATATATATTTTTTCTGTTTGTACACATTGTCATAAAGAAAAAGGTCAAACCAAACGAATTTTATTTTGGCAATTACTACAGAAGACGATAAAATCACCACCTATCAAAAGAAAAAAGAACAAAAATTGTGTGCAGCTGTCAATCAAGCCAAGTGAAGCCATACACGTGAACAATTATGTGATTGATAGGCTTATTTGATAGTCTCTAGAGTGCTTTAAGAACAAAAAGTATAAAAAAAATAAAAATGAAAACACTCGGTTTTCTGTGGAGGCAAGTTTAGTTGCGCAATTCTTATAAAATTTTTTTTTTAACTTGCATTTATGTTCAGACTCAGCAGTTTTACTTCAGCAATTTCGTTTCCTATTGCTTACTCATTCTTAATCTTGCATGTACTGCATTCTCAAAATTTTCCATTTAATTTTCACTTCTTCTACAAAGTAATGGTGCTATCTGTTTTTTGAGGTTGTCCACAATATTATTAAACGCTTCAGCTTTCTTTAGCCGGTCTAATTAAATTTTTTTTTAAATGAATATTTTAAGTATCACAACTTCGCGCTAATATTGCTTTCACCACGGACAACAAATCAATACATAAAAGAAACACAAATGAAAGAATATGTAATGCAGAAAAGGACTTTTGGAGTATAAACAAGTCTGGGGTCTAATCACCGCATATGATATCGAATTAACTATCGTATCGAATAACATTACGATACATCTAGATAATAGCAAACGATGCATATCGGATCGTAATTTAAACAAAATGTAATAGATTGAAGACCATATGTTTGCTAAAAGTACGAATACAGAAAAAAATTGTTTAACTTTTTTATATTAGTGCAACACAATTCATTCGATATCGTATACCATGATGAACACAAAATGAAAAATTTCGATAATATTGCTCGATATCGTATGCGGTGATTTGGCCCCTGTACTCATTTTTACACTCCCCACTCTTTCCTCACTTATTTGTCCACAAACTCAAAACTTGCGCAACTAAAGTTGGCACGTGAAAATTGGGGCTGGGACACATCATAAAATAATTATCCAAGTTTCGTCAGCCTGGCATCTTTTTACTTCTTATACAAGGTAGCGTAAAATTAGTCATCCATTTTCGTCTTTGAGTAACTTTTTCTCTAAACAAAAAACATTATTTTGAATATTGGAAATCTTTATCTGGACTTGCACAATTTTTTCTCTTAATTGCACAATGTGATATCAGCCAAGTGGTTGCCATCAGAGTTAATACACATTTGTGCCCGTTTAATCGCGTTTTCGCATTTTTGTCGTATGTTCTTCCTAAAGGCTGCAATTGTCAGGGGCTTTTTGGTATAAGTCAGCGGCTTCAAGTAGCTTCAAAGAAAGAAGTCTGCGATGAATAAGTCCGGCGTTCTTGTTGGGCATGCCAAATAACCAAAATGGGAGATTGCATGACTGGATAATGCTTCCTTCACACAATGAATTGTAGCTGCTACTCGTACTGCATGTGTCCCCGTCTTGTTTACCATTTGCTTTGGGCAGTAAGAAGTCGCTAATCGTGGCCATGTAGCATTTGCCACTAGTAGTAACTGTATTAGCGATGGCGTCCTTTAAAATCTATGGTGCAATCACTCTTCCCAAGTGAACACCGCATCTCACTTTTCATTCTTTACACGTGGACTTACAGCACCCCAGAAATGAAGATTTTGTTTATTGACGTAGCCGTTTAAATGAAAATGAGTCTCGTCTCTCAAACTTCAAATGCTGCCAGCAACATAATTATTTTAAAGACAGTAGCAGCACATATTTAACAATACAAATTTCAGAGGTGCTACATATATATTTTACATGAATAAAATTAAAATTACTCATGCATGTTCTGAGAAACGCAAATCGCTTAAATTTAGCGTTTTCGATTTCAAAACGCCAAATAGGTGTCCTGGGAAACGTATAACGCAAGAAATATGGTTTTGTGATTTCAAATCGCCAAATATGTGTTCTGGAAAACGCATATCGCTTAAAATTGGCGACTTCAACTCGCATGTATATATTGAAGTGAACAGATTGAATTTGCTAAAACTGAACTTGCAAAAGGCAATAAAATTATTCACAATTGAAATTTAATATGTTTTCTTTTTATTTCAATAAAAAGTGAAACAATTTTACACATTTTCATTAGGAAAACTAAATTGAAAAAAATTTTCTATTTGTTGTAAGATTTTTTTTCGTTTTATATTATTACAACATACATATATACGTATGTAAAGCACATGTTGTATTTTTTCGGAAAAAAACTGCTAAACGCCAGTAAAACGAGCATTCCTCAGAGCACTCAATTAGGCGTTTTTCAAAACGCATTGCGGTTTCAGAACGCGCGTTCTCGGAACATGGCTGACTGACTGAAAACGTAATAATATCACATAAAACTGTAAAAACACATTTGTGTATTATAATTTTGTGATGTTTTTCTATCAAATATTACAAGAATATTATAGTTTTTATTGTTGCCAATTTATATTTATAGTGGCAGCACTGCATTTACTTTTTTACTTACAAAAATAGAAATTAGTCTAAGTTGGCAGCAGCAGCAAATGCTGCTGTGATGTCGTTAATATAATCGTTTTCATTTAAACACATGTATTTTATTTTTGACAGATTGCTGCTTGCTGTCTGCTGTTGTCTATGTGTTTAAAGCTTCATGATGATTTCCGACTCAAAATCGTCTTCTTGTTTGTCTGTTTTAATTCCGCAGCTGCCTAGTTCACAAGTATCAAATATGATTGGCGTAAAAAGCAATTTGCAAGAGCTATTACATCATAAGGGCGACTAATTTTGCGCCACCCGTTAATTACTTCCATACTGGATTGTTTTTGCAGTAAAAATCTTATAAAACCATTAAAGTCTCTTTCAAGAAATCCCAACAATTGACATAATGTACTTAAGTATTTTTGAACTGGAACTTACCTTTGGATGCCGAAACCGTTCTAAGTTTTTAACTGAATTTTTTAAAATTTCGGTTACTGTTTCCTTGCGCCTGGGCTTGTGTAACTTCTCGGCAACCTTTTTCTCAAATACAAATATGGAGCACTCCTAAAAGAAAAAGTGATAAAACAAAATTTTAAAGGTTAAAAATATCAGCCAGAACTTTGTTTTCTAACAGAAATATCTTTGTATGAGTTTTCAAATTTGTTTGTTTTTTTTATTATCAGGGCTGTTCTGCAAATCACTTTTTGTGAAAGTGATTTGAAATCACAAAAAAGGTGTTCTGCGCACAAAATATTTTTGATTTTTGTGATTTTAAATCGGTTAGCTAACTTGCAATCAATTTGAAATCACATCCCAATTTTTGCACGCACTTTATGATGAATTTTATAATTTATTACATTAATAAATAACTTAATGTTTTTTCTATTGATTATTTAAGTAAAATCATTTATTTTATACGAAATAATTCATTAAATTAAGAAAAAACTAGATACACTCATTTTGTTGCAAAATTTGTTGTATTATTTTGTGATTTGCTTTATTGGTTTATTTTATTTTACCTTTTATATTTATTAGAAGGAATTAACCTTATTTTGCAAATAATTTCGCGAATAAAAAAAATCAACCTGAAAATAAAAATATCAGTAAATTGGACCAAAAAAACAGAATTTTTTTGTGCTTTAGAAGAGAGTAAATCACACCGAAAATCACAAAAAGTTGTGATTTGCAGAACAGGCACAAATCACATTTGTGCTTTTGAAACGGCATGTGCTTTGAAATCACGTGATTTTTAGAACAGGCCTGTATATTATTTTTTACTGCCGTTTGTGTTTTCTCTATTTGTTATTATTAATTGCTTTTTATGTTCCTGCTATGTATTTTATTACCTTACGGTGTGCGCGGTGTTGAACTAGTTTTTGCTTAATTTAGTCTGAGCAGTGTCGAAGGTATATACACTGGGCACTGATGAGTTTTAACTAATTTAATTTCAACATTTTAAATGCTGTGATAACGTTTGTTTTGGTCGTTCCGTGTGTTATGTTCACAAACATTACTCCTCCTTTCCTCTTTCTCATAATCTATTATCCTAGTACCATTACAATGCACTGAATATGTAGCAGCTATCCCCTAAGTAATGGTCCAATTAAAAAAAAATACATAAATGAACATCGTACATGATCTAAAGATCGCAAAAACGCAAGTAAATTAACTTTTCAAAGTACGCGACAAGGTATATTAGTAAGGTGGCACTTCACCATATACTTTATTTTGGCGGCCACAGTCGGTTGAGGAGAAGAGATACTCTTGCCATCATAAGATTGCTAAATAGTTGATTTTGCTGATACGGTACATCAAAAATAAAACTTTTTGTCTAGCACTGGCTGGACTTAGTTAATTTTTTTGTGTTTAGTATTGACATTTAAATACTTATTGATAGCTTACAAAAAAAAAAAAAAAAAAGTCATAAGGCCAGAACAATAGCAATCTAACACTGGAACACGCCTTAATTGAAACCAAGTGGGTTGGCTCTTTCATTGGCTGGTAGCCTGAAAAGTCTAACCTGACCTAATACAAATTTGAATATAAATCATTTTAAAATTCTCTGTTTTACTTTTGTTCTGGAAGTCAAAGTTCTTCATTGAAAATATATGTACGTGGAAAGCAGATCCATGAATTCTTTTAATCTTTTTTTTTAGATTTGATATATCTATGGTAAGGACTTTTTTTCAACAAAATTACTTATAAACTAAATGAGATAATTTGGCTAAGCTGAACTTACCTTGCCATCGCTTTTCCGATTGCCGTCGTGTATTTTCCAAGCCAACTCGGGACCTGCACAAGCTGCTTGTTTGCCAATATCAAAATACTGTTTGATGGGATTGCCATCAATGACGGTCTGTTGGCCGCTGACAGGGGCTTGAACACTTTTGAATTTCGAAAACATTGTGGTCGCTGGCATACCATCCATTATTTTCGAAAAAACATTCGTAAAGCTGCCCTGACGTCGGGGACCAGAGCTGGCAGGTCCCCCAACCGTTATACTGCCCGGAGCGGTAATAGTGCTGACAACACCGCCCGCAGTGTTAATACCACTACCGCTACCACTACCACTACCACTACCACCACTTGTAAGACCTGCTGCAACACCAATATTGCTAGCACCTACAGGTCCACTACTAATGCTACTAGTTACAACAGCTGTACTTGCACCACCACCACCACCACCACTTGCGGGATTTAAAGCTAAATTATTGGTGTTAAATGTACTGGGAGTTTGTATATTATTGTTGTATATGTTGCTGCCACCAAGACCACCCACAAATATGCCTGTTGCGTTAACACTCAAATCACTGAGGCCGGATTGTGATGGCAGGCGTTGTCTCATAGGTGAATTTGTGTAGGAACCACCACCGTCTGTTGTAAACTGTTGCTGCTGCTGATATATTTGTTGTTGCTGGATGCTTTCACCATTCCAAAGTTTGCCACTGTCAAAGCCATTCACAGCACCTGCCGAGAGAACCAAACACAATATGAAATCATTTCAGCATAAATTTAAATTACGCAAAACAGTAGGATTCAAAGGACAACAAAAAAGGAAAAATACGAGTACTGGACAATCAGTAAAAGTAAGTAATTATGAATATTTTCAACATTCAAAAATGCAATGAAAAATATTATTGCAACATTTTTCTTTGCAAGTTTTATGGTCTTCTTAAATACAATTGAATAAATATGAAGTTAAGTTTGACAACATATTTTTCAAACGTTTTCAAGGATGGTATGAAAGGTCGGTTGGAAACATACACAAAAAATAGCAAAATAAATTTTTTTTTAAGATTTTATAGAGAGTTTAATCAAACCTGCTTGTCCACGATTTGGCAAAAGTTCGATTGCGTTTGTAAAGCTGCAGCTATCACGTTTTACTAAACTGCTACCGCTGTCACGCCCAGCTGTTGTTAGTTTGCCAGCCGTGTCAGTGCTGTAAATACTTGCGCGTTTGAGCCGGCCGTCTGCATACGTTCGTGAGCCAAATGTGTGTTGCTGTTGCTGAAGATGCTGCTGCTGCTGGGTGGGACTGACACCTGCATCAGCTGTTATGATATCAGCTAAAGCTGTTGCTGCTAAAGATGATCTAGAGCTGCCGCCACCTCCACTACTGGCTGTGCTTACGCGTCTTTCCAATGCTTCTGGATTCTCAAACCTGGAATATCGTCTTGCTGCTGTGGTCGCCGTGATTGCGACTTTTGTTTCAGTTACTTGAAAGTCTGTGTTTTTAAGCGCATCCAAAAGGGGAGAAGCTGCTAAAGATTTATGTCCTTGAGTTTGTTGTTGGGCTGGGGATAGAGAGGGATTGTTGTTCTTACTACGCTGAATCTTATCGAAATGTGATTTTTGATGGTGTGAGTGCTTTTGAGGATTCTGATGTTGCTGATTTTCTAAAGCAATATTATTTGGGTCTGGATATGGCTGTATATCGCCTCCGTAAGCCCGGTATGTAGAAATGGCCTCCGCGTTCTGCTCATGTGGTGATTTGTTAGAGTGTGTGCGCAGTATATGCTCTTTCAATTTTTTCCAATGTAGAGCTATTTTGGCAAATTTTTTAAGGAAATTTTCCTTATAATTAATTTTATTTCAAATATATCAATGCGTGTGGGTGTGACCGTCTTTTTTGTACACAAAGTTTGCTGTAGTATAAATTAAATCTCTTTTTTTGTTTTACGGTGTTTGATTTTGAAACTAAATTGGGCTGTTGCTTTGATACGATCAATTGTTTTAAATTAATTTTCAGTTGATTGTTGCTCGTTGCTGAATTTTAGTTGTTATAATAATAGGCGTTATTGTCTGCTGGAAATAAAATTATGGAAAGAATTCAACATCAACATCATTTTGGGCAACAAAACGGTTTGAGAATTGAAAATTCAAACATTAATGTTTTCATATCTGAAACAAATTCTACGAATATGTGTCATCTTTATGTTATGTGTAAAAGCATCATATAAAAAATATAAGGTAGTTTCATTCTCTTTTGATTATTTGTAATAATGATTTTTGCAGTTTATTTTTAGAGAGAAATACAAAAAGGCGTTGCCACACAGTTAAATTAGGGAATTTACTCCTAGAATGGATTTTTTCTGAAATGTGTAGTGCATTGTTCATATTAGAAAAAGCTTGAAATAATAAGCTGATGTAAGCAGGTATATGTGGTCGTTTTTAAACCCATGTTAGGTTAGGTTTAACAGGCTGCCAGCTATTGTAAAGCCCACTTGGGTCCAATTTGGCCCCAACTCTAAAAGCACGGCCGTTTGTTTATCAGTAAACTTTACGATAGCATTCAAACGAATACCTATTTTAAAGAAAATATTATTACATTTACAGCCAGTTTACCAATTTCGAAAGAAAATGAATGCGAAAGAAAGCTAGTCACTCACATTCGAATCAATTTAGGTTTGTCTATCTCACTACTATTCGTTCGCACATTCTTACATATTTTGATTGAGTTTTGACACATCGTTCGCATAGAAAAAAGTTAGACGAACCCAAATCAATTTTCTTTCGCCTAGATTGCGAACGCAAGCAGGCTGTCGAGATTGGTAAACTGGCTATTAAAAGAAAATACTCTTTAGATATTAAAAACAAACGAAAAAGCTTGTGGTTTAAAAATATATAATTAATTATTTCTACTAGAATGACCCAGGATGCAGCGTAATCTTGAATATTCTTCATTACTTACAACAAGAAAAACCTAATTCCAAAAGATGTCATTATTTGTTTAAATATCAAAGTAAGCATGTTTAGCGAAAATTTGCATATAGTTTTCCGTCGTTTTCGTGCCTTCTAACTTGTCCTGGACGTGACTTGTAACTTCTCTAACAAATGCCGCGATATAATTATTCAGTGCATTTAAAAGAAAAAAATAATAGCTGATTTTAATACCGGCCAATTAGTGACCACAATTGCAAAAAAAATTTACATTCACCAATAATTATAAGCCGTTTTCGTTGTTCGGGCACTTTGGCTACAGAACATAAAGGTGGACATTCCCGAAAAACCAGTAAACGGGATGGCCAGGCAATAACACGTTTGATAAAAAAAAAAAAAAAAAATACCAATTCGTCAAGAACCATCGCCACACAATTGTTATTAAATGTTCCCCCTCAGAAAGATTCAGGCAGGCTGCAGAATTGGACTAAAAGCATACCATAAAAAAGTGTAAAAAAGATCTTTATATCACGGAAAAAGAGACTGGCCAGGTTGGAATTTGAAAGGGAACACATTAATTTGACCACCACACAAAGGAATTCCATACTATTCTCCGATGAGTCCAAATTTAATTTATTCCGATAGATTAAGACTAGTTAGATGACCGAAGACCAACGTCTTAATCCACGTAACACTAAAGGCACATTGAAACATGGTGTCGGTAGCATTTTAGTCTGGGGATGTTCAGACCATTTTTATGTATTTTAGATTTATGTATGTATTTTATTTAAAAATTTTTTATTTATTTTTGTTAGAAGTCACAATTTATTATTATCTTCAAACAAAACAGAAAACAAGGGAATGTATAAACTAATACGGCAGCACAATTTTATGGAAAATGTCACAATCCTTATACTTGTCAGATGGTGATTGTTAAGGAAATTGAGAGAATAAAACTACCTTGTATTTATTATATCATGTGTAAAAGTGTATTCATAGGCTTATACGAGCTGGCACATAAATAATCATCTAATTTAATTTCGCCAATCTGGCAACCGTTTAGTTTTTATACAAGGTGACACAAAATTTATCATCCAATTTCGTTTTTGAATAATTTTTTATGAAATGAAAGAAATTATTTAGTGTGTTGGAAATCTTTATTGGGACCAAGGCAGCTTTACAAGTAGTGGCAGAATTACAGTAAATATAACACCAAAGAACATCACATGTATTTTGTTGGTAGAAATTACGAAAACTTGTCAAAATTTAGTTTTTCTTTTATTTGAAAAAGCAAGAAAGTCTATGTGTTTTTTTTTTTCAAAATTATGTATCTGGTAAATAAAATTTTGACAAATTTACGCAAAGGAAATGAAAGACAGCTGTGCTAATACCACTACCTTGGTAAAGCTGCCTTGATTGGGGCTTACATTTTTTTTTTTTTTTTTTTTTTTGTTAATTGGAAAATATATCAGCTAAGTGGATGCCGCCAGTGCTGCTACACATTTGTGCGTATTTCATCCCATTTCCTGAGCTTGCAGCAAAATTTCTGGTGACAACTGTTTACATTCCTGTCAAATATTCGTCTGGAAGACGAAGATTGTCTGGCGCTTGTTGGCACAACCCCCGATACTTCAAGTTATACCAAAGAAAAAAGTTTGTAATATGGCCATGCCATATTACGCAACCACAAAATGATTTATTTATAACAAACATTCTGACTACAGCTGTGTATTAAATATATATTATAATGTAACAGAAAGTATCCCGAAAACAGTTTAAACATGTTACTACTCGTATGCATTACTTTTTATTCAAATAAGAATATTATATTGTATGCTGTTGTTTTGCTTTATTATTACTAACGCACTCAAACTTATCCAGACAGCAAAATATTTTTGGTTTCTTGCTATGTTTTGCTTAAGACAAACAACACTGTAAAAATTTATTGTACAAGTTATCTGATGCTTTGTTGGCACGCACGCGTAGACACATACATCTACTCACACACGCACACAGAACTTGTCAATGGATGCGGCATTTTGTTCGCATTTTGTTTTTTTTTTCATTTGTGTCAAGAAGTATACTTCGGTTCTTTATTACATACTTATTTTCTCATACGAAGTAAAACAATATGTCATAAGCACTGGCATTTATAGATATTCATTTTATGTAAAAATGAGCAATAACCATCCAAATAAGAAACATTGAAAAATTTATAAACAATTTCAAACAAATGAAATTTCAAAAGTTTTTTGCTTTGAGTGTATACGCTAATATGTTTACTGGGTATGCGCCCGATCATTTAACTTCGACCGTAAGAAGCCGTTTATCATGGCTCTGTAGCATTCGCCATTAACTGCATTGCCACTGCCATCGTTAATAAATGCGGTACAATCACTCCTCCCGCGTCAACACCACGCCACACAGTAGACTTAAGTGGATGTTACGCCTTTTCCAGTCCCACAAGCGGATTTTCAGTGGTCTAGATTTGTTTTTTTTAGATATCTTTTGTGTGCCGCGTTACTTTAAGCTTCAAATAATCTACACAATCGGTTTGACAAATCCACGCCTGGCATTTCTAAACAAACGACACAAACATAATTGTGCAAATAAAAAATAATACTGAATGAAAATAAACGAGACTTTTACAGGAGTACCAGAATAGAGCCTACTATTTCCAAAATGGGTTTTGATCTGATTTCTATTTACTGGCCGTCAAACAGACGAAAGATTTCTGATTTTGCAGTTACAAAAAGTTTTTCTTCAGTATAGATGAAAGTAGAGCCTTCAATAGATTTGGCATTGGATCGCTCAATCGCTATATATCTCTGTTTCGTTATCCTAAGAGGTTGGGGCACCGTTTAGTGTCTTAGATTTGATCGTCACTAGATTTAGTTGGCTAATATATAAAAAATATTTGAGTACTCATTGTACGGAGAACATTTCCTTGATACCACCTGAAGACATTGAAGTATCAGTTAACGATTTTTCTGAAAATCTTAAACTAGCCATACAACATGCTACCACTAAACATGAAAGATTAGAAAATGTCATCAACAAAACTTATTCCACTAAAATTGAATAATTTCTGACAGAAAAAAGAAAAGTTAGAAGAGAGTGGCAACTCCGCCGTAGTCCGCAGGTTAAAACTAGGCTACGGGACGGTATATCTGAATTAAGAAATCTGCTTGGAATCCAGAGAATGCTTTCTTTTAAAACATATTTGGAAAGCCTTGATGGTACTTTTTAATCTGACTTATTATTATTAATTGTAGAAAGCGATAAAAGGTTTAAGCAGACCGATTAGAGGTAAGCCATCTTTGGGAACTTCAACTGTAGGCTGGGCAAGAACCGATTCTGAAAAAAGGATGCTGTATGTTAAAAATGCTGTATGCAAATTTTTTATTTTTTTCTTCTTCATACAATTATTTATTAAATCTTTAAAATATGAACTAACAGTATGTATTCAAATCTTAATACTACATATAAAAAGTTATTTAAGCCCAGCCAATGCTAGAGAAAAAAATTTCATATTGAGCGAATAATATCGGTAAAATCACCTATTTAACGCTTTGATGGTGGCAAAGATATCTGTTCATCTCAATCGAGTATGGCCGCCAAAATGAAGTATATTGCGTGCAAGAAGATTTGGGTGAAGTTTCAGCTTACTGATATACCTTAGAAATGTAAGTCGTAGACAATTTTTTTTTTAGAAAATATCTCCAAAAGGAAACAGTTTAAAGCAATTTGAATACATTTTTGGCACAATATAAAAGGTAGTACTGTTAACAATATGGCATTGTTAACTCGAAAAGCGCATTTTTTGAGATATGATCATGTTGCAATCAATCACTACTTTAAAATAAAATAAACATATTATTTAAGTAGTATTTCGTTAATTTTAAGGTCCTTTTTGCTTATTTATTTTAATATGTATGCCAATATTTCGCTTTCCTTCGGATAGCTTTTTCAGGGCAATAATATTTGTTATTGTTTTTTTTTTTTTTTTTTTTTTTTTTTTTTTTTTTTTTTTTTTTTAAATTAACGAAATACTACTTAATTAAGAAATAGAGGTCGAATAAAAACCAAAATAATAAACATATTATATAAGTTATAGCAAATATCTATCATCCGGTCTACACAATAATTTTTTCGGGTACTTAAATACCTATTGGGCAAGTATGGGATAAGATATGGTTTATATGTGGCTTTTGATAAGAAAAATTATTGTGTGTGGATGGAATATGACAGTTTTGTAGTTCGGCCCAAAATTGAAAACATCTAATTAACAAGGAAAATATAATTACATAAAATTAATACATTATTTGTATTATCATTTATTCTTTATGTATCAATGTATATACACGTTAAGTTAAATTATGCAGAAGTTTTATTTTTGAAAATATATTCCAAGAATAAGAAAAATAATAATTACACAGGCAAAATAGCACAACTTTATTCGTCGCATCAGTATTCATTCATTCAGTCATTCCATCGCATCAGTATTCATCTACGCTTTAAGTACGCCCAGAACATTTTTTGCTGGTCTAAAAATTCAATCTGTTTCAATGAAAAGGAAACATAATTAAACTTGAGCAAACTTTCACTTCTATCTTCACTTTATTTACATTAATCCTGCAACAAATGCTTTTTGCTTATATTACACTAAGTATGCACGAGTAATATACATATATATATAAACATATTTACACAAGTTTCGCAGAAGGTCCGCAACAGCAACAGTTTCGAACCTTCGCTCATTGTTTTTTGTTGTCTTCACTTTCATTTATGATTTAAGTTTACGATGGTTTGTCGGCTTGATTGTACTACTCACGTATTAATGTTAACTGGGATACGAGTACCAATAGAATGGAGTAGAATTGTTTGTTTGTGTGTAAGTGGTTTATTTTCTAGTAAATTTTCAATAAAATTAACTTTTCCCCAGGCTGATAATCAAAGAGAAAAATTCGTTGCTAGTTGTAATTTGGCCCAACAAGAGTTTGCTTGTTGTTTCCAGTGTATAGTACTCGTAGACATAATTTTACGGTTTGGCTTCTGTGTGTTTTTTGGAATTTCTACTTGTTGCATCGCTTGATTGCCTGCTTGGCTCTGGCAGTTTCATTTTGTCCTGGCATTCATTTAACTTGGTTGTTATTCATTATTTTTGCTGTTGTTGCTGTTTGTATTGCGGCTTTGACAGAATTTTGTGGCTTTAATAAAATTAAATTATGGGCTTTTTTCATTTACCCTTGTAAACAGTGTTGCTGTTTATGTTTTTTCTTTTAACTTCAAGGTATTAAGAAGAAATTTATTATATGAAGGAAAATCTTTTTCCGTTGATTGAAATAGAATTTTTAGTTGGATTGTTAAGTTTATAATAGTAAAAAGAGAACAATAACAGCTTAAGTTGAAAATCATGCTTTTGAAAAAAGTTATACTCGTATTCATTATTAAAAATATTGCTGAAGAAGTGTTGAGGACGGTTTAAAATATAAAAGTATATGGAAATCCAAAGACTTATGGAAGACAACTCTTATGTGTGGGCTAATGCCTCAAAGTCTACTTTGGGGTTAATCGACCATGTGCAAGAAAAAGCGAAATAGCTTATCGATGACAGTAGGGCATTCAACTCTATTGACTCACTGCAGCACCGCTATGTTACTCTCTTTCATCGCTACTACAATACATTTTGCTTGGATATGATTAGTGATGTTGTTCTCGAAAACCATATATTTTTACGCAACACGCGTTCGTTGTCTAGGGCTCATCTATTTGTTACAAATGGAATTCGTTTTTTAGCCGTACGGTTCATCTGTGGAACGTGCTTTCTATCGTAAATAATATTGGAAGGTTCAGGTCAGACGTCCACAAATACTGCTTCCCCTTTCTTCCTTTTCAGCAGTTTTTTCTATTTCCACTACAAGGTACTGCATATGTAGTAGTTGGTCCGAGATAAAACAAAAAAAGACTTATTTTGGAATTATTTCTCAGTTTCCGAAAATCAGCCCACAATCTGAGATTAGTGCTACGAAGAAAAATGCGTACGATGCCCTGAATGATGGTCTTCTTTCATTCGCAAAATGAAGTCGATTTCAACCAAGGTAAGACCCCAGGTGCTAACACATAGACATATGAATGATATTGATCTTGATGTCGATGAAAAGAAAATTCAATGTAATCTTTGCTAGACTGTGAACATGTCTGGTCTCCATTAATCAAGAGGTATTAATCACAGCAATTATTGTTGCAATAAAAATACTTTTTAATTAAAGAAATGATAACGACGAACTAGAACCTAACACATAACAACAATAGTTTTTAGAAATCTTAATTTGCCAATAAAAACTATAAAATTTCTTTGGCCTTCCAAAAATCCTAAAAAATATACATAAATATTTTCAAATGGCAACGCTTCACGTAACGCGCTTTCTATAAAAAAAAATATTTTTTTATTTTAATTTTGTGGCCCAAAATAATTGTAGGTTGTGTGGTAAATTGGCATGCACATACATACATACATAAGAGTGGGCACTTCATGCATTGTACATAATTATTATCATACAACTACAACAAAAGCATTGCAGTGTTTGACGTTGCAAAAATTCTATTTTAAATAGGTTAATACGAACAAATATGCTTGTTTTTACGCCACTTAACTCTAAATGAACTTTGATCCTATTGAATGTATAAATAATTGTTTAGCAAACAAAAATGCTTTTGCAAGCAACTCCCGCTTTTAAATTTAGAATAAATTAGTAAGTAAAATATCAAGCTGCGGGGGAAAACTGAACAACAAACATTTTCTAATCGAAATAATTAGTTTTATAGTTTTACTTTCCCTTTTTATATCCTTCACAAAATTGCAAAGGGTGTTTATATGTGTATATATCGCTCCTTTATTGCAACATAGCCATGTCTCAAAAAATTAGCTTTTCGAGTTAACAATGCAGAATTGTTAACAGTACGATCTTTTACATTGTGCCAAAAATTTATTAAAATTTTTTACTGTTTTCTTTAGGAGATATTTTCTAAAAAATTTTTCTAAGACTTGTATGCAAGCTAAAAATTTGAAATGTGTTTTTCTCGAAACAAGATTTTTTTAGTTATGACTATGTTGCAATAAAGGGGCGATACATTCTGAATCAAAATTAATAGAAAAGTCGATTAAGCGATGTCCGTCTGTCAGTCGTTGAAATATCGTTTCCGAGAAAACTATTAGACTTATAAACTTTTTTCTTCCATCATTCTATTACCCCATCATTCTATTACCCCATGTATTTGCTATAGAAATTCAGTAAAATCGGTTTACATATAGCTGAGATATATACCAAATTCCGGAAAACTTTTATTTTTTTTGCAATTTTGTATAAACATTTTTGAAAAAAACTGTTTGTTTTATTTCAAACTTCACACAATTATTAAGCTTGGCAATTACAAGGTAAATTTTTTTTTTCCACGATATCGGTTCATATATATCCGAGATATAGCCTAAACCGATTTTTCCATGAAAATGTCGCGTAAGCTAACTTAAGAATTTTTTTGCATAAAATCATTTCTGTTAATAAAAGTGGGTTACTAAAATACAGAAAATAAAAATTTCCGATATCGGTCCTCATATACCCGAGATATACCCAAAACCGATTTTTAAAGAATATGTAAGCGAACTTAAAAACTTTTTTTTGCTTAAAAGCCGTTCTGGTTATAAAAGAAGGTTACTAAAATACAGAACAAGAAAATTTCCGATATCGGTTCATATACTAGTATACCCGAGATATAGCCTAAACCGAGTTTTTCATGAAAACAAATTTTTTTTGGTTAAAATCAGTTCTGGTAATAAAAGGAGGGTACTAAAATAGAGAAAATGAAAATTTTCGATATCGGCCCATATATACCCGAGATATAGCCTAAACCGATTTGTTCGTGAAAATGTCGCGTAAGCGAACTTAAGAATTTGTTTTGCTTAAAATCAGTTCTGGTAATATAACGAGGCTACCAAACAGAGAAAATTAAAATGTCCGATATCGGGACATATATACCCGAGATATAATCTAAACCGGTTGTTTCATGAAAAAAAAAATTTTTTTTGGATACAATCAGTTCTGATTATAAAACGAGGTTACTAAAATACATATAATGAAAATTTTCGATATCGGTCCATGTATACCCGAGATATAGAATAAACCGATTTTTCCATGAACACTTTTTTTTTTTGCTTAAAAGCAGTTCTCGTTATAAAAGAAGGTTACTAAAATACAGAAAATAGAAAATTCAGATCTCGGTCCCCATATAACTGAGATATAGCCTAAACCGATTTTCCATGAAAATTTCCATGAAAGATTTCTTTTTTGGAATGGTGACTATTAGGCATAAATATTTTTTTTTTGCCGGTATCGGTCCTTATATATCCGAGCATATTTGGTTCGAATTTGCGATATATACTGTATATATATGTGACTATCGTGAATTGTATTTTAGATTCGGCCCAGCCGAATATACTACTTTGTTAACTTATGCAGAGTTAAGTATTAGTTAGGCCCTTCAGGATTTATTCATGGCTAGAAGGATCATGAACAAAGTGATGCTAATTCGGATACCTTTTAGCTGACGAAGAAAATGGATAACTTTGTTAGAAACTCTTTTTTGTAGATACAAAAAAGGGTCGAATAAGATGGGGTAGTTCCAAGAAAAATTTATTGTTGTATAATATTCGAGAGATGGAGGAATTACATTGCATGAGATGGAGAAAATAAATAAGCAATAACAGAATTTGACGTTATTCCTCAATCTGACTATTCCTTGTGGAAAGTGACATAAGGTTTAAAAAGACTTACTACCTTTGCGAATTTCAAATGGACAACAGAGCAAGAACCGATTTTGTAAAGGAGATTTTATATATTGCTATAAATAATACAGCAATTCTGTTTTGTTGAGTGTCCGGTTACGAAAATTTTCACTGTATTTATGGTAGAAAAAGATTAACCAAAATATACGCATCTCCAAATTCAAGAAAACTAATAACAATTTTGATGGAGTTTTTTTCTGACTTTTCTTATGGTAGGTATAATGAATCTGTTCACCCTGTTTCCGCTTGACTTTGAGCTCTGGGACACCCTATATGTGGATTTAATTTAAGTTACAATATAAAAAAAGAATCAACTTAAAGGATTTTTTGGTTTGGGTGTTTCTAACTTTATTCTATGCGAACGATGTTTCGAAATTCAATTAAAATACAAAAGTTTTTGCGAACGAATAATAGTGACATAGACCAACCTAAATTGATTCGCATACATTTTCGTTCGATATCGGCGAGCAGGCTGTAATGATTTAAATATAGAATGGTTTCTATACAGTGCTTGTATAAAAATGGATTAATTGATATAATTCGTTAAAATATAAGCAGAAAAGGATAATTGTTAGTATACAGGGAACGTTGATATCTAAAATTTATTGGAAGCGAACGGCTCTACCAACTAAAAAAAAAATAAACTTCACTATTTTCAATATTGTTGTAAGCATTTAATGAATTTCAAATGTTTGATTATTAATATATTTTTTTTTTTTGAGATTCAATAAGTTTAAATTTAGAAAAAACAATATAAAAAATCTTAGTAAAAACAGTTGAAATATACCGCTTTCACACACGGAAATTTTACTTTGCAAAGTCTTGAGTTTGGTGGTGGCAAAGGAAAAGAGAATGCCTCTCTATTTCCTTGCTTCGTTCTTGCCACCATCAAACCCAAGACTTTACAAAGTAAACTTTTCACTTAACTTAAACTTACAATTTTTTTTACTTAGATTTTTTATATAGTTTTTTTCTAAGTGTGAAAACGATAATTCATGTTAAATATGTATATAAATATTGTTATTGTTATAACTTTTTTTTTTCTTTTTGTAAATACGTTCAAAATATCTTTGTTAGCAGCATGTGCATGTTTTTAAATAAATAATATCCCCACTGGTATAACAGAAACAATGAGTTCGTGAGTAAAATACGTATAAGCAGCAACGTGTTTCTAGCCTAATTGTGTGTTGGGTTGTCAGGCAACATTTGTGTGTGTTCATGTTTCTGACATAAAATTTTTCTTTTATTGCTAATGTTATCGTAAAATTTTCTATGTTCTTTTCATATTTGTTTATAGTCAATTTAACTCTGTATTGCAACCGTAACAAAAAGAAAAAAAAAATAAAAATTCAATGGTTTTAAATATATTATAAAATTGTGCGTAAGTTTATGCTCACATGCCATATACACAAATACATCTTGAACTTATAAACTACTAAATCGTACATAGTATATCATAAATTGAAGTCATAAAAATTAAATTAAATTAAAACATTGTATCAAAAACTGCAGTTAAACACTATAAGCATGAAGTTTGACTGAATGGAATAAATTTGAATGAGTTATAGGATTTTTCCCAAAGAAACTTGCAAATTTATTTGTACTTTTAGCTAGATTTTCAAGATATCTTCTTTAAATCAAAAAAGGGTTTGCATAAGTTACGCAGCTGTTGGGGTCAACACAACTAATCATTGTGTTTATTTAAAGCAAAATGGCCATAAACCCAACAACTTTCCTATCACCTGCAATTCGCCAAAACAAAACGTTTCACTTATATTATTACATTACTCTTTTGATTACAAAATGTATGCACTGATAATCAGCAAATAAGATTAATACTGTATTTAGATGTACAAGAGTTTGCATGTAAATGCCGAGTCACGCATAATTTATTCTACCTCATTTCTGATCATTTTCAACTAACTCCAATGTAACGATGGAGAAAATTGGCTCAATGAGTAATTGGATGACAGATATTTAATCAACCAGACAACATGTAGAGTAAAATCAATAAATGTATGTCACAAAAACAACGGATAGCTTTCAAAGTACCTACGTCCGTTAATATTTTTTCAACTTTCTTAAGATAATATATGTATGTTTTAACCTTAAAATGAATATTTATTAATATTTGTGAACTCTGAAATTCCCTCCCATTTATCACAAATGATTTTAAAAGTAGATTAGGTTAGGTTTAACAGGCTGTCGGCTATTGGAAGGCCAGTCCACTTTGGAATTAAGTGGTCCCGTTGCGTTACCTGCGTGTGGTATATATCGCAGTTGATCTACATATTTCTAGTCTTGTTCAACACCATTCCGATATTTCTGCCAAATCGTGCAGCAACGATGTGCACAAATATAAAGCCCTTATATAACAAAGAGCTGGACATCGACAGTGAAAGTGAAAGTGCTCAACACTCTCTACTACCTCCTCAACTCTGCAACTTCTACAGAACTCATTAAATGAAGATTTAGTCTTCTCACATGCGTCCTAGTGTAGCAATACCCCATCAGAACCAACACAGTAGAACACAACCTCCGTCGCGGCAAGCCCCTAAATATAATAGTTCTCCTATTATCATACCTGGGCCATGTCAGGTTTGATGTTCAAAAGCTGACTTCAATAGACAATCTAACCTGTGCTGTCTCTCCCCCGGGGGAACAGGTTTTGTCTTGGCGTATTCCTAACCAGGGCACTCTGTTTTTCGATAAATAAGGGTCCTTCTTGCCAAATAATTTTAACGTAACTGTTGTTAAAATAAACACCACAAAAATAGTTGGTGTTTAGTTAACGGTTATAAAAACAGCTGATTTAAAACTAAGGCAAATAGAGTTAAAAAGTGTTACAGAATGGCGTAAGCGCCAATGGTAGTGTTAATTTCTCTAAACGAATTTTATTGGCGTACAGGTGTTCTCAGTGTCCCTTTCATACAAGAATACTGCGATAGCCGCTTTGTCTGCCCTTGACTGGATATTCCGCTACCGGCGCAGTTGGATTCAAGTTAGATTCCGATATATTTTGTTCAACCCCCATTGCGGTTGCTAGAGCAAACAATGGAGTATTGTGTCTTCGAGTGAAGAGAATAAACTCCCTTTTCTGGGGAATAACACTTAAATCATAACTTTTTTTTAAAGGTTATTTATCAAACCTTTTAAAATTGGTTCAAAATTTTTAAGCACAAAGCTAAGAAATTTTATTTCAATATAGTCAGAAATGTTGGCTTTGAGTTACTCGAAAATACTAGATTTATCCCTGTTTACATTACACAACTTTTGTAATTTTTTTTAATTTCATTTTCGCTTATATTGTGAAATTTTTATCGCACCAATTTTTTATTGATGTATACTCGCACATGTGTAAAAAGATGAATGTAAGAGAAAAAATAAAAGCTCTCGACTGAAGGTTCTAAAAATTGCACATTTTTATACCCTTCACAAAAATGTAAAGGGTATTTATAAGTTTGTGATTCCGTTTGTAATTTCTACAGCTTTTTTTTGCGATCCTATAAAGTATATATATTCTGAATCAGAATTAATGGAAAAGTCGATTAAGCGATGTCCGTCTGTCCGTCTGTCCGCTGTTGAAATACCGTTTCTGAGAAAACCATTAGACTTAGAAACTTTTTTCTTTCACCATTCTTTTACCCCATCGATTCATGGGTTTGCTATTGAAATTCAGTAATATCGGTCCACGTATAGCTGAGATATATTCAAAATTCCGAAAAAAGCCATTTTTTTTGCAGTTTTGTATGAAAATTTTTGAAAACAAAAGTTGTTCGTTTTGCTTCAAACTTCACATACTTATTAAGCATGGTGACTAAAAGACAAAAAAATGTTTTTTTTTCAGATATCGGTTCATATATACCCGAGATATAGCCCAAATCGGATTTTTAATGAAAATGTCGCATAGGCGAAGCTAAATAACTTTTTTTTGCTCAAAAGCAGTTCTGGTAATAAAATTAGGTTACATAAATATGGAAAATAAAAATTTCAGATATCGGTCCATATATACCCGAGATATAGCCTAGACCGGGGTTTTCATGAAAATGCCGCGTAAGCGAACTTAAACAACTTTTTTGTGCTCAAAAGCAGTTCTGGTAATGAAATTAGGTTACATAAAAATGGAAAATAAAAATTTCCGATATCGGTCCATATGTACCCGGTCCATATGTAGACCAAATCGGGTTTTTCATGAAAATGTCGCGTAAGCGAACTTAAACAACTTTTTTTTGCTGGTAATAAAATAAGATTACATAAATATGGAAAATGAAAATTTCCGATATCGGTCCGTCCATATATACCCGAGATATAGCCTAAACTGCGGTTTTAATGAAAATGTCGTGTAAGTGAACTTAAACATCTTTTTTTGCTTTAAAACAGTTCTGGTAATAAAATGAGGTTATATAAATATGGAAAATGAACATTTCCGATATCGGTCCATATATACCCGAGATATAGCCCAAACCGGGTTTTTCATGAAAATGTCGCGTAAGCGAACTTAAACAACTTTTTTCACCTTAAAGCAGTTTTGGTAATAAAATAAGGTTATATAAATATGGAAAATTTAAATTTTCTATATCGGTTCATATATACCCAATATATAGCCTAACAGGTTTTTTGATGAAAATGCCGAGTAAACAACTTTTTTGTGCTCAAAAGCAGTTCTGGTGATGAAATAAGGTTATATAAATATGGAAAAAGAAAATATCCGATATCGGTCCATATATACTCGAGATATAGCCTGAACCGATTTTTCCAATAACATTTTTTTTTTGCTGAAAAGCAGTTCTTGTTATAAAAGAAGGTTACGAAAATAGAGAAAATTAAAATTTCAGATATCGGTCCATATATACCCGAGATATAGCCTAAATCGGGGTTTTCATGAAAATATCTCGTAAGCGAACTTAAACAATTTGTTGTGCTCAAAAGCAGTTCTGGTAATGATATAAGGTTATATAAATATGGAAAATTAAAATTTTCGATAGCGGTCCATATATACCCGAGATATAGCCTGAACCGATTTTTCAATTAAAAAAATTTTTTTTTTTTTTTGCTGAAAAGCAATTCTTGTTATAAAAGAAGGTTACTAAAATACAGAAAATAGAAAATTCCGATATCGGTTCATTTATAACCGAGCATATTCAGGTCACATTTTTAATATACTATACATATTCGTGACTATCGTGAAGGGTATTTTAGATTCGGCCCAGCCGAATATACTACACCCTTACTTGTTCAACCAAAAATTAATTTTTAAATACTTTTTTATTTTGCTTTTTATTTTTTTATTTCGACTCTTGTTTCTTCTTAATATAATGTTCAATTAATGTAATTGTTCAATCTTAATATCTTTTGGAAGTTTTTGGTTTTTAATTATCCGGCAATATTTCGCTTTCCTTTGGATAGCTTCTTTAGGCCAAATAATATTTATTTAGTTAATATTTTATTAATATTTAGTTATAATAGAAATTAAATAAATATTATTTGGCCTGAAGAAGCTATGCAAAGGAAAGCGAAATATTGCCGGATAATTAAAAACCCAAAAAAAAAAAAAACAAAAAACTTCCAAAAAAGACCTTAAGCTCGAACACTTACACATATTAATTTTTTTTATTTTAATATATAATTGACAATAAATTAACTATATTTTATTGAGCTCAATTATAGACAACAATACAACATTTTACGCTATTAAAAGTCGATGAGCAAAAACATTTGGAACGCGTAAATGTATAAAATGTATAAAAAACAAATGGGTAAATCCCTGGTGTTGAACGTGTCATTCGGTTGTGTTGAAAGCCAAAAAATTAAAAGTAGTTTCAGATTTGACTTAAACTTAAATTTCAGCTAATAGCAAACACTGTAATTTAAATTAAAGTTAATAGCAAATGGAATTTCTTATAAAACAAAAAATTTAAAAATAAGTAGTGGGTCGAACGTGACGAAAGTGGAAGCAGTTTTCGCGTTCGCACTTAGAAATGAATATTTCAGCGTTTCATACGCAATTTCCTGTTGCAATTTATTTCAGAGTTTTACCTAACCATGTTACTTTAAAATGTTGTGGTTTGACCAAAACGGCTCGTGTGTACTTCAAAATTTTGACAACTATTCGTAAATTCTACCAACAAAATACATGTTGATGTTTGTTGGTGTTGTATTTATTGTAATTCTGCCACTACCTGTATAAAGCTGCCTTGTGTGGTATTAATATCAAACGAAAAAAAAATTTGACAACAAATAGAAAAGTTTTTCAATTTATTTTTTTTTAATGAAAATGTGTAAAATTCTTTAAACTTTTTATTGAAATAAAAAGAAAACACATTAAATTTTAATTGTGAATAATTTTATTGCCTTTTGCAAGTTCAGTTTTAGCAAATGCAATCAGTTCACTTTAATATACACATGCGAGTTGAAGTCGCCAGTTTTAAGCGATATGCGTTTTCGAGAACACCTTTTGGATATCCAAAAATTTTTATAATTTAAAAAAAAAGTGGTTGCAAGAAATGAGAAATTGCATTTGTGCAGCACAGCCGCCTGATTATTAATTTTATTTGAAAAAACTATGGCTAAATTTATTTAATTAATAAAATTTCAGTATTTTTCTATTACACTATCGTAAAAAAATTATTTTTAATAACTTTTAATTTTTTGGCACCGGTGGACCTTTCTTGGATTTGCACAAACGTCAAAAGAAAAATTCAGCTCTGTACACATGAAATAAATGAATTGCACGAGTACAGGCTTATGCGTACCCCATTCAATTCCTCTCTCTCTCTCTCTCTTCTCACCAACTAAAGTAAGAATAGCAGCGACAAAAGTTGTACAATGTAAACTGGGACGTTGAGCAGACAAAACTATTATGCATGTTGTGGCAAATACAAATCGCCTAAAATTAGCGTTTTCAAATCGAAAAAGTAAAAGTTGTGGTTTTTGGATTTAAAATCGCCAAAAGGTGTTCCAATAACCTTATACCACTTAATTCAATATGTTTTCTTTTTATTTTAATAGAAATTTAGAAGCATTAAACACATTTTCAAATAAAATCCCTATTTAAACTATCTATTGACAATTAGTTTTCATCTTATATAACTTATGCTAATGTATAACAAATGTCGATAAAATAAGCCTTTTTTAGAACATCCAAAAATGAATTTATCATTTCTCAGAACCCCTTGCAATTTTAGAGCGCTCGTTTCCCAGAACATGGCTGTGTATTGGAATGAAAGTACTGCTTTTTATTGAGATATAAGTTTCAAAGATTCAAAACTAAAAAGTTTACGTTGTGTCTATGTGATAGAAAAACAAAAAATAATCAGATTGACAAAACGTCAATTAAAAATTCTATAAATGTTAACTTTATTTACTGCAAATGAACTTCAATTTTGCATTAAAATTCTCCTCTTAAAATTCTTCAATTTTTTTTTTACTCACTCCCAACACTAAAAGGCAAATGAAGTGAAACAAAATGTTTAAGCACACGTCTATTAAATGTTTTTCCCAGCTGTTGATGTCACCAACAATAAATATTTATTTCCTCGTATTCAAACAACATGTGATGAACAGAAGGATAAAAGGCACTTTGAAAAAAGTTTTCATAGCACGTTGCACTTATTGTGTATTTAAATGCAACATTTGCTGTAATAACTCTGTACGTGTTTTTATATATATCACAGTTTGTTATGTATAAAGAACCAAACAGTGGGACAAGTGCTACCTACAAGAAACACAAATTTCGTTACTTTTTTCTATATGCTAAAGAACATATCGTTGGTCTTACGTGGAAAGGCCCTAATTCGCATTTTGCCTAAATGAGCTCTTTTCGGGATTCTACTACGTTTCCCACAAGCACACAGTGTAACAGTGATTTAATTATATAATTTCATACATAACGCTTTTACAAGCAATTAAGCAAAAAAATTTACTTTTAGATGTACCTATTTATATAGTTTTCATTAAATATTATTTACAAAATAATTTTATCCTAATACTATTTGATCTTCTTTTACGTTGAATTAATTAAATTTTTGCAGCTTAAGATCTTGTGTTGTTTTTTTAATATCTATAAAACACAACACAAGATCTTAAGCTTCAAAAGTTCAAATAATTTATTTACAAAATAACTACATCTGATTTTCTTATTTCAAAAGTAACATTGTTGCTATGATACTAAGATTTATTTATTTTTTATTATTATTCATTCCCCTGTTTTTCATGTCATATATTCAGTCCTCAAATTTGATCTAAGTATAAGTACAAAAATCTTAATATTAGGGGGGGGGGGGGAACAAGTAAGAGTGTAGTATATTCGGCTGTGGAGAATCTTAAATACCCTTCACAATAGTCACGTATATATACAGTATATATTACAAAATTGAACTAAATATGCTCGGATATATATGGACCGAATTCACGGGAAAAAATATTTTTGCAATCACCGTTCCAAAAAGGAAATATTTCAATGAAAAATCGGTTAGACTATGTGTCGTGTATATATAGACCGATAACGGAAATTTAAATTTTCTCTATTTGGTAACCTATTATTAGAACTTTTTTTAAGCAAAAAAATTTTTATGTTCTCTTACCCGACATTTTCGTGAAAAAACCGGTTTAGGCTATATCTCGGGTATATATGAACCGATACCGGAATTTTTCATTTTCGGTATTTTAGTAACCTTCTTTTATAATCAAAACTGCTAGCTTTTAAGCAAAAAATAAAAATAAAAAATAAATATATGGAAAACTGCTTTAGGCTATATCTCGGGTATACGAGTATATGGCTCTATGGTATCTAGGCTATATCTCTGGTATACATATATGGACCGATATCTCAATTTTAGTAACCCCCTTTTATTACCAGAACTGATTTTAAGCAAAACAAACATATATATTTTTTAATGAAAAATTCGGTTTAGGCTATATCTCGGGTATACGAGTATATGGACCGCTATAGGAAACTTTCATGTCCTGTATTTTAGCAACCTCCTTTTATAACCAGAACAAGCAAAAATGTTGTTTAAGTTCGCTTACGCGACATATTCTTGAAAAATCGGTCTTGGCTATATCTTGGGTATATATGGATCGATATCAAACGTTTTAATTTTCTGTATATAAGTAACCTCCTTTCATTACCAGAACTAATTTTAGGCAAAAAAAATGTTAAGTTTGCTTACGCGACATTTTCATTTAAAAATCAGTTTAGGATATATCTCGGGTATATATGGACCGATATCGGGAACTTCTTTTTTTGAAGTTTAAATTTTTTTCCACAGTTTTCATACATAATTGCAAAAAATAATGGCTTTTTTCGGAATGTTGGATATATCTCAGCTTTATTTTACTAAATTTCAATAGCCAACCTATGAATCGATGGGGTAAAAGAATGGTGAAAGAAAAAAGTTTCTAAGTCGAATGGTTTTCTCAGACACGGTATTTCAACAGCCGATAGACGGAATCAGAAACTAGTATATACCCATTACATATTTGTGAAGGGTATAAAAAAGGTTATTTAAAAAATTGGAGTTATTGATTGTGCGGATTTGTTAATCACGAGATCGCAGTGGTCGAGTGAGCATTGCCCGTTCGCTGTGGTGACTTTTTTAAAGTAGTCTTGCCGAAAACCAGGTTTGAACTTGTGCCAGACAAATATCATCATTTAACTTAAATTATTTAAATTTTTTGCAACGTAAGGTCTTATATTGTTTTTTTTATAAAAAAAGTAACGAATTTATTATTTTTATATTACAGTTTGTTAGCATCATCAGGAAAATTAACAAAAAATGCTAACAAACTGTTAGCGAAATATCGAAATAGAAATAAAAAATCTCTTACTTTTTTATAAAAAAAAAACAATACAAGATCTTAAGCTGCAAAAATTTTAATAATTTAACATAAAAGAAGATCAAGTAATATTAGGATAAAATCATCATTTAACATTAGTAATGGTTTTTACTTAATTGCTCGTCGATAATTTTGTCCAAAGCAAGGACTCCCGAAAACATTGAACTGGTTGAAAACAGTCCACGACTTTCAATGCGGAAGAGAGCAGGTTCACTGTTACTTCCAAAAGCAATTATTCATGAAGTTTTAAAAAAGAATCTGAAGTTCCATCCTTTTAAAATTCAAATCCTTCAAGAACTGAAAAAAAGTAACTTTGATTTACGCAAAAATGTTTGTAAAACGATGCTGGAGCGTTTTCGCACCGCAAATTGTATTTTTTGGAGCAACGAGGCTCATTTTCACTTAAACGGTCTCCAAGAACACGTAACCCTCAATTAAACCATCAAAAACCATTGAATTTCCCCAGGGTAAGTGTTTGGTGTACCTTATCCAAGCATGAGATAATTAGGCCTTTTTTTTGAAAATTCCCACGGCCAGCTGACGAGTGTCAACGGTGAAAATTATGTACAGAATTCTTTTTGCTAAGCCTACTGAACATTCATCGTACTTTTCACACACGTGGTTGCAATATGGATGGTTTCAACATGGATGGATGGGGCGCCAACACAAACAGTCAGAGCTTCGGTGAATTTGCCGTCGCTTTTGAGACATGTCATGGCCACCAAAGTCGCCCGATCGAATTTCCATGGATTTTTTTTTTATGGGGATACCTCCAAGAAAGGTTTTGTGACGGCAATTTCTTGAGGCCTTAAAAGAAAATATTCGTTGAGAAATCAACCCAATTAACCCAAGTTTACTGCAGCATGTGGCGCACAATACAAGGCTTTGTTTTGAAAGGTGTGTTCAACTTAACGAAAGGCATCTATTACATACATACTCTCTAAAAAATAAAATAATTATTTTCATTCTAGTGTTGGTCTTAATAAAACGTTGTGTCAATTATTACGTTTTTAATTTAAGTTGAAAAATATAAACCTGCTACCAAACACCCTGTATAAAGTTAAAACAGGTCTATCAAAACACTCTCAGTTTTTAGATTGAGCTTCTAAGCAAATACAGTAAATAACGCTTATATGTAATATTTGATAAACATGTACTAGTTTTACTGCATTCTAGCCCATTGTGCACTGTAATAAATCAATGCTCACAATAAGTTTTTGCTAGTTTTACTCGAAGCAACAATGTCTTTAAACTATCGATACGACTTTGCGACCATAGATAGATTTTGCTCTATTCCCTTTTACACTCCTAACATTATACTCATACATACTCGTACATACATCAAATTCTACATAACGTTGTCTGTAAAACAAATATAGTAAAAAATTACTGCCGTTTAATGACAATATTATAAAAGCTAAACACATTACTGGGACATCAAAAGGAGTTAGGAAACCAAAATCACTCACAATAACAAAAGAAAATAAAAGATTTCATTCCCAGAATGCAAGTCAAAAAAAAAATAACAAGGTTTTCTATTACATCCTTTCGAGCAACTCATGACTAACAGTTATAACTTTCTTTATCTCTATACTTTTGTGTACTATAGAAAGCAATTTTATATTAAGTTAACGAGAAACTTGAAATTGTACTTTCTTTTTTTGATTAAGGTTGAGCCTGTTTTTGGGACGTGGATGTGTCAGTTCAAAGTTATTCCCAGTGTAGACAATGATAGCCTTAATAAGATTTTTATTACATTCTGCAAGTCTTACTTGTTTGAATTCCTCTTATGACATTTTCTTTTCCAACGAAAATGTTGCAATTATTCTACCCTTTACCTTTTTTCATGTTCTTTTCTAAAGAATTGACAACAGTATAAATAAAAAAAAAGTGTTCTCTTCTAAATATGCTGCATGAAAAAGGGCAACATGTGAAGTATATTTTGCCCTCAACTTCAAGTACAGGGTGACACATTGCCGTTTTTATTACACTACATGCTGCATTATAGTGACTTATTTACAATATGTTTTATATTGAAATTATTTTCGTTTTCATAATTTATTGATAAGTATTTAAAAAACAAACACAAAAAGAGGAAAATTGGGCTGCAATATCCCAGTTGGCCATGTCTTGAAGACCTCCTCGACGACGTGTGAACGACCGCAGAAAATCTTTAACGACGCGTAGGCGACAGCCTAAGCAACCCGTTAGCGGGTTTCAAAATGTGAGCGACATTATCGCTCAGAACGTCGTTGACGATTATATGGGTGACAGCATCACTTATTATGTCATTCATATGGAGGAAATGTCCCACGTATTTCCCCTTTAAAATAAGAGAAAATTTAATTAATTTATATTTTTTAATATATAATGAAATTAAAAGTATGAGCCGAAATGAACGTAAACATAAATAGTAGTGTGTTTTTGGCCAACTGGTTTTGTACGATATTTTTGTGAATCTTACAGGCAATTTACCAATTTCGAATGAAAATGAATGCGAAAGAAAGCTACTCACTCACATTCGAATCAATTTGGGTTTGTCTATGTCACGAATATTCGTTCGCATGTACTTATGTATTTCATTGAGTTTTGACAGATCATTCGCATAAAAAAAAGTTAGACGAACCCAAATCAATTTTCTTTCGCTTAGATTGCGAACGCCAGCACGATGTCGAAATTGGTAAACTGGCTGTTAGTTCTTTTTTAAATTTTCCAATGTAAATTAAAACAAGATTATTTACATTTCTTTCCAACGTTTAATTTTTCTTGACGTAGATTTTTTCTTGACTTCTTCAGGGGGATCTGTATAATAAATATTATTAAAAACAATACATTATAAACAATATGCTTACATTTTTTCCACTATTACTGTAATTTTAATTTACCTAAGTTGTGTGGATAATAACAGAAGTATCACATATACATATTTGTACAACTACAAATACATTAAAACGATACAGATATATAAAAATGTATTTTTGAAGCGATGCAATATTGAGAGCCGTTGTTTTAAAAATTCTTTAAAAGTTGTTCCCTTCATTTTGTTGGATTCTCTAATAAAAGCAAGATATTTCACGTTTTACGACAAAATGTATGCAATGGTCGTGTATGTTGTCCTCAATAAACTCTTTTTCGCTGCACCCAGTTGTCGCTTGTCGTTTTGTCGTCAAATTGGTTTGGAATACGACAAAACTCATGCAAATTGAGGACAACATAAGTGTCCTCAATGAGTCTTATTCTGGACAAATTTAAGGTACGAGTATTATCGCTTAAAAAGTCGCCAGCAAAATACACGCTTTTCTTACTTAAGTTGTTCATAAATAATTTATAGGCGACAAACTCTAAAACATCGCTGACGACATTTGCGTCTCTGAGCATTCAGAAAACTGGTATTACTAATATTTATGTATGTGTTTTAATTTAGTAATGCCGCCATTTGTTATTTCTACACAGCAAGTTTCGGTATAAAAGCATTTTAAACTTGAAACGCCAATTGCATTTTATTATTTTATAATGGGTGATTTTATAAGAACTATCGGAAATTAAAAAAAAAAAAACACATAAAATTCAGAAAAATGCATGAAATATTTATTTGGATCGATAGTTGGGTCGATATAATTTAATGTTTCATGCAAATGTTGGCCGCGGCTGCGCCTCAAATGGTCCATCCGCTTAGTCTAATTTTGGCATACTCTTTCCAACATTTCGGCCGGTATCTCACGAATAATGTTGGCAATGTTGGCTTTCAGTGCGTCAATCGAAGCAGGCTTGTCGCTATAGACATTAGCCTTAACATAGCCCCACAAAAAATAGTCTAGAGGCGTTAAATCGCACGATCTGGGCGGCCAATTGACTGGTCCCAAGCGTGAAATAAACTGTTCACCGAACTCGCCTCTCAATTGGTCCATTGTTTCGCGTGCAGTGTGGCATGTGGCACCGTTTTGTTGAAACCACATGTCATGCAAGTCAAGCTCTTCCATTTTGGGCAAAAAAAAGTTGGTTATCATCGCACGGTAGCGCTCCCCATTCACAGTAACGTTGTGATTCGCATCATCTTTGAAGAAATACGGCCCAATGATGCCGCCAGCCCATAATCCGCACCAAACGGTTGTTTTTTGTGGATGCATTGGTAGCTCTTGCAATGCTTCTGGCTGCTCTTCACTCCAAATATGGCAGTTTTGCTTGTTCACGTATCCATTCAACCAGAAATGAGCCTCGTCGCTGAACACAATTCTTCGATAAAAAAGTGGATCTTCATCTAACTTTTCAAGAGCCCATTCACCAAAAATTTGGCGTTGTGGTAGGTCATTTGGCTTCAATTCTTGCACCAGCTGTATCTTATAAGGCTTCACACCCAAATCCTTCCGCAAAATTTTCCACGTAGTGGAGTAACAGAGGCCCAATTGCTGCGAACGGCGCCGAATCGATAATTCACGTTCATCACCAACACTGGCCGATACGGCTGCGATATTTTCTTCACTTCACACTCTACGTAAGCGTGTTGGTGGTTTAATGTCCAACAATGTAAATTTGGTGCGAAATTTTTTTACAATAGCCCGAATAGAAGCCTCAGTAGGTCGATTAAACTGACCATAAAATGGAAGAAGCGCGCGATGAACTTTCTTAACAGAGCACGCATTTTGGTAATAAAATTCAATAATTTGCAAGCGTTGTTCGTTTGTAAGACGATTCATGATTAAATTATAGACCAAACTGAAGATGTTTGACAGTGACACAAGATGCAAAACGTGCGTGAGCTGTCAAAACTAGTGTTGCCAAAAAGATAATAGCAAAAAAATCACTCGTTATAATATTTTGTGGTATTTTGTAAACGAAAAATATGTAACAGTGTTTTAAAATCAGCTTGGCATTTAAAAATGACAAGTGACATTTTCATTTTTAGAAAAGAAAACGAAATGATTTTCGATTGAAAGTATTCGTATATATACATTTGCATTAGAATATTAAAATAAAAGGAATGTCAAGTACAAGCAGGTTTCATAAAACGTAGTCAGCTCAGCATAAATGCTCTCAATATGTGAATTGTGAATGTCCAGAAGTAGAATGATACAGTCAGTAAATATTTCGCGTAAAAGAGCCATTGTTTTGTCAGCTGTGTGATAAGTGGCCTCGTTCTGTTCAAACCAGATATCTTGCAATTGGGGGCATAAAAAGTTCGTTATCATCTCACGATAGCGAACATCATTCACAGTAACTGTCTGACCGGCCTCATTTTAGAAAAAATGTTGCTGCCAGCCATTAAACTTCACCAAACAGTGCATCGTTTTTTGGACAATCACTCTTGGGTTATCATTCGCCCAAATGCGGCAATTCTGTTTATTGACGAATTCACTGAGATGAAAATTGATCATCCACTGTTGCTATTTCTTGTCACTCTTCTGACCATTGTCGTGGCTTGGAATTATCAAGATGCTTTAGTTCTTTAGTGAATTGCACCTTGTAAGCGTGTAAATGCAAGTCTTTATGCAGAATGTAATTGTTGGCCACTACGACGAGTTGAAGTAGACGGCGCTTCAGCTACACTAACGCCAACAGCAGCAATATTTTGTGCAGAACGCGTGCGCTGTTCCAACAGACCGGGTTTGCTCAAATTTTTGAAAAATTTTTCCGATTGTACGCACATTTGGACGATTGAATTGGCCATAAAAATCACTAAGTGTTCGATTGTGTATTTTTACATGGTTCAAATTGAATTAGTCTAAAATTGAGAAATGTCAAATGAAATGCAAAAAAAAACTTGACGCTTCGGTGTGGTTGACATTCAACATCGGCCCTTAATATATAACAAAGTTTTGGCAAATACCGTGCACTTAGGTACTTTGGGTATTACCTTCAGACGGACGTATTCAAGAAAAAGACGGATGGGATATCTGCTTCGCATTGTGGCTGCGGATGAAAAAAATGGTTTATTACGATAATGCCAAGCACAGAAAATCATGGGGATATCACGGCCAAGCTTCCACGTCGATGGCCATACCGGTTCCAAGGTCGAACAGCTCGGCGTAGTATGTTATAAGTTGTTAAAACCGACTAAAACAATCACAAATAATCGTTATTGAATGTAATTAATTCCTTTGAGCCGATCGTTGAGAGACAAATGGCCGCAATGCAACGAGAGACTGAATAAAGTAATATTACAGCATGACAATCCTGCAAAATTGGTCAAGACGTACTTGGAAACATTGAAATATGGAAGTGCTTCCCCACTCGCTCTTTTTTCCAGACGTTGTTCCCCTGGACTAAGCACTTCCGGTCTTATGAAGAAATAAAAGATTGGATCAACTTGTATATCGATACAAAAGATGGCCAGTTTTCTCAATGCGAGATTTCTACGCTGCGCAAAAGATGGAAGAAAGTAGTAGCTAGCGATGGTCACTACTTGGAATCATAAATGTATAGCAAGTTTTCTACAATAAAGCCTCGAATTTCAGAAATAACGGTGGAAGCAAAGTTGTGCACAAAATTGTGTAAGATTTTTAACTACACATGTAACCCAATTTTGAATAGATGTTTACGCAAAGACCACATTTTATAAACAAACTTACAATAGTCCGTGTAAACATAAAATCAAGCTGCGAGACATTCGAAAAGTTTTTCAACATTTTCGATGATAATATATATATATATATACTGAACTTACAAGTTATAATCCACACTGTAAAGTTGTTAACATGTACAATATATTATTTGAAAAATGTTAAAAATTCAGCTGCATTGCCTTAATGCCTCCAGTTAGCAACTGCCATTTATAGAAAACAAAAACTTATTTATCAAGATGTTACAGTACAAGGTACGTGTGCTCGAAGACAGAGAGTTCTCTGCCGCAAGCAACAAAATAAACAAATAACTTCCGCTTAGAAAAGTGGAGACAAACAAGAAAAACATCAAATAAAACAGTTTAAAATTTTGTGCATGACTGCTTTCAATTGAAAATTTAAAAGACATGTGTTATATTTTTATCTTGAATAAATTTAGTAGCCATTTTCTGGTTTTTTGCAGCAATTGTTCTGTTAGTACAATATTTGGTGTTGCATATCAAATACAGGGTGTCCGCTGGGAAGGTATACTACTTGCAGTAATTCCATTCACTTCTACGACAGGGGTTACAAGAGTTTCTCATCGTTACATGTAGTGGTTGTCCGCTGAGAAGGTATACTACTTGCAGTAATTCCATTGTCCATCCTGGCTGTATATGCGAGGTGACACTTGCTTGTGTGATACCATATATTAATCAATTCCAAAGCGTACAATTGTGGCGCTAAAAATTTTTCAATGATATCACGATATCGCCCTTCATTCCCAGCTGCCGTTACGCCGTTTTAATTTTCAAAGAAGTACTCGTAAGGTCCAATGATTCCGCATGACCAAGTTGCACACCAAACTGTCACTTTTAATGGATGCAAAGGTGATTGTTGAATAAATTGAGGGGTTTCCGTTGCCAGAAACCGACTATTCTGTTTATTCACATATCTATTCAAATGAAAAAGTGCTTTTTTCATGAACGTCAGGGTTGTCATGGGAGCTGTAACATCCTATTGGTATATGTAAGGCGGCGTAATTGGTTTTGTGGAATAAGCTTTGCAAAACCTTGTGCAAAATTGTGGCCAAAGTTGTTCTTGGAAAACCAACCTCATGAGCGCGGCATCTAATTGAGGCTGAGGAATTGTTTTGAACACTTTCTTGAGCAGCAGTAATGTCTTCAGCTGATCTTGCAATACGTGATGGACCATGCTTGTGCCTATCACCCATACACCCGCTTTCTTCGAGAAATCATTTGATAAAATGTTTTAACGATTAAAACAACTTAGTTTATCAAATATTAGCCAACTTCACCCAAATCCTCTTGCGCGCAACATATTTAATTTTGGCGTTCACACTCGGTTGAGTAGAAGGGATACCCTTGCTATCATCAGATTGTTAAATAGGTGATTTTACCTATACTGCTCGCCCAAAATAAGACATTTTTGTCTAGCATTGGCTGGGCTTAGTTAATTTTTTGTATTATTATTACGATTTGTATATTTATTGTTATAGGCTTTTCACACTGACCAACATCTTCATGAAACGCATGAAAGATGTTGAAAACGTGGAGCACTGTTTGCTCACATCTAACATTTACTATCAATCAAAAATATTATTTTTTCAATTTTCGAACAATTTAACAAAAGCACGCAAAATTTTTTGGAAAAAAATTAATTTGAAAAGCAAAACGAGGACTATAAAATGTATGTACATAAGTATGTCTATAAAAATGAAATGTAGAGCATATAAACAAAATATAGCAAAAACATAGCAAACATTATTACAGAAAAAAAAAATAAGAAAGCAAACACTCATGCAAACAATTGACAGATGATAAATAAATTATGATTTTTTTTTAATTTTTTCAAAATAAATTATGTTTTTTCAGTGATGCTACAATAATAATCATTATTGTTTCCACTTCCACTGTTCCACTTTGATGACACTGAAATAATCTAAAGATGTTGAATGGAACAAAATGAGATAGGAACATTTTACTCGTATAAAGATGTTGAAAAATGTTGACTTTTTTTTTCTTATGAGAAGATGTTATCATCTTCAAAATTTTATGGTAGATGTTAGATGTTTTTCGGTGGAAAATGCCTATCAGTATTGTTAGTTGTGAAGATCCAATAAATAAATAACAGCTAAAAAAATCGTATGACATTTCTCAATTTCACAATATTTCAATTTGAACTGTGGAAAGACTTACAATCAAACAACGCGTTATAGTGAAGGGCCAATGTAAGCGGCTTGCGGTAACGAGCGGCAACCACCTGTTCTATTTGCCGCTTGAGTTTATTTGTTGTAGGCAAATGAACGCGGCTAATTGCGGAAAAATTTGTGCTTCGAAGATTAAACAAAAAAACATTTTGATTTTTTAAAGCCAAAATAAATAAACAATTCAATTGTTGAAATTTCAAAACCGAAAATTAATTTCTGTCTTCTATTTTTTTCCCTTTAGTTTTTGGTTTGACAAATTGAAGCGGCAAAACAAAAAGTCAAACTGAATTCAACATTGCCGCTCGGCAAGGTGCATTAACCAAGTGGCATCACTAGCGCAGGTGACAATTTTTTATTTAAAACGACCGGTAGTGCCAAAGGTTGTTTATGTTTACACAAATTGAAGTGAAAAATAAAGATATTTTAATCGTGCAAAAAAAAGAAAGGACAAGTGAAAAAGTGCAAGAAAAACAATAAAGAAGTTTTCAAATATAATTTAATTGCGTAGAAGCTGTTTATGTTTATACAAAGTGAAGTGAAAAAATAGTATTTAAATTTTTTTTTTTAAAATTAAAATAATATTTAAAATTGAGAATGTGCAAAAGAAATAATAAAAAAGATTTCAAAAATATTTTAATTCCTTAATATGCGTTGCTGTCTGCTATGTAAAAAGAAAAATTCTACTGCTTATTGACTTTCCTTGCTTCAAAAATAATTTAATTACTTAAAATGCGTTAAAAACAATTTATGAAAATAATAATACACAATTAAATTTCTTTATATACATTTTTTTTTCTTCATTTTCCTCTGTTTTGTAAACATGTTTTTGACATTATGGTGGAATTTTTAAACAAACAAAATATAATGTATCTAGTGCAGCAACTCTAATGCTGCCATCTTATAATTGCACCATGCCGCTCGGCCTCCTTTAACGGCATTGCCAAATTAAATTCAATTCAATATGTTGAAATTTATGTACGAATATTTTTATAAAAAATATAATTTTTTGTAAACGGGCCACATTGTTGCCGCCCGCTGGCGCATGTCGCTTACATTGGCCTTTCACTATTAAATTTATTTAGGCTTATTATGAAAATGGGTATTTAAATAAAAAAGCATATGGTGCACTTCGTGATTTTTCAGTTTGAAAATGCCTGTGCATGTTTATGCAGCTCATTCTGCAGAAAATATTTCTGCAGTTTGCGATAGTGTGGCTGAACAGTCGTCCACCTCAACTCGTGTTCGTGCCCAACAATTGCATCCCTCACGCTCGTCATTGATGACACATTATGCATTAAGACTTGCATTTACACACTAACAAGATGCAATTGACTCAAGAACTGAAACGTCCTGACTAATCCAAGCGTCAGAATGGTGGCAAGAAATGGCAACAGTCGATGATAAATTTTCGAAGAAAATCATCTTTAGTGATGAGGCACGTCAGTGGATTCGTAAATAAGCAGAATTGCTGCATTTGGGTGAATGATAATCCAAGAGTGATTGTGGAAAAACTAATCCACCCACAAAAAATGGTTTATGGTCCACAATTAAATGAAATCTTATCAGACCATTACAGAATACATTACTTATTAACGGTCGTATTCATAAAAAATATTGTATGTTTATTAAAACTTATTTGACAAATATTCTATAGACATATTTTTCCTATAGAAATTTGTCAAATAACAGTTTAATAAGCAAACAACTGCCGAATTCACAAACTCAGTCATATCGTTTATCGATGTATACGGCGGGTCAGTAGAGACTTTTGCCCAGCGTTTATTGAGTCCTAATATGGAACGTGCTTTATTTACTATCAATGTTATAAGCTGAATAAAATTCTGTTTTGTATCCAAAAATACTCGTATTCCCAGATCATCGCGCTACATTTTGCCCAAAATGATGCCATTCAGGCAGTTTCTTTGAATGGTATTCGCTATAATGAGGCGATAACGAACTTTTTATAGCGCGAATTGGAAAATTGGATGTTGGCGGTATGCGGTTGCAACAGGACGGTGCCATTTGCCATACAGTTAACAAAACAATGGCTCTTTGGAGCACCAAATTCAATGGCCGTGTTATCTCAAGTGATGATGATGACAATTGGCTGCCAAGATCCTGTGATTTGACAAAGTTTGATTTCTTTCTTTAGAGCTATTTGCAACAAAAGATGTACTTCGCTAATCCAGCAACAATTCAAGAGCTAAAGGATGAGATAATTCAGCACGTTATCAGCATAGAGCCTCACTTGTGCCTCAGCGTCATCGAAAATTTGAACCATCAGATGGAGGAAATTTTGAACCATCAATAAACAGAATTTTCGCATATGGGCAAATGATGATAATCCAAGGGTGATATACGAAAAACTAATGCACTAACAAAGAGCAACTGTTTGGTGCAGTTTATGGGCTGGCGGCAATGTCGTGGTGGCGATGTCAATTGGTCTTCAAGATAATTTGATTTCACACTGTTGGACTTCTTTCTTTAGGGTTGTTTCAAAGATGATCCAGCAATAATTCAACAAATAAAGGATTGAGTAATTCGGCACATTAACGGCATAGAACCTCAATTATGCCTCAGCGTCATCGAAAATTCGGACATTGAGTCGATATTTAGTTCTATGCGTATTTGAACTATACCAATATTATCATGATAAAAAAAAAAACGGTAATAATTCCTAAACAATTTGTGTTTTATTCAAAAACAACATCGGCCCTTAAAATTTAACCACCCTTAAGTACATTCTCCCGGCAGATCTCGTTTATAAATTGGCGCTCGTAATCTTCAGCGAACGATAATTTGCAACATTATGGGACTCAAATTTAAGACCAGCCTATTCAAACTAGCTTAAGTCAGCTTATTCTTATTCTAATATATTTAATGCAGAAAAAATACAATAACAGTTTTCCCTATTTCATCCCTTTTAATTCATATTTTTCTATTAAAAAAATAAACTTAAGAAATCCTTATTAAAAATAATAAAGGGAGATGTGTATACGAGTATACTTTGAGTATTACGTGCCCAAAAGTATTTAATACGAGTAAGTTGCTCAAGCACTTGGCAGACTGCGTTCGGATTTGTCAATAGCTTAATAGCATTTTCTTTCCACGAAAAGCTTTTATTTATCTAAGAAAATTACAAAATCACTAGCACAAACTGCTTGTGTTTTCTTCACATTAACCCCAAATAGTTAACACAACGAGGGGGCGTTAGGGGGATCAAACAATGATTGTTTTGCTTTTATTTAGTGTTTATAAATAAAACACGCATATTTATTTACGCCAGTTAGCAATAATACGCTTTGTACAAACCCACAAAAGCATTTCAAAATATTGTTACAGCAGCATTAGTGAGCGCTCTGCGGTGTTTTGTGTTGCGTTGCAGCCAGCGTGTAATAATATAGTTTTAGTTTGCCTTAAGTATTATATTGATTACAATCGTATAATACCATTGTTAGCTCGTACAACTTTTGAAATATGACTACATACAATAAAAGCATTTATACTTATTTTTCAACGCCAATAATCTTTATTCAACTGAATAATTGAATAAATATTTCTAACATATGTAATACGTACTCGTATGATAAGTTCATTGACAATAATTTCGTTCTAGCAGAGTTATTTTTCTTCTTAGGAAGCACAAAACTGTACGAGTATAGTGTGTTCGTTAATTAAAAGCTAAAATTAATAATGCTATATTTACACCAGCACAAAATCTAGTAGATTTGAATTCAAATCTACAACGAAATCTATATCGTTTACACCACCGTTTTTTGACATTAGACAAAACAATTTTATAGCCTATTTACACCAAAGCGAAATCTGCTCATTCGAGATTTCAAGCCAAATCTAGTAGATTTTGAGAAGACTTCCCATACAAAAGGAAATCTACTTTATGAGTAGATTTCGACGAAATCTCCTGAAATCTACTCAGTACTAAGCGATGCAACTGTAATTTCTTGCAAAAAGTACTTAAACATACTACGCTGCAACAAAAATTGCACTATAATGTGGTGTTTGCAGTCTCTGGGCACAAAAAATATACACTTTAATGCTGGTGTATTCAGTCTCTGATAATATTGTAAATATTATCAAACCCGCATGCATAAATTATTTTTGAGCAAATGAAATCTTGCTAGATGTCAAAAAACGGTGGTGTAAACGATATAGATTTCAATTTAAATCTACTAGATTTTGAGTTGGTGTAAATGCGCTATTATTAGAGATTGGGTCTGTATATCTTTGTTGCAGCGTAATATTTTAAAGTAATTTTTGAACAAAATCAGAGTTGCATCGCTTTGTATTAAGTATATTTCAAGAGATTTCGCCGATATCTAGTCATAAAGTGCACCTCTGTGCATCATCGTACTCAAGGCGAATTCATTACTCGTACTAGGTGAACTTGACAGCTCAGGTGATAATTTTTTGCTTGCCGCGTTTTTTTCAATGAGACTGTCCAAATTTTTTCTTTCGTTTACAAACATTTTCGCGCCATTTTAATCTGAAGTTTTTTTCTGTATGATTTAGTGAAGTTTCAAGAAATTTTTGTGAATTTAAGAGTGCAAAACCATTATAATCTGTGATTTTAATTACAAAAAATTATAAAAACTTGTATTTAACGTTTATGTACAATTTTTTCTTAGCTGAACAATCTTAGGCGAATTTAAATTTCGATATTCTCAAAATGCAATAACAAAATACATAGTATTGAATTCGCCTTCCCGCTTGCACTCACCTGTAAAAATTGGCTTTATCGTATTTATTTCTTAACAGTGCAACCTAAATTCGGGCGCAAAGCGCAACGTAATTTAACGCTTTGATTTTACGCTATAGTAAGTAACTTAAATTAGAGCGTTAAGGTTGTGCCATAAACCGTATTGCTTCACAAATTTGTTTAATAAAAATCACTATATAGAAATAATAAAAAGTGTTAAAGTCGCTAATTTATTCTGAAAGCACCTAAAGTGTGATTACTAATGGCCGCAGAAAATGAGTAATGTTTGCATTGAAGCGAACTTTACTGAGACGCCGTAAAGCATTCTCTCTTGTGCTTTGGCAAAATTGGATTTTATATTTGCAATATAATATATTTTGCGGTATAATATATTTGGTATGTGCATCAGAATTTTTGGCAGATAAATTACGCTGGACGTGCTAATTTAGGTTGAACAGTATGTGCGGTCAGACTTGTCGTTGGTGTTTGGCGTTCGAGAGTTTTGCGTCTCGCTCTCATTGGTTAACTGCCAACTAACTGTATTATTTTACAGTTTTTTTTTTTAAGTATTTCGTTGTTAAGCACCAGGCAACAGCCCACAGCGCTGCAAAAATTGCTGTTTACACCATCGTTGGCATAAGGTCTTCGTTATTCCGCCCATGCTGTGCATCCTATACCTTACAAATTTATTTGCAACTGTATAGTTACAAATACAATACAATAGTCATAAAGTAGTTTTCATTTTGCATGCGAAATCTTTTCAAAATCTACTAGATTTGGCTTGAAAACTCGAATGAGCAGGCGGCGTCCAGTTACCGCATACGTGATCTAGTATGCTATCGTATCGTACATAATGTCGTGACATAGTGGATCAGTGTTGCCAGGAGATATTTTGTGAAATTCCTACCATAGCGCATAATAATCATTATTTTCCCCTACAATCAAAAAAATATTTCCCTACGAAGTTTTTCATTTAAATTTTGCGCAAATAAATTATTTTACTACGATTTTTATATTTATTGTAAATTCAAACATGCAGAACTTTTTACTAAAAAGTAAAATAGTTAAGTTAGTTTGAAAAATATATATTAAACGATTTATATGATTAAAAATGTATGAATGTGTTTAGTTATATAAATAAATTATTTTAAATGACTTGGTCTACATTCCAATTCAAACTGGTACACACGTCTTGTGATGGAATAAGTAAGAATATCACAACGTTAACGTAAATTCAGCTTTGCAGGAGTTGGAGAAAACGCAGCATAAACTAGTTTCATCAATATGCGACTTTTATTGTTTAATCAGGTGCAAAAGCTCTTTGTTTATTCCATTAAATCTCTGCGACGGGGTGTATTTACGTGAAATTTGTTAAAATCATTAACAAACTTAAATTCGGGAAAAATGCGAGCAGTACCTTTTTACTGAGATGAGCGATATATAGATATCCAAGCATTTAATATGCTTAGTTAGCATATTAAATTATCCAAGCATTTAATATGCTTAGTTTTAACTTTTTTTTTTATTAAAAAGCTTGCAAAGGAGATCTTAGAATGCATATGGAATTTGAAACTTCACAGTTTAGTTTCTTTCTCTTCTTGTACGTCCTTTGGTACTCATAGAAAAAAAAATCCTCCCATAAGCTTTAAAACGATTTTGCTAATTTTGGCGCAATTGGGAATACTTATTGTTAAAATATTTAACGTTGTATATAAATTGCAGGGAAATGCACCGATATCCAATTTGGGCAATAACTAATAAAGTTACTCATAGTCGGAATAATTATAATAGTATAATAACAAATTATAATGTTAATTTTAATTTATTGAACTTTTGTTGAACTTTATAATTTTTAAGTTAGATTTTTGGTTTGTACATTTGTCCATCGGGTTTTAGTTCAAGTTTTTCCTTTCTTACGTGTTTTCTTAAGAAGGATTTTTTTACAATACAAATTTGTTGTGACCAATGATTTTTGATTGAAAAAGACAGGAGAAATAATAATCAAATCGTCTGGCTCAAGTTCAATCCTGGCTAAAGCCAAGAAATATTTTTATTTTATAATTATAACAATAATTGCCGCGATCAATAACTCTTGATCAAAGAAGTTTGACCATTTATTATTAATACATACATACTTATACATCTCACGCCACAGAGCTTATCAACATACATACACGTAGAAAAAAATATATGGTTGAGACAACAATATTCTGAGGGCAACATACTAGTGTTCCACTATATGTTTAGATACAAAAATATTAAGTGGTTATATGCAACGTTATAGTTTTAAAATAATGGCGATTCAGTGACATAAAGTATTGTTGAGACTTACAACAATATTACTGTTTGTAACCATGCTAATTTTAGCATTTTCCTAACATACTAATATCTTATTGAACCATAATGAAAGGAAAAAACTTTGTTACTAGTATTTTAACAATACTATAATATAGTTGGTTATTTTATTGCAAGAAATATGTGCATATAAGTTTAAATATGTTCAAAATAAATAAAAATTATTCTTTATAATATTTTGGACTTGATAAGAATTTTGTTCACATTTACGTTCTTGATTCTACTTTACTGTCTTCTTTACTTCTACTTTACTGTCTAATTAATTTGCAAATAAGTTCTTCAGGAAAACTATTCTTTAGTAATATAACTTTAATTATTGTTTCATTTTTCCTATGGAAACAAACATCACTTATATTAAAGACTCTATCTATAAGATTTCTATCTGTATTTATTATAATTCTTTTCGGATGTTTTGAAAAATAGTTAATAATTATTCCTGATTAAGTTATTTTTTGATACCAATCAATCAATAAATTATTTCCATTTTTTTTATTACTAAAGCTAAGTACAGCCCAAGTGGGCTGGCTTTACAATAGCTGGTAGCTTGTCAAACCTAACCTAACACACGGTTGTCAGAGACAATATTGCCAGTAAAATTGCCTGAAAATGTATTACAACCGTGTGAACTGTCAATTTTTAACTTACAACGTTGTCAGAAAAACCATTGTCAATCAATTGTAAGACGACAATGTTGTCAGGTATCTGACAATCGTGAGAACACTTTTCGTCGGCATTGCCAGATAATTGGCTGGTATTGTAAGCTCAGTTTTAATTGTCAGATGTATAAAATTAATACACTTGACAATGGCATCATTGTCAGAAAAAAGTTTAATGGGCAACACTGCCAAACAGATTGTTGTTGATATACATAAGTGGCAATGCTTTACAACATGTCTGGCAATTTCTTTTTAATCTAACAATCTGATAACCGTGTGAACTGACAATTTTTGTTGTCAGATGAATTATTTGTCAAACCATAGTCTGACAATGAAATTGTAAGATTTTCTTACGATCGTCCGAACACACAATTTACTTCTGCGGGACAATTTTTCATTGTCACTACATTTTTTTTATCTTGGACCAGTATTCATTGTACTGGATTCAGTGCATTGTACTGGAACTAGGAAAATAGGTTGATGAGGAGGAAAGAGGAAGTAGTGTTTGTGGAGGTTAAACTTTAACAATAACAGCATGAAAGACTAAAAGAAACTCTATTACAGCATTTAAGATGTTGGAATTAAATTAGTTAAAACTGATCAGTGCCCAGTGTGTATACCTTCGACACTGGTCAGATTAGCAAAATTTAGTCCAACACCTTCCACACTACAGGTCATTGTATTAGTGCACAAGTGCTGTATGCACAGTATGCTTATGTGGGAGTGTTGTTGTTGTTCATAGTTTTTGGCTTTGTAGTAAGCACAAATATTTAAGCCGTTGTATGCTCAAATTCCAATGTGTTTGCTGTGATTCATCGTTTATTTGCTTTATTGTGATGTTTTGTTTTGGATTTTGCTGTGAAACAGAACTCAAGTACAGTCAAGCACTGTCAGGAAGGCGTATCAAAACTATGAAGTCTTTGTTATGCTTTTAAATGTTCTATAGCTTGTTTGTTTTGTTTCCAGAATTGTTTTGAAATACAGTACTTAGTACTACTACACAGTAGTGGAAAGTGTTCTTTAGAACATTTTGTGCAGCGCTTTAATGCGTATACCCAGCATTATGTATGTATTCGTGTTTTTATATACATTTGATTGCTTGGCTTGGTATTTGCATTGGTTTGTTCTGCTTTTGCCGGCATAAAGCTGGTTGAAAAAATTATGCACTTTCGTCCCCCCGTTCGCCTACAAGCTACAGAACAATTGTTCGCGTTTGTTATTGCCCAATTGGAACTATAGGTTTATTCCATTCTTGTCCAAACAAGTTTTGTAACTTAAAAATAGGAAAAGGTTGTAAACTTTAGCAAACAGCAGGAAAAATTACATCCATATTTAAAAAAAAATTATTTTTATTAAGATTTGAATACTTATTGTTAGTTCATTTTGAAGATTCAATAAATAAAATAAAAAAAGAAACCTCTTGAAAAAAAAATATGTAGCAGCGCATACAAACTAAGTTTGTTAAACACATTTTAGTCAGCTCCTTGTTATCAGCATGTTGCCAGATCTTACATTATTGTAACATCTGACAACCATGTGTACATAGCTTCACGTATAGAAATTGCTAAAATAATGTAAAAGATTTTTGTTTACTTTGTAATAGAGCAAACATATGTTTTAGTAAAAGAATACATAATATGGTTTCAAGCACAAGATGAATAAAAAACTTTGGCGCTTATTTGTAAGAACTTAAAAAAAAGATAACTAATTCAAGATAATAAAAATCACGTTTAAAAATATATCGGCCACATTAATATTATTTGTCGCTTGTCGCCCGAAAATGATTCTAATATCAGTTTGCTCAAGTTTTTGCACGATTTTTCTAATTATACGCATATTTCGACGATTGAATTGACCAAAAAATCACGAAGTGCACAGCCTTTTCACATTTTGCTCATCGACCGTTTTCATAATAAGCCTCAATGAATTTAACGCGTTGTTCGATTGTGTATCTTTCCACGGTTCAAATTGAGTTAATCTGGAATTGAGAAATGTCAAATTAAATGCAGAAAAAACTTGATGCTTATGTATAGTTCACATACAACATCGGCCCTAAAAATCGACGCTTTCGAATTTGTTTACTGTGTGAGTGCTACAGTTTCATTACAGGCTTTATAATTATGTTGCATAACAAAAGTTTGCAATCTAACTTCAAGCTAGAACTTGTCTGAATCTGAATCAGTTTTAGTTCAATGTTAGATAGATATTCTTAGCTACTTGTATACACTGTGTTGCGGAATAATTTTATTTTTAATTTTAGTGGTCCAGCATGGTTCTTTACACAGTGCGAGTGCATTCGTAGTAAAATGCGTACATATTTAATCATTAGCTTTGCTTTACCAGATCTTCGTCCATTTCTCTTATACGAAAATATGTTTCTGCTAATTGCGTTAGACTAATTGATGATTTTCATAAACCTTGAAGAATCTTGTATCATCTGCAAACAGAGAAGTGCGAACATTGCAGCCTCTTGGCATGTGGGAGGCCTAGATCAAATACAAGCTAGTACCTGGTATAATATTTGCCTAGTCTGACCACCACTTTTGCGTGTACCCACACATTTTCATTCATTTTTTTTTTTCTGTGCTACAAATAGGGTGGTTTTTGGTTACTTTTGTCTACATTTCCGTATATATTCGTACATGTATACACATTCTGCATACTTGAAACCACAAGGGTCGTTTTTACTTGTTGATATTCTCTAGACTTTAAAGTTTGTTTGTAATGGCTTTTGATAGATGAATACTCGTACATAACGAGAGGAACCGTTTGCATTCGATATTATTCAAAGGTGTGTTAGCAGAGTTTGTTCAAGAAAAAATATGAATCCAACGTAAGTAATCTACTTATATATGTATGTATTTGAGCATATTTACTGATTGTTTTACTACTAAAACTTCCCAGTTGGCCGTGTCATTACATAACTTTTTCAAAGAGTTCTACGACTAGTGTTGTCACGAGGAACTAATACGTGTGTGAAAAAGACATATGTTATATAGATTGTCTTTTGATGAGATTTTTTTTTTAATTATTGAATAATTTATGGATGTTTTGTTGAAACACCAGATTTCATACAAATGTCAGCTAGTAGCAAAAATGAATAATGTCTGGAGTTCCGCATAACAACCACACTGAAAGAATTATGCGTCACATATTTAATGAAACTGTTTCATTAAATTTTTTTCATTAATCCAATGAAAACTTTTCACAATATGCCTGAAATTTCATATATATTATGAAACAGTTCTATTAGAATTTGAACAAAAGTGCTGCTTTTTGAGTGCTAAAAGCAAACTTTTGTGTTAACCAACTCTGCTTTATGCAAAGCAGAATTGGGAATATGATTAACTCGGGTTGAGTTAATGATAATGATGTGGGGAAAAGAAATAAAATAAAAAGAGGATTTATTATTTCTTTTCAGTAAATCTAATAGGTTATATTTATTATTCACCTGGGTGGCAGGGTAGTGGTCGTATGTTAACAAATAGGTTGTAGTGGGGAAAAAAATTTGTTGATCGCACTAGCAGTCTTCAGGCTATCTAGATGGTAAGTAAGTTTTTTATTCAAAAAAACCGGAAATGATCCAAATTGACACTTGGAAAGTTTCCAATTGATTAGACTTGCCACTGCGAACTACTTTACATAGTGGTGAGTATACACATAAGGCAATTCAAACAAATAATTGGTAAATATTAAGTAAGTTAATATAATGGTAAGTATTAGATAATTAAATTCATTAACACTTCATAATTAAAATAATTCATAATTAATCATTAAACTATAGGGATATATAAAAAAAATTCAAACCATAATATACTAATATAGCTATATAATATTAAATCCAAAATAGTTTTGTCCAAAGTAGTTTGGACAGAATTGTTTCATTAAGTTTCATTAAAAAAATCACTGGATTTATGACTACAATAAGATTAATTTTTTTTGAAAATTCTTTGAATTTTGATAAGTTATATTAAAAAATGTAAACTTTTTTTTATTAACAAGTAAGTTTTATGAGTTTCATAAATCCAATGAAATAGAATTTACTAGATCAATGACAAATAAATTTATAAATAAATGCATTCTGTTCCAGAACTAGATATATTTTCAGCAAAAGCTATGTGGATACTTCACTACTTTCTTATCCCAACAGAAAAATATGCTAGAAAAACAAACGAAGGAGAAAAATATGAATATGTATTTTTTAATATGAATATGTATTTCTATGCAAAGTGCTTATGTACTTAATTTAAATACCAGTGTATTGAAGTCACTTAAATGAATGAAATCTAATTTGTTTGTTGAATACTTGTTCAACATTTCCTTTTATCAAAATTAGGAACAATTTCACAAAAGCAAGGAAGTAGTATTATTTGTGTAATGAAATGAAGTATCAATGAATAAATTATATAATTCCATTAATTTTATTATGTACGTACATTTGTGAATATATATTATTAATGTGTGTAATGTTATTATTTCATTAAACAAATGTAACTATTTCATAGATTTAACGTAATTTTTTCAGGTGTTCAATGAATAATAACATTAGATGAAGGAAATAACTTCATTGACCTTATGAAGCAGTTTCATATTTCTACAATATATGAATATATTACATAATTTTTATTTATTTATTTATTACATCTATGAATATATTACATTAGTACAAAGAAGTTATTTCATTAAATAAATATTACTTTTCCATTAATTTAATGTACAGTTTTCATGTGCTTTATGCAATTTATTCTTTGATTTGAAGAAATTATATCATTAATCAAATGATTTCTCTTTCATACTATTAATGAAAATAAGTCATGTTTTTTATTAAAATGTTTCATTACTTTTATGAAGGTTTTCATTAAAATAATCTAATGATATTTGTTTCATTATTTCTATGAAAACTTACAATGGTTGAAAAATAATGAAACAATTCAAAAGGAATGTCAAAATTCAGAGAATTTCTGAACAAAATTCTTTCAGTGCAGTGATCTCCAAAAATCATGTTTTTGCTTGATTAGCTCACTAAAATTTGTAGTCAACAAAAATCAAGCAATAAAGTTCAATGTTGAGCAGAATCAAATCGTTTTGTAAACATTGCGCATTCATCTTAGTGTTGAATAAAATCAGCTTCATGTTTGTTGTTGCTTTGATAGTAAGTGAAACATGTATGTACATATATTTGAAGCACGTATACATACATATTTCTTAAATTCTATTTTTGGTTTTACGTACCTAATAAAGGAATTTTACATTTATATAATTGACTTTTAACATACATATGTAGGTGTTTTAAGTATAATTTAATTTTTTAAATGTCTGTTTTCTAGAAAGTTCTGAAAAGAAATATAGCCATATGTGCATACACACGTACATACATATGTATGTACATTTTCTTTTTCTATGAAAGAATTTTGTTTCTATGTGCAATTTTGTTTCTATGTGTATTTTATTTTGATTTTTTTTTCAAAATTAACAATTTAATTTTATTTCTTCTAAAGGGTGGTTAAATTTCAAGGGCCGATGTTGATTTTGAATAAAACACAAACTATTTAGGAAATTAATGTAATTTTATTTTATTATGATATATTGGTATTACTCAATTATGTATAGAACAAAATATCGGCCAAACGGGCGCCGCGACCACGGCGGCACACCTCCATCCGATCGTCCAAATTTTCGATGACCCTGAGGCATAATGGAGGTTCTATGCCGTTAATCTGCCGAATTATCTCATCCTTTAGCTGTTGAATTGTTGCTGGCTTATCGAAGTACATCTTTTCTTTCAAATAACCCCAAAGAAAAAAGTCCAACGGTGTCAAATCACATGATCTGGGCGGCCAATTGACATCGCCATTACGTGAGATAACGCGGCCATTGAATTTTTTGCGCAAAAGAGCAATTGTTTCGTTAGCTGCGTGGCAAGTGGCACCGTCCTGCTGAAACCACATATCGTCTACATCCATATCTTCCAATTCGGGCCATAAAAAGTTCGTTATCATCTCACGATAGCGAACATCATTCACAGTAACTGCCTGACCGGCCTCATTTTGGAAAAAATACGGCCCGATGATGCCGCCAGCACATAAACCGCACCAAACAGTCTCTCTTTGTGGGTGCATTGGTTTTTCGACAGTCACTCTTGGATTCTCATTCGCCCAAATGCGGCAATTCTGTTTATTGACGAATCCACTGAGGTGAAAATGTGCCTCATCACTGAAGATGATTTTCTTCGAAAATTGATCATCATTTTCATAATAAGTCTGGATAACTTTAACACGTTGTTGGATTGTGTATCTGTCAATAGTTCAAATTGAATAAGTCTGAAATAGAGAAATATCAAATAAAATTTGGAAAAAAATCTGGCGTTTAGGTGTGGTCCACATTCAACATCGGCCCTTGAAATTTAACCACCCGATAAACATGCGCATATATTTATATTCAAGCACGAACACCTTAACGATGATTGCACTCACATAGCGAGATGTTGCTTTTTGCGTTTGTGATAATAGGGTAGTTTAGATTCGGCCCAGCCGATACAGGCACGTACAAGCAGAGAAAATGCAATCTGGAATATTGTTGTAGCAACATTAGTATATACTCTGTCACAATTTGTTTTGTTGCCGCTTGCGGCAAATTACCATTTTTAATATAGTTTAATCCACTATAATTGTATTAGAATTGTAATCTTCGCCTTTCTATCGTTACATTCCTATCATTTAAAAACATGGTGGGATGCAACTATAATGTTTAAAAAACATTATTGAATAGAACAAAACCTTTTGTAATGTGCAATGATGGACTATTAATTTAAAGCATACGTATGGTTAATGCATTTACCTGCGGCATATGTTTTTTTACAGAATAAACTCACTATTGTTCGTTTTATGCAAGTCGATGACAACCATAGTTTGTGCACATAGTTTTCTATTATATATGCCTGTGTTTTAATATATTTGATTTAAATCTATATGGTTTTAGAAACATATACACATGTGGTATTAATGGTGCATCATTTTTAAGATTTTACAATAATTTTCTAAAAATTGTGATATATTTTTTGTTAAAACATTGGTTAAAAAATATGTTTGTATAAAATAAATCAAAAGCATGTGGTTTTAATCACAGAAGTTATTTATATATTTCTGTATGTTTATATATTATGTAATCATATAATAATGTGACGTTCAACACTATTACGAGTGATTGTGACAATACAATTTACAATTTTTCAATAATATGGGTCGGAATGTTTATATTATATGGTTTGACACGATAGTAAAATTTAAATTTTTGCAATAACAGTGTTAGTTATGATAAAATTGTTATAACTTTGATCAAATGTATGTTTACAGAATATAGTTTTGGTTCTTCGCTGTACTTATTAATTTTGCAAATAAACTTCAGATTCAAACCATATTATGTGTTTGTGCTCAACCATATAATTCAAAAATAGTATTTTGCCCTTAGAAATTGTCATATCAACCACATTTTTTCTTCTGTGTGTATATGTATAGTATATATTACAATTTTTAACTAAATATGCTCGGATATATATGGACCGATATTGGTGAAAAATTATTTTTGCCTTGTAATCACTATTCCAAAAAGGAAATCTTTCATGGACATTTTCATGCAAAAGTTTGTTTAAGCTATATGTCGGTTATATATGAACCGATATCGGAATTTTCTATTTTCTGTATTTTAGTAACCTTCTTTTATAACAAGAATTGCTTTTCAGCAAAAAAATTTTCATGGAAAAATCTGTTTATCCTATATCTTGGGTATATATGGACCGCTATCGAAAATGTTCATTAACCTCGTTTTATTATCAGAACTGATTTTGACCAAAAAAATTTTCATTAAAAATCGGTTCAGATTTTATCTCGGGTATGTATGGACCGATATCGGAAATTTTCATTTTCTGTATTTGGTAACCTCCTTACATTACGGGAACTGCTTTTAAGCAAAAAAAAAGTGGTTTAAGTTCGTTTACGCGACGTTTTCGTGAAAAAAATCTGTATAGGGTATATCTCGGGTATATAGGGATTGATTTTGGAAATGCCCATGCTTGTATTTTAGTAACCTTCTTTTATAATCAAAACTGCTCTTAAGCAAAAAAAAAAAATTTTTTTTGACGAAAAATCGGTTTGGGCTATATCTCGGGTATACGAGTATATGGACCGGTGTAGGAAACTTTCATGTTCTGTATTTGAGTAACCTCCTTTAATAACCAGAACTGCTTTTAGGAAAAAAATGAAATTGTTTAAGTTGGTTTACGCAACATTTGCATTAAAAAGTCGGTTTAGGCTATATCTAGGGTATATATGGACCGATATCTGGGCCAATTTTTTTTTTTTTTTTGCCTTTTAGTCACCACGTTTAATAATTTTGTGAAACTTAAAGCAAAATTCCAAAAAAAAAAAAAAATGTTTTTTTTCGGAATTTTGGATATATCTCAGCTATATGTGAACCGATATTACCCATGAATCGATGGGGTAAAAGAATGGTGAAAGAAAAAAGTTTTTAAGTCTAATGGTTTTCTCAGAAACGCTATTTCAACAGCGGACAGACGGGCATCGCTTAATCGACTTTTCCATTAATTCTGAATCAGAATATATATACTTTATAGGGTTGCAAATGAAAATTGTAGAAATTACAAACGGAATCACAAACTTATATATACCTTTAACATTTTTGAGAAGGGTATAAAAATAATTTGCAAAATATAACAACTAGTCGGGCTGCACAATTGCAAATGATGTCGATTTCAAGGGATTCTAGCATCTATTAGCTGAAATAAAAATGATACCATATTTAAACCATATTAATATGGTTTAATATAAAATAGTATGGTTGTTCGAAACAATAGTATGGTTCGTCAATAAAAATCCTTTGGTTGTGACAATTGTATGGTTCTGCCCAACCCTAATATGGTTGTTTCACAATATGGTCAATATGGTGTTATAGTATTGTTGAATAAAAATACCAAAATCTTAAGCTTATCATATATATTATTAATATACTAATTTTTGCCAACACTCTATAATTGCATAATTCTAACTTTAAATCCTTTCCTTTTTTTGCTGTTTCTGATTAACAAAAGTTTTTTTGTAGTTTAAAAAAAAACACAGCTAAACGAAAGTTATATGTCAATGGCTAACATTAATCAATTGATAATATTTACAATAGTCAGTTTATGCTGTAATTTTACATATGTTACATATGATTAAGCTTATCATATATATTATAAAAACAGGTATTTGAGTACTGAGCGTAACAAAATCTATTGTCAGTTTAAAAAAAATTACATACAATATTAATATTGTATGCAACCATATTCTGAAATTGATAGACGGTAACAACAACATAACAGAAACGTAAACGAACAGATATTTATGGGAAAATAAACTATAATTAAATCGATAATAAACTGTTTTTAATAATAATACGCAATATTATACTAATGTATACAAACTGTCATTTCTTTGCGTGTAGCAAAAAAAAAAATTCAAATTGATTTTATATTATCATTAATTCTAGGGGCTGGCTAACACAATTTTTTTTGTATGGAAGGCGAATCACTCTAGTGTACATTACAACATAGAAACACCACTTTTTTTCTTTAAAAAGACTTGTTGGCTTTTTGTATATTATGAGCTCAATATTGTGGTTACAATAATAATAAAAACATTATTACATTATCATTACGAAAGTTTGCCACTAGTTAAAATTTTATTACGCCGGTGACCTAAAATATCCAAAGAGTATGTCAAAGTCATTCAGTTTAATATGCATGTATGTATGTACATATGTACATAAATATGTTCACTACAGACAAATGTGATATTTAATGCGTAAGTAATGATGTCTGTAAGGACGTATTGTAATTGTGGCAAGCACATAAACTCTACAGCCCATTGACCTAATCTACATGTGTGGCAAATGCGTACTGACACCATCAGGCACGCAAATATTTTGTCAATGTATACATTAATGTGTGTAAAGTTTTTGTGCTTGTCAAAGATTTCCTCAGCATTTAAATATGTAAATTTAGTTGTTTCCTGTTTAATACGAGTATGTACATATGTATGTAAAAAAAGTAGAATATTGTTAAAAGCGACAGAAAACCAGTAAGAAAGTAGTATATTCGTCTAGGCCGCATCTAAAATACCCTTCACAGTAGTCACGTAAATATATACAGTTTAATATATAAAAATATCTTAATATAAATATAATCCTTACATTAGTTATTCAACGGTTTTCACCTTATTAACCAGTAATAAAAAGGCTTATTTATAAAAACCTGATAATATCGAATAACCTATTAAATACTCTGGTGGCTATATGTTGGCAATACCTTGTTATATAGTTCGAATTTTATACTTTTGAGTCAATATGTTTTGGAAAAATATGAAAAAAAATATACTGCCTGGCTCACGATGTCGTTTCGTTAACGTTCGCTAATATTTTATATGAAAAATAAGTGTCTTATAGTCAACTATTATGCAACTAACGGATATATCGGAGGTGGACAGGGCAAATGATACAAGATCAGGGAAAAATAAAACTTATAAACGACATCGGAATAGGTTTTTTGACCTTAACAATTATGTCGAAACGATATCGTGAGCCAGGCAGATAATTTTGAAAGGATTTGTGAACAGGTTAAACACATAAAAAATTCAGAATATGCAGTATATGTGAATAAATATTTGAAATTCTTTATTTTTCCAAAAGAACTTTTTATGTAAAAAACAGAATTCGCAAAAGTTTAAAATTTCTGCACTCGTTAACAACTCTGAAAGATAATTTAAAAATTTGCTTAAAAATAAAATAAAACTTGAAACAAAATGGGATGAGACCAATTGGAAATAAATGTTGGCATTACAAAATCACATTGGAAATTGGCGATTTTAGAACGCTGTCTAACAAGGAAGAATCATTACAAAATTGGTCAAATAATGCTTATTTATATTTATTATTATTATTTATATTTATTATTAAGGTGATTTCAAAAGCTCGGCTCAGCCAATCGAAGCTGGAGTTCGCCAGGGTAGCATATTGGGTCCAACTTTATATTTGATTTATGCTTCCGACATGCCAACGAGCTGCAAAATTCACACTTCAACTTTTGCAGATGATACAGCATTCATCAGTGTCCATGAAGACTATAAATTAGCATCACGAATTTTCCAAGAACATATTCTTATATTGGAGAAATGGCTGAAACTTTGGAAAATCAAAGTAAATGAACAAAAATGTACCCATGTTACATTCACACTACGAAAAAAACTTGAAAAACTTGTTCGGCTATTAAAATCAACATTGTTCCGCAGCACAGTGAAGTCAAATACCTCTGTATTCACCTCGACCGTAGGCTCACGTGGAAGTCTGACATTGACGCTAAATTCACCCGGTGCAACTAAATTGGCTCATCGGCAGAAATTCTATCTTGGAGTTAGATTGCAAACTTTTGTTGTATAACGCAATCCTAAAGTCAGTATGGAGCTATGGAATTCAATTGTGGGGTACCGCCTCTGCATCCAACATTGAGAAAATTCAAAAGCGCCAGAATAAAATTCTCCGTATAATTACTGCAGCTCCATGGTATGTTAAAAACTCTCGAATTCACAAAGATCTGGGTGTACCATTATTGAAAGATGAATTTTCAAAACACGCGATAAGGTACATTAACAGACTGGAGTCTCACCCGAATCCTCTCGCACGTAGCATCCTTAACTTTGGTGGCCACACTCGACTGAGAAGGAAGGACACCCTTGCAACCATCAGAGCGTTGGAAAGGTGATTTACCAACAAAATACACGCAAGAAACAACTTTTCGTCTAGCATTGCCTGGACCTTAGTAAATAAAATTTTTCAATATTAATTAATTTTTTTTTTTTTGCTATATTAATTAATGAATTTTTATTTTTAAGATTTGCATACTTATTGTTAGTTCTTTTAGAAGATACAATAAATAATTGAATTATAAAAAAAAAATATTTATTATCCTGGAAAGTTGTAGTATCTGCTATTTTTTGAGCCGAAGAAGTAATTTTTGAGTTTTATTTTTACCTCAAACTAACACTAGACGGCGCTGTCATACCAGAGGAGCTATGTCCTATAGATTTTAATAGAAAATAATATTTAAACCCTTAAAGAATTTATACAAGAAACAAGGCAATAAAATTGAGTAACACACAAATTGAAATGCAGAAAGAAACTTGACGTTTAGCTGAGGTCCATAGTCAACATCGGCCCTTAAAATTTAACCACTCGAAACAAATAGCACCATTGCGTGAAAGAGCGAATAGATCGGTTTTAGTGTTAAAAGTTTCACGGCGCCTTTTGAGTAATGTTATATCTACACAATTTTTGCCGGACATACAAATACATGTATATATGAATGTATATATTTGTTACACACTTAATTAAATTTATAAAGTTGGTTTTATTTTATTTTCATCTCAAAAGTTCTTTAAATTTGCGCACAAAATGTTTTTATAATTATAAATTTCAACTTATTAAAGATTTAGAGAATAAATAAATTTTTGGAAATTATTAATCGTTAATAACAGCAGTTTTTTCGGTTTCTTCTTATTAACTCTTAATAAAGCAGTTAAAAATTTTAAACTAGACTGATAGTATATATGACAAATTTGAACTAAAAATGCTTGGATATATATGGACCGATATCGAGGAAAAAATTTGGCTTGTAATCACCATGCCAAAAAAATAATCTTTCATGGAAATTTTCACGAAAAAATCGGTTTACACAGGAAAAATTTTTGTTCGTGCTCAGTAACGAAATTCGTTGAATCAATTAATAAATTGTTTGAATGCGGACCTGTAAAGGAATTCGTGGATTCAAACAAAAGTTTAGTAAAAATAATTATTGATCGAAAACAACTATTTTTTTAAACAACAACAAAATACGATATCCAAGGTTATTTTTTTGCTATTTATGTATATGCATACAAATTATTTTCAGACAAAAATTTTGTTGATTTTATTTTTACTATAATTTTTTCTGCGTTAGGCTATACCTTGGGTATATATAGACCGGTATCGGAAGTTTTCATTTTATGTATTTAAGTAACATCCTTTTATAATCAGAACTTATTTTAAGCTAAAAAAATTTTTTCATGCAAAACTCGGTTTAGACTATATCGGATATATATGGACCAGTACCGGAAATTTTAATTTTCTCTATTTGGTAGCCTTCTCATTATACCAGAACTACTTTTAAGCATAAAAAGTTGTTTAAGTTCACTTATGCGACATTTTCATGAAAAAATCGGTTTAGGCTATATCTCGGGTGTATATATCGGAAATTTTTATTTTCTGTACTTTACTAACATCTTTTTATAATGAGAACTACTTTTTATAATGAGAACTACTTTTAAAAAAAAAACTTGTTTAATTTCGCTTACGCGACATTTTCAAGAAAAAATCGATTTAAGCTACATATATCTCGGGTATATATGGACCCATGTCGCAAATTTTAATTTTCTTTATTTTAGTAACATCCTTTTATTACCAGAACTGCTTTTAAGAAAAAAAACTTGTTTAAGTTCGCTTACTCGACATTTTCATGAAAAAATCTATTTAGGCTATATCTCGGGTATATATTGACTGATATCGGAAATTTCCATTTTCTGTCACTTTACTACCAGAACTGATTTTAGCAAAAAAAAAACTTGGTTAAGTTCACTTATACGACATTTTAATAAAAAAATTGGTTTAGGCCATATCTCGGGCATATATGGACCGATACCGGACATTGCTTAATCGACTTTTCTATCAATTCTGATTCAGAATATAGGCTTGCAAATGAAAATTGTAAAAATTACAAACGGAATCATAAACTTACATACACTTAACATTTTTGTGAAGGGTATAAAAAAGCTTTAAATCAGATTAAAGAAAGTAATGCGGGTTATAAAGAACGGCCAAAGAATTTCTTTATTCAGTTTAAACATAAATTGTGCATTACTCGTTTATACATTTCTAACCAAATGTTGTCAATTGTTAAAAAGTCTACAGTTTTACAAGTCATGACTAGAAGACAGAAATGTAGCCCTTAAAAATCCGAAAGTGGGGGCTGAAGAGCTGAAAAGTGCCGGGCCTAACACAGAGATGGCGCTTGTTTTATTGCAGTAACCTTTTTTTCAGTTAATACTAATACTTCAAAAGACAGCTGTTAAAATTGCATAATATTCCGTTCATTAGTTTGTGATTTATAGTGTTAAGAGTTCACCCAAACCCTTTTGCGCGGAATATACTTAATTTTGGCGGCCACACTCGGTTGAGAAGAAGGGATACTGTTGCCACCATCAGCAAGTTCAATAGGTAATTTTATCGATATAGATCCCGCATAATAAAACTCTTTGTCTAGCACTGGCTGGACTTAAGTAAAAAGCACATTTTTATTTTTATATTTAGTATTAAGATTTGAATACTTATTGTTATTTCATTTTGAAGATTCAATCAAGAAAAAATGCTTTAAAAAATTGTGCTAAGAGTGACGCTACTTTTGTTATTTTCCAAACAATGGATCAAAAACAATTTCGTATTTTAATTTTACACTGCTTCCTGATGGGAAAATATACCATTCAAGCAAATCAATATCTTGAAAAGTGCTATGGGGACTCAGCTCCATCAGAAACAACAATAAAACGTTGGTTTGCTGACTTCAAAAGTGGTCGTAGAGACATCGATGATGCAGAACACAGTGGACATCCAAAGGAGGCGGTAAGACCAGAAAACATGAAAAAATCCACAAAATCGTAAATTTTTTCCTGAAATAAATCACATAACACAATTGTTAGCTTGAGTTCAAAAACCATTTTATAGCCGCATAACACAATTGTGCTATCTTTGTATTTTCTTTTAGCTGAACTTTCAGTTTTAATGCAAGCGGCTATTCAAAATATGCTGAATTATGGATAAGAGATTAAATTTTGCTACTTTCAACTTACTTTCTCAAAATTTTTTAATTTCAAAAACGGAAAAAATATTTACTTCCATCATTGTGTTCGCACTGAGACAACAAACGCGATTGATTTTTTAAGCTTCGCATTACAAGTTTTTAATACTTAACATTTTTCAGTGAAGTAAAAATAGCTAACACAAACACTGCTTTTGAAGTTTTATTACTAAAATAATTTATACCAATAAAAAATTATAAATAGCTTGTTTTCTATGTTTCCCAGCTATCTATATGTCGACATTTCATAGGAACTACCCTAATGATCAGTATACTTTGGAAATTTTTGAAAGATATTCTCAAACATTTAACTTTATATCCCAACAATATAAATAAATTGCTGAGAATTTAAAAGAAAAATGCTCTAATAATACCTGTCAAAACACACAAAATAAGTCTTTTCATTTATACACATCTCTAACATTTCTTTACACTTTTCAAACAAATGAACAACTGTTGGTTGCTACGATTTGCTTTTTGACAGTATCGAAAAGCAGAGAACAAAAATTCAAACAATTGAGTTTTGTTAAAAGCTAAAATAGCGAATAAAAACTCAAATTTTTTTTAGATCTGGTCACTCTGCTGCTTACTACAATTACAGAACTACGTTACTTTTATTTATTTTATGGTTTTGGCGGGAACTACAAAACTAAACTTTTTTTTATAGTTTGTTTCAGTAATTAATTTGAGTTCTTGTTTTATTGCAAAGTCAATGCATCAAACGAGGTAATCTTAGTATTTATTGCATCATTAATACAATTTATTACAAATAAAACAATGCCAAATGACTTTTGCGACTTTAAAACCAATTTTGTGTCTAAATAAATTGTTGCCGTGTGCTTCTTCTATACAAACATCTACTTCTTTAAATTGGAGCTCAAGGTAGTTTACTATACTAGAATTCCATTTTGTGGCATCACGTTTGTCATTTATCGAATGCGTTCATTGATTTTATCGCCCAGACATGTTATACGAGTACTCAATTTGATTTAACCCTTAAGTGAACACCAAAATGAGTTTACGTAAATGAACACCAGGGTCTGGCTGGAACCCCTTGTATTTTGTATGGAATTTAATTTCTATTGCATGTAAATTGATGAAATATGTTTGTTGGTTTTATAAATTAATCTTATTTCTTATTCATCCTTAAAAAATAATTATAATAAAATACAAAAAACGTAAAGAAGTAAAAACAAAATTTAAAAATTCAGTCGTTTCATTAAAATAGATTGTATACCCTGTCTTAGTTACATTTAAAACATGTATAATCACATTTAGATGTTGAAGACAAACAGGATTTTTGCAGAATTGGCAGAAGAATCTAGCGCTAGGCTTGCCATTGTCTATGTCCTTACAAATAGCACACTTTGAGTTATTTTTCGAAACCTCACGGCCGCTATTTGGCTCAGAATGTCTTTAGGTTCTTGAAAAGGTAAAATAATATTATGTTTTCTAAACAGTTCGTTTTGTTTTCTGCTGCCTGAATGGTTTTGTTTAAAAAAGCTTCTACTCGTATTCCCGAACTACTAACAAAATTTGCTGTAACTTTCTTGTTTTTGCTTCGTTCTTCAACGCAAGGATATGCAAGCTGTTCCGAAAAGTGGAATAAAAATGTTCTTCTGGCGCGTTGTGTCTTTTTCACTGACAGATTTTCATCATATATTACGTACGAAGCCAAAGCCATCATGTCGATCATGTTGTAAAAAAGTGCTAAGGTTGATCGATTTATTCTTCGCTTAGTAGTATATTTGGTCCATAACACATACACCTGTTTTGGCATTGTTGTAATGCATGATTGTCTCCGTTTTTTTTTTTTTCTTAATACCTACTACAGTAGTACTGTAGGGAACTGTTGATAGCCATGTAACAGCCTTATTTTTTTCGTAACATAAGAGCATATGAAGATATTTTCATGAAACCCAAATTCACTAGATAACACTTCCCGTTTTGTATGTTTTTTCATATCTAGTGGAACACATCGCTTGTTGCTTCTGAGTGTGCCAACAAAACCAAAGCCAACTGCCATTAGGCACTTGCACAAATCAAGCGTCGTAAAAAAGTTATCAGCAACTATTGTTCTGCCCAAACTTTTGTAGCGCATTGCAAGGCGCATAAGTTCGTTTTCACCCTGTTTTTCGTCTCGAATTTGGCCCTGCTCTCTGCCAGTATAAATATTAGTTTCTAATGGGAAATGAGTATTTACATCACACGCCCACCATATTTTGATGCCATACTTAGCAGACTTCGTGAATTTTGTTCTCCCTCTAAGCGGAAAAAGTTGCTCATCAATTGTTGTATTTTCATGCGGCTTATAGTTACTTTTAAGGTTTGAGTTTAGCAGGTTACAAATATCTCTTATTGGAGCTGCTTTATCGGACTGAGATCGGAATGACTTAGTACGGCTGTCATCAAATCGTCTAAGTCGTAGGATATCCTTAAATCTCCTGAGGGACATTGTTACGCGAAACAAGGGTATATTTGAAGTTTTCCAAAGCTCCGTGATAGCCTATATGCTGTTATGTGTTGCTCCAGCACAAATCAATATTCCTACGAATCCATATAATTCTTCCATAGACATTGGTATCCAAACTGGCTTTTTATCAGCTTTTTCTTCGTCTGATAACTCATAAACTGTTCTACCAAGTTTATTTGTTTCATGCAGTATAATTTCAAAAAAGTCGTTTGAATATCTCTAATTCCGAAACGCCTTCAGTTGTTGGCCCTCCAATATATTTCAAAACATTATGCGACATACATAAATTTTCTGGGAGCTGGTGACAACTTGAACCACTTTGTTCCATCCTTTCTTTGTGTTAAATAAACACAAAGAAAATGTTTTTTATGCATAGTGTGATTTGTACACGTTTTGTCTGTTTGTATGCAGAGTGTTTTGTTCATATTGCTATAGGGTCTGGCTGGACCCTGGTGGGTTAAACGTGAATAAAAATTTCTTAAGAACGATTATCGCGCCCTCAGATTAAAAATGATAATTTTTTTACATTTTTCTACACAAAACACCTTTATTGAGGAATTCATAAAAAATCAGTAACCTATGGCTATGCTACATATGCAAAATATTAAGAAAAATCTGAAAAATGTCTGGCCAGACCCTGGTGTTCACTTAAGGGTTAAAAAACAAGTGGTTAAACATTAAGAAAAATATATATGTAAAGCGTATTTTTTCAGATGTATAAAGCTTTAATTCGGCAGATTCTTTTAAACGACGTCTATTTTTACAGCTGTTAAAGGGCATTTCAGACTATCCCATTTTGTATTAAGGCTCGCCAAAAATTCAAATAATACGTGCAACTGTGATAGCGTATGAGTAGTTCATGATACGTCATGACTCGAGTTCAAATCCGAATGGTGGCTGATGAGTAGTGTAGCAACTACGAAACAGCCAGTTGTCCCCCAGCTATAGATTTGATTATTATTTTTCTTGTCTTCTTGAAACAAAAATTATTGATCACAGCAAATTTGTATTGTAAAAAATCCTTTTTAAGAAACTTAAGAAAGGAAAAACTTGTTCTAAAACCTGATGTACATACATATGTACAAACCAAAAATTTCAATAGTTCAATAAAAATTCTATTATATAGTAGGCAGCAAATGATCATCCTCACTTCATCTGCATAATAACTAATTATAGAGCAGAGCCCATTTGCGAAGATTTTTGATAACATTTTAAAGGATAAACTTTTCGACCTCGTTAAGGGTTTTATTTCCCTTCAGCAACACGCTTTTATGCCTAATAGACCAACTTCTACTAATTTACTTATTAAAACTCGTGATATTATAACTGCAATAGAGCGTAGATCGCAATGTGATGTTATATATACAGACTTTGCAAAGGCTTTTAATGCAGTTAGTCATTATCTTTTGTTACGTAAGCTTCATAAATTTGGCCTTTCAAATAATTATTACTATTTTTTTAAAGTTTCCTTATTAACACAAAACTTATAGTTAAAATCGGAAACGCTTCCGTCATTTTTGATAGATGCTCATTCTGGTATTCCGCAGGGAACACATATTGGGCCATTACTTTTTATACTTTTTATCAATGATCTACCATCAACTTTGAAGTTTTCTAGATGTTTGTTATTCGCTGATGATTTAAAATTGTACTCTTGTATCTCCAGTCTGGGAGGCTGCCATAAATTATTGATAAATTATCTGACTGGTGTTCTGAAAATGATAGCAAAATGTTCATCGGTGTCCTATACCCATACCTTAGGCCCATTTAAGATGGATTATTCTATTAATGGCCTCTCAATTAAACTTATTTTTTTTTTTTTTTTATCTTGGACTAGTACTCAGGGGATGACCCCTACATATGCAGCGCATTGTACCAGAACTAGGAAAATAGGTTATGAGGAGGTAGCTGAAGTAAAGGATTTAGGCGTATTTTTTGATAGTAAATTGAGTTTTTCTATGTATATCGTTTACGTTGTTTCTAAAGCCTATTGTATGCTTGGTTTCAGACGAGGAAATTCTAAAGTTTTTAAGGATGCATATATCCTGAAATCTTTATACATTTCTTTGCTCCGCAGTATTTTAGAATATTGTTCTATTATCTGGAATCCCTATCCTACCATGTAGGCACATCTAATCGTATTGAAGGTATTCAGAAAATTTTTACTAAGACCACTTTAAAGTTAATATGACCTTATGAACTGCCTTCTTATGACATGAGAAGAAAATTATTAGACTTGCAATCATTAAATGATCGCAGATCTTGTTCCTTGCTATTGCTGGCCTATAATATTTTATCTAGCAATATTGATTGCCTAGAATTAAAAAATTATTCTATCTTATATTGTCCTCCTAGAAGATTTAAGAAATAATCGTATGTTTGAGGAGAGCTGTCTAAGGACTAATTATGCGAATAATGAACCTATTGAAGGATGCCTACAGTTATGTAACAACTTGTTTCCTCTGTTAAATTTTAATGTTAGTTTTAATTCGTTTTAATTTATGTTATTTAAATATTTTAATTAAAATGTTCAGTAATCTGTAAGAATATGATTCTGTAGATGAAATAGTAAATAAATAAATATAGTAAGCTCTAAATATATGTTTTTAACATGTGGAGAACGAGGTATAGATGTAAAAATATATTGTATAACAGATGCAATAAAAGATATTTAATTAATTTTGAAACTTTGTATATGCAAATAATTATATTTTAAGTAAAAAAATGCATTGTAAGCTTTTTTTGTTGGCAGAAAAGATAAAATTATAATGTTTTCGGTGTTTATTGATTAATTAAAGAGAGCATACAGAAGTATGTATTAAGCAGAATTTTATTATTGTTGTTGTTGTATTTTAATTAATAATTTATATTGTTTATTTTGCTTATTAAATTAATAAAACACTACTCAAGCATATTCTTTTATTGGAAAATATGAAATTTCATTTTAAGTGGTCATTATACTCATACGAGTGCGTGTGTTGTAATCCAATTTGATACAAAATTTGTTTTTTTTAATTAATGCTGTGTATTGTTATGTATTTAATTAACAAATTTCCTATAGAAGCTTGCTAAATAGCAGTTTAGTAAACTTACAACATTTTTTTTTAATAATAATAAGGCCATAAATGTATAATGTGATTCATTGTTAGATATGTTTTATAAACTTTCTATTAAGGGTTTAAAGAACAATTTACGTTATTAACTGTTTGAAATTGGTATCGTGTAAATGTTGGGCATAATAGTGTCTGAGCTACTCCAATCGGAAGGACCATTTTTGGGCGACTAGTTCGAGCAAAGCGACACTAGTCGCTTTGCTCGCTAATAACACAATTTTAGCATACAAAATATCAGTTATTCCTGATTTTTCCTGAAGTACTCAGATTTTACATACGAAGGCTGATCAAAAAATAACCGTTATATAAAATTTTTTCAAAAACTATTTATTTATTCAGCAACAACTATCTTGTCCCCATTAAAGTAATCCCACTCAGATATAATACATTTACTCCAGCACTTTTTCTTCCAATCCTCGAAACACTTCTGAAACGCGCTATTTGGTAATTTTGGCTCCTGTTTCGATTTTTCTTTTATCTCTTCAATCGTAGCAAAACGCTTTCCTTTCATCGGTGTCTTTAGTTTTGGGTAGAGAAAAAAGCCAGCGTGGGCCAAGTCCCATGAATGCGGTTGTTGAGGCACGATAGCGGTTTTTTTTGGCCAAAAACTCACGCACAAGCATCGATGTGTAAGCTGGTGTGTTATCATGATGCAAAATCCATGATTCCACAATTCAGTGCCTTGCTGAAGAATTGCTTCGCGCAAACGGCGTACGCTTTGTCTGTGGAATAAGTTGCCTGCAGACGTGTTTCCTGTCTGTTATAACGTTGGAAGGTTCAAGTCAAACCTTCACAAATACTACTCCCTCACAATTTATTTTCCTAATTCTGGTACAATGCACTGCATATGTAGGGGTCATCCCCTGAGTACTGGTCCAATATAGAAAAAAAAATAAATAAAAAAAAATAGTACTCCTTATTGACCGTACGACTTTGTGGCTAGAATTCATGATGCACTACGCCATTGCAGTCAAAGAAAACAGTGTTCAAATCGTTCACTTTTCACCGAACTTGGCTCTTCTGGACGCTTCCATTGGGATGATTGGACTTTGGTGTCAATGTCATAGCCATACACCCATGTTTCGTCACCGCTTATGACCTTTTTGAGGTGTCGTTGATAATATTCAACAGCTCTTGTATGATGTCCGTGCCACATTCTTTTTGCTCAAAATTTCGTAAATTATGTAAAAACGAAGAGCATACCAAAACACGGCTAACCTTTTTTTCTGTCAAAAACAAACTGACAATCCGAAATGGCAATAGAATTTACAATTTTCCAATAACATGAGTAGGAGTGAAAATATTATATGGTTAGACATGACAGTTGAATTTTAATTATTACAATAACGTTGTTAGTCATTAATAAAACGTTTACCATATATATCGTTAAATAATAAAATGTCGGTTCTTGGCAGTACTTAGTGGTGTAAAAAAATTTCAGATTGAAACCATATTATGTGGTTGTGCTCAACCATATTATTCAACAATAGTATTTTGCCCTTAAAATATTGTTATATCAACCATATTTTTTCATTTACGTGTAAGTAAACGAATTAAACGAAACGAAATTAACAGTGAAGAAGGTTCATGTAACCAAAAGATAGCGCGAAAAAATAGTGGCAAATCCTCTTTTATATTGCCCTTCTTCAAATATCGGATCAGACGAAAAACGTTCTGTGCTCAGCCACCGAGCAATTTAATTATTCTCTATCTATATTCATCGCATATTGAATCACATATGCATTTTGTTAATTGCCTATATTGTTTTAGTTGTTACGTCATGACCCGCGTTCAAATCCCAATGGGTGCTGATGAGTAGTGTAGCGGCTACGAAACAGCTAGTTGACCCCCCCCCTAAAGATTTGATAATTATTTTTCTTGTGTTCTTCGAAGAAAAATTATTGATCACAGCAAATTTGTATTGTAAAAAATCCTTTTTAAGAAACTTAAGAAAAGAAAAACTTGAACCCGATGTACACATGTACAAACCAAAAATCGAATTAAAAAATTATAAAGTTCAACAAAAATTCAATAAATTCATAATTGATTTTGTTTATGTTTTCGCTGATGCATTCGGCTGGGCCACTCAGCCATAACTGCACATCATCTGCATACATGTGGACATTGCAATGTCTCAAAGTATTAGGCAAGCCATTGGCGTAAATTGTAAATAGCAGATACCCCAAGATAGTACCTTGAGGAACACCTTTCTCAAGCTTAACTGGGTGGGAAAGGGCATTGTTCACACAGACGATTTTACGATGCTTTTTATACGGTTTTCCCTGGAATATACGTAACATGTAAAAAACACATTTGGTGCATTGTGCGTTCCCTCTCAACTTTTCTAGCTCGAAGTTTCACTATCCGGATTTTAATTTTATTAACTTATTAAATTATATGCATTAGCAATGTAAATGACATGATTTTTGCCAACACGGCTTTGCAATATCTTATGAAGCTGACGACGGCATTTTCAAATGTAACAATAAAGTATGAAAAAATAAATATTTATTTATATATAAAGAAAAAAACAGAAAGTGGAGAAAAAAATCCAATGCTGGAATTGTTCGTCTATCAGACAAAAGCAAAAAGTTTACGTGCAATCACACATGATAAAAAAAACTCTGCTGTTTCCCATAAATAAAGCAAAAAGAAAATAAAGTATTGCAACCCACGAATGTGTAATAAAGGCGATTTTTTTTTATTATTCCAATTTTAACTTTTCAAAGGCGTAGAATCAACAAAACAATTGTGTTTCACTTCTTTTTTTATCAGTTTTAAATGTTTTTTATTGGTCTTCGTAACTGTCACTAATAAATGCGTGTTCATGGTTGCGGCCATGCAAATTTCAATGTTTTTCTTTAAAATAATACGAGTAATAAAAGCCGTAAAGTAATCATATAAATACGTAAACAAAACAGAATTAAAAATAAAACACAACTCAAGGCAGAGTTAAATATTTTTATGAAATCTACACTTTGAAAAATTTATTGAGTTTCCTTTGATAACGTGAAGCATTTGTTATTGCTTTCTGTTTAAAATACAAAATATTTTAACCAAAAAAAAACTATTGTTGTATAACAAAAAATGAAGATAGTATAGCAAATTGTTTGCTGATATTCAATTTAAAATATTGATTTAAAATAACGTTAAGTTCACCAGTTGAAGTACATATTGTGAATTAATCGTTTATATATCTAAATGTCAAAAATTATGGCAAAAATTTATTTTTATAAAATTAGTCGTAGTGGTAGATTAATTAAAAACAAAATGGCACTTATAATTTAACTGGCCAAGGGTGAACTTCAGTGAAATAAAGTTGGAATTCAATCATAAAAAAAACCACGTTTTTTTCCTTTTCCATTACCTTTGCTGGTGGAACGTTTTTACAAGTCCTTTGCCGAGGAAATATTATTATAAAATCGAAGCTGAAAGGAGATTAGTCTACCTGCTAGACCACAGTCCGCTCACTACGAAGTAACCTAACTAGCCTCCTAAACCGATTTTATTCATGGTCCATTCGAAGCTGCAAAGATTGCACCAGTTTTAAATCTATAGGATTCCATCCTTCATAAAATCTATATAACAGATAACAAATCTACATCTACAGATCATCAACTCTATCATAATTTATCCAGGATCATATTTACAGAGGAATACTCACTTAACAGTAAGAATCGAGAGCATAACATTATTGCTGTTTGACATTGGAATTATGAGGTAACTTAACTTCCCATTTCAACATTAGTTTAGTTCATGTCGGACAGTTGAACAAAATATCCCGTGTCGTGTGTAAAAAATACAAAGCCAAATAAATAAGTGTGAAAAGTGAAAAAAAATCATAAATATCTAAGGAAAAACATACAAAAGTTTCTCTAACAAAAAAAAAAAAAAACAAAAAATAAAAGCAAATATTTCATATAAAAATAACGGTTCATAATATATATATGTATATACATATATATTATTCATATATATATACATATATACCGTTACATATAGATGTGTATGTACGTAGGTAAACGGCAACTTTCATCATTTCAGATACATATGTACATAGGTATATACTACAGTATTTCGGTACTAAAAAGTTGTCTTTCTAACATACATAAATACATATTTATGACAGATGGTCTTGAAAATTTCTAACCATCTCGTATTTGTAAATAGCGCTTAACAGGGTATACATATTTTTACCCAAATATATAAGGTTGCATTTATACATAAAGTGCATTTATGTATACATATGCATAGGTACAGAGAGCGAAAATTCAACATTAAGAAAATAAAACATTAAAAGAGAGAATAAAGAGAAAATTGCTTAACATCTTGCTAAACAGAAGATTAAATATCATTCAAATTGCAGTCATAAGGTAATTTACATTTACATACATATTTGGATAATACAGTTTAACATTTGATGAAGTTCATACATAAGTATATAAGACAGAATATATAAATATATAAAACAGTATTACCCAACACATAAAATTTAATATTTCATTTCAAATTTATTAACATTTAAAAATTATTTACTGAAAACTACTTCCGAAAGTGCAGACATATGTAGCATCTATTCATTTAAAAGTTACTTTTACCAACAAAGGTACGGTCTGGAAGTGTTTCATAATTTTTTATGCAAAATTATATGAGGTTAATAAAATATATACATTTATATACGAGATTCTCAAACAGAGATTAGCGCATTAACGGATGAGTTAAAGCCTATCAGTGGTAATTTACAAAACTATTTTTATTCATTATTTTCTTCTCCAATATTTCTCTTTCAATAAATACGAATACTTTCTAAATTATAACACGTTGGCTTTGCATATCTAGCTACAACTTAAATCAGCTGCACAATAACTGTAGAGCATTAAAGCTAAGTATAATTGGGAGATAATTACTAGTCTCAACAACTAACTAATTATAAGAAAACATTATACACAAATTCAAATAGCTGTCAGTTACCACAACTTTAATTTCGGTACAATTTCCACAATACATTTGATTAACACTCACTTTTGAAACCAACAGTTTTATTGCAATAAGAACAATGTCTGAATCAGCAAGTTTGGCGCTACCAGAAGTGCTATCTGATCCCATCCAAGATAAGTTTAAATTTGATGCAAATCATCTTCTTGCCTTTTGCGCTAGTTTCAGTAGTATGCCAATTCAAGAACAATCTGATTCAATACTTGAAACAAAGCTCGAGGATCTTGAAAATAGATGGAAAAAATTAGACATTTCATATGAAAGACTCATGCTTTCATCTGCTTTACCACAGGTGAAAGAAACTAACATGGCTAATTTCAATGCTTGTTCAGAAGCATTTTACGCGTGCAAGGCAAGCATCATAGAATGGCTTCGAATAAATAGAGTAAATTCATCTCAAGAAGCTCCTCCTCGTTTGAGTTTACCGTTTCAACCCTTCCCACCTCAAGATTCCGCCGTTCACATCAAACTTCCTCCTTGTGATACGGAAATTTTTAAAGGTAGTTACGAAAAATGGCCATCATTCCGTGATATGTTCACGGCTGTGTACATTAATGGCACAAACTGTCCCCCAGTTGTAAAATTGTTTCACTTGCGGAACAAAACAAGCAATGAAGCGGGAGCTATCGTAAAACGCTACCCGCTTTGCGATGAAAGTTTTAGTTTAGCTTGGAACGCTCTCAAAGCACGGTATGAAAACAAACGAGTCTTGGTCGACCACCAACTTCAAATCCTTTTTAACATCCCGGTAGCAACATACGAAGACAGCAAAATTTTACAGAATATTCACTCAACTGTGACAGATGTGCTTCAAACGCTACATTCTCTCGATGTGAGTACAGAAAATTGCGACTTTTTTATCGTACATTTAGTATGTTCCAAACTTCCAAACTTCCAAAACCCTTGCTCTATGGGAACAATCTCTCAAATCGCATCGTGAATTGCTCAAGTGGTCGCAATTAGAAGAGTTTCTAGTTGATCGGTATGAAGCTGTAGAGAGAATTTCTAATATGAAAGCTTCAAGAAACTACCAAAGTTTTCCCATTATGAAGCAAACAACCATTCAATCACATACATCGCAAGAGAAACTTAATGCTGGCTGCAAGTTTTGTGATGGTGATCACAATTTAAGGCTCTGTCAAAATTTCAAAAGATGCACCATTCAACAGAGAATAGATTTTGTAAATGCCAATAAAATTTGTAACAATTGTCTCTCAGTAAATCACCAAAAGCAAAAATGCCCAAGTAAAAACACTTGTTTCATTTGCAAAAAGAGTCACCATACTTTGCTTCATTTGGTTAAAGCTACAGGTAATCAAAACCCGGCTTATGAATCAGCCTCTCCAACCTCTTTACAGCAAAACCCGGTCTTCTATAACCCGAAAGTAAAAACCAACAACAATTTCGATGAAAATACCCCTTCAACGTCCCAACAAACTCAAAATTCTCAAGTTCAAGCGAATATATCGGTGAACCCAAATTTCATATTGCTTCGAACTGCTATAGTTCACATTGAACACATGGGTGAGCTCTTTTCTGTAAAAGCACTAATTGATCCAGGTTCTCAAAGAACATTCATATCTGAACGGATTAAAAATAGGTTAAAGCTTCCAACTAAACGATCTCACATTGATGTTGTAGGTATTGGGGGGCAAGTTCAAACCGCAACTCGAGAATGTGATTTAATCATATTCGCAAAGAGATCTAACATTAGATTTTCTATAAGTGCTATTGTCCTCCCGAAGGTAACTAAGCATATCCCATCAGCATCATTTGAGGTTCCCAAAGATAGCTTATGTAACCTTGATTTGGCAGACCCAAACTTCAATCAATCGTCTCAGATTGATATAATCCTTGGCAACGATGCAGAGCGGTTTATAAATATGGACGGTATCAAGAAAAATATATGCGGCCTTGCCTCTGCATACAATACTGTATTCGGCTGGGTTCTTAGTGGACCTATTAATGGTCAGTCTATTAGCTCGTTCTCTACATCTGTAGTTCCATCCGAAACATCAGTTCTAAACGAACTTCTCAGGAAATTTTGGGAACAAGAAGAACTGCCCTCTCCAAAACACATATCGAAAGAGGACCAATACTGTGAAGAATTTTACTCAAAAACCACAACACGTACACCGGATGGTAGATACATGGTTAGATTACCATTTAAAAAACAATTTCCTCATTCTATATTTCTTGGCGCTTCCAGAATATTGGCTCTCGGACAATATTCACGTATGAAACAAACTTTAATTAAAGATCCAATACTACAGGCTGAATACAATGAAGTTCTCAGTGAATATATAACACTAGGGCACATGGAGAAAACCACATTCCAAGAAATATCAGCCGATAACAAATTTTTCTCATATTATTTGCCTCACCACGCTGTCATTCGATCTGACCATAAAACAACAAAGGTCAGAGTAGTTTTTAACGCATCCCGGAAAACGAAATCTGGATATTCCTTAAATAACGTTTTGTATACCGGACCCTCACTTCAGCGAGATTTAATGACTATAATATTAAATTGGCGGAAATATAGATTCGTTTTCAGTGGTGATTTACAAAAAATGTATCGGCAAATCCTCATTCATCCTGAAGACAGACCGTTTCAACGAATTTTATTTCAAAAAGAGCTCAATTCTCCAATTCTCAATTATGAACTCAAGACAGTCACGTTTGGAGTCAATTGCGCACCATTCCTAGCAATTCGTACTCTACTTCAGTTAGCTTCAGACTATGAAGCTCAATTTCCCAAAGCAGCACTAATTCTGCGAAAGGAAACCTATGTGGACGACATTTTAACCGGTGGGCACTCCATACAGGAGGCTTTACAAGCCCAATCGGAACTATTTTACATTCTAAGGTCAGCAGGCTTTCCTATTAAAAAGATTACTGCGAATGACACTAAATTATTGCTTAACATCCCTCCCGAGGATCTCTATGATTCAGACTTCCTTCGATTTGAAGAAACGAGTACAACAAAAACTTTGGGTATCAAATGGAATGCATTAACTGATTCATTCAGCTACACTTTTAATACAATAACTCAGTCTTCTAACGTTTCCAAAAGAGCTGTACTCTCTGCAGTGGCCAAATTATTTGACCCAGCTGGCTGGATAACTCCTGTTGTTATTCGAGCAAAAATGCTTATGCAGCAACTTTGGTTAGAGGGGCTAGACTGGGATCAAAATATAAGTAATGAATCACTCATCAAATGGAATCAACTCATTTCCGACTTACCCCAAGTACAAAATATTAATATTCCTAGGTGGATAAACTATTCCACATCAAGTATCGTGCAAATACACGGCTTTTCAGATGCTTCTAAGCATGCATTTTGTGCTGCAGTGTACATAAGATGCCAAACTGATGGCGATACACATTGCAACTTACTAGCCGCTAAAACTAAAGTTGCACCTCTTCAAACTGTTTGTTTGCCCAGGCTCGAACTCAACGGTGCTGTTTTATTGTCTAACTTAGTACGTTACATACAAAAAACTCTCGAGATCAAGGAATCTGATGTTATACTGTGGACAGATTCTACAATAGTACTAAGTTGGTTATCGAAGCCTCCTGCAACTTGGGAAACTTATGTCGCTAACCGAATCTCTCAAATTCATCAACTAGTTCCAAAAGCAACATGGCGTCATGTATCTAGCAATGATAACTCTGCTGATGTAGGTACACGAGGCTGTAGTCCTCAAGATCTCGCAAATAATTCGTTATGGTGGCATGGACCACCGTGGCTTACCAAACCACCGTCCGAATGGCCAGCTAAACGGGATCCAACTCAACAAATCCATGTTGCAACAGCTTTTAACGCATTTACTCTAACCGAAGACATCTTGGATCGATTTTCGTCCTACAATCGAGCTTTGCGAGTTTTGTGTTATGTTTACCGTTTCATAAACAATACTTTAGTGAGAACACAAAGATGTAAACAAACTCTGAATCTGTCACAACAAGAAATGAAAATGGTAAAAGAAAACCTAATTCGACTAGCCCAGCATTCCGTTTATAATGCAGAAATCTCGCTTTTAGCTAAGTCTGAATCTATTCCCAATAAGAGTTCCCTGATAACATTAAATCCATTTTTAGACTCTAATGGACTCTTAAGAGTCAATGGTCGTTTATCCGAATCTTCCCTTCCGTATAGTGAAAGATTCCCAATAATCTTACCTGGCAGCTCCCGATTTTGCCAACTGTATATAAGTTTTTTACATTTAACTTTAGCACACGCAGAATGCAATCAAATGTGCCGCATGATTCAAACAGAATTTTACATCACTCGATTAAAATGTCGAGTTAAGAAAATCATTCGCCTTTGCAAGACGTGCATAATATTTAAACAGAAAAGTTGTTCTCAAATAATGGCTCCATTACCCGCCGACAGGAGTAGCCTCTCGCCACCTTTTCAAGTCACTGGTATAGATTTCGCTGGTCCTTTTGACCTGAAATCCTCACACATACGCAATGCTCCTACCATTAAAGGATATGCAACTGTATTTGTCTGTTTTAGTACTAAGGCAATACATCTGGAAGCCTGCTCCGATCTCTCAACCGCATCATTTAGAGCGACATTCGCTCGCTTTATTGGGAGGCGGGGGCTCCCTCATCGAGTAGTTTCTGACAATGGTCGCAACTTTCTTGGAGCAAGCAGGGAAATGAATAGGGAGTTTGCAGAATTTATAAAATCCGTATCTAATGATATTTCCCAAAAATACTTGGCTCAGGGATTTGAATGGAGTTTCATTCCACCACATGCCCCACATATGGGCGGGCTCTGGGAAGCGGCAGTTAAAAGCTTTAAATTTCATTTCAAGCGTGTAACCGGTGCTTACAAGCTAAATTTTGAGGAGTTCGCTACTATTCTAGCGCGAATAGAAGGCATTTTAAACTCCAGACCGATTTCTGCTACATCAAATGACCCAGAGGATTTAACTGCATTGACCCCAGGGCATTTTTTGACTGGAAAACCGATTATGGCATTTCCAGAACCTCCTCCGGATAAGACTTCATTAGTTAATCGATGGGAAAAACTCAAAGTCCTACATTATCAATTTTCAATACGATGGAAAGAAGAATATTTGAAAGCTCTCCAAAAGAGATATAAATGGAAGTCTTCGTCTCAAAATTTAAAAATCGGTGACCTCGTGGTAGTCATTGATGAACTGTTACCACCTTCGGAATGGCGCCTAGGTAGGATAGTAAACATTCATTTAGGCCCAGACAGTCGTGTTAGAGTTGCTGAAGTACGCATTTCAACTGGGACCATTACACGACCCATAGTAAAATTATGCGTACTTCCACTACTGAACGAAACCCCTTCGTTATAACCACTTTTACACATAAATTTTATTGTTGCCCAAGATATCTAGAGGCACCTTTATTTCATATAACAATTATGCATTCATTAGGATTTATTTCGTTCATAATTTTTCATGCATCGTTTTCTTATTTTCTTATTTATATCGTTTTCTTATTTGCACACTTTACTTTAGAACACATCATAAACGCAGCCGTAACCCTGATATTCATCAATGCATGGTATGCAGGCGATTCCATTCACTCAGGTTTTGTGATCGTTTTCTAAAAATGAGTGTGCCAGAGCGAAATCGAGTGATTCGGCGGTTCCATTATTGCGAAAATTGTTTAGCCAGGAGTCATGACCTGCGAGCGTGTGCATCGCACAATACTTGCCACAAATGTGATAGTTTCCATCACACGCTACTGCATCCAAGCCATAGGCCTCAAAGGGATTTGCGAAGGAAACTACAGGTGCAACGCAGGAAAAGCAGCAGCACCAACCGGAAAAGAAACCAAAGGGATGTCCACAACAGTCAACAATGTCGTAACCATATCCGAAAGCAACAAATTAATAATGACAACGTTGTGCCCTCATCAAACCAGCAAGTTATTTCTCAAGCTATTCGGTCCCTGGCCCAACTGGTATGCGTCCAATCGAATACTAAAATTGCACAAGTGCAAGCGGGCCGGCATGTTTAAAATACAAAATATTTTAACCAAAAAAAAAACTATTGTTGTATAACAAAAAATGAAGATAGTATAGCAAATTGTTTGCTGATATTCAATTTAAAATATTGATTTAAAATAACGTTAAGTTCACCAGTTGAAGTACATATTGTGAATTAATCGTTTATATATCTAAATGTCAAAAATTATGGCAAAAATTTATTTTTATAAAATTAGTCGTAGTGGTAGATTAATTAAAAACAAAATGGCACTTATAATTTAACTGGCCAAGGGTGAACTTCAGTGAAATAAAGTTGGAATTCAATCATAAAAAAAACCACGTTTTTTTCCTTTTCCATTACCTTTGCTGGTGGAACGTTTTTACAAGTCCTTTGCCGAGGAAATATTATTATAAAATCGAAGCTGAAAGGAGATTAGTCTACCTGCTAGACCACAGTCCGCTCACTACGAAGTAACCTAACTAGCCTCCTAAACCGATTTTATTCACTTTCAATTTTCTTTATGGGATATGAGTTCTATTTGATGTTCTTTAAATAAAAATAATAATTAACGAGTAAAGTTCATTGTCAAGGATAATAAAAGGTTATTTTTATACAGTTTCATATCGAAATCCTTGTTTAATGATGTCCATTACCACGGAAACTCGCAGGTTCCCAAGCAAGAAAAGTACTTTTATTTATTTATTTATTTATTTATTAAAGAATACAGTACAACAAACTTTTATCTGATTTATATACTAGATTACAAACTAGTTGTCCTACTCTTACACATTATATTCGACACTAACTTGGAAACTAATTACGTTTACGAAATACCAGTAAAGGAATAAAAGATAAAGTAGGCTGCCCAGTCAACCAACGCACAATAACTAATAATAAATAACTGTCCAGTCTACAATAATACTGGTAAGATAGCGGCAACGTCTTCCAAAGGGCATCCACAATTGGTCTGCGTCTGAATGCAAAGAAATCAAAGGCATTGATTATAAGCAAAACAAAATATTGTTATGAATTTTTGCCACTTCTAGTCCAGTGTGCAGCTGTTGACCTGCTTGTTAAAATTGTACAACACATTCACCTAAACAAGATAAAACTAAAAACATAATGCACAAAGAAACAAACATACATGATTTAAAGTACGTAAAGTTCCAAGTATATCAACTACAAATGAAGATTTTAGTTTGTACATATGTACATCGGGTTTTAGTTCAAGTTTTTCCTTTCTTAAGGATTTTTTACAATACAAATTTGCTGTGATCAATAATTTTTGATTGACGGAGACAAGAAAAATAATAATCAAATCTCTAGCTGGTGTTCAACTTTATTTTCTTTTTGTAACTTGGACCAGTACTCAGGGGATGTCCCCTACATATGCAGTGCATTGTACCAGAACTAGGAAAATAGGTTGTGAGGATAAGGAAAAAGGGAGTAATGTTTGTGAACATTTGACTTGAACTTTCCAACGTTATAACACACAGGAAACTCGGCTGAAAAACGAACTCTCTCTGTAATACGTAGTACGATTCCCCGGGCAATCGACCACAAATGGGTGAGCTCTGGACGATGAACGCATGCTACGTAAAAATGTGCGAGTTTCGGGAACAAGATCCCTAATCGCGTCAGAGCAAGATCCGTTGTATTAGGGATAGAACAGAGTAACGAACACTACACTGCGTCGATGCTGCAGTGAGTCAATAAAGTTGGATACCCTACTGTCACCGATAAGCTTTTTCGGCATCTCATGTACACGGTCGAGTAACCCCAAAATAGACTTTGAGGCACCGGCCCAAACATGAGAGTTGTATTTCATTTTCGGTCGGATATAGGTGGTACAAATAGTAAGGAGGTCGGATGGAGTGAAGTACATCTTACACCGTTTCAAAAACCCGAGTCACTTGAATGCTTCTTTAGAGACATGAAAAATGTGTTTAGTCCAGCGAACATCATACTATATCCTCATTCCAAAAACATCAAGAGCATCCGATTCCTCAATATTTATACCATCCATGACTACAGATGAAGCAGCATTTGCGGTTGTTTGTTTGTGTATTAATAAGCAACACTGGGTCTTACAAGAGTTAAAGGCGACCCTGTTTTTAGGACCCCATTCGAAGATTAATAGAATATCACTAGTCAGTGAATCATTCATATTTAGCCTCTTGGCAGCAATCTCTGATAGGCTGGGCCTATAACTAAAAGAGTACGAGTGACAAATGCTGCTGTCATTCGCGAAAGAGTGAATAGGGTTGGAAATTGATAGAGAAGGTCGTTGAGGAAAATATGAAATAGGGTAGGAGAAAGAACGGAGCCTTGCGGTACCCCTAAATTAATCTAGAACTCGTTTGATGAGATCCCATCTATAACAACTCGTATAGTGCGGTCTTTAAGAAAGCTCGATATAAACGGAGAGAAGTCATCACCGCAGCAAAAGCAGTAAGTTTTGTGCATCAAACCGTCGTACCACACTTTATCAAAAGCTTGGGAAATGCCAATGAATAAAGCTGAACAATACTTTTTGTCTTCAAAAGTCTGTCTTATGACGTTGACCAGTCTGTGCGTTTGTTCTATGGTGCTATGTTTAGCTTGAAAGCCAAATTGATGATCAGAGATGCATCCCACATTGTTTAAAATTGTTGGCAGTAGGCTTATTGGTCTGTATTATTTGGCCCGCAAACATCGGCACGTATTAGATCTAAGACACCCCTAGATTTTGATTGACCTTTCCTACTAAACGCAGCCTTTGTCATTTTGCAACTTATGCAAACCTCACATTTTTCTTTCGCTCCACATCTACTTATTTCTAATGAGCTTACTAGTTGCTTCGTTTTCATTTCTTTAATTGCTTCAACATCACGATGACCAAATCCCTTGTGCCAGTAATGGATACAGTTTCTCATATTACATGATACGTACATCACCTTGGATTTCGACTCCATCTGCACCTTGTATAATCCATTCGTTAAGCTATACCAACTTCTCTGCCATTGTAGTTGGAAATGATGCTACGATTATTCTTCAAATTAACTTGAAATTGTTTGCTTAGAATTTTATTTACAGATATTAGATTTCCGTGAAAGGATGGTATATATAGAACATCACGCAGGGTGGCATTAAACGTTTCACCTTTAGATTTGCTCAAAGTTAATTTGCACCTTTCCGCTAAATAATTCACTCTGACCATTTGCAACTGTTACTTTTTCACAGAAATTCATATTCAATGATGAAAAACTGGAACTATCTGAACAAATATGGCAAGTTGCTCCTGAGCCAAGAGTCCATGAGTTTGCCCCCATTACTTAATGAAAAACAAAAATTTTCTGACTCACTGCCGGAAACTTTCACTTCATTAGCCGCATTATTCTTAGACTTTTTAAACTTCCAACAGTCACGTTTTATATGGCCTTTTGCTTTACAAAAATGACAAGTTTTCACATCGCGAAAATTTGTCTGGTTTAATGTTTTCAAAACAGAAATTCCCTGAGCGTCAGATGAACAACGATGATTGTTCTCTATTAAACATGTTTCAACAACACTTAATTCTTCCATTTTCCTTGCTTCCAAAACAGTCACAAGGGTATCATAAGACGAAGGTAGACTGCTTAGCAACATCCATCGATCTGAAAACGTTTCACCAATAGCAGCTAACTTTTCAAACAGCAGTTTCATATTCATAATGTGTTGCGAAATGCTCTGCTCATGTCTTGAGACTATTTCATTCTGCAAATTTGTACACTAGGCCCAAGTGTATCTTTCTCATGATGTTGTTTTAAATTTAACCATGCCTTATGTGCAGTTTCAGCATTCTTGATCAGCATAAGCTGATTGTACTCTACAGATAATCTAATCATCACAAAAGCTTCTTGATTCTTACGTCTCCATGCATCATCTCGTGCAGCAGGTTCTTCATTGACGACATGATCCCACAATCCTTCCTTTTTTAAAACCAGCTCCAACTTAAACTTCCATAAGTGGTAGTTATCAGCATTTAGTTTAGTAAAGGAGGTCTTCAATAAATCCATTCTTAAAAGCCTGGGCGCATAACCTATTAGAATTTCTGGTTTATATAAGAATATTTATGTATCTATTTATCAAAGGATTGACAAAAACAAGAAAATAACTTTAAAAGTTTATAATTTAAATATAAATGAAAACTTGATTGAAACTCAATATGTTAACGAAGGTAGTTAACAACAAAGTTGAATTCGAGTGTTCTCCCACAGAAATTTATCTACAACACAATGGAAATACATCTAAATGATTTACTCAAATCAACGTAATTTGCTTATAATGCAAACGTACTATAAAATAGAGACATATTAAATTAAAAATAAAATTATACCAAAAATTACACATTTATAATAGACATTTCTCCAGAAATGAAACTAAAATTCTTAATATGTTGTATAAGTTCTTTCGTATTTTAAGCTGATTGAATTTAATTTTCTTACAGTTATAGTTGACAAATAAATAAATAGAATAAAATAACTAAAGGATGTTAAAATTTAAGCCGATTATGTATATAGCCCAATACATAAGACATAAGTATTTATTTACTATTTACTAACTAAACATTAAAAAAAAAATTTTAATAAAAAGTTAAACAAATTTTCCATATTTAGTGAATGACTAAATATTTTTTTCAGACAATATTTAAATAAGTAAAACTTTTAATTAGCTGTTTATAAAATTTTATTACGTTGTCATCTCATCCCACGGTGTCAGTTGTAAAAGTAAACAATACCAGCAACATAAGAATTAACTTTGGTAGCTGTCAACTCCCATTAGGTTACATCGACACCTACTTGCTTTATCTACAGGAAATAACATACAATTTTATTAAGTGAAACATGTAAAAAAAAAGCTCATGTGATTTCTATGACATTTCAGGTGAGTAACCTTGTCATTTAAAAGTGTGTATGAGAGTCGTTGTATTTGGAAGTGGGAGAAGTTTTCGTTTTATAAATAATTCACGATTTTGTGGCTTCATGTAGAAAATTATGTTCAAACTTAAAAATATGAGGTTTTCCTAGTAATGTAATTATTTTCTAATAAATTTGCTCGAAGAATCTTCAAAAGAGTGACGAACAAAAACACATTTTTAAGAAGCACTAAAAGAATAACATGTTTTTACTTCAGATTTTCAAAAAAACATTGCTACAAAAATGCAAAACAAAAAAAGTTATTTGTGCTTTAAAAATATTTTTTTTTTTTAAATTAAAAAATTATCAAGTTATATAATTTTGACTGACAAGCAAAAATTAAAAAGTGCGTAAAAGAAAATGATAAGAACTGGCATTATGGGGTCTTCGTGAATCCTTCCTTCACAAAAATGTAAAGAGTATATATAAGTTTGTGATTCCTTTTGTAATTTCTACAATTCTCTTTTTTCAGCATATGCTGAAAAGTCCCATGCCTAACACATAGATGGCGCTAGTTTTATTGCAGTCAGTTAATACTAATCTTCAAAAGACAGCTGTTAAAATTTCATGATATTCTATTCATTAGTTATTTTGTTAAGAGTGACGCCACTTTTGTTATTTTCCAAACAATGGATCAAAAACAATTTCGTGCTTTAATTTTAAACTGCTTCTTGATAGGAAAAAATACCGTTCAAGCAAAGCAATGGCTCGAAAACTGTTATGGAGACTCCGCTCCATCAAAAACTACAATAAAACGTTGGTTTGCTGACTTCAAACGTGGTCGCAGGCACACCTATGATGCAGAACGCAATGGACGTCTAAATAAGGCGGTAACACCGGCAAACATTAAAAAATCCACAAATTCGTTTTGAATGATCGAAAAGTTAAGTTGCGGGAGTTAGCGACATTATAAAAATATCAAAAGAACGTGTTGGCTTTATATTGCTCGAGTATTTGACTATGAGAAAGCTCTGTTCAAAGTGGGTGCCGCGGTTGCTCACTGTTGATAAAATAAGGAACGTGTTGATGATTCTGTGCAGTGTTTGGCCATGTACATATACGAGTATATTCTGAATCAGTATTGATAGAAAAATCGATTAAACAATGTTCTTCCATCTGTCGGCCGTTGAAATACCATTTCTGAGAAAACCATTAGTAGAGCTGCAAATCAATCGAAAGTACTATCGATAGTTTTATTTTTATCTAACTAACGATTGTTTTCGTTCGATAGAGATACTTTCGACAATTTTTGAACGTATATACGAATCCGGTAACATGTAGCCGGTATAACGTTTCTGTCCATTTATTCAGACAGGTTCTTAGCCGCCTTTAAATTTTTATAGTTATAGCGTAATTTATAAATGAAAATATATTCTAACTATAAATCATATTATATATCAAAGTAAAGTGTATTATATCATATATTTTTGCTTTTATCTCAAATAAAAAAGAGTTTTTTTTAATAAAAGAAAGGTTAAACATGGCAACTTATATTTGGCGGCTGCGGCGAAATGTCGACAGCAACTTAAAAAACTTTAATTTCTTTGCATACAGGTTACACTGCAGCTCAAAGTGTTTAGCAAAAATAAAAAAAAAGTAGTTAAAAGTTATCTTTTTTATTATGCAATAGAAATACGTAAAGATATTATAATTATATACCTATATAAATATGTATGTATCTATGTTGACTAACTTCCACTTGAGTTACAAATTCATAGCCAAAAGTAGCGCCTAATAGGCATTTTCCACTGAACAACATCTAACATCTACCATCAGTTTTTGAAGATGATAACATCTTCCCATAAGAAATACATTGTACTAAAACTCAACATTTTTCAACATCTTTATAAAATGTTCCTATCTCATTATATTCCATTCAAACATTTTTCGATTCTTTCGGTGTCTTCACTAGAAAAATGGCAATAATATCGATTATTCTTGTGGCATCACTGAAAAAATGTCATTTGTTTTGAAAGAAATAAAAAAATTCATAATTTATTTATTATGTGTCAATTGTTTGCATGTGTGTGTTTTTTAAATTTTTTTCTGTAATAGTTTTTTCCGTGTTTTTCCAATTTTTTTTTTATGTGCCCTACATTTTATTTATAAACATATATTTTATAATCCTGATTTGCTTTTCAAATTAATATTTCTGGAAAAAATGTTGCCTGCTTTTGTTAAATTGTTTGAAAATTTTAATAATAATATCTTTGATTAATAGTAGATGTTAGATGTGAGCAATGTAAACAGTGTTTCACATTTTCAACATCTTCCACGCGTTCCATGAAGATGTTGATAACGATAGTATCGATAGTTTTTCTTGAAACTATCGCAAATATCGATGGGGACGACTATCGATAGTTTTGCAGCTCTAACCATTAGACTTAAGTGGCATGGAGACGATCCAAAAAACACATCCACGTTCTAAGTGTGTGCGTGCAGTCGTGTTTTTTCGGGTACACCTAATAGTTTTAACACTTTTGATATTTTATTTTGACGTGTAATTATTTTGATAATCTCCCGTTGTGATTCACGATAAAAAATGTCAGTTTTGTTAGCAAAAGGAACAACAATAAGTAAGAACTTTATTTTGTTTATGATTATTGTATTTTATTTTGTTCATATATTACTGCTTTTCTTACATAGTTTTTATCTTTTCATGTTTTTCTTCTTAACAAATTGCACAAGATAGCAATAATTCATCATCCGATGATGACATGTTTAGAAATGAACGCAGCGAAGTCAGAATAAAATGATGATTGACAATTTTATTTGTACGCCTCCTTTAAAACGGAAAAAACTCGACACTCACACATATGCACTGATTGATGTGTTTTTTGATCGTCGCCAGGGCATTTAAACATTTTTTTTTACCATTCTGTTATCCCATGGATTCAACGGTTTGCTATTGAAATCCAGTAAAATCGGTTGACGTATAGCTGAGATATATCCAAAATTTCGAAAAAAAAAACATTTTTTTTTGCAATTTTGTATGAAAAAGAAAAACAACTGTCTTTTTACTTCAAACTTAATAATATTATTAAGCATGGTGATTATAAGCCAAATAAAATTTTCCCGATATCGGTCTATATATATTCGAGATATAGCCTTAACTGATTTTTAATGAAAATGTCGCATAAGCGAACTTATGTTTTGGCTTAAAAGTAGTTTTGGCTATAAAATGAGGTTACAAAAACAGAAAATTAACGTTTCCGATATCGGTCCTTCTACTCCGGAGATATAGCCTAAGTCGATATTTCAATGGAACAATTCTTTTTTTTGCGTAGAAGCAGTTCTGGTAATACGAGTAAAAGGAGGTTACTAAAATACAGAAAGTGAAAATTTCCAATATCGGTCCATATATGAGGGATGATCAAAAAAAGTTATAATATACTTATGCCAGCCTTTTGGTATCGCCGACAGCCCCTGTTTCGACTTTAATTTTATCTGATCAATCGTAGCAAAACGCTCTTCTTTCATTGGTGTCTTCAGTTTTGGGAAGAGGAAAAAGTCAGCGGGGGTCAAGTCTGGCGGATGCAGTGTTTGAGGCATAATAACGGTTTTGTTTTTGGCCAAACATTCACGCGCAAGCATCAGTGTGTGAGCTGGTGCGTTATCATAGTGCAAAATCCATGACTGGTTTTTCCACAATTCTGTGCGTTTCTGACGAATTGCTTCCCTCAAATTGCGCATAACTTCAAGGTAGTATTCCTTATCGACCACACGACCTTGTGGCAAGAATTCATGATGCACCATACCATTGAAGTCGAAGATAACAGTGAGCAAAACCTTCACATTTGACGTGCTTTTTCCGTTCTTGGCTCTTCTGGACGGTTCCATTGAGATGGTTGGGCTTTGGTTTCAATGTCGTAGCCATATATCCATAATTCGTCACAAGTTTTGACCTTTTTGAGGAAATTTTGATCGTGGTTAAAAATATTGAACAGCTCCTGAGCGATGTCCATGCATCGTTGTTTTTGTTCAAAATTTAGTAAATTTAGTAAAAATCGAAGAGCACACGAAATTACGACTAACCTTTTTATCTCTCAAACACGAAATTGACAATCCGAAATGGCTGATATTGCCAACATATATAACAGACATGTGTACCAACATAACAGAAAAAAATGCGACAATCGAACATACATAAGTAACTTACAAAATTTTGGATGAAAATGGTTACTTTTTGATCAGACCGTGTACACCTGAGCATATTTAGTTGAAATTTGTAATATAAACTACATATTTACGTGACTATTTTGAACGGTATTTTAGATTCGGCCCAGCCGAATATGCTACACTCTTAAAGCCGTGGCACACAGAATCCGTGGTACGTTTTCCGTTGCCTTTTTCACCGACATCAACATATTTAAAATATGTTATATTTTTGTACCTATTTTCATTTCAAATATTGCGAGCATATTTGAAGTTTTTAAATGATAGTGTAGAGTGAGTATTTAGTTCACAGTTGTATAATCGGTTGTGGACTGATAAATATGACATTGGCATAAATTTGGTTCAAGAGATTAATAGTAATAATTTTTTTTGCATACTTTTATTCAAAATTTTTTTTCATTTATTTATTTACTTATTGAATCTCGAAAATATGAACAACCAATAAGTATTCAAATCTTAATACTAAATATAAAAAGTTATTTAAGTCCAGCAAGTGCTAGAAAAAAGTTTTATTTTGCGCGAATAATGTCGGCAGAATCATCTATTTAACGTTTTGATGGTGGCAATAGTATCCCTTTTTCTGAACTGAGTGTGGCCGCTAAAATTAAGTATATTGCGGGCAAAAAGATTTGGGTGAAGTTCTAGTTTACTGAGATACCTTGTCGCGTAATTAGAAAATTCCTCTTTTACCAGCGGAACACACAGATCAAGGCAGGAGTTCCCCAAAGTAATTGTAATTTAGTTACAATCGCATAAAAAATATTACAAATATCTTCTGATACAATATAATAAAGGTTTTACAATTTAAATTTTATATACAAACACTTAAATGTATTTTTTTCCTATATTTATGTGGATCCAAAAGCGAATGGTAAATTCTTAAACTTTGATTTTTTTTGCAAATTTGACACTAACATTTTATTTTTAGCAAAAACAAACATTTTCCTGTTAATTTTTATACTTTTATTTTTATGAAAGTGCGGTCGAAATAATTTTTAATACGTTTAATACTACAAAACTCAATTTTTCTTCGAAGAAAATGTGACGCACTTTGCTGTTGACACTAAAAACTTTTAGTGCTTCTTTCTTATTATAAAGCCCCGTTTAAGATTTTTCTGTTTCTTTTTTTAGACAAATATGCTTAACATAAAATATTTAGATGTTATATAGACCCATTAAGCTGAATTTTAAACGCAATTGGTTTAAAAGGAAAGAATTTTTGCAGAAAACTGGTATTTATTAAATTTAGCCAAATTGTGGTATTTTGCGACAGATAAACTTGGTTTAGTACTAATATTGATACAATTTTAGACAACAATAATTTTCCGGCAGAAATTTGGACAAAATGTGATCCTAAATTTAAGACAAAGTTTTAGAGTGCACGAAACTTTACTTTTCGATCATTCAAAACGATTTTGTGAATTTTTTTTTTTTTTATTTTTTTATTTATTAATTTTAGCTAAATGATTAATAACAGCCGAGAAATCAGTATAGCAAGAAATAGATAGCATTAATATAACAAAAATTTCTTTAGGAAACTACAAACAGTTATAAATATAATCACTAGAGTTTAAATACAAAAGAAGTCTTCTCTTAGTAACATGAATATTGTCCGATAAGTCGTTGAGATCATAAAATTTGTTTACTTCGCTACAAACTCTACCGAAAGGATTAAAATTTAAGAAGTTTGATAGACAAAATTGAAGATACAGTGGAACGTTTGATGTTTAGTCCATCGCGAAGCTGAATTACACCAATATCCCCTCGTAATAATTTTAAAAAGAATAATATGATTAATTCTTCGGCTTTACAATGTAGGCAGGTTAATAAGAGCTAGTCGGCTGCGGTATGATGGTAAATTTCCTGCTGGGTTCCAATGGAGATTATTTATTTTATTATATAACACAGAATAGCAGGATTTGTTTTGGGACTGACTCCACCTTTTTTATATAAAAGCTATACTGCGGATCCCAAATTACTGAGCAGTATTCAAGAATAGGATACTGCACCAGTGCAGTAAATAGACTTTTGGTGATGTAAGGATTTTTAAATTCCTTCGCCAACGTTTAATAAAATATTAAATACGAGGGCGGTTCGGAAACCTAGCACAAACAGCGCGTTATAAACAGAAAAAAGTTAAGTTTTTTGGAAACTTCCATTTCTGCTATGAACACATGTTAAATTTAGTTTAGATCTGGTAACTCCATCATATAGAAACAGGTGTTCACAAAAGACGCATCCGCGTCTCGGGACAAGAACTTCATAATGATGTGGTGAATGTGTCAAGTGAAAGTGCTCTGCAAGATGGGTACCGCATTTGTTAACAGTCGACCACATAAGAAAACACATAAGAATGAACATTTCTCAAGCTTGTTTCGATCGTTTTAAGCGAAATAAAATGGATTTTAAGCGTCGTTTCATAACTGTTGATGAGACATGGACCCACCACTATACTCCAGAGACAAAAGAACAATCCAAACAATGGACTGAGGCTGAAGGAAGTGCTGGTAAGGCAACGATTTTTTGGGACTTCAAAGGTATTTTATTGATTGACTATCTGCAAAAGGGTAAAACAATAAATTCAGAGTACTATTGCAACCTTTTGGATCAATTAAATGTACAAATTCGAGAAAAACATCCTGGCTTACAACACAAAAAATAATAATTTTTCATCAGGACAACGCACCAGCGCACAAGAGTGTTTTAGCAATGGCTAAAATCAGCGAATTAAAGTACGAGTTGCTTGACCACACACCTTATTCTCCTGATTTAGCTCCCAGTGATTTTTACCTGTTCCCAAATATAAAAAAAATTCCTTGCTGACAAGCGTTTTACCTCAAATGAAGGTGCAATTATAGTTATAAACCACTATTTTGAAGACCTTGAGCAAAACTATTTTAATCAAGAGATTAAATTGCTAGAAAAGCGTTGGACTAAGTGTATTGAAGTTTCAGGAGATTATATTGAAAAATAAAAATACTTTTGAAAAACTAACTCTTTCTTTGATAAGCTAAGAAGTTTCCGAGCCGCCCTCGTATTATTTGCTTTGTTGACAGCAAAATTAACATGAGAGTTAAAATTAAGTTTTTTGTCGAAGTAAACTCCAAAATCTAAAGTAGTGTCACCAGTTGTAAGTTCTGTACCATTAATTTAATACTTAGTGGAAAAAGGTGAATATCGTGTCTTCGATTTGCATTTACTTAGATTTATTTCCATGAGGTTAACTTTGCACCAATTAAATAATTTATGTTTGAACTAAGAATGACAGCTTGTAGAAAGTGGCATCACTTCAGCAAACATTAGAATGTTTCCAAATTCAATAGCGTTTGGAAGATCGAAAAATAAGGAATAAAAGGGGGTCAAAATGACTCCTCTGAGGAACACCATACAGAAAAAAAATAGATGCCATATTGATAAAACAATTGCACTATTTTTTTCAAATTTCCTGTGAAGAGGATTTTTTTGCTGGATTGATAATTCAAATAATAAAGTAGAAATAGCTTTTTTTCACTTAAAAGCAAAAATTAATGAGTTGAAAAATTTTTTTGTTAATATGTAAAATCTGCAAAATATACTTAACAAAATAAATTGTTAAAGAAACAACAACTCTTTACTGTTATGTGACAAGCTTTGAAATTTATTTATTGAATAACAGTTAATAATTCGGAAAAAATTTTTATTAATTGCATTTTATTAAGAGATATTTCCAAAAATTCAATATTAATAATAATGTAATTGAGTCAATACAAATTTGATTAAATTGATGGTTTTTTATTATTAATATAACTTAATTGGAAAAAATGTCATCTATTTTTTTCTGTGCAGAAAAAGCATCAAAGTATTTTTATTTCGAGTTATTAAAGATTACCCATTGTTTACGGTCTTTCAAAGAAGATTCTATCCAACGAAGAAAGCTTACAATAAATCCCTTTGCATTAAGCTTCTTAGCCAATAGTTTGTTTGCTGAAATCCATATACAGGGTGTTTTTTTAAGCTAGATAGAACTTTAAATTAAACATTTTTTTTATTTGTTTCAGTATACTCTGACAAATCATCATGAATAGACTCACGCTTGAACAACGCTACGAAATTATCCAAATTTACTTTGAAAATCAGTCGTCGATTTCCCGTTGTTTTATCGCAAAATTGTGTTCAGCGATGAGGCGCATTTTTGGCTTAACGGGTTTGTTAATAAGCAAAATTGCCGCATATGGAGTGAGACCAATCCACAAGAGACCCTACAGACTCCATTACATCCAGAAAAAGGCACTGTTTGGTGCGGTTTTCATGCTGGTGGCATCATCGGACCTTATTTCTTCAAAAATGAGGCCGGAGCTCGCGTTACGGTCAATGGAGATCGTTACCGCACCATGATCAATGATTTTTTGTTTGAAAATATGGATGACATTGATCCGGAGGAGATGTGGTTTCAACAGGATGGCGCTACGTGCCATACGGCGAACGCAACCATCGACTTACTGAAATCAAAATTTGGCGATAAGTTGATTTCGAGAAATGGACCTGTCAATTGGCCTCCAAGGTCGTGCGATTTGACACCTCTCGATTATTTCCTGTGGGGCTACGTGAAGTCACTGGTTTATGCTGATAAACCAGCAACAATTGACGCCTTGGAGGCCAGCATTGTTCGTGTTGTTCGTGACATACGGCCAGCAGTGCTCGAAAAAGTGGCCCAAAATTGGACGTCCAGAATGCGCTTCGTCAAGAACAGCCGCGGTGCCCATATGCCCGAAATCATTTTCAAATGTTAATGTCACGTATTGATCTTTCGAATAAAAAAAAATTTTGATTACAATTTAATTTTTTGTGTTATTTTTTACAATTTCAAGTTCTATCGGGCTTAAAAAAACACCCTATATATTACATCGGTGTTGCTGGCTAATATGAAAACTATCATTGATGTAAAACGTTTATTCCATTATGCCGTTTTACAGAAATTATTGGTAATGTTTCGTGTTTAATTTAATTTGTTACAATTTTTTCAAATTATTTAGAATGTCACTTAATTTTGCAATATCTCTATAGTTTGTTGCGACTACCAGATTTATGTAGGAGAATAATAAATGCTTTTTTCCAACATTTGCAAAAAGAAGTCTATTTGGTCGTAAAAAATAATTTACAAAATAAATTTTTTAATACTATTTTACGAAAATAATTTTTTTAATTTTATTTTAAACCTATTAGCGTTGCTTATCTTTTGAATATGATTTGGTAATATGTTCCAAAGACTAAATGCATGAATTAAATACTGGCGTTGCGTTGCGATATAAGACTCGTACATTTTATTTAAATAATTTTTCTATCACGATTCGTTCTAGCAAATTTTATTCTTTCATAGATATATGACGGTTGTTCAGAAATAATTATTTTATGAAGGAAGGTTAGACATTTATATTTGAGTAGATTATCAAAATTGAGGTGAAATATTTGATAAGAGTATTGTGAAATGTGATCAAGACGCCGCTTTTGGAAGATATACCGCGCTATATTGTTATAAACAACATTTAGTTTACGCCTGTCTTCGCTGCCACAATTTGCAAAGATTTGACAACCATATAAAAGAGAAGGAGTAAGATACGTTTTTGCTGTGTTAAATGGGGTGGAGTCTTTGACAGTCCACAAATTCCTCAGCATACTATACACTCTACATACATGTACAACAATGCCAATATGTGAAAACCATGTCAAGCGCTCATGGAACATGATTCCTAGATTGGTTGCTTTAGTAACAAAGGCGATTTCGTCATTATGAATTTTAATGTGAAGATTCTCACGCATAATTTTCGATTTTGAAATAAGAATACATTTAGATTTAGAGGAATTTATACTCAGACCATTTGCCTCAGCCCAGTTGTTAATTTTATCCAGGAAGTTGCATCATCAATTGTGCAGTGTAATTAATTTGAACATCGTTAGCGTACATATGAATTGAACTGATGATAGGAATGTCAGGGAGGTCATTAATGTACATACAAAAAAGAAGGGAACCAAGTATCGAGCCCTGTGGAACACCTCTTTTAACATTAAGCCGTTCGAAGATTTTGTCATTAAGCTTAACTACTTGCGAGCGATTAGAAAGGAACGACGCTATGAGTCTACAAGCAAAAGTTGAAAAATGGAAAGGTTTTCTAAGTTTTGATAACAAAACTTGGTAGTCCACCGTATCGAATGCCTTACTGTGTAAAAGAATCAGAAAAGAAACCATATTATAGTCGATTTTAGATCTTATGTCCTCAACGACATCCACCAGGTTTAAGTAAATAAGTCAAGGGATTGGCTAATTTCTTAAAATACTGCTCGGAATGCCATCAAGGCCGGGGTTTGTATAAAATTTTTATCAATTTAAGATTTTGCAACGCAACTGATGTATCTAATGATGAAAGGTAGATTGGCGACGCTGATGATATTTCATATGGATATGATGAACCATTAAACGTTTTTCCAGAAAATGTAGAAGCAAAAAATTTAGCAAAAGTGTTAGCTACATCATCATGTTTTCAATGTTTTCGCCTCAGTGGGACATCCAATGTCCTCGGCATTATCGGTGTCTCTATGACCAAACCAAACGGCAAACCAACGTTTTATTGTTGTTTCTGATGCAGCGGAGTTCCTATTGTCATTGCTTCGCTTGAGTGGTATTTTTCGCCATCAAGAAGCAGTCTAAAATTAAAACACGAAATTTTTTTTGAGCCATTATTTTGAAATGGATCACCATAACGCACAAACTAATGAATAGAATATCATGAAGTTTTAACAGTTAGTATTAGCTGAAAGAAAGGTGACTGCAATACAACTAGCGCCATCTATGTGTTAGGCCTGCAACTTTTCAGCCCATATAGTACGTCTTCGCGTGCAGTATAGTTCTTTAGTTTTCTTGCTTAAGGTTCTTCACTACAATGGCTAAGCCAGCTTATAGTATTATTGTAACATCCTCACCCAAAATGTTTGAACTAAGAATGACAGTATTATTTGTGAATTTCGATAGATGAAGAGCAATTAACGAGACCACCCTTTATCTCATTTTATCTTTATTAGTCTCCATTAGTAATCTAATCATCTCAATTGGCTGTTTTTCTTACTTTTTGTTTTCTGTGCGAGGAATGAAAAAGGTATTTTTTTTTAATAAAGCGATCAGTTTATCAAAAAGGAAAGAAGAAATTTTCTGAGGTGACCCGAAATATAAATTCTTTTCTTAATCTGCCGTATTGTGTTCTTAGAAGAAAGAAAAATTTTTATAAAACTTACATAAATTTTCGTTCAATCTGACCTTTTTTGTTTTCAAACTAAAATTACATTTTTAACAAGCCGAAATTTATTTCAAAAGTTTTAATATTTGTTTGTGCTGGACAAAAGGAAATCACTTGCAAGATTCGTTTTTCAATATTATATTTTCGTAGTGAGTTTTTGTAAATAAATTAAGCACAACAATAACAAATATGTATATAACTGTTAAAGTGATTTGCATAAAGTTTTGTTTCAGGATTTTCCTCATGAGTTCTTTTTCTATTGAACTTCCTTATGTACGAGTACACACAAAATTAAAACAACACTTGACTGGAGCATTCATTTGCGAAGGTTTTCTAAAGCATTTTATTCGGAAATGATATTTATTTTGTTTAATTATTCTGTTCTTTTCTTTCTCTAGAGTCTTAGTTTCAATGCTGAACTAAAATAGAGCACTTTAGAAAAGATAAATGTGTTCATTATTGTTTTTTGTTTTTAGATTTAAAGAGCAATTTTATACAATAATTTTGTTAAAAAAAACGGAAACTGAAAGTTTGCGAAAACTTTTTACTTAAGGAACATGAAAAAAAATTGTGTTGTGTAAATATTTTGTGAGGGAAATAAACAAACTTACATACATAAAATATAAAAAAGTTTGAGTTTAAAAGGTAAAAGTATCATAGCACGTGACAGCCACCATTTCAGCAATTGGGCAGAACGCTATTGTTGGCAAACTTACTGATGCAGATATTTCTTTTTATGTTGCAAACTTTTTACAAAACTTTAAAAATAGAATTTGAAATTTTTAGTATCCCAGAATTAATATTCGGCGCAAAAAAAAACAACAATTCATTTGATCAAAGTTTTGCCGGCAAAGAAACCTATTTCGAACTAAATCACACACTTGCAAAGTCTCCGGGATACCACAACTATCTCCAGTGTTGCAAATGCGTTGATGTATTTTACCAATGCTTATACTAATGTTAGTGTTGACATACAAATAACGGTCATATTCATAAAAATTGTTTATCTTAAGTCCAGTTTACAATCCTCCAAATTGAGAAAAATTTATATAGAGAGGTAGAAAATTTAAAAATAAAAAGAAAATTTGAAGTGAAAAAGTAAGCGAAAACTCATTACCTCTAAGGTTTCTATATACGAGGTCTGATCAAAAGGTAACTGTTATTTAATTTTTTTTTTAAGTATTTATTTATTCTTGTCCCCTCTAAAGTAATTCCCCTCAGATATAATGCACTTATGCCAGCGTTTTTTCCAATCCTGGAAACACTTCTGAAATACGAATTTAAAATATCGCCAACAGCTCTCTTTCGATTTTTCTTTTATCTCCTCAATCGAAGAAAATCTATAAAAAACATTAACAAAACATTACATTGCTAGTATCCGGTTAAAGTAAAGACTGCTTTCAAACAATTTTATACATTCATGCATAAAATCTTGCTATGTTCAAAAAAGGCACCATAGAACAAACGCATAGACTAGTTAATGTTATAAGAAATACTTTTAAGGACAAAAAGTATTGCTCAGCTCTATTCATTGATGTTTCCCAAGCTTTGATAAAGTGTGGCACGAGGGATTAATGCACAAAATAAAGTTGAACTTGCCTGCAAACACTCACAAGCTTCTGGAAAGCTATTTATGCGGCCGGAAGTTTGTTATCAGAGAAGGTGACTTTATAAGCCCAACTCAGCCAATCGAGGCAGGACTTCCCCAAGGTAGGATTGTAGAACCCACTTCATAATTAATTCACTCTTCCGACATGCCAACCAGATGTGGTATTCACACTTCAACTTTTGCAGATGAAACAGCATTCTGCAGCCTGCATGAAAACCATCAAGTAGCTTCGCGAAATTTTCAGGAGTATATTTCAATATTAGAGATGTGGTTAAAACTTTGGAAAATTAAAGTTAATGAACAAAAGTGTACTCACGTTACATTCACATTGCGTAGACAAACATGTTCAGCTATCCATATTAACAATTCACCTATTACCCTGCAGAAATCGAGACTCCTCCTTACATGCGTGTACAGAGTACTCCACAAGGGACCAGGACTAGTCCAAAAGTAATCCAAATATGTGGGAAAAACATGCTCCATTTTACATTACAATGTCCTATCCTAGGAGAGGACCATGTAATCCAAAAAAACATTACATCAGAGTAATCCAAAAACTACTCCACAAATTATTAACACAGGGTTAGTCTTGAAATTATGTCAGGCCACTACTACATGGATTACCACAGAAAACTAGTTTGGAAACTATTTTTAAATTACTCTGATGTGAATACTCCATGGAATACCACAAGAAACTACTTTGAAAACTTTAATTTTGTAAAATTTAGAGCACTTTTGGGGTGTTTTTGCAAAAAAAGAAAATCGAATGAAATATAATCACAAAATTTTTTTCTTTATTTACTAAAAGACTATTATAAACAAAAACATTACATTGTATTTATAGAATATACCTGGACTTACGGAATGCAACTTTGGGGACCTACTAGTAACTCAAACCTTAAAATTCTTCCAAGATTCCAGATAAAAAAATCAACAACAATAACTAGGGCTCTATGGTTTGTGAATAATAAAAATATTCACCGTGACCTTAATGTATCCATGCTTAAAGCTGTAATTAGCAAATCCTGTGATAGATATTTATTTATTAATAATAATAAAAACAAATCATTCGGCTTGTCAGAAAACACACTAAACAAAACATGGCGTAACAGTATTACCATAGTTGTCTTTTTTTAATAATGTGTTGCGAGTATTGTAAAATATCTTTTTTTTTCGTTATCATGGTCCTTGTTTGCATTACATCGGACTACGTTGTAACTACTCCTTTTTATTTAAAACGGATCATGTACTCCAATAATTTCTGCAGGGTACGCAGCAAAATGAAGTCAAGTACCTTGGTATTCATCTCGACCGTAGGTTAACGTGGAAGCCTCACATTGACGCGAAAGTTACTCAGCTAAAATTAAAAGCCGCACAATTAAATTGGCTTATGGGCAGAAATTCTACATTGAAATTAGATCTGTGTGTTCCACTGATAAAAGATGAGTTTTCAAAGCATGCAACAAGGTATATCAGCAAATTGGAACTTCACCCAAAACCTCTTGCACGAAACATACTTAATTTTAGTGGTCACACTCGGTTGAGAAGAAGGGATACCGTTGCCACCATCAGAGCGTTAAGTAGGTGATTTTACCGATATAATATGCGCATAATAAAACTTTTTGTCTAGCATTGGCTGGACTTAGTTAATTAATTGTATTTAGTATAAGATTTGAATACTTATTGTTAGTTCACATTGTGAAGATTCAATAAATAAATAAAAGCTAAAAAAAAAATGCATAAAATCTTGTTAACTTCAAAAACTTTATATGTACACATTTATATACACATTTGTATATAAACATTTGTCACCCATGAAGCCATGAAATAATTGTGAAGTGCCAGTCACAGAGACCTGTGAGGAACTATCATGCCTTTTTCTCGGTAATACTAACAATTTTTTTATTGTAATGTAGTTTTATAAATACATAATGACATAAAAATTTGTATTCTTCAAAAACAACAAATTTGTCACCCATGAAACCAATAAATCGTTCATCCTTTGCCGGTTGCTAACACAACCGGACGAGACTGGATCCAAGTGGGCTGGCTTTACAATAGCTGACAGTCTGTTAAACCTAACCTTCGCCAGGTTAGCAGCATAGTTTTAACGCATTGAAGCCAACAGACTATCGAATTTGAATGAATATATTTATTTTGATAACATCACGACGCCTGTCGTCGACCATAGGTTGTTGTCCATGCTGATTTTCTGCCGCAATATAATTAATTTATTTATATTAATGGCAAATAAATTTGCGCAATTAATATTACAAAAAAGTTAAGGGACTGGCTGCAGAGGCCTTCGCCCTGTCTTAAAAATAAAAATAGTTAGGAGTTAAAAACATTTTTTTTTAATTAAACAAATTTTATAATTTTCTAAGAATTTCTTCTGGGACGTGTTTTTTTATGTTCTCAAAGTTTGATGTTTTAATGGGGTCTAATAGACCTTTTGGAATCGCCAGGTTGTTGAAACAGGATATCAGATGGGACATCGTTAGCTGGTTCTTACGTTTTGGACAGACGGGTTGGTTGGTTTTCTTAAAAATATGCTCGTGAGTTAATTTGCTGTGACCAAGTCTTAGTCGGCTGATAATTTTTTGTTGATACTTGGGTCCATTGATGGTTTTCGTTCTTTTATACATAGGGTTTATCGTTTTGTAGTATCTGTTAGGGGAGTGCAAATTCTATAGTTGAGTTTGGAGTTTTAATTGAGTTTCTACATGTCTTTGTTGGTGTAATTATTAAATAAAAGTGGCCGACTGAACAGCTTCTTTGACATTTGTATCGGCAATCTCGTTTCCTAAAATAGCAGAATGTCCTGGGGTGTAAAGTAGTTTGGTGTTGTTTAGTTATGGTGTTGTGTTTTAAATGCTTTAATTGCCGAGAGACTATCAGAATATATGACTATATTTTCCCTAGGCGATTTTAATTTTAATGCTTCAATCAATAGCTGTAATTTCTCAATATAATTAAACTAATATATGTATATATTTTTTAACTACAAAACAGAGAAATTACTTTGATAATAAACTTATATAGAAAGAAAATGTTCTAATTGTTTGCTTTATTTTTAATGACAAATGAAAATGTGATTTTTTTCGAGTTTTTCAATCACTCTGGATGGATAGCACAGGAAACACACGGTATTCAAAGGGTTGTCATAAATTCATACGTCTTACAATATTAGTATGAAAATATATCAATACTGACATTAATTATTCTGACATAAATTATTTTAAATTTGAGTCAGCTGAGATGTTTACGGTTTAGTTATGGTAAACTCCGTTTAAAAACTCTTATTACGAGTACTTTCTGACATATTTGTTCGAAGCATAATATAGAATATTATGACATTATGCGAGACATGGCACCGTTTGAATCCCCCAACTATAAAGTGCTGTACTCTACAAACGGCGACAAATTCAAATCTTGCAATAATTTTAGGGCACCCTTTATAATGATATGATTAATATGAACACAGCAAAGCAAAAAATTGTAACGGCCTTCTTTATAAAAAATATGTTATGTTTATGAAAGTCTTACAGGTATTTGACAAATTTCTATACAAAATCTGTCAAATACGGTTTTAATAAACCTAAAATATTTTCTTATGTACTCGCATAAAACTGTAAAACTTTAATTATATTAGGTTTTTATTATAAAATCAAAGCATTTTTTATACTCAATAGGTTTTTGTTATTACTTTTTCCTAAATCTTTATCGTGCATATATATTATTATAATACAAACTACATTTATTGTCAACATTTTCATTTCACTGAAGAAAAGGTCAATTTGCTACCTGAATATTTTAATAATTCTTAATACCAGTACACATTTTCCGTAATCAATAGAAAACATTAACAAAACATTACATTGCTAGTATATGGTTAAAGTAAAAACTGCTTTCAAACAATATTATTCTTTCATGCATAAAAACTTGTTATGTTCAAAAACTTTATCTGCACGAGTATACAAACATTTGTCACCCATGAAGCCAAATAATCGTCAAGCGCCAGTTGCCAGAGACCTGTGAGACAGGTTCTCAGTAGATTTTTTTCACTAGCAATTTTTTTATTGTACATAGTACATTTTTATACTCGTAAATACATAATGACATAAAAATTTGTGTTCTTCAAAAAAAAAGCAAATTTGTCACCTATGAAACCAATAAATCGTTCGTCCTTCGCCGATCGATGAAGCATATCGAAACAGGTTAGCAGCATCGTTTTTAACATGAGACTTTAAACGCATTGAAGCCAACAGACTATCGACTTCAATAAATCAAATATAAAATACACGTTTTTTCATGAAAATATTTCTTTTGACAACGTCACGGCCCCTGTCGTTGATTATACGTCGTTGTTCATGCTGGGCTTTTCCGCACTATAAGTAAACTAATTTTTTACATTTTTTTAACTAGAAAACAGAGAAAAAATTATGTAAACATAATATTAACAAAATTTATGCGTGAAAAATTATTTATACGTGACAATCCGAGTAAAATCGGATAATTCGGACAAAACATTTCTTTAATCTTATTATTTGATTAGTTTTACTACGAGGTGTGATCAAAATATATTCGTTATTTTAAATTTTTTCAAAAAGTATTTATCTATTCACCAATAACTCCTTTAGAGTAGTCTTCCTCAGTAATAATACACTTATGCCACCGTATTTTCCAATCCTCGAAACACTTCTGAAACGCGCTTTTTGGTATCGCCAACAGCTCCTGTTTCGATTTTTCTTTTATCTCTTCAATCGTAGCAAAACGCTTTCCTTCCATCGGTGTCTTAAGTTTTGGTAAGAGGAAAAAGTCAGCGGGGGCCAAGTCCCGTTAATACAGTGGTTGAGGCATGATAACGGGTTTGTTTTTTGCCAAAATCACGCACACGTATCAATGTCATTAGTTCATCAATTCCAACTCTCATAAAGAATGACCAAGCATTCACCGACCCGGTTGACAAAGCTAACCTGTTGGGTAAAATTTTTGCAAGCAATTCTTACTTGCCGGAAAGCAGTCAACCACTTCCCGAGCTCGAAAGAGTATCTGTAACTATGCCAAAAATATTTTTCCGGGCCCGAGCAGTTAAAAGAGTTTTGACCGACCTCGACATAAATAAGACACCTGGACCGGATGGCATTCCAGCACTGGTCTTGAAGCAGTGTTCTTCTACGCTTGCGCGCCCATTAGCACGCCTCTTTAGCATACTTTACCATGTCGGTGAGTTTTCATTGTGCTGGAAGGTTGCTAATGTAACGCCAGTCCCCAAAAAAGGTGAGGCAAATAACCCTGAAAATTACCGCCCGATTGTAATGGAAAGTATGGTTAACTGTCACCTTATGAGGTATCTAGAGTCACATAAATTACTTTGTGATCGTCAATATGGATTTCGTGAGGGTCGTTCAACTGGCGATCTTATGGCATATCTCTCAGAGAAATTGTGCCACTCAATCCATAATTTCGGTGAAAGTAAGGTGGTGGCTCTGGATATTTCCAAAGCGTTTGACAGAGTGTGGCATGGTGCACTACTGGCAAAACTTACAGCTTTTGGTGTCGGTGATGACTTCTCTCGGTTTATATCAAGTTTTCTCAGAGATCGCACTATACGAGTTGTTATAGATGGGTCTCATTAAACGAGTTCAAGATTATTTCAGGGGTACCGCAAGGTACCTCTACTCAACGACCTTCTGTATCAAACTTTCAACCCTATCCACATTTTCGCAGATGACAGCGGCATTTGTCACTCTTACTCTTTCAGTCATAGGCCCAGCCAATCAGAGATCGCTGCCAAGAGGCAAACTATGAACGATTCACTAAATGGTGATCTTCTATTAATTTCCGAATGGGGTCGTAAAAATAGGGTCGCCTTTAACGCTTGTAAGACCCAATGTTGCTTATTAATACACAATCAAACGACCGCAAATGCTACTTGATCTGTACTCATGGATGGTATAAATATTGAGGAATTGGATGCTCTTGATGTTCTTGGTATGAAGATACAGTGTGATGTTCGCTGGACTAAACACATTTTTCATATCTCTAAAGAAGCATTCAAGTGCCTAGGTTTTTTGAAATGGTGTAAGATGTACTTCTCGCCATCCGATCTCCTTACTACTTATACCACCTACATCCGACTGAAAATGGAATACAACTCTCATGTTTGGGCCGGTGCCTCAAAGTCTATATTGGGGTTACTCGACCATGTGCAGGAGAGGGCGAAGAAGCTCATCGGTGACAGTAAGGTATCCAACTCTATTGACTCACTGGACCATCGACGCAGTGTGGGGTGCGTTATTCTGTTCTATCGTTACTACAATGGATTTGGCTCTGACGAGATCAGGGATCTTGTTCCCGAAACTCGCACATTTTTACATAGCACGCGCTCATCGTCCAGAGCTCATCCATTTGTGGTCGATCGCCCGGGGAATCGCACTACGCATTACAGAGAGAATTCGTTTTTCAGCCGTATGCTTCGTCTGTGGAACAAGTTGCCCGCAAACGTGTTTCCTGTCTGTTATAGCGTTGGAAAGTTCAAGTCAAATGCTCACAAACACTACTCCCTCTACTTTCCCCTGCTCATAACCTATTTTCCTAGTTCTGGTACAATGCACTGCATACGTAGGGGTCATCCCTTGAGTACTGATCCAAGACTAAAACAAAAAAAACGGTCATTCGCTTAATAGGAAGTGGAGGGATTTTTATGTTTTCTGAAGCCGACTTTGGGATTTCCAAAAAAAGAAACTAAGAACGGCTTCGCCAACCGAATTAGAACCGGTTTTTCGTGTTCGGTGCACGGTCGAAAGTTGAAGTTGCCACATTGTTTCCGGGGAAGTGGGGGATTTTGGCGATTCCTGAAGCCAATTTTTCGAATTCCGAAAAATCTCAGTTCTCGTTCTTGGGATATTTCTTAATTTTTGGTTTGATATGATTAGTTTTTTTTTTTTTTTTGCTAGTACGTAATAAAAAATAGAAAAACCTTTGCACAGTGGGCTTTAATGTGATTATTCATTACACATAAAAAATGTTTTCTGTGAAAATTGCCCGACTTCACTTTCAAGGAAATATGGCAAGATGACATCACCAACCTATAAATCAACTCAAACCGTCACTCATAGGTGTTTTCACATTTACAATAGACCCACTTTGCTGAAAGTTGTGTAATGATGTTTAGAAGAATCATGAAGTGCATGAGTTATATTTTGATTTGAACACCCATTTTCATATTGTATTGATTTCTGTACTTTGACATTGTAGAATTTTTTAACTGAACCACAAAATGCCAATTGGATTCGGCAAAAGACTTGATATTAAGATATGACTCACAATCAGCATTATGGTTGACTGTAGTATGGTTATTTAGAATTTTTTTGTTGGGTGGATATGAGTATTAGAGCGATTCCATACAAAAAAAAAAAATTGTGACAGTCACCTCTAGAATGAAAGACAATGTGAAAGCCATTTCAAAAAATATTTTTTTACTTGAGGCCTACAAATACCAAAGCTACCATAATCTCAAGAGCTTGATTCGGATATAACGTAAGAATAATTAAAGAGCTCGGTGGCTGAGTTGATTAAGCGGCCGTATTTAAAATACATCATGTTCACATGAACCCGAGTTCGAATCCCAGTGGGGTGCTGATGAGTAGTGTGGCGACCACGTAACAATTAGTTGTCTCCCAGCTATGGTATTCAATTATTTTTTCTGTTCCTCTTTGGTCTTATTGTTTCACAGAAATTATTGTTATAATTAAAACTAATCCCTTCTCTTGACAGAAGTTGGACTCGAACTCAGAACAAGTTAGTTGATATCGTACATATGTAATAACTAAAAAGTTCGTTTATTGATGAAATAAAAATATGAATTTTACAATTATTTTTACATTATTTTTGATCATAGCGGGTGACCGACACGTTTTTTTCAAACTTCACTCTTTGGCTTTTTGAAGTATCCTCAACCGGTGATAGAAAATGATCTACTAAGAACGGCAATAATTTATAATTGTATGTCAATAATAAAGCAAAATGCAACATAAAATATTGGTACAATGAAATTTGTAAAGTTTTTCGAAAAAAAACTTCTTTTATGTATTTAAAAAACTCATGCTAAAATCCTACGATCCTCGTAAAAGTTTTAAGCACATGAAGTATTCAACGACACGTTTGTAATCCTCATACAATTTTTTAATGTAAACCAACTCCACATGTACGTATGCATGTGTTCGTTTATGGAAATTTAACTGCAAAATGTTTGTTTTCTGCAAAAACATTTTTATTTACTTAAATTAGTTTAAAATCTACAATTTCATTTCAAGCGTTAAATCATGTTTTTCAGAAAAACCAACAGAGTATTTTTATGTGTGCTGACAGACTCATGTTCCTTTTCAATGATGGTAATTAACATTTAATGCAAAATTCATAATTTGCAACAGATTTGTATATATTCATTTGGAAGGTGAAAAATTTGCTTAAATCTTATTAAAAATAAAATAATTGTGCTCATTTCCATGAATAAATAAGATTTAAAACCAAATTGAGCAAAAGTTTGAAAAAGATATTAAATGCTTGAGTCAAAGCAATGCTTAATTGACGAGTATATATAAATATTTTGGGATGTTAAAAAAAGTTACAGAATTATTTAGGGGATTCACACGGTTAAGCAGCACTGTAGAACGAATACACAGACTAGTATATGTCATAAAAAAGACATCTGAGAACAAGAAGTATTGGTCAGATCTATTCGTTGACATTTCCCAATAAAGTGTGGCACGCTGGTTTAATGCACAAGATAATGTTAAACCCACAAGCTGCCGGAAAGCTACTTATGTGGCCCAAAATTGTTATTAGAGAAGGCGGTTTTATATTACCCTCGAAAGAGGAGTTCCCCAAGCTAGCATTCTGGCACCTACTTTATATTTGATTTGCGCACCTGACATGCCAACGAGATGCGGAATCCACAGTTCAAATTTTTCAGATGACACAGCATTCTGCAGCGTTCATAAAAACTATCAATTGGCTTCACGTAATATGCAGGAATATATTTCAATATTAGAGAAATGGTTTAAACCTTGGACAAAAATGTACTTACATACGTTACATTCACACTATGTAAAAAACAAGTTCGCCTATGCAATTTGTTTTTTATCGTTCCTTTATTTATTGAATATTCAAAATATGAACTAACAATAAGTATTCAAATCTTATGTGCTGTTCATAGAACACAGACGAACACTGGTCTAAAAAATTTTATATGGAAATCACTCAAAATATTGAGTACCTTTCATACAAATTTTCCAGACGAGTTGCTCGTCTGTGTTCTATAAACAGCACGTTAATATTAAACATACAAAATTAAGTCTACGCAATGCTAGACAACAAAGTTTTATTTTGCCCGAACTATATCAGTAAAATCATCTATTTAATGCTCTGATGGTGGCAAGGGTATCCTTCTTCTTAACCGAATGTGATCACCAAAATTATTTGGACGAAGTTCCAGTTTGCTGATGTGCCTTGTCGCACACTTTCAAAATTAGTCTTTTACTAACGGAGCAAATTCCTTGTGAAGTCATGAGTTTTTTGTGTACCATGGAGCTACAGTAATTGTTCAAAGCAATTGCTTTCATCGCCTTTGAATTTTTCAGTGTTTGACATTGAGGGGCTGCCCCGTAATTGAATTCCGCAGTACCTTATAGGGTATAGAAATGCATTGTATAACAAAAGTTTGCAATCCAACTTAAAAGTAGAATTTGTGCTTATAAGCCAATTTAGTTGCACTACTTTCAATGTCAACTGAGTAACTTTTGCATCAATATGAGACTTCCACGTTAGCCTTCGGTCGAGATGAATACCAAAGTGATGTGTTAAAATGTTTATAAACATAATCGTTACTACTTTTACTTAGGAATTTTAAGTTATTGTTCAAATGGCTGAAGCTATTTTGTATAAATCCATAAAATGTAATAGATAGCTTAATATAATATAAAAAAGTCGTGACTTTAAGTCATAGTATAAACGACACCTTCATACAAGTATATGCGTTTTTGCAAACAATATCTCTTGAAAATGGCCCTACAGGAGTAGAAGAAGAAGCTCCATTACCATAAAAGTACCATTTATATTAAATATCCCTCAGGCAACACAAAGGGACCAACAGGACCCAAGTGGGCTGGTTTCATGAAACTGGCAGCCTGTATAACCTAACCTAACCTATATTAAATATTATGCTTAAAAACCTTTTCCCTAAAAATTATTTTTTAACGTTATGGAATTAAGTACGGAACTAGTTTTTAGTATATCATTTTACATTTTAAAAAATTATAGTTAATACATTTGAACGAGCCTGGCAACGCTTATGTAATGTTAACATCACGTTTGCACGAGGTATTCATAATTTGTAAGTCATAATGAAAGCAAAACATACGATGCGAATAATAAAATTGCTAAAACAGCAAAATTTATAAAAGCAAATATTGATCTACTATATTTTTCATCCCGTTTCTATCACCTTGTCTTAGCAAGTCCAAGTATTACTCAAATTCGTTAATTCAATTTTCATTGCATATACTATGGATGTATATTTGCCAAGAAGAACTACTACAATTTGCTTTTTTTGTTTTAAAGAATTTTCTGAGATACAGTGCAGTTCCAAGCTGCACAGTAGTGAGATGTGTTCTTTAGAACATTCTGTGTAGCCTTTGAGTTGTAAATTTGGATAAATAAATATGGTTGTTTGAATGTGTGAATGTAATATGAGTACATTTTTGTTCATTAACTTTGATTTTTTTTAAAGGTTTAGTCACTTCTCTAATATTGAAAAGTATTCCTGCAAAAGCTACTAAAGGATGAAATAATTCGGCACATTAACGACATGGAACTTCAATCATGTCTCAGAGTCATACAGTATAAGGACCATCGAATAGAGGAATGTCATCGAAGACCTGGCGAGAATTTTTCCGATATTGCGCATCACACATAATTGGTAGAGATCCTTTTGTCATAATAAAAAATATTAAAATATTACCTTGAAAATTTTTGTAGTATTTACAATTAAATTCGTGTGTTTTCGTTGGACTACACTTCACAATATGTGTTAAGAAACAATTTTGGTTATGCCTAAAGGCCTCATTAGTTTTTACTTTCAGTTGCCGTTCTGTGACGTTCTTTTCTGTAGCAAATATTTTACAATTACTTTTTCTGTAAAAAAAGTTCAGCTGATTTTTATAGTAAAGCAAAAATATTGCAATTAAGATTGTTCGTAAACATTGTTTTATTTGAAAAAACAAAATAAGAAACAATTTAATTACTTAGAAATGATGACAAAACAGCCAACTTTTCTCTCATGATCTGCAGAATTTACGACATTTCTTGTACAAAATATAATATTTATTCGCTAAAATTATATTCTTTTGATCATTCATAGTGGCTTAATTGTTTAGTATATTAAATTTGAAAAAATTTTAATTAAAACAAATTATTTTAGCTTTCGACAAAAAAAAATTGTATTCATATCGCTCCTTTATTGCAACATAGTCATATCGAGAAAAACGAATTTAAAATTTTTAGTTTCCATACAAGTCTTAGCAAATTTTTTGAGAAAATATCTCATTAAGGAAACAGTTTAAAAGCAATTTGAATAAATTTTTGGCACAATATAAATGGTAGTACTGTTAACAATTCTGCATTGTTAACTCGAAAAGGTCATTTTTTGAGATATGACTATGTTGCAATAAAGGAGTGATATGACTAAAAATATTAGTTTTTCCACACCAGAAAAAAGTAAAACATAGACATATCTGGCTGTCACTTTACGTTGAGTTCTATTTTCAACAGATTAGTCTGCAACAGAACAGAACGTAAAAGTAAAAACAAACCATTCACATATAGTTTACATTGAACAGAAACAAGACAGCTGATTCAGAACGGAAAAGAACGTACATACTAATTCTGCCTTAATACTTTGCTTTTTTGATAAAATTTGTATGAAATAAACCGTAAGACTTAATGTTACTCGGTGTTACTCAAATAAGTGCATGTATGTGTGTATGATTAAAAAACACATTTGTTCTCTCTTCGTAAATTTGCATATCTTTATATTTTATTTACTCATGTAAGAATTGTTAAACTTATAGCTTTTATATTTATTACCTTACTTTTTAATGTTAGGCCAAACTAGAAGAATAATCATTGAAATAAAAATTTATTGGTTGAATAGAACTTAAAGCGATAACATTAATTCAAGCAATTTTAATATGCAAGATTTTGCTTTATGATCATTCAACAATATGGATTATTTTATTAAATTATTTTTCAACGATTGTTGTGGCATAAATTTCCGCCATTGAGCAAATTTTTAGCTATCAATCATCTGCTACAAATGATAGCATTTTGCCATTAAGACGGGTTTTTGCATACAGCTGTCCGGCTATATATTAATCATGCGTATGTTAGATTGTATTTGAGTGTTTGTATTAAAATATCACTCATACGCACAACATGTGATTTAAATTATCCAAACAATTACAGAAAATATTCGGATTGGTTTTAGTTACGAGTTTTCATTTTAATCGATTTTGTTTGACCTTCTTCAAGCTTAGCATAACTTACTTCATTCTGATGTACAGGGTGTCTCAGAACTCAACGTGAAGCCGAAACCCGGTGACAGGATTGAGTGTAACCATCTTGAGAAAAATAGTAATATCTATCCCTTGCAGTGTGAAAATCATGGGCATTACAAAAAAAAACAAACTAGAAATTTGGCTCAACTGTAACGATTTTTCAGTTATTGTGGTTAATTTTTATAATTTTTGTTCACAAGGCAAATTCATTTTTTATTTTTGTATTTTTTTTTAGCGTTTTTGTTTATTGAATCTTCAAAATGAACTAACAATAAGTATTCAAATCTTAATACTAAATATTAAAAAAAAATAAAATAAAATGTGCTTTTTACTTACGTCCAGCCAATGCTAGACAAAAAGTTCTATTATGCGGGAGCAATATCGGTAGAATCACCTATTGAACGTTCTGATGGTGTCAACGGTAAGGCAAATTCATATGAATTCGAATTGTTTGTTCACTTAAACTTTGGAACCTAGGTTTCCATATTTTATAATTTTTGAGCCAAAACGATTGTATTTTCACTTCTCATAAAATTTATTGCATAATAATACTGACATATTCAATATCTCATGAAGAAAATCAAGGAAAAAGATTATTTTTTTTTTTTGCTTATATATTAAAGCAGGCAATTTATTTTTGTTTGTTTTACTTATAATAAAAATAATAATAAGTTTTATTTTGATGAAGAAAATGAAATTATTAAAACCCAAATTTTTATTGAGATAATACTAATAATATAAAAAAGCATGTCAAAGCAAAAAGATTAGTATAATAATTTTTTATCGACAGATGTACGTATGTATGTGTTTTAATATACTTCAGTTATTTACGTATTTGTGCAGACCTATAGGCCATAATAAACAACATCAGTAGTACTCAAATGCCAAGGTTTTGCCAAACGCTGTATTATTATTGTACTTTTTGTATTTTGTCAAAATATTGACTGGAAAAACGTTTCTAATAAATTATAAAAAGAAGTTACGAATACATATATGCGTCTTAATATTATACCACATAATAAAAATGGCAACTTTTAGCACTAAATTGATAAATTTCTTAGACTTTGATAAATTTCCTAGACTTTTTTAATAATACGAGTATGAGTGGGATTGACAATCTTAGACAAGGCTGTAAAATTTAATTATCACAATAATGTTGTTAACCATGATACTATTATTATTATTATTATTATAACTTTTTCCAAAGAAAATAGTTTTTTTACGTCAAATCGTCACTAGAGATGAAGAGTGGATACATTATGAAAATTCAAAAAGAATAAAATCATGGGTACCAGGCCACTCGCTAACATTTACAGCAAATCGGAATATTCATGGAAAAAAACGCATGCTATGTATTCGGTAAATTTAATTGCGAAGTCAACTCATAATACCACATACATGTACTACGAGATGCGTAGTTCAAGTTAAACAATCACTGGAATAATCGATGCGATTTCTGAAGGAAAAATAACCGCAATGCTACTGTAGATACGACAAAATTATTCTTCCGCGAGTAGAGTTTCTTTTGAAAAACTGTTTGAAACAGTTTACAACAAAGTACTACTCTCATCAGATGTTCCCTCGTTCGATTACCATCTGTTCCGGAAAACGCCCCCCGGGGAACAGATTTTGCCTTGGCGTATTCCTAACTTGGGCGCTATATTTTTCGGGGAAAAGAGGGAAAGGGGTCCCTCGTTTCGTGCGGCAAACAAAACTCTAGGAAGCCACATGACTTTTGTTGTGTTGGCTTCAGAAACCCTTCCCAAGAGTATAAATTGGCAGACTGGGGATCAGCATGGCCCCCGGGAAGTTCTGCTTGCGGTTCGACCCGGGCTGATCATGGTTGAGGTGCCTACCTTGGCTGTAACGTTCTGGCTGTGGTTTAAACCTAAATCGCAGGAAGGGAGTGTTAGTATCCTTGATAATTGTTTGGTGATGGCTTTTTTCGAAGACTAACAATCACCCGAGGAGCTGTTGCCTATACAACAGATACGTATACTGTAAGGAATCAGTGGTGACGGTTTGACGGGTAAGTTGGTTTAAGGGCTGATGCTCTTAGTGGGCTTCAGCCTACCAACTCATTAAGCCTTGTCCTGCATTGATTGCTGGGAAATTGCATACATGAGGGATTAGAAAGCCCGAACTCCTCAACAAGAAGTTGTTCATATGACCGCAAACATATGATAAGAATTGCTACCTGTGTGAGCCTAGCAAGCCACACGGGGGCGGTGGTGAATCGTGAAAAATTCACTCCGTGGAAGTGTTTCACCATCAGGTTAGGCCATCAAGGCAGGTACTGATGTAAATCATTTTCACAGTTGTTCCGGAAAACGGTCAGAGCAGCAGTTTACCTCAAATGAAGAGACTGAAAAATGGGTTGTTTTGTGGATAACATCAAAGAATAAAAAGTTCCACTGACATAATTTAAGTAGCATTATTTTCTATACGTAATGGAATTTTTTATAATCTAAAAAAATTTCTTAAATATGTTTTAATCCCCATGTTGACTCGGCCCTACAAATACTTTTTTTAAATTATTCTGTGTTCGCACTCTAAAATTTAATACGTATTTAAACTTTTTACTTAAATTCAAGCCTTTTATATAAGCATAATTTTTGTCGCCACAGATTTGGCTTTTGTTTTTTTATAGAAAATTATCACTCAAATCTCAAAATCTGAACTCTAATTACAGTTTTCAATATCAAGTAAATTACATTGATTTTTTTGCGATTATGAGTCTATATCGTACAAATATATATAAACTTTTTCATGAGGCCTTTAGATAGTGAGAACTCAAACTCAAGGCGAATCCATATGAATTCGCCTTGCTCAAACTGTTTCTTTACTACTATGTCAATCGTAATCAATCACACATAAAAATTTTGAAAATTAAAATCTTTTATTATTATTTTATTTTATAAAAGAATTACCAGCAAATTTCTGGCAAAGCTCCACGAAGGTTCTGCAGACCACCTAGACCCCACCCAAAATTGTACGTAGAGAAATTAGTTTCCCTGATAACTTTACTGCATGCCGAATTTAGGGGGCTAATAATTCCCGAGATGGTGTAGTCTGGCAACAGGTACCTGTACTGTAAGGAACCAGTATTGATGATTAGGCAGGTGAGTTAGTTAAAGGCTGATGCTCTTACCTGGCTCCGGTCGACCCACTCAATAATGTTTCTATTCCATTGACTGCGTAGCAAGTTGCTTACAGGAGGGATTAGAAGGCTCGAACTTTTCAGCAAAGGATTTGTTCATATGGCTACGAGATTACGGCATAAGTTACAACATGTGTGAGCCTTACAAACTACGCGAGCTCAATGGTGAATCATTAATAATTCACTTCGTAAAATTGGTCCATCATCAAAATAAGGCCATCAACGAATGTGCTGATATAAATGAATTTCAATTGGTCACAGACTAATTTACGGGTCCAAAATGTAAAATTATATGGTTACTAAACGTTTCATTCAATAACTCAATTATGGCATAAGCAGTGTGATATATTGCGCTGTCTTGTTGAAACCAGCGCTCCCACACATCATGGATATTCAATTACTGAACGAAAAAGTCGGTAATCATGGCTCCCTAGCGGTCACCGTTGACTGTAACATTCTGACCGGCATCGTATTTAAAAGAGTATGTACTAATGCTTTCATCAGCCCATAAAACGCATTTTTGTGTATTGCTAAACAAAATTTGTTTTTGAAAATTGGGATTACCGGCTATCTTGTTTTGGTTCTATTTGCCCAACTTGGAAGCGTTCGTCAGGCGTCAAGCCTATTCATGTTGAACTGCAAAGCCAAACTACACATAAATCATTTAACAGCTGCCAAAGTAGTACTTTGTCTTTCATTCTTCTATTTCCTATTCCGCATATCTTGTTCTCCTAGTTCCAGTATAATGCATTGCATATGCAGGGGTGATCCTCTCAGTACTGGTCCGAGATAAAAATAAATAAATTCTTGTAAAACCAAATTACTCCGAAATAAGTAGTGTTTTGTCTTTCATCCTGCGTACGTTTTTGTTTTTTCTTTCTTTTTTCGTTGTCGTCTATGTTTTCTTTATATGTTCATTATTAATTTCACTTGAACGTTCCTGCTCCGTAACACAGAAAAAATATTTTTTCGTGTTCAGTAACGAAATTTGTTGAATCGATTAATAAATTGTTTGAATGCTCACCTGTAAAGTAATTCGTGGTTTCAAACAAAAATTTAGTAAAAATAATTATTGATCGAAAACAACTTTTTTTTAAACAACAACAGAATACGATATCCAAGGTTATTTTTTGGCTATTTAAGTATATGCATACAAGTTCTTTTTTCAGACACAAATTTAGCTGATTTTATTCGTACTATAATTTTTTTCTGCGTAATTCATTAACTTGCAGTGAAAGGTGTTGGACTAATTTGTGTTAGTCTGAGCAATGTCGAAAGTATATGCGCTGAGCACTGACCAGTTTTAAATTATTTAATTCTAATAAATGCCGAGATTATTTTTGGTTTAGTATTCTGTTGTTACTTATTGGTTCAAGCCGAACGTCCACAAACACTATTGCCTCTTGCATCTTCCTCATAACCTATTTTCATAGTTACCGAAGAGTGCACTGTATATGTGGGGGTCATTCCCTGAGAGCAGGTCCCATATGCTAAAAAATGGCCGCCACAGAGAAAGAATTGCCAACTTAGAGGTTTATACCTCTATAAAAACCTTCCTATATAAGAGCATTCGTATTTTCGGAACCATTATCTTTTGAAAACAAACATGCATGTTCTGAGAAACGCAAATCGCTTAAATTTATCGTTTTTGATTTGAAAATGCCAAATAGGCGTTCTGAGAAACGTATAACGCAAGAAATATGGTTTTGTGATTTGAAATCGCTAAATAGGTGTTCTGGAAAACGCAAATCGCTTAAAATTGGCGACTTCAACTCGCATGTATATATTGAAGTGAACTGATTGAATTTGCTAAACCCGAACTTTCAAAAGGCAATAAAATTATTCACTATTAAAACTTAATATGTTTTCATTTTATTTCAATAAAAAGTTCAAAGAATTTTACACATTTTCATTAAGAAAACTAAATTGAAAAATTTTTCTATTTGTTGTCAAATTTGTTTTCGTTTTATGTTACTACCACATACTTACATACTTATATATGTATGTAAAACACATGCTGTATTTTTTCGGAAAAAACTCGTAAACGCCAGTAAAAGGCGCGTTTGTCAGAACACCTAAAAATCAGTTAAGCGTTTTTCAAAACGCATTGCCGTTTCAGAACGCGCGTTCTCGGAATATGGCTGAAAGTGTTTATTTTATATTATAAAAATACTAATATCCGTTTACATTCCATATTTTATGTCAACAAATTTTACGACTTTTTTACAACTTTATTAAATTTGTAACATATAAAATTCAAATCTATCACAATCAAATGCTCTTATGAATTAACTTTAAACCACTTAAACTGTTTAACCAACGTTAAATAATTTTAGTGGATTCTTAGGCTGATATTTCCATAATAAAGTATTCGTGCATACGAGTAGATAATGCTTCACTTACAAGCAGGTAAAAAACCATTTACAATATGGGTATAATACCAAATACAACTTACATAATAGGCACAATGAATACAACACTATATTTTTCTACCCCAGCTATGCCATAGATTCTTAATGTTGTCCCAGATAATTTCAGCATACCTTCTGACAGCATTTTAGACAAAGATTTCTTAAATTAAAATAAATGTCAAAGCAATTTCAATACGATGACAGTTTCATTTCAAGCTTATGGCAAAAAGGTAATGGTTCCAATTGTCTATACTTTTAGAAAAAAAAACGTTCTTCTCCCACCGCAATATGAAGTATTTAAAGAAGTCAGTCTAGAAAACCTGACAAAACGAGCATTTATTGAGGGTCAAGAAGTTTGTGAAGGCGTTTTAATAGGTAAATGCATTGTGAATTCGAAAACGCAGTTTACCGTATTTTGAATACTACTAATGAAATGAAATTCGTTAGTATACTCAAATGTAACATAACTTTAATTTTAATATTATTTCATCATAAGAACATTAATGGACATATTCATAAAAATTTTAATAAATTTCAAATGTGTTTTAATTCAAGAATTTCCAAGTACATGAAATTGTGTACCCACGAACGAATAGTATGTTTCACCGAATTCTCCTATAAGATCAGACTTTCGTATAAAAAAATTTTATAATACGCACCGAGACTAAAGGTCAGTTTTAGCAAATTCAATCAGTTCACTTCAATATATACATGCGAGTTGAAGTCGCCAATTTTACACCTATTTGGCGATTTCAAATCGCAAAACCATATTTCTTGCGTTATATTTGGCGTTTTGAAATCGAAAACGCTAAATTTAAGCGATTTGCGTTTCTCAAAACATGAAAGGTGTAAAGAAATGTTAGAGACGTGTATAAATGAAAAAGCTTGTTTTTTGTGTTTTGACAGGTATTATAACAGCATTTTTCTTTTAAATTCTCAACAATTTATTTATATTGTTGGGATATAAAGTTGAATGTTTGAGAATATCTTTCAAAAATTTTTATAAAGTCTACTGATGATTAGGGTAGTTCCTATGAAATGTCGATATATAGATAGCTGGGAAACATAGAAAACAAGCTATTTATAATTTTTATTGGTATAAATGGTGGAAGCTAAAAATAGCGAATAAAAAACTTAATTGTTTAAATAAATAAATAAAGAACTGAGTTTTCTTCACCTTATCAGCCTCTAATATTGATACCAATCAAAAAATAAAATTAGAGACTTGTGTAAAAGAACAAGCTTTTTTTTTGTGTTTTGACATTTTTCTTTTTAAATTCTCAATAATTTATTTAAATTGTTGGGATATACGAGTAAACTTGAATGTTTGAGAATATCTTCCAAAAATTTCCAAAGTCTATTGACGATCAGGGTAACTCTTATGAAATGTCGACATACGAGTATAAATGGGGAAACATAAAATACAAGTGTTATATTCAAAATATAACAATATTTCACTATAGTGTGATGACGAAAATGGGAATAAAAAAAAATGTTAAAATAGACAGAAGATTGCTTAGAAGCAAATCCGACATTCCAAATTTGAGTGAAAAAAGTTATTTTATTTTGTCTGACGAGTATTTGGTGTTTTTAAGTGGCCTTTCGCCAAATGACTATGATTTTTCATGAATTCCATAATTACTTCGAATTGTTGCATCTTAGTTTAGTAGTCTTGTTGTTAATTTCTCTGAGTGAAATTTCATTATTAAAAACAGTTAATCTATCAGTTACCACAATAAGTTATTATTTAGTTTAATAATTTTTTGTATTATTTTAACAAATCAAATAGGTGAATAAACAAATAATAATATAATACTTCTATTTTCATGCTATGACATTTGCTTTCGCAATTAAGAATGCCGACTTGCCACCTTTTCGCATTTTTAATGCGAATAAAAACGTACCATGCAAACATCGCAATAGATAATAGCAACGCTTCGCATATATGCACATTCAAGTAGCATTACCATTCGCTTCGCAATTCAGAATAAACATACAGGCCTAAAACTAAATATGCTTATTCGCTATAACGAAAAAAAGCGTCATAAAAATATTTTTGCAAATTTCTGTTTCAAGATAATGAATAACCTTGAATAAAAAATCAGTCAGATTTGTAAGCATTGTTATTAATAAGCCTAATTTATTACCTGATGTTTTCACTACATACACATACATATTCATTCAAGACAATTTGTCTAATACAAAGCGAGACAAGAATTTTGTAACATTAAGTATCAGAAAATCACTCAGACAAATGTCATTAATAATTAGTACACAATTTTCATTTTTTATTTTTGGATATTATTGTTCTCGAGTTCTTTTTTTATGAATTAATCAAAACATATTTTTTGTTAATTTAAAATCTGCTGTAAACTTTAATAAGATGTAGTTTTCTGGCACTCGCGTTTCTGTTTTATCATTTATATACACTTGAAATAAAAAAAAAAAAAACTTTACAGCCGATTCGTTCTATTATTTATTTGGGTATTTTACATTCTTATGCCTGGGCGTTTTTGCTGATTATTTATTTGTTTGTTTTTCTTTTCCAGTAAAATTAATAATTAATTAATGATTTGTAAACACTCCACGTAGTTTTTTTTTCCTCCAGAGTTAATATAGTTTCTGTTGCATGAACTCAGGCGCACAGACACACACGCAATATCGCTTACTTGTATCGTATCTAAAATCTTCTTTTTTAAGTCGTTAGAGGTGGGAGTGTTCAACAATTGATATGTATGGGGCTGTGTATTCACATAAATAGGTAGGTCTTGTTTTAACATAAAATATATCACTAGAAATCAAATGTTTAATTCACCTTTCGCCGGAAGCAAACAACTGTTAAGCATGCAGCCTCAAATAAGACTGAACTGAAAAGCAACAGTTTTTCATCTTTAACTCCATTAAAAATGTTTTGTGTATGTATGCTTTTATTTGTCAATTTACTTCAATGTATGTATGTATGTACACAAACAAGTGCGTGCTCTCTCCTTGCTTAAAGTTTACCTGTTGTTCTTAAACATGTTGCTCTCTTCAACTGTTAGTGACTAACAGAACACTTTAGATATATGATGGGTACATTTTTGAATGAAAAAAAGGCTCTGTATTTAACGGGGTTTTTTCATTCTAATGCAAAATCAATGCTACGAGTAGCTGGTCAGAAAATATACAATTTAAGTTTCTCTTTAATATTTTGTTACAAATTACAATGAAAAGCACGACCTTTTCACACACTACAGCGCTCCGGCAGTGTAAAAGCTGTAACAGTATACACAAAAGCTGACATATGTATTGTTAAATTGTTTGCTTTGTATCCGCAATAATTTCAAAGCAGCAGGAGGTTAGCAATTCGTTAATATTTTTGCGTTTGGGAATGAAAATTTTTAATTTACAACTTCTCTTTGCATTTCGCATTTCGCATGTTTTGCTTGCAGCTGGATCCATTATTTTTCTGCGAATTAGACGAACAAAATTTCTTGTATCACCACAATTTCTAGACCCCAATTCAAATTTTTTATTTGGAAACACTTTATTTGTATTTGTTGGAATTTGACACCCACCATGTTTGCACAAAAACTGGATGGTATAACGCTCTGTTGAAAACTAAGTGATGGGCATAAAGTATTTCTCGAAAACATAAATACTTTCTTAAAAATAGTACAGATCTAAAGAAAAAAAAAATTTAAAGAAATACAGATGAATGGGGAATTTAATTAATCTGAAATGATTCTTAAAAGCTGTATATCTCTTAATAAGATAGCGAGACATTCGAAACTGGGACTTCTCTAACTACAAAGGCACAGTAGCGTGTTGCATGTGAATGTTCATCAACTGAGCTCCGCTCTGGTTGGTGCACGATAAGTAGTCTGTGTGCAAATCAACAGAAAGTGAAACTTGTACTCTTCACTCGCAGATACAAGACTCCATCGTTTGCTCCACCAACCATAAGATTGAGCGAAATATCTAAGTATCTGCCTTGATTCCAAACTTCCTTGGCAGCACAATATCTAGCCAAGAGCAGACAAAGTGTCTGTCACCTTGTTCTTCTGAGGAAGGGCTATTGAGAAGAGCTGGGGAATATATTCTTAGAATTCATTCCGGCTATTCGACATGGCTGTTAATCCCGTTTTTACGCCTGGGGCACTCATATGGTGGAAGGTCTCGAAGAAAACCACCTACTTCAAGGTCATAGAGAAGATAATATGCTCATTTACTTTTATGGTGATTGGATGCTTACTACTTCACGTTATCGGAAGCACTCTTCACAATGCTGAACTGATTGCTGGCTGAAGTCATAGTGATGGTTGCCATAAATTCGACGAATGGATTAAGGGAGAGTATGCAAGGAGACGATAGTTGGCCATGTATCAATTATGAATAGGATAGTCGATCGTCTAGTTAATATATATTACTATTCCCAGCACGGGACATCTAACAAGTTGAGGTACTGCACGGTATACGGGGAAAATCAGAATTCATATTAATAGTATGCGCTTGCAGGGTTCTAAATGATGTCCAGGTTCGTGAATGTCCAAGTTCTTGAATGTCGGTTAGAAATTCATTCCACACCTGCTTTGGCAGCATAATATTATGATGGACCAACTTCATGTGGCGTATTGTTCACGATACTCAAGCGCCCCTGTGTGGCTTATATGGCTTAAATGGTCGCATCTTCTATACTAGGTTTTTAGCCATATGAACAAACCACCTGGTAAGCAGCTTGATTCTCCTAACCCCTCCTGCAATCAATCAAAGACAAAGCTCAGCGCGTTGTTAAGCCGAAACTCATTTAGGAGCATCAGCTCATAAACCAACTCACCCCTCTAACCATCACTACTGGTTTCTTACAATACAGATATCTGTTGCAAGACAACAGCACTTCGGCGGTTATTAATCCCAGACAACCGGCATGATACTTAGCTATCAGGGAAGAATAATTTCCCTTCCCAACAGTACTATTTTAGGTTTTAACAACGGTCAGAATGTTTCAGACAAGATTTATGAATCTGAACCGTTAATCTTCAAGCAGAATCTCCCAGGTGCTTTGCCGATCACAGTCTGCCCAGGCAGTCATTGGAAGACAAGGCCTAATAAGTTTGTAGGTCAAAGTTTATTAAGAACATCAGTCCTCAACCAATTCACCCGTCTAATTATCACCTCAGGTTTCTTACCCAATAGCACCTCAGGAGGTTATTAGTTTCCGAAAACCGCCATGCACCAATGTTAGCCTGGAAACTAATTCTCCTTTCCGCGATTTTAGATTTATGCCAACAAAGAAGATATCCGTTCTGCATATTTTAAGTCTTGATAAGGGGTTTGGAAGTCCAACATAGCATAAGTCATGCTGCTTTATTTACTACAACAAACGAGACACTCCTTGCCCTCTATTCCCCAGAAAGCAGAAAAAAAAATTTGTTTTGCTTAAACTCAGTTCTGATTATAAAACGAGGTTACTAAAGTACACGCAATGAAAATTTCCGATATTGGTCCATGTATACCCGAGATATAGTCTAAACCGATTTTTCAATGAAAAATATTTTTGTTTTTTTCGCTTAAAAGCAGTTCCGATTATAAAAAGAGTTTACTAAAATATCGAAAATGAAAATTTCCGATATGGGTCCATACATACCCGAGATTTAGAATAAACCGGTTTTTTCGTTAATATGCTACGAAAGTCAACCATCGTATTGCTTAAAAGCAGCTCTGATTATAAAAAGAGGTTACTTAAATACAAAAAATTAAAATTTTCGATATCGGTCCGTATATGCACGAGATTTAGCTTAAACCGATTTTCCATGAAATTTTTATATATATTAATTTGTTAAATTTTTGTTGAACTTTTATAATTTTTTAAATTAAAAATTGTTTGGTTTGTACATATGTACAACAGGTTTTTAGTTCAAGTTTTTCCTTTCTTAATTTTTTTCTTAAGAAGGATTTTTTACAATACAAATTTGCTGTGATCAATAATTATTGATTGAAGAAGACAAGCAACGTGGGCAATTAACAAAAATGCATATGTGATTCAATATGAGATGAATATAGATAGAAAATAATTAAATACTCGGTGGCTGAGTGGTTAAAGCAGCAGATCATGATACGTCATGACCCGAGTTCAAATCCCAGTGGGTGCTGATGAGTAGTGTAGCGACTACGAAACAGCTAGTTGTGCTCCAGCTAAAGATTTGATTATTATTTTTCTTGTCTTCTTCAATCAAAATTATTGATCACAGCAAATTTGTATTGTAAAAAATCCTTCTTAAGAAAAAAATTAAGAAAGGAAAAACTTGAACTAAAAACCTGTTGTACATATGTACAAACCAAACAATTTTTATATATATTTTTTTGCGTAAAACCAATTCTGATTATAAAACGAGATTACTCAAAAACAGGTAATGAAAATTTCCCATATCGCTCCATATACACCCGAGATATAGCCTAAGCCGATTTGTCCTTGAAAATTTCTATAAAGAACTAAAGATTTCGTTTTTGTCGTGGTGATTACGAGGCAAAAATATTTTTTTCCCGATGTTAGTCCATATATATCCGAGCATATTTAGTTCAAATGTGTATGTGATTAACGTGAAGGGTATTTTAGGTTCGGCCCAGCCGAATATACTACACTCTTACTGGTTTTAATTAAAGAATACACTAAACACTTTTATACTTCCAAAGAAAAATTTAAGCTGAAAGAGTTAAAGATAAAAATAGCAAGTTTAAGCTGTATACTTAGTTTTGTTACATCCAAATTAGACTATCATAGATAATATAAAAACATATATAAAATATTTTGATATAGGTTGTGATAATGCTAATGATGTTTTTAAAAAAATTTCGTAAGTGCTATTATTGTATACAACAATTTCTTGCAATTGATAAAGAGTAACAATACCCAGCGAAAACTTGGTAATGTGTTTCTCTTACCTAAGAACATACTTTTCAATATAATAATATTTACCACCTGCATTACTTATAATTAGTTAAGTAATGACTTGCTTAATATCTGTTGTATGTGTACGTATGTAAGTAGTTGTTCCTGGCAAATATTTGCAACGAAAATGTAATAAAATAATTTTTGTATTTGCTAAGACAAGGTTATACAAACGGGCTTAAAAATGGTTCTATATCGATATTTACTTTCATAAATTTTGCTGTTCTGTCAATTTTACTATTCGTGTCATTTGTTTTGCTGTCAGTACGACTTACAAGCTATGAATACCCTCTGTGATGTAGTAAATTTCAAATCAAATGTAAATTTGAACTGTAAATGATAAATCACAGAGCTAAAAACCAGTTCCGTACATAATTCCATGATGTAAAAAATTAATTTCTATGGAAAAGGTTTTTAAGAAAAGTATATAAAAGCTTTTCAAGAGATATTATTTGTAAGACTGCATTAATGAAAGTGGTGCTTATACCCTGGTTTAAAGGCATGTATTTATATTATTCTAAGTCATCCATTACATTTTATATATTTATACAAAACATCTTCAGCTATTTTAATAGCTTCTATCGACATTAACGCAATTAGCTTTTTTAATGGCTTTTGTGGAATGGCATTTTGAAATAGTTATTCGTAAGCGAGAATAGAAGTAGAGAACAGCATGTTTATTAACATTTTAACATATTACTTTGTAATATATGTTTTTGCTGGGTAGAATTACGAAAATGAAAACATTCCCAGCTAGCACTTTCAGTCATACTCTACTGGAAATCTCATGAAGAGTGTTTTTACTAGCCGATGAGCTTAGTTTTGAATCGCAGACGATTCCTCGCACGCGAGTAACTGTTACAATATCTGCTTCTTATGTGAGACTCTTATACAACGCAGCAAAATACGCTTATGTTAATTGTAAAGCGAATCGTCTGAGACTCGTATGGATGTTATCTTACAACTCGTTAAGGAATCGGCCGTGTAAAACTTGTATGATTCATACAGGACACAGCTATATAATTCATACTATATAATTCGCAATGAAGGGTAGTGAACCTGCACGTGTTAAATTCCAAACATGAAAGTTCGTCAAACAATAAAGCACAGACTATGAAACGCTACATGTTTTTGTTTATCTATAATATAAAAATCAATTAAATATAAGAAAAAAAAAAACAATAAAAATTTTAACCGTACAATAAACCTTCCAAGACTAAATGACGAGTGTTTCAGAAAATGTATAACAAATAAAAAATAGATGTTTTTGTTATTGTTACTCGTCAGATAATCGGTAGAAGATTCTCTTGCGGATTGTATATTTAAACACAATCGTCTACCAAAATATTTTTAAAGGAACAAAATGTAATTAAATAGATAATGGATTGTTTTTAACAACAACCTAAAATCTAATAGAATATACGCCAATATTATTGCAACCAAATTCCAAACTGCCTTTTCTTTGCGTGTGCTCAACCTAATATGAAATTCTAATGAAGCTGAACAAAAATTCACACCAGCAAGCGAGTTGGGCAGTAGAAAAAATTGGTAATATTCTTTCTTTTTTTTTGGTAGCTTAATAGAATTGGGGTGATGAAATTGGGATTCTACAAGAAAATGTGTTAATATTACAATTCTCTGGGGATGGAGAAATTACGACATGGGCTGGAAACGGAGTCATAAATTAGACGTTAGTAATTTTCTTTTCAATATTCTGTTTATTTAAACCAACGATAGGTTGGTTACCTGGGCATTAAATAATTCAGTGCAAATGTATTTAGAGCAGTGGTCGTCCAGAAAGAGAACACTCAGTGTGTAAATGCTTAAACGTGATTACCCTTTAGAGCATTGCGTGGTGATCAATGATTTAGAGTATTAGTAGATAGTTAGTTTCACTGATGATGAGAGAGTTCTTGTTGAATGGTTGGCAAATGTAAGGTAAGTAAGTTAAGACGATTATTTTCAGCCTTCACAATATGAAAACTTGGCTTTTGGGAAAATTATATTTACGCTCGAAAAACGTCCAAATATCCCATTACCGGTGTGACCAGCTTTACCATTTTAATGTTCAAATAAAGCGTGGTTATATATTAAGTTATTGGTGTTTTGTTGAGCTTTATAGTTTAATAATTTATAATGTAATTGAACAAATGTGCAAAACAAAAAATCTACTTTAAAAATTATAAAGTTCAACAAAAAATCAATAAATTAATACATGCAATTACGTAACTAAAAACTATATATACACAAGGATGCAAAAAAGGGTACACGTATTATCATTCAGTATATTCCTAATGCTGATTTTATTCTTGTTATGAAATCTACGGTCATTTATTGTTAATATTCCATCTATCAAATTCTTAGCTGTATTGATAATAACTTTTTTTAGATGTTTTGAAAAATAATTTATAATTTTACTAGAAGAAGTTGGTTTTTGATACCAATCTATTAGTAACCTATTTTTATTTCTTATAACTATTGTATCCAAATCAGGAAGTGAACAATCACTAGGATCAAGATACGAATTTATTATCATCGTCAGGAAAATTAAAATGCTATTAAAGGTGTTTTGAAGATTGAAAAAACGCTGGCATAAGTGTGTTACATCTGAGGGGGATTACTTTGAAGGGGACAATATAGTTTTGATAAATAAATAAATACTTCTTGAAAAAATTGTAAATAACAGTTATTTTTGGATCATACCTCGTAATCTGACAGAGCAGACTCACCGCAGTTTTTACCGAGCTTTTCTTTTGCCTCCTTTGCTCAAATAATAGTGTTTAATCACTGCAGGAAATGCACTTCTTTTCATTTTTCAAGAAACCCAAAAGTTGCTTACTTGAAACGACTACAACAAATAAACTAATCGATGAATTTGGGTGAAATATTAACGGTTGACGTTTGACATATTGCACTTTAAAAAAAAAAGACAATTTTTCTAGCGCTAGGTAACTTCAATATCAATCCGTCCCCGTAACAATACCAATGATTGTAAATAAATGTATGTGTTTTAAGTAAATAAATCGTTTGATAGTATAGAGTAGCATTGAGTACTTATTTTGAAAATTGTAGAGTAGTAGTATTTAAAAGTAACCACTTTTCACCTTAGTAATTTAATGAATAAAACTGTCTGTCGCACAAATGGCTTTGACTAATTATTAATAATAGATAAACACATCTCCATGGAAGTGGACAGTATTGAAACATTAAATTCAAGCGTTGTCCTGTAGACAAAGAAGTTAGTTTGAAGACTCTGAAGATGAGGTAGATATGTACATGTAGAAACATCTAATTTCATAAATTTTTATCGTTAAGCATTAGAACTGAGTTCACTTTTTGAAGCATTTTGCTAGTCGCTCTCCATCAATATATCAACAACATTGAAAGTTATTTTGAAACTCAACTTGAATATAAATTAAAGCAGTCAATCTGCATAAATAGGCAGCTAAAAAATAAATAAGAAAACAGTTTCATGCCATATATTTTACATTACTAGCTATGTTAAAGTAAATAATAGTAGACTTAGCTGCTAGTGTTTTTAGTAAGAATAGATAGATATTCCTTTGATATGACCGTGTAATACATTAATGGCATTTTAATATTAAATCAATTACAATACCACATCAAACTGAATTTAAATTTCTCAGATAATAGTGTCTCAGATAATAGTGTTATGCTGATGATATTTTCTCATTAAATTGCCTCAACTTAATTAATCACAATTTCCGCTAATGAAAATTAAAGCAACCGATGTAATGGATGACACCACAGCAGTGTCAGAGCTACAACAAACACAACACCAAAAATTGTATTTCGTTGGTAGAAATAACGAAAGGCTGTCAAATTTGTGTTACTCTTTTGTTTGGAAGACCAACAAAGTCTACGTGCTTTTTTCAGAATTGTGTAGCTTGTAAACAAAACTCTGAAAAATTTACGGAATTGAAACAGGAGACAGCTGTGCTTATACCACAACCTGGTAAAGCTGCCTTGACAGCGATGAAAAGGCGATTGGAGTTAAAAATGAAGGCACTTGTATATTACAGCGATGACGCAATTTCTATGGGTGTAGGAAAACTTTAAAAGTATGTTCGAAGATTTTCAATAATTGTTTTGGTTTGTTGTTTTCCTTGGGCTGGAAAGGCCACTTTTGCGATAAACAATGCTGCCTATATTCACAGGAGAACTATGAATATAATTAACTCGGGCTGAGTTAATTTATTTAAAAAATTAAAAATAGCTTGTTTTCTATATTTCTCAGCTATCTATATGTCGACATTTCATAGGAACTACCCTAATCATCAGTAGACTTTGGAAATTTTCGAAAGATATTCTCAAACATTTAACTTTATATCCCAACTAATCTAAATAAATATTTGAGAATTTAAAAAGAAAATGCTATAATAATATCTGCCAAAATACAAAAAACAAGCTTTTTCATTTATACACGTCTCTATCATTTCTTTACACCTTTCAAACAAATGAACAAACGTTGGTTGCTACGATTTGCTTTTTGACAGTATCGAAAAGCAGAGAACAAAAATTCAAACAATTAAGTTTTTTATTCGTTATTTTAGCTTCTAACATTTATACCAATAAAAAATCATAATAGAGGGTGTTAGTGTCCTTGATAATTGCTTGGCGTGGCTTTTTTCGGGGGCTAACAAACTCCCGAGGGTCTGTTGCCTTTACAAATGATACCGTTAAGCCTTGATTGCTGGGAAATTGCATACAGGAAGGATTAGAAGGCCCGAACTCTTTAACAATTAGTTACAATAAGTCCGCCACACGGGGGCACTGGTGATTCGTGAATAATTCACTACGTGGAACTGGTCCATCATCAGATAAGGCCACAAGGCCGTTGCTGATGTAAATCTTTTTTCACAATTGTGATGCCCTCTGCACCGCAAAAGAGAGTTAGATATAAAAAAACGTTTAAAATTCATCTGATTTATGTTGTTCTATCAATCTAGGTTTCCTTATTTTTGCCCATTGGACACAACACTGTGTGTCGTATTCAATATGAATATGTCTTTTTCTAATACATTACATCCACAAATTTTCTCTGGCTTTTCGTTGAATGGCAGAAAGTTGTCCCCTAATTCTTATAACAGCTTAATAGCTAATTTGTCATTTAGATGACTATCTGTTTCAAATACATGAAAATCCTATCCGCCACTATGTGGCTGAACAACAAACATCCAAAAATTCCAACACCTACACAAATTTGTAGTATCTATATTATGAGCTTGTAAAACCTCTTTCTTCGTCGCTGAGTCGCGTAAACACACACGTATAAATATACACGGTAAGTGTGTGTGTGTGTGTTTACACATTTACATATAAAACTCATAAGCAACCGCCAAAGCAACTAAGCAACAAGTTAATTGCACAGATTTCTCAATACTTAATATCGAGTTTCTCATTAACATAATTGTCAAAATAATTGAAATTAAGTTTTAGTTTAACACCGCTAAGGGCTGTCCAGCCCACTCGTGTGTAACCGCAGAAGGCCACGTACGAGTACGGCACAGGCCAAGTGAACTTGAATTACAATAAAAACAGTGCTCGCAACCATTTGCAGACTTAAAGTTTTATTTAAGAGCAAAATATTGCAAACGTTGCCAAAAGTTGGCTGGGACTGAGTGACTCAAAGTGATTATTCTATTTTTAAAAGTTAATACTACTCGTACATTTTGATTACAAAGGAAATATACCAGAGAAAGTAATAAAAATTAAGTTATATAATTCAAGGAATTGTAAAATTAAAACAGAAATGCAAACAACTTAAAGTGAAAAGCTGATGCCAAGGACACCTGTAGGACGACAAGTTCGTTTTAAAATTGTTGTTTGTCACAGACTTTAATCATCAGCGAACGCATTGAAACAAAAAAGTTTAATATAAATAAAGTAACAAATAACAAGAGAAAAATACGAGTAGGTATGAAGGAAAAATTAAAAAGGTGAGAAAGTTTTATCACATCATTAAAGATAAGACTGTTGGTGCACACCCACACTTAATAAGGGCATCCGTTGTTCAGGTTCGTAACTTGTGAATTAACCCCTGAATCTTCTCAAAGATGCGCATAATATAAAATATTACTTTTATCTAGTGTTATACTAATATGCTTCTTTCGCCGAAAACGTCTGCGAATGGCTGAATTGAGGCGAAGAAAGTGAAAATATTTTACTTGAAAAACTCTAAAAGTTAACCGTTTAAAATGCTGAAAATTGTTCAGTAACAGATACCTCCAATGTAAAGACTCAAAAGTGATAGATGGACGATTAAGTTGTTAAGTGTTGATGTTCCTTATGAACTACGGGCCACCAACTCGCAAAGCTGAGCCTCCATCTAAATTTATAGAGAATTTTATACAGGAGAGATTAGAGGGCTGAAGTTCCTCAGCAAGGGGTTTGTTAATATGGCCATAAAAATAAGGCAGCATCAGAGAATGTTCAGCGTGGATTCCTGCCTTGACGACCTAATCCCATGATGATTCTCTCACAAGGCGAAAAGAAACGTTCACCCGGACTTTCCCATGGATGAAATTTAATTTTCGATCATATGCTCCCCCACCATCCGCCATTTTTCCGATATCAGGGTCACGACACCTAGTTGCAGTGCAACTCCCCACCGAGTTCGAAAACTCTCCCCGCATTTGTGCATTAAACAACAACCATATTGTCCCCGAAGGATCTCTCCATAACCGGAGCTCTCATGGTTGCCTCTGGTCACACTAACGTAGCCCTAGAAAGGGCTACTAAAGTTTTTAGCCCCAATCGGTTAGAAAAACTGCTAGCCCTGATAAACAACCACATTATAGCACTCATTAACGCCATAAACACACACACAATGAAAATAGGTAAATCGGAACCCATTTCAGGAAGCAGCACGACATAAATAATAAAACCAGCAACAAACAACAGCAACACAGGAACTCAGGAATACATATAAACATATATAGCAAAGAACACAGCATCGTAAAAAATAATAAAATCAGGAACACTGGAACTCAGGAATACATATCGTTAGTCTCACGCAGAAAGACCCCAACTCGCATTTTCCCGAATTGAGCTCTTTAAGGGACTCTAATACTTTTCAAACAAGTACACAGTGTCACAAAGATTTAATTATAAAATTGTATACATATCGCTCTTACAAGCAATTGTGCAAAAAAAGTTTCTTTTAGATGTACCTATTTATAGCGTTTCCATTACGATTTTTCCTTCTCCTGTAAATTGCAATCATGTTTGTTAGGGCCTTTCTACATGAGACCAACCATATAAACAATGTGGTGTGCCACTAGCATAGATGGGTCAGCCCTCCAAAGTTAGTGGGGGTCAGTCATACATTTGGACTCGATTTGGGCACTCTAAATGGGTCAAAGTGAGATTTTACAAAATTTAATACTTCGGGTCAAAAGTCGGGACATCAAAATTCATTTTAAGTGTGGTTCCTTCGGCGAAGTTTCTTATTTTGATTCCTAGAATACGATTTTTTTTGCACGTTGAGCGATTATTTTGCCTCCATACAAATCGACCCGGCCTAATAAACATATATAGCAAAGAACACGGACAGCATCACAAAAAATAATAAAATCGAGAACAAAAACCAGTAATACTGCAAATCAGAAACATATTCAAACAGCCAAAGCAGATAAACTGGAACTAATATCAGGAAAACAGCAATAAGGCAAAGATGCTAACGTAAATCTATTACACAACTGTGCTTTTGGAGCACAATTAGGAAAAAAATCTGAATAGAGAAGTGTGAAGCCGCAGGTGATTTTTCACCCAGCGCCATGCTTTCAAGAGTACCCCAACATATCAGCACCATACAAATCTTAGACTGCAAAAGTTAAATAAATTATAAAATCACACTTTCTCTATTGAAGAATTCTTTTTTTTTTTTTTTTTTTTTTTTTTTATATAGAAAATGCTATGTTGGGTATTTAAATACCCATTGACATTATTTACCTGGCAACTATATTTAGAAACCATTTTTCAATCTTTTACAGTATGTACTGGCTGACTCAAGCTACCGAATTTGGGCATTACACGACCTAGTTTTGCCTTTCAAGTTTTAATACACTCTCACTTTTTTACTAATACATTCATACTTTTAAAGCTTGATGCGAATTCGATATGAATTTGCTTTCCAACTCTGTGTTCAAATTTATAGGCAAGAAAACAGCTGATAGTTATTTTAATGAACAAATTTTTCATTTTTGTGTTTAAATATTCTGCCGCCATAGTTTTTTGTATTAATTTATTACAAAATAAATTAACAGCCTGTTCATAGAACGCGTTTAAAATAAAGCGAAAACCAGCGACACGTTTATGACTACGTAAAGATTGGGTCTGTGTAACGCGATTCTCTTCGTTCGTGTTCAGTTACGTTATACACGTATTAGTAAACATTTTCTCAAACCCCAGTGTTGCCACTATATAAGTTATATGTATCTTTTTTATTTTGTTTATTTCTTTATTAATTTATCCCTATGGAGAATAACTCCTTACAGGCAGATACTATATATGTACACGTATATGAGGTAAAACAATTACAAAAATTAATAAAAAGTAGAAAAAATTGTTAATTACTGGAATTTAATTAAAATAAAATAAGATTATACTACGCTTAACAAAATTTAAGTTAATCGAAAAGTCAATAACGTGGTACAGTTCATTAAAACAACAACATAATCTACGGAAGGGATCCTCATTCGCATAACTCTGACGGTAATAAAGCGCTGAAAAAGGTTGATATTGACGAAGACTACGCTGGGGAACATCAAAATTTAGTTTGGACACCAGATACTCCGAGCAGATATGGCCGTTAATCAATTCGAAGACAAAAATTACATTTCACATTTTTCTGCGACTTGTCAAAGAAAGCAGCTTTATTTGTTGCAGTCTGAACTCATAGGATTGTAAGTTGGCTACAGTGTTCGGGTAGATATTGCGTAGAATGAAAAGAAGGAATTGTTTTTGGATAGACTCAATTCGATCTCTACGTACTTTATAGAAAGGGTTCCATATAATCGAGCCATATTCCAGTATTGGTCTGACTAAAGATGTATACAATTGCTTCACAACAGTGGAGTCAACAAATTCTTTAGACCAGCACTTTACAAAGCCAAGCACATCCCTTGCTTTACTTGAGCAAAAGCTAATGTGTTGGTTGAATGTAAGTTTTCTATCAAATAAAACACCCAGATCCAGAAATTCTTCAACTGTGTCTAATACATGGCCACCAAGCCTAAAGTGCCCATGAGGGTTAGATTTTCTTGAGAAATGCATATGCTTGCACTTGCTGCAATTTAACTTTAAAAGCTTATGCTTAGACCAATTAAAGAAATTGTCCAAATTCAGTTGGAGCCAGTTTTGGTTCCAGAGCCCACATATTGAAAAAAATTTTACATATTCTGCATAGATTAAAATATTGGAAAATTTTATGACAGATGGTAGATCATTGATGAACAATATAAAAAGAATTGGTCCTAGATGGCTTCCCTGCGGTACTCCAGAGCTTAAAGGTATAGATTTAGATATATAATTATTGGAACGTACACCTTATTGACGACCAGCAAGATATGATTTGAGCCAATTTACAGTAGTTTTAGAGAACCCCAAACCGTCAAGTTTTTTTAAGTAAAAGAACGTGGTCAACACTGTCAAAGGCTTTACATCAGTACCCCGACCTTTATAAAAACCGTCATTTATCCTTGAAGTAAGGTGTAATAGATTTGTAGTAGTTGAACGCCCTTTACAAAATCCATGCTGATATGGTATCAAAAGCGATTGTGTTTGATGACAAATGGACTGGGTCAAGCATTGCTCGAAAAGTTTAGGAATAGCACTAAGCTGTGCAATTCCTCTGTAATTGTTAATATCAGATTTGTATCCAGACTTAAAAAGTGGAATGATATATGACTCCTTCCACACTTTTGGCAAATATCCCATCTTTATTGAAGTGTTAAACAATATAGTTAACGGGTACGCCAAATTCTGCGCACGGTTTTTTTAAATACAATTCGGAACGCCATCAGGCCCACTAGTTACAGATGGCTTGAGTTTATTAATGTAATATGTAACCACAGAAGTAGTAATATAGTCAAATGATATAGACTGTAGATGATGCGAAGAAAAATCAGGTTGTTGTGATGCATGGTGTTGTACGTCTGAATAAATTGATACAAAAAATGAGCAAACATGTTGCTAATTACGGTTCCATCAGAAGATGTTTTAGAGGCATTTTTCATTATGGAGGGATATGAACAGCTTGTTTACTTTTTTTCGTGTAAAATATATTTTTGCATCGTGAATAATGGTAACCCTGTTTCAATTAAATATTGATAAGTATTTATGTAAACAAAACATCTTTATGCTGGAAAACAAGTTATAGAATATTTGCTGGTCATACAAATACTGTTGACGTTCAAACAAATATCTTTATGGATCGATCCTAATTTATAGTTTTTTTTTAGATTATTTTCTTTATTTTTGTTCAAGTTTCTTCTTTTTTCTTTCTTAACGAACAAAAATTTCCATTCGCCTGTTTGGCATTTAAAAACGCGATACACAGACAGAAAACAGATGTCAATTGTTACGTTTTTCGTCCAAAAAGTTTTTTTCGCGTTGCATGAACGCAAGTAAGAAAAACATCATGATTTATTCACGTTTTTCCACGTTCCATGAACAGGCTGTACATTTGTGCTGATTTATTAGAAATCAAATTTATATTGTGCCGAAAAACATAAAATAAATTTACATGAATATGTTTGTGAGCAAAAATAATAAATACGATGATGAGTTGCGGTTCATTGTTTTATCTTCTCCTACTATTTTATTTAGTTCCTCCAAGACTTTTAAGGAAGCAATTATTTTTAGTTGTTTTTTTTTTTTTTTTTTTTTTTGACGCCGGCATCTTGAAATTAAAATTGCTCTAAAATTGCGTGCAGCCTACGTCACAGCGTTCAATTTTTTTCAAATTTTGACAAGCAGTATGTGTAAAAAACTTGATACTGAATTGAAAATAAATTTGATGGTCTAACTGTGGGGTAAGGCAGGTAGATATGTGTGCGCCTTTCACCTTTTTCTATATTTTTCAATCTATTTTCGAAAAAAAGCTCTATTTCACCTGTGTGGAAAATGAAGCCAAAGATAAAAAAACATGTTTCTTAATTTTTTTCTGGAATAAATAATCGTTACTAGATAAAGGAAAATCAAAGTTAAAGCCATAACCCGGCTCATACGCCATTTTTTTGATATATAAATACTCATTACACATTAATGGGTTAACAAAAGATTTTTTCTAGCAGGGACACCCTTGCAGCCAGTACTCGTACTATAGAAAGGCACTTGTACATACATATAAGCATGTGTGTGTGGCCATATTAGATTATTTTGGGGCTAAATTCAGCTTACTGTTTTTTGAATTAAGTTTTAAGATTTTCATTTAGCTTGTTAGCGTATTTTCCAGCTCTTTTTAAAAGTCATTTAGTTTCTTGTTCACAAGAAGTGTGTGAAAGAATAAAATATGAAAGTTGAGTTTAGAGTACTAAAACATAAATCTCTCATTAGTTCACCATTATACACCAGAATTTATGTCAAACTAGCAAGAAAAAAAAAAAAGATGGAAGAAAACCGGCGCCGAGAAGCTTGATAGCAAAGCTGAAAAACAAAATGACTTCTCTCTTTCCGGTTTGAACGTAGAGAAAAGAGGTTGAGTGTACTTAAGACGACACCAGAGTTTTTGTGTTTTTGAAGAGAAAAATATCTACAATACACGATCGAGTAAAATATCAGTAAAAAGTGATTGAGTGCAATAAAGAATAAAGTTTCAGACGGCCCAACAAATAAAAATTTCATCAAATGGGGCTTGTCAACCAAGATGCAGCCAAATACAAAATTTCCACGTTTCTAACAAGTGACACATTTCAACGAAATTACAAATTTTCAAAATTGCTGACAAGTAAAAATTTCAACAAACTGAAACAGTTTTCAACAGAGGTGACCAAATTTCAAAAAAAAAAAAATATACAAATTTCAACAAACTACATTTTTTTCCACATATACAAACATTTTCAACAAAAGTACAAATTTTCTAAGATTCTAACAAGTAAAAACTGTTCACCAATAAAAACATTTTCAACAAGCTACAAGTTCCACAAATAAAAACATTTCCAACAAAGATAAAAAATATTTTCGACAAAGGTGTCAAAGTTCAACAGAAATACAGATTTCCAAAGTTTCCAACAAGTAAGAAATTTCAACAAAGATAAAAACAGTTTCAGCGAAGTTAAACCAAGTGACAAATTTCAACCAGACGCAAATTTCACCATAATACAAATTTTCAACAGAATACAAATTTTCCACATATAAATTTCAACAAAACGTAACCAGTACCAAACCTCATCAAGATTCACGGTCAAAACTAAGGGAGAGCTGCAGTTTGCAAAGAGACTACCGAACTACCAAACACCAAAGCAACCAAGCTAGTTCCACCAACAAGCAGCCTACAACGCAGCCCTACTACCAGACACGTTGCCGGAAGCAACGTGTCGTAGAGGGGAGCAGACTGGAGTTTCATATCGTCATCAATAAGGTCGTCAGGTATTTTGCCATGACTTAAGACAAGATTAAGACAAGCTGATTATGAGTGGGTAACAGAAGGCGAAAGGTAAGTCACATAGACGGGTTTAGGGGATGGTTTAAAAATATATTGACACGGCCACAAACCATCGTGAGTTTTCAGAAGGAGGGCAGCCGAAGCTACCGAACACCCAGTAGTAGTTTGAAGGGGTTGAACAGTGTGTGGCCAGTAGCCCAACAGTTAACATTTTTTTTTTAAGAAGGATTTTTTTTCAATACAAATCTGCTGTGATCAATAATTTTGATTGAAGAAGACAAGAAAAATAATAATCAAAACTTTAGCTGGGGGACAACTAGCTGTTTCGTAGTCGCTACACTACTCAGCAGCACCCACTGGAATTTGAACTCGGGTCATGACGTATCATGATCTGCTGCTTTAACCACTCAGCATTTAATTATTTTCCATCTATATTCATCTCACATTGAATCACATATGATTCTCCTTAAATACTGACAAATTTCCAAAATATCTACTAATAGGTTGTTAAATGAAAGCGGCGAGGGATGTAAAGTTTTGCGTTTGCCTATTTATATATAGATTAAATTTTTGTTTTAATCCACGAATTTCTTTACAGATCAAACAATTTATTAGCTGAATTCCGTTATTGAATATAAAGAAATGTATGTGTATATTTAAGCAAATTTACCAAAATAATATTACTTCAAAGTGATCCAGAAACGTTTCGCTTTCTTTTATATATTTGACTTCTTTACTTCTACTTCAAACGTTACTTAGCTTAATGTTATATGAGAATCTGGTCACACTTCAAGTGTGTGTTGGCATATTCGTACATACTCGTATACAACTGCTAATAAATAAATGTGTGTGGGCAAGTGAGTATGTGCTTACGAGTAGTTCGCTTTGTAATCTCTGGACACAAAACACCTTTGAAACTAAATTTCTATTAAATGAACTCTGAAGCTTGAAATTCAATGAAATATGCTTCATTAAAACATTACTTTGAAGTATTATGGCGATATAAGTTATTACATATGTACGAGTATGTATATATTTGATAACTATTTAAATTACTTTATTTATTGCTTCAAAAACATAAACATTTAAGCTTTTAGAAACTTTTGTTCGTAAACTGTCACGAGTTCGTTGATTTCTGAAATACTTTTTAAGTTTTAATTAAATTTATTGCAGAATCTTTTCTAAAAATGTCGAATTCAATTATCAAAGTTCTTGTTCTGTGGTGCGTATCATATTAATTATCTAAATACCAGTTTCAATGATTTCAATTCAAAAAATAATATCCTGCCTAAGTAGCAACTTGGAAGCAAACGGTAGACAAATAAACTTTGTTTAGGAAAATTACTTATGATTATTTTTGCATGTAGGTTTCCTTTGAATTAGAAACTATTAAAAATTATTGCACTTGATGAAGTTTTGAGTCAGTCACTGACTGCTTTATAATTTTCTCAGTAAAAAAAATTACAATGAAAACATAAAACTTCTTAAACTACAACACTTGTTAACAGGAAATATATTAAAACAAATTAATATATAGGGCGTCCAAAATTGAGGTATTATTTTATGTTAATATGTTAATATAAACATATATGTTAATATAAACATATGTTGATATATACATAAAGAATAACTGATTGTGCAGTGAGAGCAGAGTGCAGAACAAACAACTGGAATAATAACAAATTGCATATGTGATCAAATATAGACGAAAAAATAAATCAGAACTCGGTGGTTAAGCGGGCGTATTAAAATATGAGGTCTGATCAAAAACTAACAGTTATTTGCAAATTTCGTGAGTTACACAAAAAAAATAGATGCCATATTGATAAAAAATTGCACTATTTTTATCAAATTTCCTGTGAAAAGGATTTTTTGCCGAATTGATAATTAAAATTATTAAGTAAAAATAGCTTTTTCAACTTAAAATCAAAAATTATTGAGTTGAAAAAAATTGTTGTAAAATCTGCAAAATATACTTAACAAAAAAATTGTTAAGTAACAACCTTTGAAATTTATTTATTGAAAAACAATCAATAGTTCGGAAAACTTTTTATTATTTGCATTTTATTAAGAGATATTTCCATATTTTCAGAATTAATAATAATTTGATTGAGTCAATACAAATTTGATTAAATTGATGGTTTTTTATTAAAAACATAAGTTGATTGAAAAAAACATTCTCATCTATTTTTTTCTGTGTTACGTATGTTCCATGATACGTAACATGATATATTACCTTAACTAGTCAAACAATATAGGCAATTAACAAAATGCATATGTGATTCAATATGCGATGAAAATACTAGTAGATAGAGAATAATTAAATTGCTCGGGGGCTGAGCACAGAACGTTTTTCGTCTGATCCGATATTTGAAGAAAGGCAATATAAAAGAGAATTTGCCACTATTTTTTCGCGGTATCTTTTGGCGACATGAACCTTCTTCACTGTTTATTTCGTTTCGTTTAATTCGTTTACTTATCTATTGAAACTAGCACAACAAGATTAAAATCTTAAATAATTTACAGTGCCAGTGATGTAAAGATACACGGTCTGATCAAAAAATAACCGTGATTTTCGAATTTTGTGAGTTATGTATGCTCGATTTCCGCATTTTTTTTTTCTGTTATATATGTTGGCAATATCAGCCATTTTGGATTGTCAGTTTGTTTTTGACAAATAAAAAGGTTAGTCGTGTTTTGGTGTGCTCTTCGATTTTTTACTATTCGAAAAAAATCCATCAAAGAAACTATATTAAGTTTCGAGTAAAAAATTAAATCAAATGCACAAGGACATTTGAAATGTTGACTGTGGCCTTTGGCGAGTCTACTATGAGCAGTACACAAGTTCCATTGTGGTATAACCGCTTTAACGAAGGCCGAGAAGATGTCAATGACGATGCTCGTCCTGGTCGCCCGAGCACGTCACAACCGATCAAAACATTGAAGCCGTGGAGAAAATGATTTTGGATAAAATCGTCGAATAACTATCAGAGAGGTTTCTAAGGATGTTGGCAAATCGTTCGGCAATTTTAACGGATGTTTTTAACATAAAACGTGCGGCAGCGAAAATTGTTCGAAAATTGCTAAAGTTTGAGCATAAAAAATATCGTATGGACATCGCTCAGAAGCTGTTGAATATTTTTAACAACGATCCAGATTTCCTCAAAAAGGTCATAACTGGTGACGAATGATGAGTGTATGTATGACTATGACATTTAACTCAAAACCCAATCATCCTAATGAAAGCGTCCAGAAGAGCCAAGACCGAAAAAAACACGTAAATTTCGGTCAAATGTGAAGATTTGGTTCACTGTTTTCTTCGACTGCACTGGCGGGGTGCATCTTGAATTCTTGCCGCTAGGTCGTACGGTCAATAACGAATACTATCTTGAAGTTATGCGCCGTTTCCGCGAAGCAATTTGTCAGAAACGCACAGAATTGTGGAAAAAATAATCATGGATTTTGCACCGTGATAGCCTACCGGTGTTTGTGCGTGAGTACTTGGACAAAAACAAAACCATTATCCTGCCTCAACCAACGTATTCACTGGACTTGGTCCCAGCTGACTTTTTTCCCTTTCCAAAATTGAAGACACCGATGAAAAGAAAGCGTTTTGCTGCGATTGAATAGATAAAAGTAAAATTGAAACAGGAGCTATTGGCGATACCAAAATGCGCGTTTCAGAAGTGCTTCGAGGATTGGAAAATACGCTGACATAAGTGTATTATATCTAAGGAGGATTACTTTGAAGGGGACAAGATACTTTTTACTGAGTAAATAAATAGCTTTTAAAAAAATAGAAAATAACCGTTATTTTTTATCAGACCGCGTACAGTAACATCTTCATCTTTTTAACCAATGATTTCACCAGCTGAAAAATTGCAACAAACAGTATTTTTCTGCAGACGTAATGGTATCTTCAAATCAAATGCTACAACTCTGCTTACTGACGGACTCATTCAACCAAAAATGCGTTTTAGCGGAGTGCAAAGTTTTAAGTAGAAAATCAATTTAAATATAAATGGCCAAGCAGAACCATTATATTCAAAAAATTTTAACATTTTTGAATTATTGATCCTACTTGCTTTGGCCTTTATTTAATTCGATATTTGCAACAAATTTCTTCTGTTCAATATCCGTATTGCTTTTTTTTTTTTAATTTTCAATGTATTTTTCAATATTTGTGTTCCTTTGAAAGACTTCTTCAGGAAAATTTATTTGTTTGTGTGAAAATTTCAATAAAATATTTGAATTGGACGAAAAAGTTTTTAACGTACAAAAATACAATCAACATACTCGTACATAAGTTCAAAAAATATTTGAAATGAAAATAAATTTTTTAACACAGATACATATACACAAACAACATAATGAAATGAAAATAAATTTAAACATTCATAAATACAATTAACATGCATGCAAACAACATATGTACAGGAATTCAAAAAATATTTGAAGTGCAATGAAAACCAAATCTTAACATACATGAATACAAATTCGCATACATTTTTACGAATAATTTAAAATACATCAGAAGATTTTTACCTAATGCTATAACCATAATTATAGATTTCTAAATCTGCTAATTTACGAATATTACAAAGTATGAATCAGGAAATGAAAATTTAGCACATACTTATAGGAATTTAATTTATAAAAATAAATTAGGAAATTAACATTTGAAATAGTTTCTTTTATGCACACAATTAGGTTTAAGTAATTTGATTTTAATTATGTTAAATATGTTTAATGTTGTTTTTCATTTCCTGATTCATACTTTGTAATACTCGTAAATTGGCAGATTTAAAAATCTATAATTATGTTTATAACATTATGTGAAAATCTTCCGATGTATTTTAAATTATTCGTAAAAATATATGTGAATATGTATGTTAAGATTTGGTTTTCATTGTACTTCAAATATTTCTTGAATTCATGACGTAATATCAAGCGGACATCCCACTTACTGGCCGACTGACCGGCGAAAGATTCCTGATGTGATTGATTTTGGAGTGGTAAAGGGGTTCTCTGTGGAATGGATGCAAGCGGAGTCTTCGTTAGACTTGTCATCGGATCATTCACCTACTATTATTTCAGTGCGTTTTCCCCAGGAGACTTGGTCCCCGATTAACAATTTGCATAGGACTATCACCCGAGTGAATTGGCTAAAATATAAAAAATGTTTGAGTACCCATTGCACTGAAAATATTGTTTTAAGAACTCCTGAAGATATTAATGCGTCACTAAGCGACTTTAGCGAAAACCTTAAACAAGCCGCTGAACTTGCTTCTAGCGTTTATTTAACACGCAGAAACCTTCAAAATAGAACATATTCTTCAGAAATCGAGCAACTTGTGTTAGAAAAAAGAAGAGTTAGACGAGAGTGGCAACTTCGCAGGTCTCGGCAACTAAAAACAAGACTCCGTGAGTGCACAAATCAACTAAGAAATTTGCTTGGAAACCAAAAAACGGTTCTCTACAAACGTATTTAAAAAGTCTGGATGGTACTCCTCAGTCCGACTATTCTTTATGGCGGGCGACTAAGGGTTTAAAAAGGCCAGTTAGAGGTAAGCCGCCCTCGCGAGAACCGTCTGGTGACTGGGCTAGGGATGACTCGGAAAAGGGTAATTTTTTTGTTAACCATTTGAAAAACGTTTTTACCACAAATAGGTCTGATAATGCAAATGAGTTGCCACCTATTGTTAGTAGACCTCCTGTGCCTTTAAGATTCAATTTCCAAGAAGTTGAAAATGCTATTGGTAATCTAAACCTTAAAAAAGCTCCAGGCATGGATCAAATCAGCAACAAAATGCTCGTAGAGCTGCCTCGTGTAGCTAAAAGAATTGTTCTTTTTATTTTTAATGCTATTTTACGACTTGAGTATTACCCTGCAGAGTGGAAGGTGTCCATGATAACAATGATTCCTAAGCCAGGGAAGGATCACACGAAAGTAGAATCATACCGTCCAATAAGTCTACTGTCAACAATATCAAAACTTTTCGAAAATTTGCTAAAGGCGAAGTTGGATCCAATGCTTCATAAGGTTGAATGTATTCCTGATCACCAATTTGGTTTTAGAGCGAAACATGGCACCATTGAGCAAACACACAGGTTAGTTAACATCATAAGAAAGGCATCTGAAGATAAAAAATATTGCTCTGCTTATTCATCGACGTCTCACAAGCTTTTGATAAAGTGTGGCACGATGGCTTAATGCATAAAATAAAGTTTAACTTACCTGTAAACGTGCATAACCTTTTGGCAAGCTATTTATATTGTCGCCAATTTATAATAAAAGAAGGCGATTTCATAAGCCCCGCCCAGCCTATTGAAGCTGGAGTTCCCCAAGGCAGCATATTAGGGCCTATCTTATATTTGATCTACGCATCTGACATGCCGACAAGCACCAACATTCACACTTCAACATTTGCAGATGATACAGCATGCCTTAGCATACATAGTAACCACCAGCAAGCATCAATAAACTTACAGGAACATATCGACAAACTAGAGAAATGGCTCCAGCTTTGGAAAATCAAGGTTAATGAACAAAAGTGTGCCCATGTTACATTCGCACTGCGTCTGGGAACATGCTCACCCATTACTATTAACAATAAAGTAATACCTCAACACAATGAAGTCAAATACCTCGGTATTCATCTTGACCGTAGACTAACATGGAAGAAGCACATCGAGGCAAAAGTAACGCAAATGAAATTGAAAGCAGTGCAAATTAACTGGCTAATAGACAGAAATTCGACCTTGAAGCTTGATTGTAAACTTTTGCTGTACAACTCATTCATTCTAAAGCCAATATGGTGCTATGGGATTCAATTATGGGGCACAGCCTCGGCATCCAACATTGAAAAAATTCAAAGAAGTCAATATAGAATACTCCGTAGAATTAAAGACGCTCCATGGTACGTTAAAAACTCACGAATCCACGCAGATCTGAACGTACCTTTTGTGAAATCTGAATTTGTGAAGTACGCGACAAGATATATTAACAAACTTGAAATCCATCCAAATCCACTTGCAGTTAATATCCTTAACTTTGGTGGTCATACCCGTCTGAGAAGGAGGGATACTTTGGCCACCACTAGAGCTCTAAACAGATGACTGAATTCTGAAATAATATTCGCATAAAAATAAATTTTTGTCCAGCACTGGCAGGACTTTAATCACAATTTTTTTTTAGTATTAAGATTTGAGTACTTATTTATTGTCATTAGATTTTTTATGTAGATTCAATAAATATAATAATAAAGTTAAAAAAAAAAGTTTGTATGCATGTTAATTGTATTTATGAATGTTAAAATTTATATTCAATTCATTATGTTGTTTGTATACATATATGTATGTTAAAAAATTTGTTTTCATTTCTAATATTTTTGGAATTTACCCTGTCGGATAATGAGTAGCTGACTACAAAATAGCCAACTTTAAATTAATTTTTATGAACCAATTTTAAGCTATCTTGTATACAATGTAAAATTTGATTTAAGAAAAATGTATTTCCAATTCCACCACTTAGTAGGCGCGGTAGATTTCAGTTTTATTTTAATACTACTGCGTGAAATTGAAGTTTTTTTTTTTATATACATATACATTTTTCAATTCTGTGAATGTTTACTAAAATAAAATTTTTTATGAGTACTTATATCAAATAATAAAGATATAAATTGTATGTGATTGTTTTAATCTTAATAAAAAGTGCTAGAATGAGAGTCATTTAAGAAGGCTTTAAAAAAAAAACGTAGTGTGCACGCCAACAAACAAACGTTTGATCCAATACTATTTATTTTAATTATTTCTTAAAATTTTAAGTTTTTTGCAACATGCAATGTAATATTTTCTTTTTGTGTATAATATGTAATATAAAAATGAAATTTTTAATAAATTATTTTAGAAAAATTACAAATAAATGCATTAAAACTTTTGACTAATTTATGTTATTACGAAAAAATATTACAATTGAATGATTGTTAGATGTCAGCTAGTTGCAAAAAGTTGTTTTTTAGCTATAGTGTCAACAATTAATTTTTCGTTGACTTAAAACTGACTAACTTATGGTTTATTTAAAATGAACTTACTTGTAGCCAACGGTAGAGTAGTGAAAATATTGCTAGCTTCAAAAAGTTAACGGAAAGTTAACATTTAGCAAGTTAACTGTAAGTTAGTTGAAAAGTAGTGTAAAGTCGGACAATTGTCTACTTCCTAGAACATCACAATGTTAAAATAGTTAGTTGCCTCCATTGAAAAGTAATCCAAGTGTCAGTCAGCACTAGTTGAGGAATTGTTAACTTATAGTTAGTTAAAATTAATTTAGTTTCCGACAGGGTATGTATGTATGTATGTTGATTGTATCAAGGCAGCTTTATAAAGCTGCCTTGGATTGTATTTTTGTACGTTAAAAATTTTTCATTGAAGAAGTCTTTTAAAAGAAGACGAAATATTGAAAAATACATTAAAAATTAAAAAAAAAACAAAAAGGACCTTGGACTGAAGACATTTATTGCAAATATATAGCACTTTTGCTATGATGTAAGTCCATATATAATGAAATGTTAAAGCAGGGCTGAAAACTGAAGTTTATATTTCTCGTAAAAACTGTCCAATACGATATACGAGTATGTGTGTAAAAAATAGATTATTAAGGCGGTTGGCGATAGGAGTAGTTCAGAAATTAAATATGGTAAATAAAGTGAATTTTTTCTGTACGACTCTATTTTAAGCGTTTTAATTGAAATGCTTTTTATTTTGCTCTCCTTTATTTCAATCCTGCTACGTTTTATTCTAATTTTATTCTGTTTTACTCTAAAACATAGTCAGCAGAGAGTTTTATTTGAATTCACAACTGTCAGAGGTGAAACATGTTATCTCATGTTACAGAATTTTAAATTAACGACCAAACTTTAAAAAAATTTTATTGTTAAAGTTAACCTGAATAAATACGCTTGGGATTTATTAAAGCTCCCAACAAATTTTTATGGCACTTATACAATATACATATACAGGGTGGCTGATGAAAGCTGCTACAAAAAACGAAACGTAATAGCATATTTCCTGCGTAACTGACCTGTTCCATTTTTACTGTATTTTATAAATTGATCTTTAACTTCCACTTCCTCTATTTCGAACAAATATTTTCATTCGCATAAATACATTTTAAACAAAAATATTTGCAAATAGTTCGTTCAGTTCAAGGGCATTTTTTTTTTCTTTTTTTTCCTTTTTTAAATGTTTAATGCATTTTTCAATATTTCGTCTTCCTTTGGAACAAATGGACAAATTCAAATTTTGTATTGAATTTACACAATAAAAAAACAAATTTTCCTGAAGAAGTCTTCCAAACGAAGACGAAATATTGAAAAATACATTAAACATTTAAAAAAAAGGACCTTGAGCTGAACGAACTATTTGCAAATATTGAATTAAATAAAGGCCAAAGTAAATAGGATCAAGAACTAAAATTTTTTTTTAAACAAAAACAAATTTTCAAATTTTGTTTTTGTTTCAAATGTTTTTATGCGAATGAAAATATTTATTCGAAATAGTGGAAGTAGCAGCAAGTTTAGCTAAAATGGAGAATTGGGACAATGAAACAAAAATTTGGATAGAGCAACGCTTTCACGCAATTAAGTCCGTTATTTCCGTCCAAAGAGTATGAGCGCATGTTTGGCGGCTTTTCTCCTAGCAGATTGACTATAATGAGGCTTGTGATGAATTTTGCCGAGCGTTGCACAATTGCAAAAAGGCCTTATCATCGAGATCCCTCAATTCGGGCGCAGGAAACTATTGCCGCTGTAGCTGCTGCCATACAATCCAATCCTAGAGTTACGACAAGGAGCTTATCTGCTCAAATGGGTGTCAACAGACAGTCACTGCAGACAATTTTGCACCAAGATTTAAACTTACTTCCATATAAGATTCAATTAGCAAACAAACTGAACCCTAGAGACATCCGATTCACTTAGAATTTTGTAAGAAGATGATTCAATTCGTGTCAGAGGATGAACTGTATTTTTATGTCTGACGCTGATGTAAACGGCAATGTTAACAAACAAAATTTTCGAATATGTAGTAATTCTAACCCACAGATACTCAATCAGATGCAATTATTTCCACTTCGCATCACAGCGTGGTGTGCAGTTTCTTCAAGGTTAAATGTCGGGTCTTACTTTTTCGAAGAGAATGGTCTTACTGTTGCCCTCAATGGAGACCATTACTAAAATATGTTGAAAGAGTTTTTCTTTTCAAGAGAATCTCCTGCAAAGCTGCAGGATGTGATATTCTTACTGCTTCCATCATAAATGCATGTATCAGTTTAAATTAGAATGTAGACGAAGTCACTCAAAAGAATTTATTTATATAGCTAAATCATATGAGTTATTAATCATATGAATCGTTTAAGTTATATTTTGTACACTAATTTACTTTTTAGTAAACAGTTCTATCTGTTTGAATTTACAATAAACATATAAAACGTATTAAAATAATTTATTTGCGTAAAATTTAAATGAAAAATTGCGTAGGGAAAAATGTAGGGAAATATTTTTGGATTTTAGGGGAAGATAACGATTTTTATGCGCCATGGTAGGGGTTTCACAAAAAATATCCTGACAACACTGGCTGCAATACTCCAGGCAGTAATGAATAACTTTTAATAATGGTAATGATAAGATGCCACACTTGTGTCACCGAGGGTGCAGGCCTTTTGAATTCAATTATTGTCAAAACTTCATGAATTACTTTACGCTGCCATTACACAGGAAAGTACTTTCATGAAATTTCTGTATACGTATTATAAATAAAAAATTCAGTGAAATAGACGACTTTCATGAACATTTCTTGTTCGTCTACACAGAAAAGTGAAAGTTCATTTTTAAAAAGGGCCGAAGCAAAGGGTCACAAAATTTGCCTCTACTTCTCTCCATTCGTATTTTATTTGCTTACTAAAGACCTTGTTACACTATCATACACGATCGTGCGATCTACATAAAGCATGTGTGCTGAAAAAGTAATAAAAATGCAACCATGCAACAGAGTTTTTGACAAATCGTGCGAATTGAAACATTTTATGAAACTTTTCAAAATATTATGGTTTCTGTGCGATCAGTGTGGTATATATTGTGAAAAATATAAGAATATTGTTTGTTCCGCAAGAAAAAAAATTTAAGTAATGTAAAATTATTATGTTAATAAAAGTTGTTAGTTGTTTTATTGTGTAAATAAATTATTTCAATCATGCTTGTATAATAGTGTGGCCTACAACGCCATTTTGAAGCGATTTTTTCAAGTCTGCCAGACTTTTGAAACAGTTTCCTGTGAATGAATCGTACGATCGTGTAAGATAGTGAATCAGGGCCTTAATTAGAGTTGCCAAACTTATTACATATACAGATTTATGGGAAAATAGTTGAAAAAACTTATCATTATGAAGTTTTTTTATGAGATTATCTTTATGAAAAGACTTTAATTGTTTTCTTTATATGCATTAAAAGGAAAACATTGTATTTATTTTACTACAATACTGCAGCTTTGTATAATTCTTTGTATGTGGCGACAGTGTTTAGCAATTTTTCACTTTACTTTCAGCAAACTTCAAAAAATTTGATTCATGAAATGAAAGCTGAGTAGAAACTAAACAAAATGTGAGTGTGTTAGTGAAAGAGTGTGAGTGTATTGCAACTTTCATGAAATTACTTTCCTGTCAAACGCTACGTTAATAAAAATGTATTATTTTTCAAATGAATTACTAAAAAATAATTTACATAAACTTTACAAAAAGTTATTTGAGTTTCTTATTGTAGCAAAAGTGATTAGCCACCCTGTATATATGTATGTATAAAGTTCTAGGTGTTTGAGCCTTTTTTTACATTTTATTCTTATTAAGGTAACAACTTGTGTATACGTGAGTATGTTAATACATACACATTGGTATGTATGTTTTTTATAATATATATATGTCCATAATTGTGTGCGTGTATGTATGAACCTTATGAGGAATACAGTAGCTCCCTGATAAATATTTGGGATTAACCAAAACTTTTTTATTTAATACATTTCTTCTTAAGAAAAACATTCATATGTATATAATTTTATGCAAATTAATTTTATTTTTTAAGAAACTGTTCAATTTATATAGATTTTTATTACATACTTACGTATGTATGTATGTATGTATATGCTTCTTATTCTTGGAAATTCATTTTATTACAATTTCATATTTATTTGCAACAGAAATAAAATTGGTTTTATATACTTTAAAGATATATCTGCTTGATTTATTTGTACGAGTAAGTATAGTTTTCTAAAATAATTTTTATTTATATATATGTATGCTGATATGTGTAGGAATCTTAAAGTTGCTAATGCTTTTAAATCACCAGCACCAGTACCTTTTTTTTCTTTTATATTACTTTTACATATATTTTATTACTTTAATATTCAACACCTTGAATTTTACCGGAAACGTTAGTTAACTGTGCAGCTTCAAGTTATACTGAAGCTGAAAGCAACAGTTATGTGTCATAAAACACCTGAAATAGCTTCAAAAGAGCTCAATAAAACTCTCTTCACACACACACTTGCAAAACTGATTTACGTGTTGAATATGCATCAGTGAAGAGTAAATTGTGCAGAGGGATATTTCAATTCGTACAGCAAAAAGTATTTTTTTGTTAATGGAGCCAGTGTGACCAGACTTAAAAATAACATTAAGCTAAAAACCTTTTATAGTTCATGTTTGAGGTCACTTGTTATAGAAAAAAGTAATACAGGGCGAAAGAAAATTGATTTGGGTTTTTTCTAACTTTATTCTATGCGAACGATGTGTCAAAATTTAATTAAAATACATAAGTTCATGCGAACAAACAATAGTGACATGGACGAACGCAAATTTATTCGAATGTCAGTGACTAGCTTTCTTTCGCATACATTTTCATTCGATATCGTCGAACAGGCTGATATTTATTTATTCAATATTTTGACACCCTTTTGTGTGTCTTCTTCAGGAACATTTTTAGATTTTGTGTTCACAAAATATAACTTACACAAAAAAAAAAACAAATAAATATACTTATATAATAAAAAAAAACAAATTATACTTAGAGAAAATAAAAATATATATAATGTTAATAACACAGTACAATTAAAAAAAAAAGTTAAAGATTTGACAATTCAGGATAATGCAAAACTATTTTTTTTTTATCTTGGACCAGTACTCAGGGGATGACCCCTAAATATGTAATGCAGGAAAATAGATTGTGAGGAGGGAGAAAGAGGAAGTAGTGTTTTTAAACACTTGACTTTTCAACGTCAACATGAAACACGTCTGCAGGCAACTTATTCCACAGCCGTAATTTACGGCTGAAAAACGAATTCTCTCTGTAATACGTAGAACAAAACTTAAAAAAAAGTATAAAACTCCTGACAATACAGTCAATAACAACAGCAACAATCCTAATATTAGAAATAAATATGAGAAATAAGGTTTGTATTCTGAGTATCAAGCAATAAAGCAATTTTTAAAAACTAAGAAACAAATTTATGCAGTTTTTGCAGAAAAAAAGAATTGAAATACGAACGTTTCCAATATATTCAAAATTATTCCCAAATATAGTGACAACTATGTATATAGTGACTATTCTTCAGCAACGTGGACATATGTAATATTCAGCCAGTTGTTTAAAATAAGACAAAAATACGAAACTCTTTTGAAATTTAAACGATTAAAGGCATTCTTTATTATAAAGACTAATTAAAATTAAATCCTTTAAATATCTTTGATATTGCAGTTATATACAATTTATTGGAATTATTCAATTCAGTAGTGCAATTCCCCAACTTTACGCCCCAATTAGAAGTGCTAACTTAAACCACACAATTTGTTGTTTGCACTAACGTCTACGTTATTCACTAACTATATTTAGCCACCGTAAAGGGTTTAATTTTCTGCACGTTTAAATTGTTATAACGTGGCAACTCTCCATTTCATTGTTATTAGTTATTGTCAAGGTGCATTAACGTATACACGGTGGCAGCACTACGGCATGGGACAATTTTTTGCTACTGGCAATATAGTAAATATATAATATAATAGTTAAAATGTTATATATAATTTTCCCGACGATGCTAACAAACTGTTAGCGAAATATCGAAATACAAATAAAAAATACGTTATTTTTTATAAAAAAAAAAACCAACAAAAGATATTAAGCTGCAAAAATTTAAATAATATAACATAAAAGAAGATCAAATAATATTAGGATAAAATTGTGTTATTGTTTTATATAAAAATATTATTTTGAAGATATATTTTTGTTGTTTACTAACTTTTATTGTTTTCTTTTATTAGATAAATAGTTTATTAGATAAATTTAATGAAATAAACACGCAAATAACATAATTCAACATCGCACTACAGATATTTAACCCCAAAATTTTCGGAAAATTCACTGTATCAAAGTGAATTTAATTTTTCGTGTCCTACTATAGGTACGTACACATGTATATATTTACATATGTAAGTGCAATTAATTAAAAGCTAAATTTTTTGAATAAATTTTCTATTTTTTGCTAATGTACCAATTTGAGATCATAAGTTAGCATTAAAAATCTGCTACATTTTTAAATAAAAATTTTAAATATACTAAAAATTTGGTCATTTTATACTTCCGATTTTTTTTACGATATTTCAAAACTAAAATGGAGATATAACGATTTCTTCCACATTTTTTCTAGCAGCCCTGCATACAGTGCTTCAAATAATGGACTTGTTGCGAAATTATTTTTCCGAGCTCTGTGTGCGATACCATTGACTACAATGTTTTGATCGGCTTGGTTTTTAGGCGAGCTCTTCGCGGATGAGATCTAAAATCTTCAAGTATAAACCATCGCCAATTGATGCTGTGGAACCAAACATTGCTCGTCCTATTTGCGACATCCCAGTCACTATCCTCATAGGAGACACTCAAAATAGGAACTTCCAAAAGATCCACACCAACCGTAGTCATCGCAAACAATTACATGTTATAATTTTCAAAACATTAAATGCCTTAAATTATTCTTTTAATCGATAATAAAAACTCTAAGTTCACTTTCAAATTTTTGTGTTTCATATTCAGGGCTGGGCAGTATTTGTCAATTGGCCTCCAAGGTCGTGCGATTTCACACCTCTCGATTATTTCCTGTGGGGCTACGTGAAGTCACTGGTTTATGCTGATAAACCAGCAACAATTGACGCCTTGGAGGCCAGCATTGTTCGTGTTGTTCGTGACATACGGCCAGCAGTTCTCGAAAAAGTGGCCCAAAATTGGACGTCCAGAATGCGCTTCGTCAAGAACAGCCGCGGTGCCCATATGCCCGAAATCATTTTCAAATGTTAATGTCACGTATTGATCTTTCGAATAAAAAAAAATTTTGATTACAATTTAATTTTTTGTGTTATTTTTTACAATTTCAAGTTCTATCGGGCTTAAAAAAACACCCTATATATGTATTCGAAATACAAATATGTATTTTGTATCTGTGTTTCAAATACATGACCTGAAAGTATTTAGTATTTTGTATTTTAAATACATATGACCCAAAAATACATTTTTACAAACCACATTTATTTATTATAATAAATTCGAAAAAAAGTTAAAATTTCTAGAAACTACGACCTTTAAAATGTTTATCATTTTGCAATAGTGCAATTCAGCTCTCAATTGTTTTGCCCAGAGCAAACACATTTTTTTTTTTTTTTTTTTTTTTTTTTTTTTTGGACCAGTACTCAGGGGATGACCCCTACGTATGCAGTGCATTGTACCAGAACTAGGAAAATAGGTTGTGAGGAGGGGGAAAGCGGGAGTAGTGTTTGTGAACATTTGACTTGAATCTTCCAACGTTATAACAGACAGGAAACACTTCTGCAGGCAACTTGTTCCACAGACGAAGCGTGCGGCTGAAAAACGAATTCTCTCTGTAATGCGTAGTACGATTCCCCGGGCAATCGACCACAAATGGGTGAGCTCTAGACGATGAACGCGTGCTATGTAAAAATGTGCGCGTTTCGGGAACAAGATCCTTAATCTCGTCAGAGCAAAATCCATTGTAGTATCGATAGAACAGAGTAACGCATCCCACACTGCGTCGATGCTCCAGTGAGTCAATAGAGTTGGATACCCTACTGTCACCGATGAGCTTCTTCGCCCTCTCCTGCACACGGTCGAGTAACCCCAAAACAGACTTTGAGGCACCGGCCCAAACATGAGAGTTGTATTCCATTTTCGGTCGGATATAGGTGGTATAAATAGTAAGGAGATCGGATGGAGTGAAGTACATCTTACACCGTTTCAAAAAACCAAGGCACTTGAATGCTTCTTTAGAGATATGAAAAATAGGATCAGTCCAGCGAACATCGCACTGTATCTTCATTCCAAGAACATCAAGAGCATCCGATTCTTCAATATTTATACCATCCATGAGTACAGATGAAGCAGCATTTGCGGTCGTTTGTTTGTGCGTCAATAAGCTACACTGGGTCTTACGAGCATTAAAGGCTACCCTGTTTTTACGACCCCATTCAGAGACCAATAGAAGATCACTATTCAGTGAATCATTCATATTTAGTCTCTTGGCAGCGATCTCTGATAGGCTACACTAATCAGGTGATATCAATAATAACTTCCACATATTCACCACCAGCTTTGGATTAAATAAAAAGAAATAATATTAAATACAGAAACTAGTTATACCAAACGATATATGTTGAAGATGCTGCAGATAATTGATGTACCAATAGCTAATAGAATTAATTTTAGAAAAGATACAAAAAGTCTAGCTCAGAACTATAGGCATTTAATTTATAAGAATAGATAAATAAATTAGCTAATTAAGATATCTATACTTATGTATATAACACTATGTTAATCATCTTTTTATTTACTTTCAGTTTATGTTACAATGTATGTTGAATGGTTTTTTAATATTTTTATTATTTGCTTTTGTAAAAAATGCAACACTGATCCAACACAAATCATAATGATGAAACAGAATATGTCCGCAACTTCAAGCAAACACGACTCTCAGAGAAAACAGGCACATAATTGAAACGACGGCTGCAACTTCACAAACTGTCATTTAATGTTCTTTTTTGTTAGGAAAAAAATCTTTTTCTATTATTTTAACGTTTCTTCGCGCTAAAGCGTTTGAAGCTTTGGTTTCGTTTACAAAATGTATGAAATTTTCTAAAAGTGTGGTAATATTGTTGAAATTTTTTCTGCTTCAAAGTGAGAGCATAAGAAAAATCGCTGCTAAAATAAAATAGATTCTATTTTACGACCGCACTCTCTGGCGTTATTTTATGCCAAATAGTATGGAGAAAAACGTCATGCCCTAGCTCTGTTTCATCATTTATTGTTAAAACAAATTTCTAAAAATTATGAGGTCTCATGGCATGTCAAGTCTCTTACGGTATTATTTCTCATTTTCATAATACTTTATTATTCCACTTGCACGTATTATTTGCATTTTCGATCTTAATCTTCTTAATACAAAGTGTGATAGTCTGAAGTGCCCTTAAAGGCCCAATCAGACTATTATACAAGTATAAACACTTTCATTAGATTTTGTGAGATAAAAGTCTAAACACATTTCTTGCGACTGTCAAAAAGTTTAACGTAAATTAGATTTTGCATTCACACCATCACACTTGATATAAACCAACATAGATGTGCCATCATAAAACTTTTCACGGCGGCAGGTGCGCTATTCGTCGTAGGCGATAGACGTGCCGGCGCGTGAAATTCTTCAACAGTTAAAATAATAATTATGTATAACACATCCAAATTCAATAGCACAAACATATTTTATGTCCTAAATATAGCATGAGCAAAATACATTTATAAATGACAGCTAAATTCCAAATTTCGAGCTTTTTTATAACGACAAAAAATACTATCAGTGACGGCACCCCATCGGCTACGAAATAGCCGACTACTCAATTTTTAATTAGCTGGTTTGCTAAAAAACACAACCCTGATCCAATGTAAAGTATTATCGTTTTGAAAAGTTTCAAAAAACAACAAAGTCGTATGGGATGTCAAATGTTTATCGTATTATTTTTCGATGTATGACGGATTACATTCAGACTATCAGACTTGCACGTATTATTTGAATTTTTGACAAGTATTAATACAAAGTATAATAGTCTGAACTGGGCTTAAGCTAGCATTTAGCACTTGATTTGAAACTCTTAATGCTAAAACACAAAAGAACATAAAAAAGCTAAATCCAGCACTAAAAGTACTAAAATGGCAAGTCTGTGCTCATCTCACCATTACACACTCTTAATGTGAGTTTATCCTGAGCGTACTCTTGTCCTTTGCTTCACGGCAACTTTTGCACTTTAACAGATTTGCTCTCTTGCCATTTTAAACGGAAGTTTCTCTAATTTGTTTGTACTAAAAGACCTGTTAAACTTGGCAACAACAGCAATAATTATTGAAGTTATTTACAACTTCGATGAGTAAAATTCACCTTGAAAAAAATTAGGTTAATGTTACATATTGAATTTGGTACTCGTACTAACGATTCAACAAGAACTGTAAGTAACCTGTAGACTGTACAACATATACATTCACACTTTTGTATGTAACGACTACATTACGACTAACAGCTAAAAATTTATGTAAAATAAATAAAACATAAAGAAATAAATCAGCTGAAAAAGCAACAGTTTGTTGTTGAATTTAAGAGCCGGCTGGTAAACTGTTGAATAGAGTTTTATGAATGTATTGGTGGGGAAGGTCTAATGGTGGTTGAAAAATATTATTTATGGGCGCTATGAAAGATTGAAACTTTTATGAAGGTTAGTGGATTTTAACAAATTTTCCCAAATGATGTATACTGCTTTTAGTATACACACACAAATCTACAATACATAATATGAAATATAGTAATGTCGTTTCTAAAATATGATGAAATTTTAAATTCAGTGCTTAGCGTCAAGTTGATGCTTTATGCGTTTCTATCTAATACGAACGAGTAAGTATTGAAAAGTTCCGTCAGCTGCGTTTAGAGAAAAAGAAATATTGTTTTAATATTTTGGGTTGAATAAATATTTTAGTTATACAATATTGTTAAAGCTTTATTATTATTATTTATTTTGATGATAAAGCAACAATTTGAAATAATAAGCAATTTTTATGGTTGATTGGAGTGATTACAAAAACTCCAAAAATAATTTGTAAGCATAAGCATGTGGAAATCGGCTATCGTCAACTACGACGCCAGTTAGATTGGTTTTTTTTATATTGGATGTGCATTACCCGGAAACTAGGTAAATATATTATAAGTAGCTGCAAAGAAAGGAGGAGCTGGTTTTCAAAGCAATGTTTCTTTTCCCAATAATAAAAATCCCACCAAGCTCTTAAGAAAGAAAAGCTTTCAAAGACAGGGTACATGCTGCGAGGTATTCTCTACATTAAGTAAAATGTAAATGATAAACCCAGTAGTAAAATATTACCAAAACAGCTGCAAAAACTTTTTCGCAATAAAACCTATTGAGCTTTATACACTATACTAGCTTCTAACATTGATGCCAATTAAAAAATTATAAACTACTTGTTCAAAAAACAAATCCTAGCAACCATTGCACCTTTCATTTGCTTGAAAGGTGCAAAGAAACGTTAGAGATGTGTATAAATGATAAAACTTGTTTTTTGTGTTTCGACAGGTATTATTTACTAGAGCATTTTTTTTTAATTCTCAATTATTTCTTTAGATTGTTGGGATATAAAGTTGAATGCTCAGAATATCTTTCAAAAATCTCCAAAGACTGCTGATTATTAGGGTGGCTCCTATGAAATGTCGACATATAGACAGCTGGGACTTTTCTATATGATAGCAATAATTTAAGGTGCTTAGTTATGAGATCTCTATAATTAAAGTTTTGCAAGTGGCTAGGTGCACATATAAAATTTATACAATTAATTAAATTAGATGCAAATAAGGTTTTATAATGCATATACATTTTAATGGCTTTCTTTTTAACACATTTATATTAGTTTCACTTGTATGTTTGTTAGCATTTTTTCACCACTCGAAAACCATATGAGTGATTAATACATGTGTAGGTATATATTACTGTATATACAAGTACAGTGTTACTGCTTTAGTTCAAAAATTGGAGTTGCTGTATTGCTTCCGGGGATGTGGGTGATTTTGGCGATTCCTGAATCTAATTTTGGGAGCTGAAAAAAAAACTTGGAACGTGCTATACGCATATTTCTTAATTTTTAGTTTGATATCGAAGCGTGTTTTTAGTTTTTTAAACTTTAATTGTTATATATAGGATTGTATTTATAGAGATACCTTTCTCAGCAGTTTTATAGCAGGTTCACATGAAGGCTTATATTCTCATTCTTGGTTCGTGGCCTAATCTTGATTGAACCAACATGATTCGCCATACAAAATGTTGAGAGCGAACCAACTTGGTACATTTTGAATCTTGTTGCGAACCATGCAAAAACTAGTTTATCTGAACTAAATCCCAAAAAAATGTAAACAAAAAAAAAAAAAAACAGATAATAAATGCGTGTAAAATTAAAAAAAAAAATACATCGAACATATAAAAATTTAATATTTAAATAAAGATTTGAATAGAAAGTGAAAAAATAAGTAGTGAAACGTTTGCACAAAATATGTATACATCAGTGTGGTACAAAAACAACAATTTTACACTGCATCTTGATTGGGAAAAATACCGTTCAAGCGAAGCAACGGCTTGAGAAGTGTTATGGGGACTCCGCTCCGTCAGAAACAACAATAAAACGTTGGTTTGCTGATTTCAAACGTGGTCGTAGAGACACCGATGATGCAGAACACAGTGGACGTCCAAATAAGGCGATAACACCACAAAACATAAAAAATCCACAAAAATTATCGAAAAGTGAAGTTGCATGAGTTAGCTGACATCGTAAAGATATCAAGAGATCGTGTTGGTTTTATATTGCATGAGCCTTTGACTATGAGAAAGCTCTGTTTACAATGGGTGCCGCGTTTTCTCACTGTTGACCAAAACCGAGAACGTTTAATGATTCTGTGCAGTGTTTGGTCATGTTTACAAGTAACGAACCGGAATTTTTGCGTCGATATGTGACAATGAATGAAATATAGATCCATCACTTCACTCCGGAATCAAAACGATCGTTATTTGAGTTGACAGCAACTGGTGAACTTCGTCCGCTGCGCCGAAAGTACTATCTTGAGAAAGTAAATACCATTAACAGTCAATATTATATAGCGTTGTTGGAGCGTTTGAAGGCCGAAATTGCAAAGAAACGACCGCATATGGCAAAGAAAAAAATTTTGTTTCATTAAACAACGCAAAGCTACATGAATTAAACTTCGAATTGTTCCAACATCCACCGTATTTGCCAGATTTGGCTCCCAGGGACTACTGGCTGTTCGCAGACCTGAACAAAATGCTCGCTGCTGATGGATAAAGCAAATTTTGAACTAAAAAACCTCTGTTTTCTTTCTTAGGCCCGGGACTTTTCAGCCCATGTGGTAGTCTTATGAGCTTTGTCACACTCCGTACTTCTCCGTCAACGCAAAGTATTAAAGTAGAGCAACTTTTAATGTACGTTGAGAACTTTGATAACTATCAGTTTATATTTTTTGTATATTTTGATTTTTTTTATGCAATAAGTTGAAAACAAAATGTGTTCGATTTTCTGTGCCGTGTCTGAAAAATGAAGCAAAAGATTTCAATGAAGTTAAAATAAGAAACAGTTGAATTTATATCCGTTAAGAAAGTATTGAATGGGCCAACTTCATACTTCATATAAGTTAATGTCAGTAGAAAAAGGAGTTGGATAATGTACGACGGGTTCTATGTGCCCCAGCATTTAGGGTATTGTATATGTATTTGAAATGTAAATGAAATAGGAAAAAACAATTAGAATACTTAATTACACTCTGTTTTTGTTTAGATCACGTTTACATCAGCTTGTATACATAAAAGAAGTTAATAGAAAATATTTAAAAAGTTTTTGAACTTAACTAATCGAAAAGATGCGGTGTTACGGCAAAACCTTTAGAATTGCAGTGAATAAATTCCTGGAAGAAAAATTTAATTCATATCACTATATTTTGCTGAAAGACTCGCGTGGAGATGAAATAAATAAATTTCTTTCGTTGCCCTTGTATTGGTTTAACTGTCAGTTTCTAATTTCATTTAGCCAACTTTTATTTGTGGTACCAGCCATATTGTTCCTAATAAATAAATACATTTTATATTCAATTAGTTTCCATTTTTTCTTCATTTTTCATATTAAATCCTCTTGTCGGTTATATTTATGTTATTTTCTAGTCGTTTTTCCTCAATTTTAGAACACTTTTTTTCATCCACTCATCAGGTTTAGTGAATTTTTTTCTAACTCAATTATTAAGTGTGCTACAAATAAACATCCGTTTCAAAACAAAGCTGTCAGTCAAACGTCAAGCAGGATCTGCACCAGCATAATACATCCGCTAACAATGTGAGCAGCGTTAAACTAAAAGAAAAAAAAAGAAGTAAATTGACAGCAACAATAAAGTGAAATTGTAAAAAATTAAAAAAAATAATAGCAACAACTACTCGTAAGAGTAGTTGTCAAGAGAATGTGTAAAACATTGTACATTTGCAATCGAGTGAGTATTAACACGCTAAAAACTTAACACACATCCACACAAGGTGGTTTAAATACAAATATTTTTTTGATTATATGTTATTTGGGCGCTAGTAGGGTTTCCATTGCAAAATTCACTATTATTCAGAAACATTCGAGTACCTTTTTATAACCGTCACAAAAACGTAAAATCTATTATAAGTTTGTGATTCCGTTTGTAATTTCTACAATTTTCATTTGCAACCCCATAGAGTATATATATACATGGTCTGATCAAAAAATAACTGTGAGTTACGTATGTTCGATTGTCGAATTTTTTTTCTGTTATGTTGCGATATATATGGACCGATATCGAAAATGATCACTTTTTGTATTTTAATAACTTTCTTCTGCTACCACACCCAAGGAAAAGGCATTTCTTCATATTGTTATGTGCTCTGTTATATTTTGTATTGTGACGCATTATTGTTTTTAACGTAGTATAAGTCTTTATAAATATATTAGTGTAAAAATGTTACCGTATCTGTTATTATGACTTTTATTTTCAAATATGGTTGGATGGAATAATAGTATTTAAAAAATATAGTTCGAATACGACAATAGCTCTTGTTATATGTATTTAAAAGCTTTTTATTTCAAACATATGTATATTAGACTTATTCACTGGCAACACTTCTATGTTTGCAGAATAAACGTACTATTGTTGGTTTTGTTCAAGATTGACATATAATTTTATTTATTTTTTTCGTCTGTTTAATTATTAACAAATAAAAAATAAAAAAAAAAGTTTTAATAACATAAAATTTTAGTAAAATAAATAAATAAATATAGAAGTTGGTCGAGCCGAATGTTGTAAGAATATCGCCATAAATGAACAATAATATATGAAAACAAAGAAGGTTGTGTTAGCAATCGATAATAAATTAATTATATCCTTATTTTACAGATCGCCGGCCCAATAATTCAGCAAAGATACTAGAAAGACGCCAAAGTCTTTGAATATAAACTAGAATTAATAATTCTTATACAATATTTTTTAAATAAATTATAGTTTATTGCAAAAACTGTATGTATAGATGTATTCAACGATGTGATCATCAACAGTAGTATAACTGGACGTGACAATAGTAATTTAGACTTTCACAATAATATAGATGAGAGCGATAATATAATGTGGTTGTTATGCTAATATTATTAAAACTTTTACCAAACATATGGTTACATCATATAATATGGTTTTTGGATATACTTAGTTTAGCAAAGAACATTTCAGACTGCAATCATTTTATTTGATTACCTCATCCATATAATGGGTGATTTTATAAGAACTATCGGAAATTTAATAAAAAAAAACACATAAAATTCAGAAAAATGCATGAAATATTTATTTGGATCGATAGTTGGGTCGATATAATTTAATGTTTGAAGATTATTTCATGCAAATGTTGGCCTCGGCTGCGCCTCAAATGGTCCATCCGCTTAGTCCAATTTTGGCATACTCTTTCCAACATTTCGGCCGGTATCTCACGAATAATGTTGGCAATATTGGCTTCCAGTGCGTCAATCGAAGCGGGCTCGTCGCTATAGACATTAGCCTTAACATAGCCCCACAAAAAACAGTCTAGAGGCGTTAAATCGCACGATCTGGGCGGCCAATTGACTGGTCCCAAGCGTGAAATAAACTGTTCACCGAACTCGCCTCTCAATTGGTCCATTGTTTCGCGTGCTGTGTGGCATGTGGCACCGTCTTGTTGAAACCACATGTTATGCAAGTCAAGCTCTTTCATTTTGGGCAAAAAAAAGTTTGTTATCATCGCACGGTAACGCTCACCATTCACAGTAACGTTGTGATTCTCGTCATCTTTGAAGAAATACGGCCCAATGATGCCGCCAGCCCATAATCCGCACCAAACGGTTGTTTTTTGTGGATGCATTGGTAGCTCTTGCAATGCTTCTGGCTGCTCTTCACTCCAAATACGGCAGTTTTGCTTGTTCACGTATCCATTCAACCAGAAATGAGCCTCGTCGCTGAACACAATTCTTCGATAAAAAAAAGTGGATCTTCATCTAACTTTTCAAGAGCCCATTCACCAAAAATTTGGCGTTGTGGTAGGTCGTTTGGCTTCAATTCTTGCACCAGCTGTATCTTATAAGGCTTCATACCCAAATCCTTCCGCAAAATTTTCCACGTAGTGGAGTAACAGAGGCCCAATTGCTGCGAAAGGCGCCGAATCGATAATTCACCGATATCACCAACACTGACCGATACGGCTGCGATATTTTCTTCAGTTCGCACTCTACGTAAGCGTGTTGGTGGTTTAATGTCCAACAATGTAAATTTGTTGCGAAATTTTTTTACAATAGCCCGAATAGAAGCCTCAGTAGGTCGATTATAAAGACCATAAAATGGAAGAAGCGCGCGATGAACTTTCTTAACAGAGCACGCATTTTGGTAATAAAATTCAATAATTTGCAAGCGTTGTTCGTTTGTAAGACGATTCATGATTAAATTATAGACCAAACTGAAGATGTTTGACAGTGACACAAGATGCAAAACGTGCGTGAGCTGTCAAAACTAGTGTTGCCAAAAAGATAATAGCAAAAAAATCACTCGTTAATTCAACAATAGTATGTTGCCCTTAGAATATTGTTGTCTCAACTATATAATTTTTTCTACGTGCAGAAGTGATTTTAAGCAAAACAAGTAAGAGTGTAGTATATTCGGCTGGGCCGAACCTGAAATACAATTAAAAATAATCACGTATATATATATATATATATATATATATATATATATATATATATATATATATATATATATATATATATATATATATATATATATATATATATATATATATATATATATATATATATATATATATATATATATATATATATATATATATATATATATATATATATATATATATATATATATATATATATATATATATATATATATATGTATATAATACAAATTTGAACTAAATATGCTCACATATATATCGACCAATATCGGGGAAAAGTTTTTTTGCCTTGAAATTGCATGCAAATTTTCATGGAAAAATTGGGTTAGGTTATATCTCGAAATATATGGACCGATGGGAAATTTTCATTTTTTTGTATTTTAACAACCTTCCTTTATAACCAGAACTACTTTTGAGCAAAAAAAAAAACTATTTTTTCATGAAAAAATTTGGTTTAGACTACATATCTACGAGTATATGGATCGAGATCGGAAATTTTCATTTTCTCTATTTTGTAACCTGCAGAAATGCTTTTAAGCAAAACAAATTGTTTACGTTCGCTCATGCGACATTTTCATGGAAAAATCGGTTTAGGCTATATCTCAGATATATATGGACCAATATCAGAAATTTCTTTTTCTGAATTTGAATAACTTCATTTTATGACCAGAACTGTTTTTAAGCAAAAAAAAAATTGATTTAGTTCATTTGCACAATACTGTCATTAAAAACTCAGTTTAAACGGATATATGTATGTACAGGGTCTGATAAAAAAATAACCGTTATTGCCAAATTTTGTTGGTACACATGTCTGTTATATATCATGGCAATATCAACCATTTTGGATTGTCAGTTTCTTTTAGTCGTGTTTTGGCGTGCTCTTCGATTTTTTACTAAATCTGCTAAATTTTGAGCAAAAACAACGTCTAGGAGACATAGCTCAGGAGCTGTTGAACATCGTCAACGACGATCCAGATTTCCTCAAAGTGGTCATAACTGGTGATGAATTATGGGTGTATGGCTATGACATTGAAACCAAAGCCCAATCATCCGAACGGAACCGTCCAGAAGACCCAAGACCGAAAAAAAGCACGTCAAGTTCGGTCAAATGTGCAGGTTTTGCTCACTGGTTCCTTCGACTGCAATGGCGTGGTGCATCATGAATTCTTGCCACAAGGTCGTATAGCCTCAACCACCATATTCACCGGGCTTGATCCCCGCTGACTTTTTCCTCTTCCCTAAACTGAAGACATCCATGAAAGGAAAGCGTTTTACTACGATTGACGAGATAAAAGAAAAATCGTAACAGGAGCTGTTGGCGATACCAAAAAGTGGGTTTCAGAAGTGTTTCGAGGATTGGAAAAAACGCTGGAATAAGTGTATTATATTTGAGGGGGATTACTTTGAAGGGGGTAAGATAAATAAATAAATACATTTTGAAAAAATAACGGTTATTTTTTTAACTGAATGAAATCGAGTTTTTCATGAAAATGCCGCGTAAGCGAACTTAAACAACTTTTTTTTAAAGCAGTACTGGCAATACAAGGAGGTTACCAAATAGAGTATAAACTCAAGATATAGTCTGAACCAATTTTTCCTTAAAAAAAATTTTTTTTTTTTGCTTAAAAGCAATTCAAATTGTAAAAGTAGGTTACTAATACAGAAAATACAGAAAATTAAAATTTGCGATATCGGTCCACATACACCCGAGATATAGCCTATACCGATTTTTCCATGAAAATTTCCATGAAAGACTACTACCTTTTTGACGTGGCGACTACAGGGCAAAACAATTTTTTCCCCGACATCGGTTCATCTATATCCAAGCATGTTAAGTTAAAATTTGTGATATATACTATCTGCCTTATTTATAAAAATTTGTTCAAGTTTATTAAGCTGTTATTGCACTGATTTCTATACAAAATTTGTGTAATAAAAGCTTAATAAACATGAAAAAAATTTTATTAATAAGACCCTATATATTTACGTGACTATCGTGAAAAGTATTTTAGATTCTGCCCAGCCGAATACACTACACTCTTACTTGTTATTATTATTTATTTATTCATTTCATTATTTATAAATTTATTTATTTATTTATTTATTTAAGGCCAATTAAATTCGGAATTTTACAAGACAACAATGATGTACAAAATTCAGTATTCATTAATATTAATTGTAAAAGAAACGAGTAAAAATACGTTTTCGCGCAAATAATAAAACACATTTATTTAATATTTTTTTTATAAATTGCTAAACAAACTAAAACCTGGCATTGCAGTATTCAACCTATAAATATGTTTTAACTATTGCTTTAAACTGCGAATCTGTTTTGTTGAAATCACGTACGGAGACGGGAAGCAGCATATTCCAAATCCTCACCACTTTAACAACATATGATAGGGTCAGTGTTGAGTGCACTGGGCATATTAATACATTTGTCCTGGAAGAGCTACCAAAAATAAATCTATCATATATGTATATAAAATGGATTTCTGCCTTTCTTTATTTTGTAAAATTGTATAATTAAGCGCTGTTTAAACAAACTTTCAAAGCCCGTCTCTATAGTGCTCACAACATATGTAGTCACGTGATCCCGATATTTAAGATTATGTATAAATCTTACTACTATGTGAAAGCATAGGTGAAGTTTTACGATATTCTGTTGTGACGTGCCTGAGTAAACTTCAATCCCATATAAAAACAAAGGAAGACATAGCAAAACTGCAATTCGTTTTATAACTTTAAATGCAGAAAAAGTGATGTATTATATAGACGCTTCAACACAAAAGATACTTGCGCCACAATACTATTTACATGTTGAAAAAAATCGAGTTTAGTGTCGACATACATATATGCCAAGAACCTTATGATACGAGGACCATTTCTACTAAATATTGCGGGTATTGATCCGCTATGAGAAGAAAACATAGCTTTTGATTTAAAAGGGTTTAGACACAAAAAGCTTTTCCCAGCTCAGTCAAATTTAATCTTCTATAAAGATCAGTCATGTACATCATAAATAATATAGGTCTAAGTACAATACCCTGAGGCACTCCTCTATTGATTACTAGTATGGATGATTGTTGCAACTTTACTTCAACATAATGCATTTAGCTTTAATTGTTAATCCCACGAAATAAAAGTATTGAGTTTATTTAATTCAGGTTACTTTATTTTATAAAACCACTAAAGCTAATATATGTAATTATTAAACAAAAATGAAATGATATTTTAAAGCGTGTGTATTGATCGCGATCACAAAAAGGAGAATGTTAACAAAGATTAAATCAATGATTCAATATTCAAGAATGCTATTCTAACGGTATAGTTGATACAGTAAAGAATAACAATGTTCAATACTAATAAAATTTAGAATATGTAAAAATATGATAATATTACAGGGTGCCACATTACTCCCCGGCTAGATGAAAGCTACCGGAATCTAACTGGAAGTTTTATGCGTCTGCCACATCGGGTAGATTTCGTCGATACTTTTGAATTCTCGTTATGGTTTGTGGGGGTGTCGTTGGTTTGCAGAGAAGGCTCCTGTATTGGCTGCTTGGCGAGGTGTTGCACTAGCTCTTCGCTACTGACGGCATTAGAGTCAGGCTGCAGACGTTGTTGCGAACTTCCTATAAGTTGACTTTCTTGCTGCACATTGTTTGCGTCAGCGTATTCAACAAAAGCTGGTTTGAGTCTGTCGATATTGATGTTAACGTGCCGGTTTCCGATGTGTACCGTAAAATACTTCGTATTTTTTCGGATTATGCGGAAGGGACCATCGTATGGATGTGATAGTGATGGGCGTATTGTGTCATTTCGCACGAATACGTGGGATGACGCGTGTAAGGACGGACAAACAAATGTTTTTTGTGTGGTATGATGCGAGGTGTTTGTTGGCCTCAGTTTTGCCATAGATTCCTGAAACTGCGAAACTACCTCACTGGTTGGTACTGCTGATTTTGTGCTGTTAAAAAATTCTCCAGGAATTCGCAAATTTGTCCCATAGACTAGTTCTGCAGGGGAGGCGTTAATATCTGGTTTAAAAACAACTCGCAGTCCAAGCAAAACGGACGGAAGACTGTGAATCCACTTATTTGGATTGCTGCAGAGAATGGCTGCTTTGAAAACACGGTGCCACCTCTCTATTATACCATTGCACTCTGGATGATAAGGCGTTGTGCGGAGATGCGTGGTACCGATTAATGATGTTAGTTCGGCGAAGATGGCTGATTCGAATTGCCTGCCACGATCAGATGTAATCTTTGCCGGAACACCAAATCTTGCAATCCAGCCATGCAATATTGCTTTTGCAACAGTTTCTGCGGTCATGTCTGGCATCGGTATTGCCTCGGGCCATCTAGTGAAACGATCAATAATGGTAAGGCAATAACGATAACCATCGCATAACGGAAAGGGACCCACGATATCGATATTGATGTGCGTAAAACGTTCTTTGGGCGGTTCGTACTTCGATGGTTGCGCTTTCGTGTGACGCTGGATCTTTGAACGCTGACAAGCAATACAGGTTTGAACGAATTTTGCGACGTCCCTTCGTATTGCTGGCCAAACAAAACGAGATGTTACCAACTTTGTTGTGGCTCGAACACCGGGGTGAGCTAGCCCGTGTGTGATAGATAATATTTGTTTTCGAAACTGCTTTGGTATGTAGGGCCGGACGTGTTTTGTTGAGATGTCGCATACCAACTTAAGCTTACAATCTGGAAAGGCAATAAGTGTGAGTTTGAGTGAATTAATTATACTACCTGACTGCAAATTTTTTAGTTCATCGTCGTCTTTTTGTGCTGCTGCGATTTTTGCGTAGTCGACAATTTGACTTAAGGACTGGATACGAGAAAGCAAATCCGCTGTTGAATTTTGCTCTCCTGCTATGTGTCGAATAACAGTTGTAAATTGCCCAATATAATCTAGGTATCGAGCGCGACGAGGCAATGCTTTTTCGGATTTCTGACGGAAAGCGTAGATTAAGGGTCGATGATCAGTGACGACGTAACAATTTCTACCCTCTAACATGTAGCGAAAGTGGCATATACCCTGATATATTGCGGTCAACTCCCGATCGTATGTGCTGTATTTCCTTTGTGCACTGGACAACTTTTTTGAATAAAATCCTAGGGGTTGAAGGGCACCATCAACACATTGATGGAGCGCGGAGCCGACAGCGATGTCGGATGCATCGACATATAGCGCTAATTCTGCGTTCTTTACCGGATGTGCCAATAGTGCGGCGTTGCATAACTCGTCTTTGCAGCTAATGAAGGCCGCCTCAGCTTCTTCATTCCACGCTAATATAGTGCAATCATTTTTTATGTTCCCTTTTATAAGCTCTTGAAGTTTTAATTGATTTTTTGAAGAGTTGGGCAAAAATCTTTTATAAAAATTTAGCATTGCTATAAATCTTTTTAATTCTTTGGCAAGCGTAGGTTTAGGGAAATTACGGATCGCTGCAACACGTTCAGGAAGAGGTTGTACGCCTTCACTAGTTACGTAGTGGCCTAAAAACTTTAACTCCTCTTTTCCAAACTCGCACTTTTCTAAGTTAATAGCCAAGTTGTTATCTCTAAGACGTTTAAAAACCTCGATAAGATCTTTTCGATGCTGTTCAACTGATGTTGAAGCGACACAAATGTCATCAACGTATGCAAACGCACAATCCAAACCACGCAAAACATCGTTGATGAGCCTTTGGAAGGTCTGCGCCGCGTTGCAGAGTCCAAAGGTCATGAATTTGAACTCATAAAGACCAAACGGAGTTATTATGGCTGTTTTAGCGACGTCCTCGGGTTGATGGAAGGCCTTTTGAAGGTCGATCTTCGAAAATATTTTTTTCCCATGAAGGTTGTTGGTGAAGTCAGCTAGGTATGGAAGCGGGTATCTGTCGCGGACAGTTTGGGCGTTTAAAGAACGATAGTCGCCACACGGTCTCCAGGAACCATCGGATTTTTGAACCAAATGCAACGGACTGGCCCAATTACTGCTGGAAGGTTGGCAAATGCCAGATTCGATTAAAACGTCGAACTCAGCTCGTGCTGCTGCCAGTTTCTCGGGAGATAAACGTCGTGGTCGGGAACTCACTGGCTGGCCGGTCGTATTAATTCGATGAAAAATTCTGGACTTCGTTGTTGTACCATACGGTTTAATTTTTAAAATGTCCGAGAAATCATTTAATATATCATAAAAAGGCTTGACTGCCGTTATTTGAGCGGTTTTTAGCTGGGCGAAACTAATTGATGTATTATTGCAGTTAACGGTATCAATCAGTCGATTGCGGCGTAAATCGATCAATAAATCATAAAATCTTAAAAAATCTGCACCAATTCGTTTTTGACCAAAAACTTTTATTGGCAATCCGTTAGCTGTGTATAATTTTGTTGCAGTGGGCTTAATGTCGCTGGATGCTATATTATGAGGTACGACGGATACATCGGCCCCTGTGTCAATCAGAAAAGTGTTGTATGTATTTAAGTCTTTTACCTGCAAGCGGGAAATTGAGCTTTTCGTGGCATAGGTTCCGCTATTCGATGCCACGAGCACCTGGCTTCAATCTGATTTTTGAGGAGCGCTGTTTTTTACAGCGCTGATCAAACCACGCTTATGGCGACAAGGACTTCTACATTTTTGCGCTTTTTGGCCATATTTTTTGTGATACCAGCACTCGTCGGTAGTTGCAGTATAGTTAGCATTGCGTACTGGATTGTTTTGCGAAAAATGTTGTGATCGGGCACGTGGCTGAGCTCGGCTGCGGGAGCGTGATCGAGCGGTAAACCGCTCAAACTGCTTAGTGAGATAATCCACAGCAGACCGCAGCTCAGCAATTTCAGCAGGAGCTTGTTTTGTAATGGCACTAACCTGAATAGCTGACATAGCATCTACAATAGAGTCCGCAACCTTTGTAAACTCAGCTGCAGTACCGCTAGATGCTGCAACAACTGGTTGCACAATCTCGGGAAGCCGCTTGATCCAAAGTCCTTTAAGAGCTGTTTCTCCTAATGTAGTTCCTGCCACACGCCGCATTTCATAAAACAGCTCAGAGGGTTTCTTGTCGCCTAAGGGCAACTCTGAGAGAAGTCGGTTTAACCTGCGCTGCTCACTGTCTGCGAAATGATAGATTATTTTTTCACGAATATACGTAAATCTGTCGCTTTGGGGCATCTCTGCGATGACTTCCGACAATTGCGATATTACACTCGGGTCTAAAGCAGCCAAAACTGTTGCAGTTTTCTGCTTGTCGTTTGAAATGCCTGAAGTCATAAACCAAAAATCCATGGTTGTAAACCATGATTCTATATTTGAGCTGGCCATCTGGGGCAAAGGCAGACGTGCGTATACTGCTGCAACGTTGGCAGTGACTGGGGACTCGGTTCGTGCATGAGTCAAAGTCTCAGTGCTTTCTTGTTGAGAAATAACTGGCTTCTCACCATCATTTGGTTGCGTCATTGTTCGCAAACGGTTCTGAAAAAACTTCGATGTGTACTGTTACGACCGTTACACACTATGTAACCGGAACAACGGTGCTGGAAAATCTGCAAACAAAAAATCCTCTAGTCGGGGTCACCAATTTAGCTTTAATTGTTAATCCCACGAAATAAAAGTATTGAGTTTATTTAATTCAGGTTACTTTATTTTATAAAACCACTAAAGCTAATATATGTAATTATTAAACAAAAATGAAATGATATTTTAATGCGCGTGCCGAATAAGCGTGTGTATTGATCGCGATCACAAAAAGGAGAATGTTAACAAAGATTAAATCAATGATTCAATATTCAAGAATGCTATTCTAACGGTATAGTTGATACAGTAAAGAATAACAATGTTCAATACTAATGAAATTTAGAATATGTAAAAATATGATAATATTACAGGGTGCCACATGCATTATATTTTCCAAAAAAGAAGCTAAATACAAACAAGCAGTTTGGCTAAATTTGAATTCATTGCAAAGCTTATGAATAACAATTCGTGATATAACGAATCGAATGCTTTACTCAAGTCCAGAGTAACAAGTAACGAGTTAAATGATGTGTCATTATTTTGTCTCAGGGTTTCAAAAATGTCTAAAACTAAACCTGTCGTATTCCTCTTCCGTAACCTGACTGATAGGGGTTTATAAAATTTTCAGAGCAAGGAATTCAGTAGAAGATTTTTGGGGTTTTGACTTTCGAAACGGGTATAACTCTCGCGATCTTCCAAAGTTTGGGGAATACTGAGTACGTAATAATAGAATTAATTAAATAAGTAAAATATCCTGAAATAAAAGGGGAAATAAGCTTGAGAAATTTAAACGGAATAAGGTCTGGGCCAACAGAATTAGATCCTATGCTGTTTAAGGACTCAAGCACTTCAAAATCGTCAACATTTCTGAAAGAGAAGTTATTATGTCTATTATACATGTTTGTATACCCCACACTATTAGATACCGCAGACAAGACTGACTGACAATTGAATTTATTAACTAGCAATAATATTTTCTTCGTGAATATACTAAATGTATTCGTATAAATTCTTGAATTCTTAATAAATTTCTTGAAGGTTTTCTTTAACTTATTTTCCTTCTCCGATTTAGAAATTTATTCCAAATCATTTGCGTATTCATAAATTGATAAATGGTTATAGATGTAAGGTAGCTTTAACTGTATCTCTTTAGAAATATTTTTATATGTTTTTATTAAAAGAAAATGATTTTCGAAAAAAAATATCAACAATGTCATTCATATTATTATTATTTTTTTTTTTTTATTGGACCAGTACTCAGTCTTGAACTTTCCAACGTTATAACAGACAGGAAACACGTCTGCAGGCAACTTGTTCCACAGACGAAGCGTACGGCTGAAAAACGAATTCTCTCTGTAATGCGTAGTATGATTCCCCGGGCAATCCACCACAAATGGATGAGCTCTGGACGATGAACGTGTGCTACGTAAAAATATGCGCGTTTGGGGAACAAGATCCCTAATCTCGTCAGAGCAAAACCCATTGTAGTAACGATAGAACAGAGTAACACACCCCACACTGCTTCGATGCTCCAGTGAATCAATACAGTTGGATACCCTACTGTCACTGATGAGCTTTTTCGCCCTCTCCTGCACACGGTCGAGTAACCCCAAAATAGACTTTGAGGCACCGGCCCAAACATGAGAGTTGTATTCCATTTTCGGTCGGATGTAGGTGGTATAAATAGTACGGAAACGCAATGGAGTGAAGTACATCTTACACCGTTTCAAAAAACCGAGACACTTGAATGCTTCTTTAGAGACATGAAAAATGTGTTCAGTCCAGCGAACATCACACTGTATCTTCATTCCAAGAACATCAAGGGCATCCGATTCCTCAATATTTATACCATCCATGAGTACAGATAAAGCAGCATCTGTGGTCGTTTGTTTGTGCGTTAATAAGCAACATTGGGTCTTACGAGTGTTAGAGGTTTTTACGACCCCATTCGGAGATTAATAGAAGATCGCTATTCAGTGAATCATTCATATTTAACCTCTTGGCAGCGATCTCTGATAGGCTGGGCCTGTAACTAAAATAGTACGAGTGACAAATGCTGCTGTCATCCGCGAAAGAGTGGATAGGGTTGGAAGTTTGATAGAGAAGGTCGTTGAGGAAAATAAGAAATAGGGTATGAGAAAGAACGGAGTCTTGCGGTACCCTTGAATTAATCTTGAGCTCGTTTGATGAGACCCCATCTATAACAACTCGTATAGTGCGGTTTCTAAGAAAGCTTGATATAAACCGAGAGAAGTCATCATCGACACCAAAAGCAGTAAGTTTTGCCAGTAGTACACCATGCCACACTCTGTCAAACTCTTTTGAAATATCAAGAGCCACCACCCTACTTTCATCGAAATGATGGATTGAGAGGCACCATTTCTCTGAGAGATATACCATAAGATCGACAGTAGAACGACCCTTACGAAATCCATATTTCCGCAAGAACACCTTCCGATCTTAGTTTCTTCCAATATTGTGAATGCGAACAATTCTCAATAAAACGAACGCTAACCAATCTTCTCTTCCGTCTTATAACAGCTTTCAACTTGTTTCTATATTTGCAAAAAATTCAACGGTTCTCATCAGAATTGTTCAAACGAAAAGCATCCCACGCCATATTTCTATTTAGTCTAGCGAGTTTGACCTCACTGCAGTTCAGCTGTGAATCATTATTCTTAGGAACTATCTTCTTGAGGAGTACATTTGAGTTAAAAGTATCAGAAATAATTTCATTGAAAATGCTTAATTTCACACATCCACATTTGCTGAGCTATAAAAATTAGAAAACTGAAATTGATTTTAATTGATTCTATAAGAAAGAGATATAAGAGCATGCCAAGAATTAAGTGCCGCAAATTGATATTGGGTTTTATGAGTAACCATATTAGTATTTCAAACAAAAAAATAATCTATTAAAGATGTCGAATTGTGGACAAGACTAACATATGTAGGCAAGCAGTTATGAATAACAGACAAATTTGAAGACCTGCAGAAGTCCCTTACGAAAGCAGATTTGTATTTATACATTTTGCAGTGTGAAATTTGACAAGCACACTGTAAAATACATACGCCTTAATTCTATGCTTTAGAGAGGCCGAATTTATGTTTCTACATTCTACAACATTCAGTATTGGAATCGTTCGACGTTCATCATTATTCGAACATTTTAAAATTTGTTGGCAATAGCATTACTGACCAGTATGACTCTGCTGACACCTTCGATTTAGTTTGCTTGTTGAACATTTTTCATTTCTAAAGAGTTAGTTAACAATAAAATCCTGTTATTTTTCGAAGCAAGTTTTTAATTTAAATACTTTTCTATCTTTAATGCTGCAACTTGTCTTCAATTGTCTCGCTTTTGTTGCGTGACGCCATAATTAAACAATTAACACGAACAAGTTGTTTTGTATTGTCTCCATTTTATTTCTTCTCTTAATCACCAAGCACAACATTATTGTTATAAAAGAAAATTGCAATAAAAAAATAAACTTATTAACAATAAATGAAATAATAATGCAAAAGTAAAATAAACATTTAACCGGAAGTTATGTCAACTATTGTAAATAACACTTCGAGCAGAAAAGCAAATTAGAACAGAGAATGAAATAAATTTTCCAAAGAAAAGAAGGAATGCAGACTCGGGAGAATATTGATGCTTTTCTGTTGTAAAAACTTAGCGAACTTATATATTTACACAAATTTGATACATTTAAAAGTTATTAGCAGACAAAGAATAACACTGGTTTACAGCAAAAAAAAAAATACCAAGAACGCCACATGCCTAGATAAGTTAACTGGGACCTTCTGAAAATGAAAAACGCTGTAACTTTTTTTTCTAAGTACCGTTTTTAAGATAACGGTACTTTTGTGCTTTTCGGTGTATGGTCCCAGTCAAACCCTTGTGGAGCCCAACCAAGTTCGATCGAAGTAATCATTGGAAAGGTAATTGAATGCCTTTTCCGTCAATATAATGCGATTTTCTATCCGACAAGAAATGGATGAGTTATGACACCTCAAAGTTCAAAACAAGGCAGCTTTATACAGGTAGTGGCAGAATTACAATAAATACAACGCCAACAAACATCAACATGTTTTTTGTTGGTAGAATTTACGAATAGTTGTCAAAATTTTGACATTCGTTCAAAATTTACCTATTTTTTACGTTTGTTTCAAAATTTTTCATTTTTATTTCGTTTTTTTTTCTACGTTGTATATAGTAAAGATCTGGAAAGTTTTACGAGTATTTTTTTACCAAATAGTTTATGGCGTTCTTGGTATTTTTTCCAAACTTAAAATTTGTAAAGCTGTGTAATGCAATAGCTCGGGAGCTAACTGGTTTAACGTTTATGTGCTCGGGATCGAAAACTTACGTGGGCGGTCGGAAGACTACTTTTGTAGTAACATTATTTTACTTTACTACTTTATCGTTATAAATAAGTAGAAAATTCAAACCATTAAGTTTTTCTTTGCTATTCTAGCTTCTAACATTTATACCAATAAAAAATTTATAAATAGCTTGCTTTCTATGTTTCCCAGCTATCTATATGTCGACATTTCATAGGAACTACCCTAATCATCAGTAGACTTTGGAAATTTTTGAAATACACCAACTGCATTTTTTTCGTATGTTTATGCGATTTCCAATTTCCCATGCCTGATATCATACAAGATGTTTTTACAGCTTATCCTCAGATGTATAGGGAAATTGATTAGTAGCTGAAGCGGAAAAAGTTGAATTTGGCTAGTGCCCTAGCGCCATTTTGATAGCGAGGTGTGCTGGAGTGTAGCCTATTACCCTTGGAACTGTTTTGCCAAACTTCTCAAGAACTTTCTGCGTTTGGCTGTTTGCGGAATATGGGTACCTGGGAAATTGCGTGCGTGAGGGATTAGAAGGCCCGAAGCCGTATGCAAGGCCTTTGTCTATATGGCTACAAACTTATGACAAAAAGTTGTCACCTATGTGAGCCTAGCAAGCCACGCAGGTGCTCTTGTGAATCGTGAATAATTCTCCTCGTGGCCATTCTCAGATGAGGCCGTCAAGAAAGATGCTGATGTAAGTCAATTTCACATTCTGTTCGTTCAACCAACTAAGCAAATTCAAATTTTGATTCAAAATTTGTATCAGCAATATACTTGAGATATTCAATTGTTAGGAACCATGATGAATTGAGTTTGAGTCTTATGCCATACTATTGCGAACAAAAGCAATGTTTTTCGGAGAACGAACTGATAGGCCTACACAGGTGTTTCCACATTTCCTGCAGACTCAGTTTGCTGAATTTTCGCACCATTCGCCAAATTGGGGGCACATTTGGTCGATTATGCGGACCCAAAAAATCAGCAAGGGCACGAAATACATTTTGATTTGAACGCCCAGTTTCGTAAAAGTCTGCCACAACCTTAACGCGCTACTTAGTTGTGTATCTCTCCATTGCAGAGGTTCAATTCGGGTAAAAACCGGGACAATATGGGTCTTCCCTGGACCGGGAATACTCTAGATTGTTTTTTTAACCTTAAAAGACCCTCAATAATGATTTCATTAAAATCATTGGAGCATTTTTCGAAAATAAATAAAAGTATTACAAATTGGTAAACACCGGGACAGAATGGGTCTAGATCATTTTTTAACCTTAAAATCCCCCAGATACTAATTTTCATCAAGAACGTTGGAGCCGTTTTCGAGAACCAATGAAAGTATTACAAGTGGTTAAAAACCAAAAATGGGTCAAAACCGGGAGATAATGGATTTTCCCGGACACGAGATCCGATCGATTTCTCGTCCCCAAAAACCCCTGGATACTGATTTTCATCAAAATCGTTAGAGCCGTTTTCGAAAACCCAATTGCAAATACAATATTCATATATTATAACAAGAATTGCTCGTTTAATAAGATAAGATTTAACACATTCGAAGATTTTTTTTGCCTAAAACTAAGTTTTTTTCTGGCAAAATTTTTAATCAAATATATCCGGCACAACTAGTCTCAGGTGCATTTAAATGAAAAGTATGTCTAGCTATGGTGCGGCTTTAATAATTAATTAACCGTTGCTGGTTTATTAACAAGATTAAGAAAAAAAACGTTTGATATTATATACGAGTATACACACATACACACATACAAAAACCTTTTGAGAGTGACAACTTAAGTAAGGCCAGAAACTTGAAATATAATTAGATTTCACATTAGATGATGGCTTTTAATTTTCCTGGCACTTAATTACCTATTCAATGAGAAAAAGCTAAATTCCACAAACACAAAATTGAATTGTAAATCACGACCAATTAATTAGTTATTTAACTGAGAGCCTCAAATTTATTCAGTATTACATCTAAGACATTTTAATTTAGGAAGATGATGCTTTTTATATAGGTGTACAATTTTAAGTTGGCAACACTATTTAAACTAAATTGCGATCAAATTGCAATTTGCTCTGCGCTTTTGACTGTATTGAAAATACTAGCGATTTAGGCGAGTTTTTATACATGGGGTTCCATAAAACGAGTTCGAAGGCTAACGCAAGGCTCGGTTCTTTCATCTACTCTATTGCTTATTTTTTTAAAGGCTTCCTGTGTCAAACTTCTAACGCTACTCGTTCAGCTATAATCCCAGCCTATCTGACATCGATGCCAAGAGGCAGAATATGTATGGCTGACTCAGCAATGACCTTCTTTTAATATAAAAATCAATCGAAACAATGGGTGGAAGCTGGTGAAAGAGCTGCGAAGAAGGCAAAGATAGTGAAATCGGCTGCCAAGGTTATGGCCACTTAGATGTACACGGAATACTGATCATCGATTATCTTGATAAAGGATCCACAATAACAGGAAATTATTATCGTGCACTATTGGATCAATTGATTGATGCAATCAAAAAAATACGTCCACAAAAAAAGTGTTATTTCTTCAAGACAACACACCGTTTTACACAGCATTAGATATGATTCTAAAATTACGTGAAATCCACTTCGAATTGGGTGACCATCCACCTTACATTATATGTTTAGCGTCTAGTGAATTTTTTCTGTTTCCAAACAAAAAAAAAAGATTCATCTCAAGTCAAGGAACAATCAGAACAGTAGGTTTCAGGAGTTGGCTCCGACAAAATACATGTGTTTTATATGCATATGTACATATGTATGTGATAGTTAGATAGATATGTATGTGAAATAGATAGATTTTTTAATTTGAATTTTTTTAATTGAAAATGTGTAAAGTTCTTTCAACGTTTTATCGAAATAAAAATAAGATATATTAAATTACAATTGAGACTAATTTTGTTTCCTTTTGCAAGTTTGTTTTAAGCAAATTTAATCAGTTCACTACAATATAGACATGCGATTTGAAGTCGCGAGTTTTAAACAATATGCGTTTACCTATTTGGCGATTTTAAATCGCAAAACTTTACTTCTTGCGTTATACGTACCGAAAAACGTTATACGTACTGAAAAACGTATAACGCAAGAAGTAAAGTGTTGCGATTTAAAATCGCCAAATAGGTAAACGCATATTGTTTAAAACAGGCGACTTCAATTCGCATGCCTATATTGTAGTAATTAACTTTGCTTAAAACAAACTTGCAAAAGAAAATAAAATTAATCTCAATTGTAACTTAATATATCTTATTTTTATTTTAATAAAACGTTAAACGAATTTTACACATTTTCAATTAAAAAAATTCAAATTAAAAAATCTATCTATTTGTGGTCAATTTGTTTTTCTTTTATATAACTATCACATACATATGTACATATGCATATAAAACACATGTCTTTCTGGTACTCCATATTTTAAATGGTTTTGAGACATAATTGGGGCACAATGTAGTTAATGTGCCGAATTAACTCATCCTTTAGCTTTAGAATTTTTCTTTGTTTTTAATATCCTCACAGAGAGAAGTTTAACGGTGTCAAATCACATAATCGTGGCAGACAAGTCCCGTCACAACGTGAGATAACACGGAATCACAGAAGAGCCAATATCTCGTTGGCTGCTGGCCTGTTGGAATCACATATCTTCCACGTGCATACACTCAATTTCCAGCCACAGAAATCCCTTTATCATCTCGCGGTAGCATACACCATATACAATAACTGCTCGACCGACCTCATTTTCGAAAAAGCACAGCTCTATGACGCCACCAATCCATAAACCATACGAAATTGTAATTCTTTGTGAGTGCACCGGCTTTTCAAAAAGTACTCTTGAGTTCTTATTTGCCCAAATACGGTAATTCTGCTTGTTAACAAAGTCACTGAGGTGGAAGTGAGCTTCGTCGCTGAAGGCGATATTCATCATTCACTTGTGTATGTTAAACCAACCACTCGACTTATTGCTTAATTGTGTACCTCTCCATGGTTGAATTTGTCAGACACTGAAAAAAGATTAATCAAATTAGGTTGGACAAAAAAAAAACTTGGCGCTAAGGTGTGACTCACATCGTGCCTCTACCATGAACTTCATTTTAGTTTTAAACACTACTTTAAATTTATCGTTTATTCAGTCTCTTCACTTGACTGCGCTTCTATTATTACAAATTCGAAACATAAACATCATTATGTCATTGTAAAAGTAGTTTTAAGTTTTATGTCTGCAAACTTCAAAGCAATCCTCATCACAGAAACTTCAACTAACAGCAATTCCTTCATTTTGCAACTCCTCCAGTTTTTAGTGTTTTTACTTTGGTACTCGTATATATTTTTGATTAAGTTTGCTTGACATAGAAAAATATCGTCCTTGTTGTGACCAAAATGTTGCTTGCTTGAGGGTGGCAATTACTTGGTCATAAAGGAACTTTATGTTATACAATGTTTTGGTAGTTTACATATATATACTCTACTTAATATACATAGTTTAGATTGTTGTTGCCTTTGTTGGCGTTTGGCTGAAGTTGAAACACACCTGTAATATTTTTGATTTACAAAGCTGTTGTTGTTGTAGTTGTTACCATCTGTGGAATAGTTTTTGCAATTTTTGTGAGTGCGTATCACAGTTAAGGATGTTGCAAAAAAAAAAAAGTCAAAGTCACCAAGGCACTTGTGGTCTACATTCATTTTAAAAACAGAACAGGTAAATATGTGGCAAACTTTAAAGGCCAACTAATTTTAGAGTACAAAATTTGAACAACAATTGACGATAAACGAAAATACATGTATTTCGTTCGGAATAGTGTACAAACTGAGTTTTATATTCTTAACATTACAGCTTGTAATATTAGTACAAATTAAAATATAAAAAGAGGTTTAATCATAATCCATAATGTTAATTTTTAGTCCCATCATAACGCCAAGGTCACTGTTAGGTTAGGTAGGCAGGCCACTGTATACCGTGAAACAGCCTAGGTTCTCCAGCTCAGTTGGGTCCTGAAGTCGTACCCTTTATGATTATCTGAAAAGTGGGATAGTGAAATGAAGAATAGAAGTTAGAGGTATATAGTATGAGTGGAGGAGATAAATGGAAAGGAAAAGAAAAGAAAAGAAAAGAAAAGAAAAGAAAAGAAAAGAAAAGAAAAGAAAAGAAAAGAAAAGAAAAGAAAAGAAAAGAAAAGAAAAGAAAAGAAAAGAAAAGAAAAGAAAAGAAAAGAAAAGAAAAGAAAAGAAAAGAAAAGAAAAGAAAAGAAAAGAAAAGAAAAGAAAAGAAAAGAAAAGAAAAGAAAAGAAAAGAAAAGAAAAGAAAAGAAAAGAAAAGAAAAGAAAAGAAAAGAAAAGAAAAGAAAAGAAAAGAAAAGAAAAGAAAAGAAAAGAAAAGAAAAGGTAATGAAAAGAAAGGACATTATAGGCTGTTAAAGCTCCACTCGCCTAGGTATCTTAGACCGTGATGCTCCAATGCCGGGCATGTACCGAGGAGATGAATGATAGTCTCCTCTCCTTACTCGTCTTGGCAACTTCGGCAGAAGTCGTTATAGGGTAGGCTTTGTCTCCTGGCATTGGTTCCCAAACGAGCAGTGAGGTCTGGTCAATTTTAATAGCTCCAATGTTCTCTTAGAGTTAATATGCAACCGCAGGCCTTGATATAAGGCATGTGGGCTTGTGAGCCATTTTTCTTGGGCACGTTTCAGTATCTGGAGTTTTATTCTTTCCCTACACACTGATAAGGCTCGTCCCAAAAAGGGATCTATATCTCTATCCTCTAGGGTTGTCCTTTTTTGGCTAATTCGTCAGCGATGTTGCAGCAGTTGTTCGACCCATATCAACATACCCAATTTAGGGTTAGGTTAGAATGTCTGTCTCGCCATCTTATTTAAAGATGTCTGATACTACTGGACTAGACTTAGTGTACATTCCAATCAGCGATATTCCTACCGAATATCTTGTGAAACGTCAGCCAATCATAACGCCAAGGCTTTTGCTCAATTTTTCTTTGTTCCAATGTTTGGCAAATTCAATAATGGAAAGATATACGTCTCGACCCGAGTTCAAATCCGAACGGGTACTGATGAGTAGTACAGCGACTAAGAAACAGCAATTTGTCCCACAGCTACAGATTTGATTATTATTTCGCTTGTCTTCTTCAATCAAAAATTATTGATCACACCAAAATTGTATTGTAAAAAAATCCTTCTTAAGTAAATTTAAGAAATGACAAATTTTAACTGAAACCTCGGTGTACAAATGTACAAAAGTTTAATTTAAAAAAGAAAGGTGTACAATTCAGCAGCGCGTTAAGATTGTTGAAGACTTTTACGAACATAAGCTTTCGTGCGCTTGGTTATTTTTTTGTCATCATAATCGACCAAATATATCCACAATCATAATTATGCGCAAATCTCAGAAAAGCTCCGGAAAATACCGAGGCTGTTCGCGATAGTATGAAATATGAAAGAAAAGACGTCAACCTCGGCTTATCGTCGTGTCCAACACTTGAACATCTCAAAAACATCACTGATGTCAGAAAGTAAGGAGATGGACTTGGACGATCCAACAGGAGGATGTCACTTGTCAACTAGCGAAACAATGGTAGCTGTGTCGGGTAAATATCTGTACATACGTTCACAGCAATTGAGCTCTGCATTGAAGTTTGTGGAAGATTGGTACACAGAAAACGAAGCTTGTACTCTACATTAGGAAATGCAAGACTTCATCATTTGTTCGACCAACCTCAAAAGGGGTTGAGCTTAAGCTGTCAGATGGTGCGAAATATCTGGGTATCTACCTTGGTTCCAAACAATCCTGACAGCAGAATATTCAGTCAAGGACAGAAAATGCGGCTATTGCCTTATTCTTGTTTAGAATGGCCCTTAGGAAGATATGAAGGAAAAATCTTTTGCATTCCTACTGGCTGTTTGCTATCGTTCTTAAGCCTATTTTAATGTATGGTGAATGTAATCTTTGTATGGTGAAAGTCGTTGGAGAAAACCATCTAACACCTGCTTGTGACTGGTGCATCCGGTACCAGTCAACATCAAGAACCATAAACTAGATGCCGGCATAGTGAAAGAAATAGCCATGAATTTGGCGATCATGATATAATCAAGCGGAACGTGAAAGGAGGCGTCATATGGTCCGGAGAATATACTCCCCCCCCCCCTGGGGAACAGGTTTTGCCATGGTGTATTCCTAACCAGGGCACTCTGTTTTTCAGGTAAAGAGGGGAAGGGGTCCCTCTTTAGTTGCAGCAAATAAAACTCTGGGAAGCCGCACGACTTATGTTGTGTTGGCTTCCGAAGCTCTTATCAAGGTTCTGCCCTTGGCAGAACGGGGATCAGCATGGCCCCCGGTACCTTGGCTGAAACGTTCTAGCTGTGGTTGAAACCTAAAAGGGAGGAAGGGGGTGTTAGTATCCTTGATGATTGTTTGGTGTGTGGCTTTTTTCTAGGACTAACAACCTCCCAAACTCATTAAGCCTTGTCGTTCATTGATTGCTGGGTAATTGCACACAGAAGGGATTAGAAGGCCCGAACTCCTAAACAAGAAGTTGCTCATATGGCTGCAAACATATGGCAAATTTTGCTACTTGTGTGAGCCTAGTCAGCCATATGGGGGTGCTGGTGAATCGTGAATAATTTACTCCGTGGAACTGGTCCATCATCATATAAGGCCGTAAAGGCAGGTGCTAATGTAAATATTTTTCACAATTGTCGCTACTGCCCGACAAGATATATTGGAGGTGTTCGCCATAGATCGTCAAGAGGACGTGATTGAGATCTTTACAGATGGACTCAAATCACACTCGGGATTTGGTGGCACTAACTTTATCCCCCTGTATGAGAGGAGGATTAGTTTGAGGCTGCAAAATTAGTCTAGTGTAACGCAGACGAAAATCGCGGCAATATTGAGGGAAGCTAACTGGTTGAGATATTACAGGGTAAACAGGAAGGATATCCGATTTAGTACTAAAAGTAAGGTTGAATGCACTACCGGGGGTCTATATGACGTCCAGGTTGGTACGTGAATGCCGGACATCTGTAACGGAATTCCACTCAAAAGCTGTAAGAAACAAGTACAGCGCCAACTTTTAGGGCTGCACAAGACAGAAGGTCTAGTGCAGTCACTGTTGGTATCTAGCTGTTTTTTATAAGGGCTGGCTATCGGCAGACCGATGCTGCAAGATTTGGCAGAATGTGATATAGGCGGATTGGATTCCTTCAGCCGATTTTCGGGTTGGTTCTGAACTAGACCAGTCAAATATTGACTTCTTGAGATGCATAAATTGGAATAAATTGAGCCCAAGTGGGCTGGTTTTTAATGGCTGACAGCCTGTTAAACCTAACCTAACTTAACCTAATATTCATGGCAATTATTATCGTGGACATAGTGATAGACCACCTTTAAAGTGAATAATAAGCTAACTGTTTGAGTTCATTTGTAATGTATGTTTTATGCATTCAACTGCGTTAAAAAAATTGTCCTAGTTAAATTTTTTTGAGACAAGGGGTTTATCAATTATATATACGTCCTAAAAATTTCTTGACGATTAACTTTTGATTAATTAATTATTCACAATATGAAATTTAAATATATATACTATGAGAAGCAAAAGTGAGTCAACACCAGTGGTGTGTCTTGTTTTTTAATACAATTAATACAATCTATTTTCTTAAAGCTTTTTAATTTTTCCACAATGCTTTTTAAGATGTGTAATGTCTAAATTTTAAATTTTACAAATTTTTCGAAGTGATTTACCTTTTTCTATTGAAATTTCCATTTTCATCTTTATTCACGGCTTTTATAAAACTTTACAGGCAGTTCCACAACGTATATTGATTATCAATTAACTAAAACAATTATGTTTTGTCTTTTTCAATAAAAATCATGATAAAAATTGCTGTAAATCTACCGGTCTTAACGAAAAAATTAAATGAGGAGGAAATTGTTTACTCACTTTTGAAGCCTAATTTTTGACAGTTTTAGTTAAAAGGTATTATAAAAAATTGTTGGTCTTATTTTTTGAAACTGGTTAAGTAAGCATTAGATAGTCTCTTAATTATAGTTACTAAGATTATTCTAGTGCGAATACTACCAATATAATAAAACGAAATATAAAATTATCATTGATGTTGACTCACTTTTGACGCTGATAGTATATATGATGTATGGATTGGATATTGTAGATATTTTCTTTTTCATAGTTTGAGGCTTACAAATTTGGATAGACAAACAAATCTTTTTCATAAAACAATTATGAATTGAACTAATTTGTTTCTAGTTTTTTTATTTTTATTCTTAGTGCCATTTTAAACCATTTAAAAATTGCAAAATATGCATAACAAAATATTTCCAACTCGCTGCTGTTTTGAATTTAAGTTTGTTGCACAATTTAGCTGACTCATTTTATTATTCAAATATGACTTTATTTATTTATTATGTATCTGTTTAATTTATTTGTTTATAAATTAAAGCATTTGTATACATTTGTGCTACGGATGTTTTTTTTTGTTTACCCAATGGATTAAATATTTTATTTCAGAAACAATTACATTATTTGTTTGACATTGTGTTTTTGTTTGCGAATATTTTAATTAGTTTGTTATTTTGATTTTCATTTAATAATATATTTGTGTAAAAATACTTATTTATGCAACGATAAATAGTGTTGAACAAAGTAAATTTTATTTAATTTTAGCAAATTTTTTTTAGCCTGGAATTTTTGTACGACAAAAAAACACTGACTATGATAGTCAGTGACATGCAATAAAAAAAACTTAACAAAGCTTGTAATGAGCCCCGATTACTCCGGGCTTGGCTGGGATATGCTTAGCTTTCCCCAAGTCCTTTTTGTACTAAAACTCCTTGACTGTTTATTTCCGGTTGATTATTTATTTATCTTATTATACACTTAATGATCCCTCCCACCTTAGGTACATGTAATCTGCCACCTATAACAACCGAATGTAATCCAGCTCTCAAGCAACCTCTATACTCCTTACTGTAAGATGTTATCTATACAGTTGGTGTCGAATATAATTCAACCCTGTTCCTGACTATGTAACCTTGCCTCCTGAACTATTAGATGTTAGCCTCACAGCTGGTGTCGAATATGGTTCCTACATTTAGCTACCAATAAGTCCTGATAATATACGAATAATTTTATATTTTCACTCTGCTTACTATTCACGTTCACGGTTCCAAAACAACTGCTCACTTTCATAAAACTCACTTCTTCTAAGGCCATGTTACGCCACCACATGAAATTTTCTCTTATATAGGGTGTTTTTTTAAGCTAGATAGAACTTTAAATTGTAAAAAGTAACACAAAAAATTAAATTTTGATGAAACATTTTTTTTATTTGTTTCAGTATACTCTGACAAATCATCATGAATAGACTCACGCTTGAACAACGCTACGAAATTATCCAAATTTACTTTGAAAATCAGTCGTCGATTTCCCGTTGTTTTATCGCAAAATTGTGTTCAGCGATGAGGCGCATTTTTGGCTTAACGGGTTTGTTAATAAGCAAAATTGCCGCATATGGAGTGAGACCAATCCACAAGAGACCCTACAGACTCCATTACATCCAGAAAAATGCACTGTTTGGTGCGGTTTTCATGCTGGTGGCATCATCGGACCTTATTTCTTCAAAAATGAGGCCGGAGCTCGCGTTACGGTCAATGGAGATCGTTACCGCACCATGATCAATGATTTTTTGTTTGAAAATATGGATGACATTGATCCGGAGGAGATGTGGTTTCAACAGGATGGCGCTACGTGCCATACGGCGAACGCAACCATCGACTTACTGAAATCAAAATTTGGCGATAAGTTGATTTCGAGAAATGGACCTGTCAATTGGCCTCCAAGGTCGTGCGATTTGACACCTCTCGATTATTTCCTGTGGGGCTACGTGAAGTCACTGGTTTATGCTGATAAACCAGCAACAATTGACGCCTTGGAGGCCAGCATTGTTCGTGTTGTTCGTGACATACGGCCAGCAGTGCTCGAAAAAGTGGCCCAAAATTGGACGTCCAGAATGCGCTTCGTCAAGAACAGCCGCGGTGCCCATGTGCCCGAAATCATTTTCAAATGTTAATGTCACGTATTGATCTTTCGAATAAAAAAAAATTTTGATTACAATTTAATTTTTTGTGTTATTTTTTACAAAAAACACCCTATACTACAACTTGACATTTTTGCATCTCTCCAGTCTATTTGGCGTCAAAGCTACAAACAGCTCAACTACCGCCCTGTATTGTTGTTTAATATATTCCTTGTCTCCTTTGTTCTCTCCCGGTTTGCAAAACTTCTGTAGCTTTAGCGCCTTTTGCACTAGATTTAGCGTTTTTCAGTACCTAAAAGCTCGCAGTTTTTACTCTCAGCGCTTTTCTTTAAAAATCCGCTAAAATAGCGGTTTTTTATACACTTGTGCTCTGTAGTGAATTTTAATCATTTAGAAGGTGATATTGACTCCGTATTGCCGAGAAATCAAGCCCAATTGAATAAATTTACAATTGCCTTTATGTTTATTGGAATATATAATAAATTCGTATAAACGAAGGGCGTAAAACGGAATATTCTTGCTTTAAAAATTATAATAGTCCATCCCTAAGTGTACCACCTCATAGAAAAAGCACCTTCATATTGATGACGGCTGGTCATCAGAATTGTGACATCAATATTATGTAAATAATTATCAGTCATATGAAAACTGAAAGAAATCTCAACGATAAAAGTCATTAGACAATTTTATCATATATTGAGAATCATCAATGCTACAACTGTGGTGACATCAATTCAAGGATACATTTTATTAATTGTTATAATACATTTAATTTGTCAAAATTGATCGTAAAAACGGCTAAATAGTGTTATAATATTTTCTATTTATTGTTGAACAGAAATTTGGTTGTAAAAATTATAATTATTAAATTTGAATTAATTTTTAAGAAGTAGAAAAAAATTTACCACATTAATGACATTTAGTCATCATTAAGTCACATCATATACGACGCTAGTTACATAAATATAATGACAGCGTAGAGAGTAAAGTAAAAAGAAGAACTACAAGGCAAAGAAAGAGCATATTTTCTCGTACAAATAATTGAAATATGATTATGCTCCACACAGACATTGTATTGATGGCAGGAAGTCATCAAAAGTATTATTAAAACATTTTAATTCTCATTGATTTCTTGAAAATGGCAGAATATAAAGTTACGTGTTTGAACATATATTTGAAATCATTAATTTGGACCGCAGTTTAATGTTGATGTTAGCGTAGCATGGTATTGATGATATTTCGTCATCAAATTTACTTCACGTACCATTTTTCTGATGAGCTATCACATCAGTGAGACTAAATCCTAATTATAGTTGGCCTGATGTTAGTGCGCCATTCTATTGATGATATTTTGTCTTGTATTTTAGTAATTTCTTCGGTATTGGAATTTCCTTGCTTTGATTACATGCTCACATCAAACGTATTCCGATAAATCATCCCCATGATGTCAGTATGACATTTCATTGATGAAATAATTGCCATAATTGCCGCTGTCGATAATTAGAGCAACTGATGAAAACTGACATTTGGCATTGCATTGATGTTAAAATACATCAGAGTTACGAGTATAACAGGTTTTCTATGAGTGCAGTAAAAATGCTAATAAAATTTCGAGATATTATATGTTTTATGGCTTTTATATACTTAAGTATGATTTGAAAACTAACGATTTTAGTTTGATTATGTTTTAACACCTCATGTTCTAAAATATGTTATTGCTTAACTGTTGAGTGTACTTTAGAAATTTGCTTAGTGTATTTTAGAAAGTAACCACTAAATATCATCGACTCTTTTTATATGGCTCAACATCAGATATGTAAGAGAATATTAATTTTAAGATTGTTTTTATAACTTTGTTTTTGTTATTTCAACTAAACCTTAAAATTTTCACCGTTTATTTATTTAATTTTTTGTTAAGTATTTAGTTTAGCGGTTTTTAGCGCTTTATGAGCAAGTTCACGGTGCAGTTTGGTTGTAGATAAAAAAAAACAACAATTTCTCTAAACGTGTAAGAAATATTTAGACACGTTGGCTTTTGTAGGGTTTCCAATGTAAAAAAGCAATTAAGTCGACTTAAGCTACTCTTCCATATGCCCACAGATATTATTAATACCAATGAAACAGACTTTGTTGGAGGAAATTTGATGACATTTATGCTTAATTTAGATTTCGGACATGCGTCCCTTACGGCTGACGCCTATATGGTACAAATTTTACGCAGCTTTTGAGGCCGTATATGGCTAATAATTCTTCGAATTTTGCGTTTCAATTGTCTCTGGGTTTTCTCTACCGTGGAGTAGGTTTGCCTTGGCGTACCAGGGCACTCTGCTTTCCGGGACATAGAGGGGAAGGAATCCTCTCGTATTTATACCGCATGACTTATGCTGGGTTGGAAACTCTCCGTAAAGGTTAATTGGCAGAACGGGGATCAGCAAAGCCCCCGCGGTGGTTCTACTTACACACTATCCTGGTGCTAATCAAGGTTGAGGTGCCTACCTTGTCTGAAATGTTCTGGCTCTGGTTTAAACTTAAAACCGCAGGAAGAAGAATTTGTTTTCCTGATAATTGTTGCGCAATGCTAGTTTTCGGGGGCTAATAGCACGCCGAAGTGCTAATGTCTTGCAACAGGTACCAGCAATTAGAAACCAGACGTGATAGTTGGACGGATGAGTTGGCTAATGGCTAAAAATCTAAATGCGCTTCGGCCCACCACCTCATTAAGCCTTGTACTCTATTGACTAATGTGAAATTGAGTGCAGAAGGGATTAGAAGGTTCGAGCTCTTCAGCAAGGAAATTGTCTATATGGTTACACTTTTACAACAAAAAGTTGCGACCTGTATGAACCTAGAAAGCCACACGGTAACGCTGGCGAATCGTGAATAGTTCACGCCGTGGACTTGGTCCGTCATCACACTAGGCTGACAAGACAGGTGCTGGTGTCAGTTAATTTCACAAACTGTCTTCTCGTCTATTGTATTTTTTTTTAAATATTTTATTCAAAGTTATTTTATATTTCCATTATGTTAGCAGCAATTCAACTCAGCATATTATTATGGAGACTCTTTTTCTAAAAAGTCTTTTCAGTTTGTTTGGTTTTAGTTGTACTTTTTTATCTCGCAAATTTTAAATTTAAACCTTTTTTCTTTACTTAAAATTTATTTTTCCTTCTAAAAGCCGCTACCAATCATAATAATTTAAACATAAAACTTTTCATTTCAATTTGTTAACAGCACGAGTTCTCTTCAATATAAATTCTGTTTCGATTTTTGTTTGTCGATTTACATATGTATGCGTGTACATAGATATGTATGTAAATATGGTATGTTTGTATTTTTGCTGCCATTTCTGTTTTTGTAGCTCTACTTTAAATGCACTTGAAATCATTTTGCATGAGTGTTTGAATGTTCAAGCTGCAAGTGGTATTTAAATGTCTGTAAGTGTGTGCTCTTCTACACAAGTGTGTGTGTGTGTGTGTGTGTGTGTGTGTGTGTGTGTGTGTGTGTAAAAGAATATTAAATAAGCATTATGATACTATTGCTTTAGAAGGAGTTTTCAAGTTTGCGGTTTAAATTTCCATTACCAGGAAGACAAAGATGCCGTTGGTGGTGCAAATAAATGGAATAGTTGAAAAGTAGTAGAAAACATGATTACTCGTAAGCCCAAAAGATGCACATTAAAAACCTTCAGCTACTATTTTTAACCGCTACTGGAAATATTTTGAATTCATATAAACACAAGGCACTGCAAAATAAATCATCCGATTCGTTTTTGGATAGAAAGTTTTGCTACAAACACAACTGTGACGAAAGAGAGAATTTTTGCTAGCGAATATTCGTCGCCAAAAATAAAACACATTGTGTATATGTAAATCATGGTGTTGGTCAAAATTCGCCATACTCAGCGAAAGTTGAAATAGATTTATTTCTAATTGTTTCGCCAGCGAACGACCAGGTTTCTTATATCAAAAAAGGTATTATTCGCAAAATGAAGATGTTAGCAATATATCCCTTACTTCAAAACTCCCTTTTTCAGATAGGATTTATAAAGGTTTACTTTTAATATGGCCCGCTTAGTTCCTAGCATTATCAATAATTTATACTAAATAAAAACAAAATTATTTTGAGTGATGGAAAGCTTTATTTGAAAGTGAAAAAGTAAGAGTATAGTATATTTGGTCAGGCCGAATCTAAAATAACCTTCACGATAGTCACGTAAATATATAGTATATATTAGTAGATATATATTTCATGGAAATATCAGTTTAGGCGATATCTCGAAAACGATATCGGGGCGAAAATTTTTTTTTTTTTTGCTTTGTAATCGCCATGTCAAATAATATTATTAAGCAAGAAGCAATTGCCCAAAAAAAAAAATTTCCGGACTTGCATATATACGAGTATCTCAGCCATACTATGATGAAAGGCAAAAGTTTAATCGTTTTCTTAGAAACGGTATTTCAACGGTGGATGGATAGACGAATGGATGGGAGTCGCTTAATCGACATTTTCATCAATACTGATTCAGAATATGATGATCTTGGCATATCGTTCGACTCATGCCAAGCAATTTTTACGGATGTCTTAGGCATGAAATTGCTAAAGTTTGAGCAAAAACAACGTCGCATGAACATCGCTCAGCTGCTGTTGAACATCGTCAACAACGATCCCGATTTCCTCAAAAGGATGAAGGTTTTGCTCACTGGTTTCTTCGGCTACAATGGCATAGTGCATCATGAATTCTTGCCACAAGGTCGTATGGTCAATAAGGAATACTTCCTTGAAGTTATGTGCCATGAGTTGTGAAAAAAACAATATTGGATTTTGCACCATGATAACGCTGGTGCGTTAGCATGATGCATCGATGCTTGTGCGTGAGTTTTTGGCCAGAAATAAAACCGTTATCATGCCGTACGACCGTATTCACTGGACTTGGCTCCCGCTGACTTTTTCCTCTTCCCAAAACTGAAGACACCGAAGAAATGAAAGCGTTTTGCTACAATTGAAGAGATAAAAGAAGAATCGACATTTTGTCGATACCAAAATGTGCGTTTCAGAAGTGTTTCGAGGATTGGAAAAAATGTTGGCATAACTGTATTATATCTGAGGGGAGGATTACTTTGAAGGGGACAAGATAGTTATTGATGAATAAAAAAATACTTTTTGAAAAAATTTTAAATAATAGATATTTTTTTATCAAACCTCGTATATACTTTATAGGATCGGAAGTGAAAGTTGTGGAAATTACAAACGGAAACACAAACTTCTATATATTCTTTAAACATTTGTGAAGGTTTATACCCTGAAAATAAAAAGCACAATCTCACGACTTCTACGAGTACTATTTAGACTGCAGTCTGCAAATGCAAATATTCAACTTCTGCATGTGACTACATAGTTTTATATGCAAACTTTACTTGCTAAGACATACACCAAGAAAGTTTTCCTAATATTTGTTTACAAACACATAAAGTTTCGGGAAGAAACACAATTTGTTTTATTCCATTTTTGTGTGCAAAAGCAAATTGAAAACCACAACAGTTAAAATTTACTTAAAATACTTGTTTGCAAACTGGCATAAAATTAAAAATCAATAAAATTCAAATAAGACTGCTCTTTAATGCAAAGGCAACTCTGAAATAAAGAAATGAATATATTATAGTTAGAAATAGTTGTGAATAAAATAAAAACAAATAAAAGAAAAGTTTCTATTTCAGCAAAGTTTCTGAGTTATATATACTTTATTTATTTAGTTTTAGAAAAAAATGTCATTTGCACTGATTTAAAAAGTAAAAGTTCATACTACTCGCATATACAACCAACAATAAGAAAGAGAATTTGACATTTTATTGGTTACAATGGTAAACACAATGTGAAGTCTTATTTAAAAAATTAAGATTTTTGAGAATTCTGATAGAATGGGAATTTATCTTGATTCCAAACTGTCTTGGCGGAAGAATGTACAATTTAGAGCAGACAAGTTGGCTCTTGCTTTGTATCTGTGCGGTAAGGCTATTGGGAAGACCTGCGATATATGTATATCCTTTGAATTCTTGCTGGCTATTTAACATAGTAATAAAGGCCATATTAACGTATTAGGAGCTTATTTGTTGGAGGGCTTTGGAGAAAAACACCTGTTGCAGAGTTATAGGGAGGATACTGCGTATGACAGTTTTGATGGTGTCTGGTGCCTCTTGCACTACGCCAACTAAAAACCCTGATTAGGATGATGCATTGGTTGACGGCTAATCTGATGGTGCTCGACGATCATGAGAAGCGAGTGAGTGAGTGAACAGATACCTAGGTACTGTAAAGAACCAGTGGTGACAGCTGATGGGTTAGTTAGTTTAAAGACTAAGTGGAGTTCGGTCTATCAGCTCACTACGCCTTGTCTTCCATTGCTTTCTGGGTCATTGAATTTGTCACGCAAAAGAGCCACTGTTTCATTAGCTGTGTGGCAAATGGTACCGTTCTGCTGAAACCACATCTATATCTTCCAACTCGGGCCATAAAAAGTTCGTTATCATCTTACAATAGCGAACACCATTCAGAGTAACTGACTAACCGGCCTATTTTGAAAATAATACTGCCCGATGATGCAGCCAGCCTCTCTTTGTGGGTGCACTGGCTTTTCGACAATCACTCTTGGATTAGCATTCGCCCAAATGCGGCAGTTCTGCTTGTTGACGAATCCACTGAGGTGACGATGTGACTCATCACTTAAAATGGTTTTCTGCGAAAATTGATCATTCACTGTTGTCATTTCTTGCCAACATTCTGACCATTGATGACGTTTGGAATGGTCAGGAGGCTTTAGTTTTTGAGTCAATTGTTAGCATGTAAATGCAAAACAATAGTTGGGCATGACGACGATTTGAGGTGGACGGCCCTTCTGCAACACGTTTGTACGATTAAATTGACTGAAAAAATCACGAAGTGCACGATAAAAAGCCTGAGTAGCTCTAACGAGTTAGTCTGATATTGAGAAACGTCAAATGAAATGCAAGAAAAGCTTGACGTTTAGGTGTGGTTCATATTCATCAGCGGTCTTTAAAATTTAACCGCCCGATGCAAACCAAAAAGTACATACAACTTGCGTTTGTGTTTCATAGCTATCTATGTATATAAGAGCTAGGTCGTCAATAGATTTTAGAAGTACAACAGAACTTAATTGTTTAATATGTTTGTTGTAATTAGTCACAAATGCTTTTTAAAAGATGAAGGGTTTAGAAAAAGTTTTTTCTAAATATAATTTTTGTAACCTTGCAGTTTTTCTACCTGATCAATCATTTTAAGCACTCACATGCAAAAAATTTACACTATTGCAAACTGAAGTTAAAAAGACATTAATCGTTGCCTAGAACAAGGAATACAGGATTCGCACTTCGCAGCTTTTGAGATGAAACCAAACAAATCAACAACACGCAGCAAACTGTTTGCTTCATTTAATTTCAGGACATCCATCAACTAAAAATAGTCATGCATTTTTAATTAGTTTTAAGAATAGGTATAAGAAACCAACCAACCATTCAAACTAAAAGCTCAAATCAAACCAATGACTTGTCGACATACGCACGTATACAGCAATTCAAAGACGTGCACGACTGTGACGTACACACTCCAATGACACGCCCACGTCTGTACAGTCTTTCAAACGTCATTAGTTGTTGCGAATTGTATGTTTCTATTATGAAATTTTTTGGCAATTGAAATATAAACAAACCGTTCTCTAAAAAGAAACTTATTATTTTGCAACTTAAAATTATTTGAAAGTTCGGATTAATATAAGTTTTTATAATAAGTTTTACGTCATCAAAACGTAAGCAACATTTTTGTGAAACTTAAAGGGCAAAGTTGCCAGTTCGCAACTATAAAACTGCTTAAATCATTTTTCAGTTAAATGTGTTTGCTGAACACAAGTTTTTAGTTTATTAAGTTTTAATCATTTCTCAACTAATACTCGTATGTGCATGAAGTGGAAAGTATTTTTTTCAAATAAGTCTAAAAATGTCTTATTTTACATTTACGACTTAATATGCGAGTCACTTTTTTTTGGAATTTTAATCTATTTTGACAGCGGATGAAGAAAACTAACAAGAATCAATTACCTAACGACTTGCATCAATGGATCTAGCCACCAGTCACTTGTGAAGAATATTGTAAGGATGCTGTTTCTGTGGAACCCGGAAAATATATTTGTAAACACGAAGTGAATTTCGCAATATATTGCGTCTACAAAAAGGATGGTCAGTAGAGCGTGTTAAATAAAAGAGCATAAATAAATTGCTATTATGGCCAGTGTGCCCATTTTAGCACTTTCGGTGCTAGACTTAGCATCTCTTTTGTTGATTTAACAGCAATATTTTCGGTTTAGCACTTTTCAATCATTCATTTGGCAATCTTTTAAAAGATCTCACTACCAAATTATTTTTAAATGAAATCAGTTTGATCGCTTCAATTCATGCTTAGAAGATTTCTTTTGGGTGGGTATGTGTGAATTCGCTACTCTACGAGTATGCTGATAAGCCCGAAACGATTGACTACTTACAGGAACACATTCGTTATTGGTGATATACGAATACACTTATTAGAAAAATTAATCGAAAATTTAAACTCCAGATTAGACTACGTACATATGCCAGCACTTTTAGTTAAATTATAGTTCCAGAAGATTATCTTTTGAACACAGTAAATTTCATGTTAGTTTTAAAAATTCAGCTTTGTTTTATTTAATTTCAAAGTTGTATATCTTTATAAAAACACCCTAAATATGTTAAGATTTTCTATTATATTAGCAGGATACAGTAGTGAAAAAGATGTACATCAGCACATGCCTTTACGGCCTTATCTGATGATGGACCAATTCCTCGGAGTCAATTATTCTTAATAGGCTCACACAGGTAGCAATTTTACACATATGTTAGTAGCCATATAATCTACTTCTTAATGAGGAGTTCAGGCCTTCTAATCCCTCCTGTATGCAATTCCCCAGTAATCAATGGAAGATAAGGCTTAATGAGTTGGTAGGCCGAAGCCCAATTAGAGCATCAGCCCTTAAACCAAATCAATCGTCTACCATCAAGACAGTACAGGTATCTGTTGTAAAGGCAACAGACCCTCGGGAGGTTGCTAGCCCCCGAAAAAGCCACACCAAATAATTATCATAACTTATACTAACTCCCCCTTCCTGCGTTTTACGTTTCAACCACAGCCCAGAACGTTCCAGCCAAGGTAGGCATGATCAACCATTATCAGTCCGGGTTGAACTTCAAGCAGAACCCCCCGGGGGCAATACTGATCCCCGTTCTGCCAATTTAAACCCCTTGGAAAGGGTTTCGGAAGCCCACACAACATAACTCATGCAGCTTCCTAGAATTATATTTGCTACAACAAACGAGTAGAGTCACTCTTTACCCGAAAAACAGAATGCTGTGGTTAGGAATATGCCAAGAGATTAGCAGGGTACTGATTCCTTTTAAACTAACATAATATCATAATACTTTAAACATTTTTAAATTGATACTTAATCCAGATTAGATTACATCCGCGGCAGCCGTAGCGGTCATATGTCAGAAGTCGTATTTAAATCATAATGCCAGAAGATTATCTTTCAACCAAAGTAAACTTCATTTCAATTTAAAAAACTAATTTTTTTATTTCAAAGCTCTTCATCTCTTTAGGAAAGAAGATAATAAGGAATTGTTAGTGAGATATTGAAAATAAATACTGTTTTAATAAAACAGGTAAAGATCTTCAGAAATAAGAATTGATTCATCTTTATTTTATTTCATTTCGAAGTTCTATGAATCTATAAAAACACAATTTGCATAAGTATATTTTATTATTTACTTACATTGCAAATAAAATGTTAGCTGTATACTATAACTGCATGCATACATATGTGTGTCTATACATATTGTTACGAATTTGTATCACTTCTAACGCACTGTGCATTGGTGGACCTGCTTATTAGAAATGTGCACACACATGCAACATAAAACTAAAAACATAATACCCAAACAAACAAACATATAAAATCTGTAGAATGCAATCGCGAAATCAACAACCAATGATTTTATTGTTGTTGTTGCACTTATTCTTATGCAAGCATGTCTGCGTATGTGTATGTGGTTAGCAATTATATTTGCACATTAGAGTCTGGAATTATCATCAGCAAAAAACTAAAAAGTAAATGACGATTGTAGAAGGTACTAAGTATTTATTAATAGCAGGCAGATGTTTGGCAGAAGCAAAGTTTAATTCTAAACATTGTGCAAGACAGTCACAAGTCAGAAAATCAAGTAAGTCTAGTGTATTAATACACAGTGATGTTAGGTGTAAATAAAGTTGTCAAGTATTTTAGTACTGTGTAATGAACAAGTGTCAGTGCCATTATTATGTTACGAATTTGTATCACATCTAACCCAGTGTGCAGCCGTTGATCTACTTGTTATAAATGTACATTTAGACAAACAACATAAAACTGAAAACCTAATGCAGAAATAAACAATTGTAACAATACGAGGTCTGATCAAAAAATAACTGTTATTTTGAAATTTCGTGAGTTACGTATATGTCGATTTTTTCTATTATTTTGCTACACATGTCTATTACATATGTCAGTTTGTTTTGGATAATCAGTTTGTTTTTGACATATAAAGAGGTTAGTCGTGTTGTGGTGTGCTCTTCGATTTTTTACTATTCGAAAAAATGGATCAAAGAAACTGTATTAAGTTTTGTGAGAAAAATTAAATTAAATGTGCGAGTCTACTATGAGCACAACACAAGCTCCATTGTGATATAACCGTCAACGACATCGCTCAGGAGCTGTCGGACATCGTCAATAACGATCCTAATTTCCTCAAAAAGATGAAGGTTTTGCTCACTGTTTTCTTCGACTGCAATGGCATAGTGATTCATAAATTCTTGCCAAAAGGTTATGCGCCGTTTGCTCGAAGCAATTCGTCAGAAACTCACAGAATTGTGGAAAAAATAATCATAGATTTTGCACCATAATAACGCATCAGCTCCCACATCGATGCTTGCGCGTGAGTTTTTGGCCAAAAACAAACCCGTTATCACACCTCAACCACCGGACTTGGCCCCCGCTGACTTTTTTCTCTTCCCAAAACTGAAGACACCGATGAAAGGAAAGCGTTTTGCTACGATTGAGAAGATAAAATGATATCGAAACAGGAGCTGTTGTCGATACAAAAAAGCGCATTTCAGAAGTATTTCGAGGATTGGACAAAACGCTGATATAAGTGTATTATATCTTTAAGGGGACAAGATATTTATTGATGAATAAATAAATACTTTTTGAAAAAATTTAAAATACTGTTATTTTTTTATTAGACCTCGTAAATATGAGCATAGACATTTTATAGTGATTTTTTATGAGTATGTATAGTTCACGGTGCAGTTTGGTTACCAATAGTTGGCCACGCAGCATATGAATGTAGCATATGGCGCACTCATTAACATTTCTATTTTGAAGTAGATTGTTTTTTGTTGGTTCTGCTAAAAAAAAGTCGTTTTTATATATTTTAAACTCACTGTCTAATGATTAGTCCACACATTGTTTAACGTAAAATTCAATGTAATATAACACGTATGTTTGGGGATTTGTAAGTAACGTATTAATAGAAAATTTTTTGGACTTGTAGCAACTCTGATTAAAACATGATGAGTAATTGTATTTTATTATTTATTTACAAATTTATTATAATTTAAAATACAATAAACTATATTTAGTAAAGCACTAGTAACTGGGGCTATGGGCTTAGTAATTGTAAATACTCGACCGATTTCATAATTCAAACAAAATATTGCCATTCGCTGATTTAGGCGCTGTATATTACCATGCAAACGGTAACAAATTCCTTGCAGTCTATGAAAGCCGTTTAAGTTAATAAAGTAATCTAAAAGACTTTGACCACATTTAACATCGCTGATTTTAGGGAAACACAGCATTAGAAACAACTTAGCAATTTACTCTGAATGATAAAGCAAAAACAGTGAAGGTAGTTACATTACATTAAAAAGTATTTGGATTCCTTACTGACTGGTTGTCAAAATATGCACTTAACAATCTCAGCCCTAATGTTTCTTATAGGCAACACAGTCATTTATGCTAATAACGGCCAAAAATCCACTTTAATTGTATAAACACTTTTATTGTTCCATGACTACGCATTTTGGCAACACGTGTACAGAATTTAATACATAAAGCTTCAATGTTGTTTGCTTTCATTGTACATATGCCATGAAAATTATGTACAAAAAGAGACTTGTGGAAGAATTCGTTTTGTTTTAATAGACAATTCAATGATATAAGACAAAGAAAGCAAGAAAAACTTATTTTAAGAGTGTTGCCTTTAAGCAATATTGGTTCATTATTTGCATATTTTATGGTGCTTCAAAATCTATTTTGTGGTTACTCCACCGTGTGAAGGGGAGAACGAAAAAACTCATGAGTGCCAGTAGAGTATCCAGTTCTACTGAACTAAGGTTTCATCGAACAATTTTTTTTCTAATGCTTATAAAGGGTGCTTCAGCCATAATGCAGGTTGTGAATTGTGAGTCACATCTTGACATTCTGTTGTTTGTATGTATAAGTATTAATGATAAATAGTTGAACTTTTCTTATTAACTATATCTAATATTATATGATGTTATTTTTGTAGCTATCGCCAGTAGTGTAAAAGATTTACATCAGCAATTGCCTTTACGGCACTATGTGATGATGGACCAATTGCGCGGAGTGAATTATTCACGATTCACCAGCGCCGCCGTGTGGCTGACCAGGCACACACAGGTAGCAATTTTTGCCATATCTTTGTAGCCATATGAGCAACTTCTTGCTGAGGACTTCGGACCTTCTAATCCTTCCTGCATGCAATTTCCCAGCAATCAATGGATGAAAACTAACCCACTAAGACTATCAGCCCTTAAACCAACTCAACCGTGTAACCATCACCACTGGTTCAGTATACGTATCTGTTGTAAAGGCAATAGATGCTCGGGAGCAGTGATGTTAACTGTACGGTAATTTTGATCTTCAAACGGCAGCACGGTAATTTTATTATTTGGACGGTAATTTTCAAAAAAGTTTTATTCATTTGGTTTCACTTTTAATACTTCTAAAATCATAGTTGATTTATTATACCTATCTTAGTAGTGGTCACTCTAGCCATGAATTATAAAAAATTACATCGTCGAAAAGCAGAACACATTTATAGTTGTGTGATAAGTAAAATCAGGGGTTAATATAATATAATAAAATTATTGGTGGTTGTACAACATATACAAAAACAACATGCTCTATTCTTGACCTGTAATTGGTTGGGTTTGTAAATGCTATACCACCTTCGGTGGATACTCAAATTGCTAACAATATAAATTTAAATTTTTGCGCTGAGACTGAGTAGTTTTCTGAAATGCTTTAGAAAACTTAGATTTGCACACCAGTTGTCAGATTTTGCATTTAGATTTCTCTCACTCTGAATACAAAAGTCTTTAACAAACCTATTAAATAATTGCAGATGAGATTTTTTTATTAAAGAAAACAGAATTAGACTAAAATTATTACTTGCTTCTAATTTTTCGACCCTCTTTTATACTATGACCTATACTTCTGGTCATAAATCTGACCAGAAGTATAGGAACTATAACTCTTCGCAGAAAACTGCATTATCTATCCATTGCCGTGATTTTAATCACTATCCAGATTTTGGAGGAACATCTATTTTAAACAAAGAAAATTATTATAAACGTAGATATATGCTTGAAATGCTACATATAACTAAATAAATATAAAATTTTAAAGGGATGTGAACCAAAATTATAAGCATTTAATACATGAAAACAAAAACAGGAGTAGATAGGTCTTTTGCCTAAACATTTTTTAAAAAATATGTAATATGTTTAATGTTATTGTAAATGTTAATGTAGTTGAATATTTTGCTTTTGTTGTTTCAATATGAGTTTTAAATTTTATATTATTTTGTGTACACAATTTTTCAAAAAACAAAAAAATTTTCCTGAAGAAGACACACAACGGAGTGTCGAAATATTGAAAAATAAAAACCATAATTTTTACCAAAAAAATAAATAATAATTAAAATTATTATTTATTATTTTTATGCCATTTGTTTGTTTAGTTCTTTTAATAAATTTTTACAGTTTTCGATTATTAGCGTCAGTGCTGTTACGAGCAGTTCAGCTAAATACTTTTTGTACGGTAATTTTGCTCAAACTACGGTAATTTTTTAAAGTCGAGCAGTAATTTAAAAGTAAAAGTTAACATCACTGCTTGGGAAGTTGTTAGTCTCAGATAAAAGGCATGCACTAACAATTATCAGGGATACTAACTTCCCCATCCTGCGCTTTTAGGTATAAAGCACAGCCAGAACGTGTCGGAAATAGGGTCGGAAAAGAAAATTGTCGAAATTACAAACAGAATTACAAACTTATGTATACCTTTTACATTTTTGTAAATGGTATAAAAATGCGTGTATACTTGATACTGAGTCAAAGTAAAATTTGTCTTCATAACCACAAGTTAATTTGCTCTTATTTTTCTTCCAGCTAGGCAACACTCCACTCCTTTTTTTATTAATGTGACTGGTAATAGATTACGGGCACATAACAGAGATAATGGTTTAAAAATACCGTCATGATCTCAGTATCTATAAGTCAGCGATAATTAAACATGATTATGGCCAACTGGGCATCTTTATGGCTTGCATTGATGGGCCCTGCGTGCTTCATTTACTTGCTTGAATTATTCTAATTTCTAGAAATCGTGTTCGAACACAAAAATGTTTTTTGCCGCAAACCAACTTTTAGGAAAATAATTAAACCTTATCACAATGAAGTCTACCGAAATACTCGTAACCGTAAATAAATAACATTCAATTTGGGAATGCCCTCAAGCTATCAAATTACATACACAATAAGGGCAGACAGACATTTTACAAACACAAAGTCGTAGAAGATTTCAAAAAAAAAAACATTTAACTTTAAATAACTTAATTTTTGGATACAAATTCTTTAGAATTTTTGTAATATTTCAAGCAAAATAATTTAACAAAAAGAAATCCTTTTTCTTTTTTCTTCTTATTTAGCATCCGTTGAACAAAGAAATTCAAATCAGCAGAAATAAGAAGACCTTAAACCCCGTCCAAAGACCAGCAACAAGTTGGCGATAAAATGAACAAACAACTGTTGCTCTGTTCAAATGAGAAATAAATTTCCTGGGCAAACACATCCACGCACATATTTATTTCTTTCACGAGTATCTTTAGGCTGCTTTTTTCTGCCTGCCAAAATAAGTATGCATGTATGTGTACTCGTATGTGTGTGTATGTATGTGTGTATGCCTATAAAGCGCCCTGTCGGAAACTGAGTTAATTTTAAACTAACTTTAACTTAACCATGATACAAAAAACAAGGTAGCCGCTTCGCTACAACAATAAAAAAAGAAGAATTCACACTTCAAAGTAGTTGATAAAGAACATGTACAAAAATTTAAATGGCGCCGAAAAGGGTAAACAAATCTTGACAGAGGAAGTGTCGCCATATTAACCGAATTCACCTAATAATAAATTCGCCTTGAACTTAACTATTCCTCAACGAGTGCTGACTGAAACTTGTGTTACGTTTCAATGGAAGCAGCTGACTATTTTGACATCGTGATGTCCTAGGAGGTAGGCAATTGTCCGACTCTGCACTACTTTTCAACTGGGTTATAGCTATGTATCTTGCTAAATGTTAACTTTCAGCTAATGTTTTGAATTTAGCAGTACTCTACTATACAGTTGGCTATTAGCAAGAATCAACTAAAATTGTATTGTTGACATGAAAAGCAAATTTTTGTAACTAGCATATTCAGAAGCTTGCGTTTTGCAATTTTTAGCCAATTGCAGAATTTTAAAATAGATGTGGAAGCTAGACATCTTGAGATATAAAACAAATAATGCCATTTCGTTTATTTACATAAATATAACTTCTACTATATTACTTGCATTTTGTCATGTGCACCCTGTGTTAAACAAATGTGATGTGGGTAATGCCGTTCTTCATATTTGAATAGTTAGGAGTGGACGAAACAATGAAAAAGAAGAAGAACGATAAACTAAAAGGGTGTTTTGACATATGGAAATGGCGGAAAGGTTTTGACAGGTTGAAAGGGGTTAAAATGGCGAGATGGTCGACTAGTTTTTTCTCTTCTGGCGAATAACTGGGACGGTAAGTAGTTGTCAGCGAACGAAAATTTTGTTTAAATAGAGAAGAAAGTGAGTTTTGTGCAGGAAAAAAATTTAAATTATTAAAAGTAGTGACATGTAGATGAATGTAACCAATAACCAAATAATTTTCATATATAAATTAAATATGTAGCCTAAAATTAAAGAAATAAAGTAAGAATGTAGTACATTTGGCTGCACCAAAGCTAAAATACCACGATAGTCACGTAAATATATAGTATACGAGTTATTACAAAATTGAACTAAATATGCTCGCATATATATACGCCATGCCAAAAAGGTAGTCTTCTATGGAAATTTTCATGGACGAACCGGTTTAGGCTATATTTCGGGTATATATGCACCGATATCGGGAATTTTTATTTTCTCTATTTGGTAATCTACTTATATTACCAAAACTGATTTTAAGCAAAAAAAAATTGTTTAAAACCTGGTTTTGACTATATCTCAAGTATATATGGACCGATATCGGAAATTTTTGTGATTTGTATTTTAGTAAGCTTCTTTTATAACCAGAACTGAATTTAAGCAAAAAAAAAATGTACGAAGAACGAACGACGACGGTACAGAGAATAAATAGATAACTTATAATTAGTCCATAAAATTTAATTGAAAGTTGGCTTTTTTGTAGTCACCTACTCATTATCCGACAGGGTGTATACATAAAAACAGAATTTATACATAAATCAACAATATTTGGGGGTAACTTCTCACTCACTTACATACTCCCACATATACATTCATTTGTATAAAAAAATTGTGATTATGTCTGGATATTGATTTATTTTCCTGTCTGGGAGTGTTTGTGTCGAAAGTGAAAATCTCTTGAAAAGAACCTGACCGAATTTACAAATTTAGCAAAATAAAGAAAAATTATATTGAATGGTGAAAAGTGTTAGAAGCATTAAAATCAGCAGAACTAATTGAAGAAAAAATTTCTATTTGTAACCAGGGAGTGATTTTTTTTATCAATATACTATTTTATTTTTAACTTTAAAAGGGGATCAAAAAACTTACTACTGAGCCAAATTAAATTTTTTTTTATTGAAAGTAATCTTAAATTAATACGAAAAAATACAAGCTTACGGGTACATATCGGATGGCTAAATTTTAAGAGCCGATGTTGAATGCGAACCACAACTAAATGTCAGGATTTTTCTGCATTTCATTTGACATTTCTCAATTTTAAACTAATTCAATTTGAACCATGGAAAGATACACAATCGAGCAACGCGTTAAAGCTATTCAGGTACATACTGGAACCTACTTTATATTTGATTTACGTCTCTGGCAACATGCCAACGAGATCCGGAATTCACACTTACACTTTTGCAGATCACACAGCATTCTGCAGTGTTCGTGAAAAACATCAAGTGTCGTCACGAAATTTGCAGGAATTTATTTCAATATTACAGAAACGGCTAAAACTTTAGAAAATCAAAGTTAACAAACAAAAATGTACTCACGTTACATTCCCAGTGCGTAAACAAACATGTTCGTCTATCAAAATTAACAGTTCACCTATTCCGCAGCACAATGAAGTCAAGTACCTTCGTACTCACCTCGACCGCATGCTAACGTGGAAGAGTCTTATTGAAGCAAAGGTCACCCAGTTGAAATTAAAAACAGCGCAACTAAATTGGCTTATGGATAGAAATTCAACATTTAATGCAATACTTGAGCCTACATGGTGTTGTGATATTCAATTAAGGGCCACCGCCTCAACGTCTAATATTGAAAAAATTCAAAGGCGATAAAACAAAATTCTTACTTATTCATAAGGAATTCATAAGGATCTGTGTGTTTCGCTGGTAAACAAGGAATTTTCAAACTAGGCGCCAAAGTATATCAGTAGTGTAGTGTTTTGTCTTTCATCCCGCGCGTACGTCTTTTTATTATTGTGCGTGTTTTCTATGTTTAAAAATCACATGCTTACTTATTTTTCGCGTTTCGTGTTCATTTTTAAAAAAATTTTACTTTTGTGTTTTTTTTTTTTTTTTGTTTGTTTGAAATAAAACAACTTAAATTCACATTAAACAAAATAAAACAATAAAACTGCAAACATTTATAAAACCATAAAAACAAAGATCATAAAACAATACAGTTAAAAAATAATAACAACAATAGCCATAAACGAAACTTTCAACAACAACAAATAGAACTTAACATAAAACTTAAACATACATAATTTGCAATAACATTACCCAACAAACAATTCAATAACCACGAGAAACGTCCATAAAAGAAAAATTAATTTAAAGCTAAAAAAAAAATAAAAACACAAACAAAAAAAAACAAAAAATCAATAATAAAAAAAAATAACCCATGGCCAGATCAGGGCTTTTATGGCCTTTGTACAGGCATTGATATTTATTCCCTTCCACATTTATTAAATAGTAATCACTTTGCAATGTCGGGGATGCCGGGTCAATTGTTGTTGATTATTATAGCATCGAAAGTATACACACTGGGTGCTATATGGTCAACCTAGCAACAATTGATTCCGGCCTCTCTTGCATAGCGGAGTCAACATTTCTTTTGTTAATTTTCCGGCGTAATGACAGGCAACTTTAAACTTGACTTTTCTAATATACGTGGGCTGAGAACGAATTTTTTCTCTGTTTATGCTCACACTTGTCTCCATCGGCCGGATATTTTCGCCTTGTGTGAGATCCAGGTGTCTGAGAATGCTGATCCACAGAATTTTCACATACCTGGGTATCAACTTCTATCACTCTTTAATTTCCATCGGGGCCTTGTAATTTATGTTCGCAATGAAGTTGTATTCCAATGCCAGCAACCATTAGGCATGCATGATGCCGAATTTACCTGTCTTTGGGTTAAATTCAAAATCAGGTCACACTTTTTGCATTTCGGGTTTCTATACAGAAGTCCAAATGCGGGGAGGGATATTACCTTTGCTGGTTTTGATGCCCTCTCCGACTCCATATCGAAAATCCTGGAGAGTTGTCCGAGCAGTGAAATTGTTGTTGCTGGTGATTTCAATGTTCACAACTCTTCCTGGCTTCGCCATTCGAGTCATACAACTCCAGAAGGCCAATATGTTGAGTTATTCGCTGCGCACAACCACCTAGTGCAATTAGTGAATGAGCCAACGCATATTCCATGTGTTGAAGGGCACCATTCAAACACACTTGACCTATTTCTGACTTCACACCCTGAAAAGTAGGAAATCAAAGTTAGTGCACCTCTTGGCAATTCGGATCATTGCACCATTTCTGCCACCTTTTCGATCTCTGAACTTCATAACGTTTTGAAATCAGCTACAAAACGTTCAATATTTATTTACGAAAAGGCGCGTTGGGCTGAGCTCAACCAATTTTATAAGCATTTTAATTGGAAACTTTGTTTTCTAGATAATGATATAAATGCTTCTGTAAAAATGGTCGAGAATATGATATTGCTAGGGATGAAAACATTCATCCCCTCCAAGCAAATTTCGATTAAACCAAGAATGAAGTCTTGGTTTAATCAGACGTGCAAAACCGTAGTCAGATCCAGAGAGGAAGCGTTCAGTAACTGGCGTTTAAACAAAACCCCAGACACTGATTTGCTACGAAAAAAGGCAAGATCTTCGGGTGCCAAGGTACTTAGGCGCGAAAAGTTTCTCCACGAACAGCGCCTTCGTGCCAAGGTCCTTGCAGCTCCCCGGGGCAGTAAGACCTTTTGGTCTTTCGTTAAGAGAGTAAAGAACAGTGCTAGCTCATCAATACCAACTCTGTTAAAGAATGACCAAGCATTCACCGAACGGGTTGACAAAGCTAACCTGTTGGCTGAAATTTTTGCAAGCAATTCCTGCTTGCCGGAAAGCAGTCAACCACTTCCCGAGCTCGAAAGAGTATCTGTAACTGTGCCAAATATATTCTTCCGGGCGCGAGCAGTTAAAAGGGTTTTGGCAGACCTCGACATAAACAAGACTCCTGGACCGGATGGCATTCCAGCACTGGTCTTGAAGCAGTGTTCTTCTACGCTTGCGCGTCCATTAGCACGCCTCTTCAGCATACTTTACCATTTTGGTGAGTTTCCATCGTGCTGGAAGGTTGCTAATGTAACACCAATACTCAAAAAGGGTGAGGCAAATAACCCTGAAAATTACCGCCCAATTGCAATTTGCTCTGCGCTTTCCAAAGTAATGGAAAGTATGGTTAATTACCATCTTATGGGATATCTAGAGTCGCACAAATTACTTTGTGATCGCCAATATGGATTTCGTAAGGGTCGCTCTACTGGCGATCTTATGGCATATCTTTCGGAGAAATGGTGCCACTCAATCCATCATTTCGGTGAAAGTAAGGTGGTGGCTCTAGATATTTCCAAAGCGTTTGACAGAGTGTGGCATGCTGCACTACTGGCAAAACTTACTACTTTTGGCGTCGGTGATGACTTTTCTCGGTTTATATCGAGCTTTCTCAGAGACCGCACTATACGAGTTGTTATAGATGGGGTCTCATCAAACGAGTTCAAGATTAATTCAGGGGTACCGCAAGGCTCTGTTCTTTCTCCTACTCTATTTCTTATTTTCGCAACGACCTTCTCTATCAAACTTCCAACCCTATCCACTCTTTCGCAGATGACAGCAGCATTTGCCATTCGTACTTTTTTAGTTATAGGCCCAGCCTATCAGAGATCGCTCCCAAGAGGCTAAATATGAACGATTCACTGAATAGTGATCTTCTATTAATCTCCGAATGGGGTCGTAAAAACAGGGTTGCCTTCAACGCTCGTAAGACCCAGTGTTGTTTATTAACACACAAACAAACGACCGCAAGTGCTGCTGCATCTGTACTCATGGATGGTATAAATATTGAGGAATCGCATGCTCTTGATGTTCTTGGAATGAAGGTACAGTGTGACGTTCGCTGGACAGAAACCATTTTTCATGTCTCTAAAGAAGCATTCAAGTGCCTCGGTTTTTTGAAACGGTGTAAAATGTACTTCACTCCATCCTCCTTACTATTTATACCACCTACATCCGACCGAAAATGGAATACAACTCTCATGTTTGGGCCAGTGCCTCAAAGTCTATTTTGGGGTTACTCGACCGTGTGCAGGAGAGGGCGAAAAAGCTTATCGTCGACAGTAGGGTATCCAACTCTATTGACTCACTGGAGCATCGACCCAGTGTGGGGTGTGTTACTCTGTTCTATCGTTACTACAATGGATTTTGCTCTGACGGGATTAGGGATCTTGTTCCCGAAACTCGCACATTTTTACGTAGCACGCGCTCATCGTCTAGAGCTCATCCATTTGTGGTCGATTGCCCGGGGAATCGCACTACGCATTACAGAGAGAATTCGTTTTTCAGCCGTACGCTTCGTCTATGGAATAAGTTGCCTGCAGACGTGTTTCCTGTCTGTTATAACGTTGGAAAGTTCAAGTCAAATGTTCACAAACACTACTCCCTCTTTCCCCCTCCTCATAACCTTTTTTTCCTAGTTTTGGTACAATGCACTGCATATGTAGGGGTCATCCCCTGAGTACTGGTCCAAGCTAAAAAAAAAAAAAAAAAAAAGTAAGCTGTAACTTCACCCAAATCCTCGTGCACCCACTATATATAATTTAAGCGGTCATACTCGGTTGAGAAGAAGAGATATCCTTGCCATCATCAGAGCGTTGAATACGTGATTTTACCGATATAGCTCCCGCAAAATAAAAGTTTTTGTCTAGGATTGGCTGGACTTAGAAATTTTTTTAGTATTATGACTTGAATACTTACTTACTGTTAGTTCACATTCTGAAGATTCAATGTTTATTATGAAAATGGACGTTGAAATCACTATGCATATCGTGCACTTTGTGATTTTTTCGCTCCAGTTAATCGTCCAAACGTGCGTACAATCGGAAAAATCGTGCAAAAATTTGAGCGAACCGGTTCTGTAGGAGATTTGAAAACCCCAGTGCATGCTTGTACAGATCACTCTGCAGAAAATATTGCGGCTGTTCGCGATAGTATGGCTCAAGAGCCGTCCACCTGAGCTTGTCGTCGTGCCCAACAATTGCACTTATCAATCTCGTCGTTGATGAACATTATGTGTAAAGTCTTATATTTACACACTTGCAAGGTGTAATGGCTCAAGAACTAAATCTTCTTGACCATTCCAAATGCCGCCAATGGTCAGAATGGTGGCAAGAAATTGTAACAGTGAATGATCAATTTTCGAAGAAAAGCACCTTCAGTGTTGAGGCACATTTTCATCTCAGTGGAATCGTCAATAAACAAAATTGCCGCATTTGGGCGAATGATAATCCAAGAGCGATTGTCGAAAAACCAATGCACCTTTAAATAGTGACTGTAGTGCGGCTTATGGGCTGGCGGCATCATCGGGCCGTATTTTTTCCAAAATGAGGCCAGTTGTAGTAGTTGAGGTTGTAGTAGTGGTCACTATCGTGAGATGATAACGAACTTTTTATGGCCCGAATTGGAAGATATGGATGCAGACAATGTATGGTTTCAACAGGACGGTGCCACTTGCCACACAGCTGACGAAATAAAGACTTTTTTGCACGATAAATTCAATGGCCATATTCACAGAAAAAAATAGATGAGATTTTTTTTCAATCAAGTTATGTTATTAATAAAAAAACCATCAATGTAATAAAATTTGCATTGACTTAATTAAATTATTATCAATAATGAATTTTTGGAAACATCTCTTAATAAAATGCAATTAATAAAAAGTTTTCCGAATTATTGACTGTTATTCAATAAATAAATTTAAACGGTTGTAATATAACAGTGAATTAAAAATTTTTTTTAAGTATATTTTACATATTAACAACAATTATTTTCAACTCAATAATTTTTGCTTTTAAGTGAAAAAGCTATTTCTACTTTATAATTTTAATTATCAATCCGGCAAAAAATCTTTTTCATAGGAAATTTGATAAAAATAGTGCAATTTTTTTTATCAATATGGCATCTATTTTTTTCTGTGTTATGTTATCATATTCGAATGCTCAGTATGATGCTACCAATATATACCCTTATAGGATAATTTTTAATCAAAACATATATTCATCCATTATCACCACCTCTCATATTTTAAGCTGAAAAATGCTAAGTCATCGTCATTCAGGGATCCAGATGGCATACCAAGTTGTGTTTTGATAAACTGCGCAGCTGCTTTGCCAACACCTTTGTCCATCGTCTTTAATGTTTCTTTACAATTTGGCTACTTTCCAAAAGTTTGGAAGAACTCTTACATTATCCAGTTTCTTAAGTCCGGATATAAATTACTTGTATGTAATTACAGAGGTATAGCTAAATTAAGCGATATTCCTAAACTGTTTGCAAAATGTATAATGGACTTTCTTACTCATCAAGTCTCTGCGTTATTGTCACCAGTTCAACATGGCTTTCGGAAAGGATTTTCTACTATGACTAATATTCTACACTTAACGATAATAAAGCGTTTGCTGACGGACATCATACTGATGTTATATACACCGATTTTAGCAAGGCGTTTGACAAAGTTAGTCATGCGCTATTACTAAAAAAAATTAAATGTAATGATTAAGGATGTAATGTATAATTTCTTGGGTTGGATTAAGTCCTATCTGTTTGGTAGAACTCAATCTGTAAAATTTAAAGCTGCTATTTCAAATAAAATTAATGTTACATTTGGTGTCCCGCAGGGTAGCAACATTGGTCCGATTCTGTTCCTTCTTTTCATTAATGATTTGCCTGAAGTAATCAAATATTGTAATATATTGATGTATGCAGATGATGTAAAACTATTCGTAAATAATAAAAATTATATCGATCAGCAACATTTACAAAATGATCTGAACAGTTTTTAAAAAAGGTGCCATTTTAATTTGGTGGAATTGAATTTCAGCAAATGCAAATATACGCTTACTCCTACGTTCTCGATAGATGTAATTTACAATCTATAGACGCGAAGCTTAATTTTGTTCAACATATAACGATTGCTGTAAACAAATCTCGCAGTGTACTGGCTTTTATTAAAAGATGGGCAGAAAAAGTATTTTCATTTCGCTCGTTAAACCAATTTCAGAATATGGCAGCATAATTTAGGACCCGATATATAATAATTCACAATGATCGTATCGAGTCTGTTCAAAAACAATTTCTTATTTTCTGCCTAAGAAACGTTTATTGAGGTTACTTGCCAACCACCATCATATTCAACAAGACTAGCTGAAATTAATTTATCGACTTTAAAAAGCCGAAGAACTATGCTTAATGTATCTTTTATGGTGAATCTTTTAAATGGCAACATCCAATCTGAGTTTTTATTGGGTAACGTAAATGTACCTCAGCGCTCGTTACGTTATTTTAATACACTATGCTATGCTATGCTATGTTGGATCCAGTTAGGAAATTATGTTGCTGTTTCAATGAAATGTATTACTTCATTGATTTTTCTCCTAACATTAATACCATTAAACGCAATGTTATATCATTTTTAAATCAGTAATGTTCATTTTGTAAAATATCATCTAATGTCTATCGACTTATGTAAATAAACTAAACTAAACTTACGTGGTGGCGATGTCAACTGGCCATCAAGATCATGTGATCTGACATCGTTGGACTTCTTTCTTTAGGGTTATTTGAAAGAAAAGGTGTACATAAGCCAGAAACAATTCAAGAACTAAAACATGAGACAATTCTGCCTTCAGTACTCTAAATGTGAAATAACAAAAAACGAAAACGTGTAGTCGTGATTTAATAATAGAACGTTTTTCTTTTCGTCTTGGTTCAGTCTTCCATAGAAAAAGAAGATTATTTATGATATTAGTGGTTTCTGTAATTGCTGTTTACATTATTTAAGAATTTACATTACTTAAATTTCCTATGCGAGTATGCTCAGCTGAAATTGATTGAAGCTGTAAGTGAAGAATAAAACAAGTTATATCCTCTATGTACGTATCTAAAAACACACTACTTTGTATTGTTGTAAATATGTACTTTTGTTTGTGTAATACAAATCCATGTGGAGAGCCTGCCTTTGTGTTTAATTGTTATTAAACCTGTGAATTAAAAGGGCTTGTGTCGGTGGCTGGGAGTAGTTTTTGTTTGTTTGCTTTTTTACCCTTTATGCTTAAGGGCTTCATTAACTTTTATGTTGGCATATTTATTTGTAAAGGGTGTCCAAAATTGAGGTATGATTTCATTAAGAAAAATAAATTTTTTCCGGTACTAAAAAACTTATGTATTCATTTATGACAACTAGGTTAATAATTTAAAAGGACCCAAGTCGGCTGGTTTCAACTAAGTATGTTGTATGCGGACCGATGCTGCACGTGAATCAGCAAAGTCTTTGAAGGGTTCTGTTTACAGAACGTCTCGGTGCAGATTATGGTTGAGGAAAAATTGATGGCAGATATTTTCAGTACGACAAGAAATTTTTTCGCAAAAAAGGGGCTCAATATGGGATCTCCAGCATCTCCAGTTGTAGCTAATATTGTTATGGAGAAATTGCAAAATTCTTGCTTAGAAAAAATGAAAACTAAGCCTAAAATTTTAACAAGGTTGAAATTAATCTTTTGCTTTCTATCTTAAACTCATTTGATCCATGTATTAAATTTGCAATTGAAGAGAAATTAAATAATAGAATGTCTTACTTAGATACATTAGTAATAAAAAAAGGAAATAATTTACTAATTGATTGGTATCAAAAAATAACTTCATCAGGAAGAATTATTAACTATTTTTCAACACATCCTAAAAGAATAATAATAAATACAGCATTGAAAAGCATTTCATTTAATAGTAAAACACGCTCTAAAAGCAACAAATTTTATGAAACGAAATGTTTTTTTTTTTCTTTCGAGGATATGTACAATACAGCAAGATTGTCTTACTTTGTACTTATAATAAGGAGCGTTATGCACATTATAGGTCCGCGTTCTGCTTTTTCTGTACTTTTTTCTTACATTTAAAAACAAAAAGTTGAGTTGAATTTGTTTTGGTGCCACCGATAATTAAAAAGCGTACCGAAAATATAAAAAAAGTGCACCCACCACGCACCCACTAATTTTTCGCACAAACAATTTTAAAAAGCACAAAAAGCGGTGCGAAACGCACCGAGTTGTCAGCACTGGCTTTTGAACTGTTTTCGGATAATGTCTGTGCACTTTCGTTTTCAAAAAAACCGCAGAAAAAAATCTTAAGCTGTCAAATCGCACAATTTTAGTGGCTGATTGAGGAGGAGGAGGATCCTCCTTATTTTAATATACGAGCAATTTTTAACATAATAATTCTCGTTTGTATTTTAAGAATAAAAAAAAAAACATTGTTCCTTCCCATAACATTCCATATTAACTAACCGGAATGTGTTTATTTAGAGTCTGACTCTAAAAAATAAAATCGAATAAAAATGCATAATACATAGGTGTACAACTTTGCCTCCCCCCGTTTTTCCCAAAATTCGTAGCTTTACTGTAAAAAGCTGGTTATACATTTATGGTTCAAACTATTGTCCATCGCTGGCCAATACTTTCTCCCATCTTTCGGGCAGTGTACGAATCCCGTGTTGAAGAAATTGGTAATCTTTCGAAACGATCCACGAATTGATCCAATTTTTTACTTCTTCATAAGACTATAAGTCCGCCAGGCTATGTGAGAATACGGCAGGTGGGAAGGGCTTCCCATTTCAACGTTTCTAAGTATGACTTGATCACTTTCGTAGCATGCGGTCGAGCATTGTCATGCTGTAAAATCACTTTATCATATCTCATATCTCTCGTTGTATTGCAGCCGTTTATTTTTCAAAGCTGGGCTCAAACGCATTCATTGTGTTGGACTATAATCGCCTGTATTGGTTTCAGCTACTTTCAATAACTCAGAATACACTGGGCACTGATCAGTTCTAACTATTTTAATTCCAACATTTTATATGCTGTAATAGAGTTGTTATAGTTCAAGTTAAACTTCCAAACAAGCTACTCCTTCTTTCATCATATTATAACCTATTTTCCTAGTTCCAATACAATGCACTGCATATGTAGGGGTTATCCCCTGAGTACTGGTCCAAGATAAAAAAACAAATACACTGGTGCCACCAAATACTGAGCATCACCTTGGAACCGTAAATAGTCATGACCTTGGAACAAACCCCTTCCGTCTTTGCCTTGCAAGCAGTTGATCACAAACAAATAAACGTCGTTCGATATTCCCCGCTTCAACTCTTACGGCACTCAGTTTTTTTATTTCTGAATCATTCCCGTGGCTTTTAGGCTTTTCAAATATCTTGTTGCCGCCTTCCCAAATAATCCTGCCAGTTCTTGTTGCGTTTGACACGAATCTTGATCAAGTAATGCCTCCAATTTTGTACCTTTAAAAAACTTCTCTCTTTCGCCGCCATGCTGGTCTTATGTTTTAAATACTATTCCTAAGCTTACTGTATGACATCTATGATCTATTCATTTCTACTACTACTTACTGCTACAGAAAAACGACGGAAGCAAAGTTATACAACTAATAAAAATTTAAAAATAGAAAAAAAAATGTCAGCAAAATTGAAATGATACCTCAATTTTGGGCACCCTTTACTATTTTTATACTTAAGCCAACATCAACAATTCCTACCACACTCACATACACACATCGGCCACCACAAATTACGAGTATGTACGAGTATACTTTTGTATACTATTGCAAAAGCCAATTTAAAAAGGGAACATGTCGATAAACTTCGTTCAATTCATTTACATTTCGTTATTTATTTGTATTTTTTTGCTTTCAAAACAACATTTTATTTGAAATTCGAATGCTTAAAGTTACGATCCAAAAAATATTGAATACTGCTTGAAGCATAGAATGTAAAACATTTTGAAACTTAGTTGGCTATGTCATGTGCGAATCTTTGATGAAATGTTGACCCAGTAATGCTTAACCGTGCGTTAATGGATTGATCGCAAAAGTGGTAATGGTGACAGATGCAACTAATTCTTCAAAGTTGCTGGCAGGCATACTAAAATACTCGTATAGCTTTGAGGGCTCTAAAAAGCTACCGTTGATGGTGATTGAAGTGCCTGCACATTGGTTAAAACATTCTATGATTTAAACCTCAAATCAGAGGACGATTATTAGTCTCAGCCACAACTGCGCCGCTTCGTAACCGTGGATCCGCCTCAACACACTGAAAACCAAACAGCAGTCAAAAATGCTGAGGGGAATCGGCGTGGTTGAAGTTCCTGCACATTGGTTGAAACATTCTGGCTATGGTTTAAACCTAAAATTGCAGGGCGGTTATTAGTCTTCCACCGGTTTACGGGGACCTAATTATAATTCCCAAGTTTCAGATACATGTAATACATACAACAGATACATGTAATACATACAACATATACCTGTAATACATAAAACAAGAAGTGATGTATAAATGGTTGAGTTAGGAAGGCGTTAGGAATTATATAGAGGAAGGATTAGAGGGGAAAAAGCCAAAGCTCTTCATCAAGCGATTTTTTCATATTGCTACAAATATATGACAGTTATGAAATCCATTTACATCATCATCTGCCTCAACCGCCTAATCTGACGATGGTCGCAACTTTTCGCTATCAGTTTGTAGCCCTATAGACGAACCCCTTGCTTAAGAGTTTGGGCCTTCTAACCCCTCCACGATACAATTTCAATACCCTCAATGCAAGACAAGGCTTAATGAGTTGGTAGGCCAAAGCCTATTAAGCCCATCAGCTTTAAACCAACTCACTCGTCTAACCATCACTTCTAGCTCCTTACATACAGGTATCTGTTGCAAGACAATAGCACCTCGAGGGGGGAGAGGAGGGCTGTTAGCCGCCGAGTACCAGCAGCCACCACAGTTGACAGGGAAATTAATTCCTCTTCCTGCGGTTTTACGTTTAAACCACAACTAGAAGGTTTTAGCCAAGGCAGGCAACTCAAGCATGACCAGCACCAGGAGATCTGAAAAGGCAGATTCTCTTAGGGGTCCTGCTGATCCCCGTTCTGCCAATTTTAACTGTTAACACAAGTCATGCAGTTTCCTAGAGTTTTGTTTGCTACCACCAACGAGGGACTCCTTTCTCTTTACGCCCCAGAAATCAGAAAGTCCTGGTTGGGCTCACTAAAAAGCAAAACCTGTTCTACTGGGGGACTAACAGATGACAAGAAGTTGTAATCTGTATGAGCATTGCAAGCCGCATAAGTGCCTTGGTAAACCGTGATATTGGTCCTCTGTCGGACTAAGATGTTATGGCTGATGCTGATATAGATCAAGTATATATCTGTATACGATAATCACTTTTTAATACGAGGGCTAATAAACAAAAAGTTATATTCAATTTATTTTATTTTCATCTCGTCACCTTCAAAGTAATTCCCCTCATATATAATACACTTATGCCAGCGTTTTTCCAATCCTCGAAACACTTCTGAAACGCTATTTTTTGGTATCGCCAACAGCTCCTGTTTCGATTTTGTATTTATCTCCTCAATTGTAGCAAAACGCGTTCCTTTCATGGGTGTCTTCAGTTTTAGGAAAAGGAAAAAGTCAGCGGTGGCCAAGTCCAGTGAATACGGTGGTTGAGGCATGATGCCGGTTTTGTTTTTAGCCAGAAACTTACGCAAAAGCATCGATGTGTGAGCTGATGTGTTATCATGGTGTAAAATCCATTATTTTTTTTTTCTACAATTCTGTGCGTTTCTGACTAATTGCTTCGCGCAAACGGCGCATAACTTCAAGGTACGACTTTGTGGCAAAAATTCATGATACACCACGCCATTACAGTCGAAGAAAGCAGATAGCAAAACCTTCACATTTAACCGAACTTGACGTGCTTTTTTCGGTATTGGCTCTTCTAGACGCTTCCATTGGGATGATTGGGCTTAGGTTTCAGGAAATCTTGATCGTCGTTGACGAATTCAACAGCTCCAGTGCGATGTTCATATAACGTTGTTTTTGCTTAAAACACCCGTAAAAATTGCTTGGTTTGAGCCGAACAATATGCCAACATCATCAGCAACCTCTCTGATATTGATTCGACGATTATCCAAAATAATTTTCTTGGCTGCTGCAGTGTTTTCATCGCTTGTTGACGTTCGGGCGACCAGAACGAGCCTCGTCATTGAAATCTTCTCGGCCTTCCTTAAACCGGCTTTTTATATATATTCGCCAAACGCCACAGTCAACATTTCAAATGATCTTGCGCATTTAATTTTATCTTTTACACAAAACTTAATACAGTTTCTTTGATCCATCTTTTCGAATAGTAAAAAATCGAAGAGCACACCAAAACATGACTAACCTTTTTATCTATCAAAAATAAACTGACAATTCAAAATGGCTGATATTGCCAACATATAAAACAGATATGTGCATCAACATAACAGAAAAAAATTAGAAAATCGAGCATACGTAACTCACGAAATTTCAAAATAATGGTTATTTTTTTACCAGACCACGTAGACAACTTTGTTTTGTGCAAAAAATCACGGGCTTATTGACCTCATATTTGGGTAGAATTGTGTTAGTAAAAATAAATTGACCACTTTTTAGGTTCACAGCCCACAACCTGCATTTGACAAGTCGACTATACTCATACATTTAAGTTGACGAAAAATGTGAGATAAGGCCTTTACGTTTTAATGCATTATTTGTGAAACGGAAATATCATATACACACATGTTAGGAATTAGTTTTTGTTTTGCTTGTGGATGAGTATTTAAGATATATGACTACATATTTTATTGCTTGTACGAGTATATGCAAATGTATCTACACAGCAAAATGAAAATAATTTTAAATCATGAATTAAATCATTTAAATACATTTAAACTCTTAATTAGTTCATTAGACAATCTGTTAACGCCTTGTTAGCCAAAACTGAACTAAGGAAAGATAGAAAAACTAATAATAAACTCTGCTCGTTCTTGGTAAATATTATGTACTCGTATACCACGCAGAAGATAAAAATACTGTTGGCTAATTTTTGAGTAAAATACAAATGAAGCGGGAAATTTGGAGCAAGATCTAGGGCTGTAAATAAATAAGAAGAAGCTGCTTAGAGTTTTGTAAATGTTTTGAAAAAAGTGAAGTGATAGGTATTATGAGAATATTGTGCAGAAATTCTTTTAGCAAAGTGATTAGAAATATCGCTTATTTCGCAGAATCTCGCTATTAAATGTTTAAAGCAAAAATCAACACTATGAATGACATTATATTCCTTCACTGTACAACTTGTGAATTTTATAGGCCATTCTTGTGTTAGTCTTTGTGTATACTACACAGAAAAAAAAACAATTTTTTTCATATTCAGTAACGAAATGTGCTAAATAATAAATTATTTGAATACGGACCTGCAAGAGAGTTCATGGATTCAAACACAAATTTAGTAAAAATAGTTGATGAACGGCAGCTTACGTGGATTCTGTAGATTTACTGAAACCACATTACTATTATCATTATTATTGAATGGAATGTGGCCCTCATCGGTAACTTGCACTGCGACCATTGTAGGTCTATTGTGCGTCCCCTTGCTTATTACGGGTCAAGTACATCAAGAAACCGAACTAGCTCCTGCATTGCGAGTGATGTCAAGTTCTGTTCACTTAACATAAGCGCTTGTAGCAGCCTATATCTCCTGTGTCCTAAAACTCCACAGTAAGAGATCAAGTGCTCCTCTTCCTCACCGCAGAATCTGCAAATGTCATCGTTGGAAATGCCCATCCTGTACAGGTGCTTTAGGCAGGTGTAATGACCTGTAAGTGCACCTATCAGTGTTCTAAAGCTTTTCCTATCCAGTTTTAGAGCACATTCGGCTATCTTTGCATCAAAGTTTAGAAATTTCTTAATGTTCGAGACCAGCTGTCTCATTCCAATGTTGCTCTACAATGGACTCCGTCCATTTTTTCATATCCTCATTAAATAGGTTTTGTTGAAACCAATTACATACGAGTATGTAGTAAATATGTTTCAATTCTGTTCATACAACTTAGCATCAAAGAAATATCAGACATGAAGCCAATTTTATTCAATAAACTAAAACGAACGCATATTCAAAAATGGTTCGTAAGATTGGTGATTACGCTGAACGTGGAGTTTCGATGCTTGATTTTTGATGAATAGTGAACGTTTAAGCATTTACCTTTCAAATGGGAACTCTAAATGTTTATTAGGTAATATTGATTTTACTCAGCGTTGAATTTTGTTGCTTGATTTTTGTTCATTATAGATTTTAGTATGTGATTTAATCAAGCAAAAACATGATTTGTGATGATCTCTGACAAATATCCTATAACAGTTACGGTGATCAAAAGGTGATCATAAAATGATAAGTCTTAAAATATTATCGTCAAAAAATAAAATTGCTGCGGGCATGCGGTCATAGTTTAGTGTACTATTTTAAATTTGAGTTATCTGATATGTTCACGACTTAGTTATGACAAATCAAAGGACAAAGCTTAAAAACTCCTATTACTTTATGACTTTTTGTTCCTTCCAAGCACAACAAGCACATTTTTATGTTGTCATAAAATATTAGGACACTGTGCATGATATTGTTGCGGATTGATATTAATGTTAAGCCCCAAAATACCAAATTTTTCCACAATGACAATTACGATTGAAACCCTAAACTTATTTTTTTTCTGTCATGTTACTAAACTAAAAAAAAAAAAAAAAAAAAAATTTAAATGGAATTATTTTAGTGAGAGCAAGATCACTTGATGATCGCGCATAATTTTAATTTTCCCCTTTTATTATAAAAAAAAAAAAGAAACTGTAAAGAGTAAAGAATGTTGGTACCGTTGACAATTTGTTTTTGAGGAACGACTTTGCAAAAAAATATGAGGCGATCAAAAGGGCGATATTCATTAGCTGATAGACAGTAAATCGTGATAGACATAGTAAAAAACACAAAAGGAAAATAATTTTTGCAAGTGGTTAAAGAAAAAAAAAAGGAAAAAGTACAGTTCTAATCTTAAATAAATAAAATAATAGTAAAGAACCCAAAAACTAAAATATATCTTGGAATTAATGGTGTTATTATCTATCCCAATTGTCATTACAATAAATGATCTTCGGGCTTCATGATTCAGCAGGTTATAAATCTACCTAAAGGCAGCAGCTTTAACATTACAACATCAAAAGAAGAAAAGGGAAAAACCTCAGCAATTCCCATGGAAGTATCTTTAAAAAGTCTTTAGAATTGACCGTGATCGTGCCAACAAATTATTTCATATAAAATTAACTACTTGCTAAGTACCATATTTTATCCATATTTTCAATGAATTATAACCTAAAAAAACAAATTTTTGCCTAACTTGGAATTAAGCTTGGTTGAGGATATTATTTAATATAAAGTTATTACTAACCTGATCATCTTAATAATATTTATGTAAGAAAAGTTATAAGGTATATAAGTTATAGATATATAAGTTATAATATACGTACATAACTAAAACCAAAAGAAAAGAAAAAGAAAAAAAAATTAATTAAACAAAATTTACATTAATATGCTTATTAATTTTCTTATTCTCATAATTTTTATATTATTTTCATTGTCATAATTTTCAATAATTCTACACTAATGTAAGAAAATTTTAATAATTCTGTACTAATTTTCAATAATTCAAGTCAAAGTTAGGAAAACGAATTTTATAAAAAAAAATATATATATATATATATATATATATTTCGTAAGATAAAAAAAAAGGAAATTAGGTTTTTATTAACATTGAACAAACAATTTTGCATGGGTACTGCTAACCCTATTTTAAAGTTCTCATTGCAAAACATAAGTTGAAGATACATACATAAGTAAATATATTTGTATCTTTAGTTGAGAGTAAAACTCCAATTATTAATTTGATTTGAAATTTTTTTTTATTCCTGAAATTAGCAGAAAAGTGTTTCATTCCTAAGCTGGGCCCATCAAAGGAGAGTAATAAAAAAAAAAAAAACAACAATTACAACAACAAGCAACACTAAATTTACATGATAAGCATCTCTAAATTCTGTAAGTACATAAAAAAATTAATAATTAGCTTTTGCTCTCTTAAGTTCTTACCATGATCAATTATATTTAATTCCATTCATTCCTTTATTATATTAACTAAATCAAATTGATAGAATCTATTTTCCTTTTATTTCGGGCTATTCTTTTTTTCATTATTGGCAACAAAAATAACGAGTATAAAATTTATATGTAAAATAATCTTTTATATAAAATAAATATGAATGTATTGAATTTGCAAACATGAATCACTAAGATTTTAAAATTTCTTTGGGAATGACAGGCTTAGATTATTTCTATTTAGGTTTATAAAAAAATCTAATGGGGACAATTCAATAAAATAGAGGGTACTGAATTGTCAGTGGAGTTTAATTATAAACAAAAGGGAGGAGTGTAAATGTACCCGTGGCTAACACCGAGCCAACTCATTGCATGCTTACATACATATGTAATCAAGATTGAACTTTAGTTTCTGAATTCCACTTTTGGCATGAAGTGGATTTATATGCTTACGCGTTTATTTTTCAAGCGGGTAAAAGAACCTCAATACAAATTCCTGGAGCTAGCTGGAAACAAGACATCTAAATGCCTCATTTTTATTTTACTGCTATGAAATATAATCTCACGATTAAACCAACGCGTAACAATATGATACCGTTTCAATCTTCCAAGGCAGACCACTGGATCCCCCAGTGTACCTCAGTTGTCCAGCTCACGTGGCTTTTTCTCAATTCCCTTAGTATTTGCCTGAAAAGAAAAGAGATAAAAGAAGAAGGCGGAAATAGTACGTTGATATCGAAAATGTAGGATATAGTGCTTGTGGGATCAGATAAAAAGTGGGAATTTGCTTAGTATGACGTTACGTGCCATTATACTAGCCATCTGCTGCTCCTTATGAAAGAAGCCAGCGTGGTCGCATTGACTGTGGCTAGACAGAATAGTTATTGAAACTCAGCTCGCTTAGATCTCAGACGTGATGGTCCAATTATCTCATGACGGCATCAGATAATTGGACCATTTTTTGCGAAGTACCGGGCATTTCCCGAGGAGATGAAGAATATTTTTATTTATTTATTTATTCATGTCTATGGATGTAATATCCTTCCAGACAGATATTGCTACCAATTAATTATTACATTAAAAAAAGTACTTTACAGGCACTTTATATAAGAGTCTTTAAAAAGCATTTAGACAGGAAATAATTTTACATTTTACTGTATTTTTATCTAAAGAAAAGTCTATAAATTTATAATATTTGTTAAATTGACTGCAAATCCTCCTAAATGTATGTAACTAGATATAAAGTATTTAATGTTTAACAACTCGTAGTGTCTAAATGGACGATTAGGAACCGTCAATGCAATATTATTGAGTAGGAACACTGAGCAAATGTCACCGTTAATCAAATTTAAAACAAATGATATATTCAACATATTCCTACGACTTTTAAGAGTTGGCAGCTTAATAAGTGCAAGGCGACTGGTGTACGATGGGAGATCAAGCGGATTCCAATGAAGAGTGCGAAGACAGAAAAGCAAAAATTGTCTTATAAGATGGATCCTAAACTACAGGTACATATTCCAAGACGGGTCTGACTAGGGAAGAGTACAACTGCTTCGTAACACAAGGGTCTTAAACTCCTTAGCTCAACGTTTTATGAAACCAAGGATACTACGTGCTTTGCCAGCAGTTAATGAAATATGGCTAATAAAGTTAAGCTTAGGATCTAGTAGAACTCCAAGATCCGAGATTGAAAACACTCTTTCCAATTGCGGATTTCCCAGAGAATAATTCACATTAACATAAGAACCTCTGTAGAAAGTAATATATCTACACTTGTTAAAATTAAGCTGCATCAAATTTTTATTACACCAGGTATAAAAGCTCTCTAAGTCCTTCTGGCTTTGTCTTGGTAACTTCTACAAAAATCGTTGCAAGGTAGACCAAATGTCCTGGCATGGTTCCCAAACGGGCAGTGTCCAGTGATTACTACTACAATGGCTCTCAGGTGAGATCTGGTTAGGTTTAAGAGCCCTTCCACTCTCTTGCAGTTGATGTGCGGCCACACGTTCCTTAATATAAAGCGTGGGGGCTCTTTGAACCATCTTACTTGAGCTCGTTTTAGCGTGTAAAGCTTTATCTCTTGCCAGCAAGCTGATAGGGGTTGTCCGCATGAAATTATCAATGTCCCTATCCTCTAAGGTTGTCATTTTTTTACTATTTCGTCAGCGATGTTGTTGCCGTTATTGCACCCGTGTACACGTACCCATTTTAGCGTGAAGTTTAATATCTCCCCATCTTGTTTAAAAATGTCCGGCATTACTGGACTAGACTGGAATTGGTGTATATTATAATCAGGGTATAGATGGCAGTCTTGCTGTCCGTTATTATCATGAAATCTCCTCCGAGAAATTTAGTTTTTTGATGATGTTGTGAGCACTCGTGTAGAACAAATAATGAATTTATTAAAACATATGTATATGAATATGAACAAAGTAATTTTTTACAGTATTTTATGTCCTCATTAGTTTTTTTTTTTTTAATTAAATTTCATTATTGCTTAGGGTTCTCTTAAATTAAGTTAAGTTTTTCTAATAACATGAAGTTCAATTAAAACCAAATATTTCGAAATATCTGAAGTTTAAATAAAACAACGTAATACACAGTTATTACTTTAACAGAAGCCCTTAAGCTATTTATGTTGCTATAAAATACCATTTTCAGTATTGCAAAAGCGTTTCTTCAAAAAAGATGTAAAATCTTTTGAATTTACTTATAATGTTTTACAACATTTGCCTTAAGCGTCTTCTGAACTTATAATATAAAGATTTATAGCATAAGAGTTCTTAAAGAAAACTTTAACAAAATTGGGAATGTCTCACAATTACAATATTGTACACAAGCTACTCTTCCATATTAGCATAGATATATTTCCTTATTTTATGATGATTTAAACTGATATACCTCTAAAAAAACACCCCGTACAAATGGTACAAATAAACTCTATATTTTAAAACACTTAATCAGCAAATGTTAATGAGGAATAGTTAACGAACTTAAATGTGCTTCAGAAGCAAAATTGATTTATAAACTAAAGTTATGAGGTAATATTTATTTAATTAAAAATTATTACACAGCGATATATTAAAATTACTCAGGCGATTTTCTGTGTCAATTCAGTTTATCTAAAGACTATATATTAGGGTGGGTCACTTATGTATGGGAAAAAATAAAAGTGAATTAATAAAGTTCTAATAGTAATATTTTGCTGTCTGAGGCATAAAAATGTAATACTTGAAAAGAAATGTTCAATTAAGTGATATCTTTAACCCACACATGCGGCTTAAAGTTTCTGCAATTTTCATACAAGCACTTTTTCTTAAACTTTAATATTTTAAATATTTTGTTATTAAAAATTAATAAATTTTCACAACAAATTGTTACACTACAGTTTTATTTGAGAAAAATATTACGCTTTAAACGTAATTTAATTATTTTTTGATCATAAATTCTCTTTTGCTCTCGAATCTGGGCATAATTTTTCTTGATTCAAGTTTTGTTTGTATTAAGCCCTCTCTCGATTTCCTATCACATAAGGACATTGATGCTTCTGCCACTATTTTTGCAGTGCGTTCTAAAGCTTGCATATCACATGGTAGTTTTAAAAAAAGTCATGTTTTTTCCATCTGGAGTTTTAATAAATACGTTTAACTCTTCATTAGTGACCTTCCGAAGATCTGGAGGATCAAAAACCGTTTGCTCTCAATTTATTAGGTCAGTATAGTTATTCGAATTAAAATCTATTTTCGGCACTTGAAATACACATGATTGCTTTCCAGCACATGAAGAGTTTCGAGCTTCGAGAATTTTCTTTGTTGCGTGCTCTCTCACTTTTTTATTTTCGTCCGACAACATTGACAGGAGCAAATTTTCTGAATGGGCAAAATAGGCGTTGTGTTGAATTACGGGGTATATTAAAGGGTGGTCAAATTTCAAGGGCCGATGTTGATTTTGAATAAAACACAAACTATTTAGGAAATTATTGTAATTTTATTTTAATATGATATATTAATATGATATATTTTAATATGAAAATATTGGCCAAATGGGCGCCGCGACCACGGTGGCACACCTCCATCCGATGGCCCAAATTTTCGATGACCCTGAGGTATAATGGAGGCTCTATGCCGTTAATGTGCCGAATTATCTCATCCTTTAGCTGTTGAATTGTTGCTGGCTTATCGACGTACAGCTTTTCTTTCAAATAACCCCAAAGAAAAAAGTCCAACGGTGTCAAATCACATGATCTTAGCGGCCAATTGACATCGCCATTACGTGAGATAACACGGCCATTGAATTTGTTGCGCAAAAGAGCAATTGTTTCGTTAGCTGTGTGGCAAGTGGCACCGTCCTGCTGAAACCACATATCGTCTACATCCATATCTTCCAATTCGGGCCATAAAAAGTTCGTTATCATCTCACTATAGCGAACACCATTCACCATTTGGAAAAAATACGGCCCGATGATGCCGCCAGCACATAAACCGCACCAAACAGTCACTCTTTGTGGGTGCATTGGTTTTTCGACAGTCACTCTTGGATTCTCATTCGCCCAAATGCGGCAATTCTGTTTATTGACGAATCCACTGAGATGAAAATGTGCCTCATCACTGAAGATGATTTTCTTCGAAAATTGATCATCATTTTCATAATAAGTCTGGATAACTTTAACACGTTGTTGGATTGTGCATCTCTCCATGGTTCAAATTGAGTAAGTCTGAAATAGAGAAATGTCACATAAAATTCGAAAAAAGACTTGGCATTTAGGTGTGGTTCACATTCAACATCGGCCCTTGAAATTTAACCACCCGATATTTGTTTATACTCTGCTAATAAATATCGAGAACTTTTAACCAATTTCCAAAAATTTTTAGACCCATCCTTGCAAGTTGGATTGGTTTTTATTTTGAACAAGACTAGGGCGTGAATTTTAACGCAATATTCAGCTAATACTTTTAGATTATTCGATGGGTTAGATGTGAAAATGTAGTGCCTCAAAATTCTGTTTTCTTTTGTTAACCATCTTGCGTGGGAGATTTTTCCTGGGGATCTGTTAGCTAAATAAATTGTCCAGTAATAATGGATATAGTCATACAAATATTTTTAATCTAAGCTTAGGTCTTCCATCTTTACAGGTAATTCATTTAAGTGAAGCATGCAAAAAACCCACTGCAAGGGGCGCTGAAGCCTTTCCTCGAAAAGTTTAATTACGCCACTAAAATTTCCAGTGTTGACGCCAGTACCATCTCAACCAATAGCCATCATATTACCAAGTTTAATGTCCTTTGACAAAAGCAGGTCAAAAATCACGTTTTCAATACTTTTAGACGTGCCATTTAGAGGTACTGCGTAACCAATGTGTAGTGAATTTGTGTTTAAGTCCTAGAGAACTTAAAAGCCCTTAGAACACAGTTATTATTATGTTGCCTCTACAACATCTGCAATGAAAATACACAGAAAAAAGTATTTACAGTACAAGTAATGAGTGGACTAATGTGTTAAACTTTGAGGTCATTGCGCGGGCTGTTACACTAAAAATAATTATGCAATATTTTACGGATTTGTTATTGACGAAGTAAGACAGCTTTTTTTTTGCTATTAGAAGTTGATTTGAAGAAAAAATATTTTTTTACTCACCCTACTATATATACTTTTAGTTTTTTTATGTCACTGCATAAAGTAATTTTATAACGTTAAATTGTTTAAACTTTAAACAATCACAAATTCTTGCCTTCACAAGGGATCGCTATCATTTTACTGCATATTTTTCAATACGAGGGCGCCTTTTACCTAATAAAATGTGACATAATAAGTGATAATATATGATAATACTTAACCTTGTTATGTATATCCGGCGCATTAATGTCACTACCTACGTCCGAATCCATTGTTTGACTCAATATGTACATTTGTATAGCATAGAGAAGTTTTCAATACCCTTTATAGCACGAAATTCAGTTGGAATTTCTATTGCTTACAATTCAGCATTAATAATGTGACGTATAAAATTTTGTATATTTACAGTTCTAATTAGAAACAACTTTTTTCCAACTTTGGACTTCGCTAGCCGAATTTATTATACCAGATTACAATAAGTAAGTAAGACTTACTTAATGAGGCGTAATTAAAAATAATGTTCAGTTATTGTCTATTTTGTATTTTAAATCAATATTATACTCAAAAATGTTTTATTTGATGTCAGAAAATAGTGTAAACTTATGATTATTATTTTTAAAAGTAACTAACTACGTCTAATATTTATATTGCTTGCCTTTTGGTTATATGATCGCAGCAAGTCGTCTGGGTACTGAATGAAAGAACTTTTGCGTTATTTCTAAGGGAATGTTATTCCATTTCTCAGTGATTGCGCTTTATAGAGATTATTTGCTATCTATGGGGCGTTTTTGGATCTTATGGTCCAGATATTACAAATATTTTTCATAGGAGTTGTAAAGTTTTAAGCTGGCAATACTTCTTTCACTGGTGGCCGTTTTGTCAGCTGTTAAGTGATTTATGTTTACTTTGGTTCGGCATTTCAACATTTCCTAGTTCTGCGAATGGACCCAAAACTATTGTATATCACCGCTTATCTTGATTTTTACTTTTGTCTGAATGAATGCGTCAAAAACAAATAGAAGTTTATTTGTTTGACATGTCGTAGTGAATCTATATTTTCCTCTTTCTGAAAACTATCGAAAAGCATTGGCATCATGTTAGAGGGACTCAAGTTGTATGGAAGCGAAATTCGTGCCAGATGTAGCCCCCTCAAAATGAATATTGGTATTTTTTAAGATGACATCTAACATATTTCGGCCCCAGCTTTGACCTCTCGCGAGCTGGACCATTTAGAAATAGGGTCTATTTTTGCATGTACGGGTATCATAAGAAAGGTTTTTTAAAGCGCGTTCAACTGTATTACAATTTGTTCAAGGACGATAATCCACACGTAAAAAAATATATGGTTGATACGACAATATTCTAAGGGCAACATACTATTGTTGAATTATATGGTTGTATCCGATAATATTTTATTGTTGTACAATATCTAAAACTCCATTGAGGCTCACGATAGTATTGTAAAAAAATACTATAAATAACTATACTATATTTTAGTCCAACATTGTTATAATAATAATTAACCATAGTATTAATCAAAGTTATCAAGTAATTGTCATACTCAACCATATTATTATAGTAAGCTATCATACTTTTTCTCATATGTTACTTTCATGTAGTAATCATGCTAATATCTTAGATAGCTTTATTGTAATAGAATAATATTTTTGATATAATTCGCACAAATATATACATATAATAATTATGTTTTAATATATTTTAATAATATGTATAATATAAATTAGAAAAAAAAATCATCAGATCGTATCTCTACGGTATTAAGCACAAATTTTTTATTTGATGTTGAAATATCTATCTGATTTCACCTGCAATTACAATTTTAAAAGTTATACATAACCATAGTAATATGGTTGCATATATTGTTGCATACATATGTTTACATCTGACTATTCAACACACTTACCTTTATATATTTGCGAGTACTCAATATCTATATTTTCAGCATATTCACGTTTTTTATCTTTTTTAAAGAGATCTGAACAAAATAAGTGTAAATTTATAATATTAAAAACAAAAAAAATGTTTTTATTTTCAACGAACAAATCAAACTGAAAGAAAATTATATGTCAGCGAGTAGAAAGAAAATACTATTAACGACGACAATAGTAACTTTATTTTGTGACTTACTATTGTTGCATATGAATTAGAGTATCAGATATATTATATGTCCAAATTCATTGGACAATAATTATTTTAAATTTTGCATTTATTTTGTATTTCAAAAATCACTAAAATGCGAAGTATTTGCTAAGTTAAAAATATGTTATCAACATTGAAATACTTGCGGTACAAGTAAAGTATGTTGTAGCTTTGAGTTAATTATATTTTTGAAACTACTTTTTGTATTACCATTTTTTAACTACTTGTTTTTTAACTTCGTTGCAGTTAAATATTACTTAAAGATTTTTTGAAAAGTAATTTACCAGAACTTTTATAAACAATAACGCTTTTAATATTTAAATATGTATTTAATTATTGGAAAATTATTATAATTTATTTGCCAACTTGCCTCTCTAAAGCCTTATTGGCGCTGAGGCACCAAACTAAAATTGTAATATTTATAAGATAATAAGTGAATTAAATAAAAAAAAAATAAAATATCCACCCAGTTAAACCTGAAGAAACTAATAATTTCTTTCTTTTGGTTTGCCATAACCCCTTTCAAGTGATTTTAATTAGCCATCCACATTAGCTTGGCATTAACCCATCTCTCATTTCTCACTGCCAACCTACGTGGATATTTAGAAATAAAAATAGAAAAACAAGTATTTTGGTATTGGGTGTGATCAAAGCTATTGTTGTGTTTAAAAATATTTCACAATTGCTATTGTTGTATGCACCCATATTTTGAAATTAATAAATGGTAAATATAGAATTAGAGAAATTCAAATAGTAACATATTTATAGAGAAACAAACTATAATCAAACTGATAATATGATGTGTTCAACAGTAATACACAATGTTACAGAAAATATAATAATGTTGTTGCAACCATATATCAAACTGTCTTTTCTTTGCGTGCATGCCTTTATTTTAAGAATATTCTGTAAAAAGCGCGGTTTCTGAATTTTTAGTTCGGGGTAACTTATTTTAACATTAGTCGATTTAATAAGGAATTCATAAGGATCTCTGTGTTCCTCTTGTAAAAAACGAATTTTCAAAGTACGCGGCAAGATATATCAGTAAGCTGGAACTTCACCCAAATCCTCTTGCACGCAATATACTTAATTTTTAAGGCCAACGTTAAATAGCTGATTTTACCGATATTGTTCGTGCAAAATAAAACATTTTTGTCTAGCATTGGCTGGACTTAATATATTTTGTGTATTTAGTATTAAGATTTGAATACTTATTGTTAGTTCACTTTATGAAGATTCAATAAATAAATAAATGAATGGCAAAACATTAAATACGTGTCTCAGCATTTTATGAAATTCATGCTAGCTCGTGTTTTGACAAAAATGCAATAGGGTGGTAACCCTTCGATTTAAATATGGTAATATGGGTATTAAATTTTTTTCTTTTACCAAGTACAGCATGTTTGTATGTAAATAATTTAGATTTTTGCAAATTAGATTCATTTTGCAATTTTATGGTTACTCTAATATGATACCGGATTTAGTTTCTAGATCATGTATGGATGAAAATAAGACTAAAGAAAGAAAAAAGCCAAAATGTCGTGGATCATTTCATTTCTTCTTTCCCTCTGTAGTACGATTCCTCGGCAAATTGACCACTATTGAATAAGCACTAGACGATGCTCGCATATTACGTAGAAATATGCGAGTTTCAATAACTAGATGGCTATTCTTGTCAGAGCAAAATTCATTGCAGTAGCGATAGAACAGAGTAACGAACCCTACACTACTCAGTAGTATTTGATACCCTACAATCACCGATAAGCTTCTTCGCCCTCTCCTGCACACGGTCTGGAATACCCAAAATAGACTTTGAAACATTAGAATTGTGTTCCATTCGCGATCGGATATAGGTGATATAAATAAGTAAGGAGATCGGATAGAGTGAAGTACATCTTGCACCGTTTCAAAAAACCGAGTCATTTGGATGCTTCTTTAGAGACATGAAAAATGTGTTTATTACAGCGAACATCACACTGTATTTTCATTCCAAGGACATCAAGAGCATCCTATTTCTCAATAGTTATACCCTCCATGAGTACAGATAGGTCTCACGAGCGTTGAAGGCGACCCTGTTTTTACAACTCCATTCGGAAGTTATTAGATCACTATTCAGTGAATCATTCATATTTTGCTTCTTGATAACAATCTCGGACAGGCTGGGCCTGTAACTGAATGAATCTATATAGCAAATGCTGCTGTCGTCTGCGAAAGAGTGGATAGCATTGGAAGTTTAATATGAAAGGTCGTTGAGGATTATAAAAAATAGGGTAGGAGAAAGAACGGAGCCTTGCGGTACCCCTGAATTAATATTGAGTCCCCATATATGACAACTTGTATAGTGTGGTCTCTAAGAAAGCTCAATATAAACCGAGAAAAGTCATTACCGACACCAAAAGCAGTACGCTTTGCCAGTAGTGCATCTTGCCAGAATCTGTCAAATGCTTTAGAAACATCCAGAGCCAACACTTTACGTTTACCAAGATGATGAATTGAGGGGCACCATTTTGCAAAGAGATATGCCAAGAGATTACCACTAGAGTTACCCTTATGAAATCCATATTGACGATTACAAGGTAATTTTTTGCAGCTCTAGATACCTCACAAGGTGGTAGTTAACAATACTTTCCATTACTTTGGAAAATGCGGAGCAAATTGCAATTAGGCGGTAATTTTCAGCGTTATTTGTCTCACCTTTTTTGGGAATTGGCGTTACATTAGCAGCCTTCCAGCATGATGGAAAACTACCAGCATGGTGAAGTATGCTGAAGAGGCATGGTAAAGGACGTGCAAGCGTAGAAGAACACTGATTTAAGACCAGTGCTGGAATGCCATCCGGACCAGGAGACTTATTTGTGTCGAGGTCTATCAAAACTCTTTTAACTACTCGAACCCGGAAAAATATCTTTGTCATAGTTACAGACACTTTTTCGAGTTCGGGAAGTGGTTAACTACTTTCCGGCAAGTAGGAATTGCTAGTAAAAACTTCAGCCAGCAGGTTAACCTTATCAACTGAGTTGGTGAATGATTGGTCATTCTTTAAAAGGCTTGGAATTGATGAGCTATAACTTTCTTAACGAAAGACCAAAATATCTTACTGCCCCGGGGAGCTGTAAGTACCTTGGCACGAAAGCGCTGTTCCTGAAGAAACTTTGCACGCCCAAGTACCCTGGCACACGATGTCCTTGGTTTCAATATTACCTTAAAAATACAACTCTGATGTGTTCAGAATACAACGAAAATAAAGATTTATATACCGCCTGTCAAATTTTACATTCGTTTCTTTCTCTTACTGAATGCATTTTGCTTTTACATAGTATGATTTTCTTTATTCTACACAAATTTGTAATAAATCTAAATACTTGTATTACAATGTAAACGTGCTTTTAGCAATTTCATTAGCACTCCTTCTGCACTTCTGACAAATTATTATCAAGCAAACACGAATATGTCAACTTTCATTCAAAATGCTCTTGAATGAAAAGTTGCGTTATTTCTTTATGAATTTCATTTGTTTACGAGTATAGCATAATTATTTATCACTAATAAGACACATTTCACTGTTATTGCGTACTACTTTCTTTTTCTTACTTTCGCACGTTTAGCACAATAGCATGTAGATTTTGTTATATGGCCGAGTGTTGTAGTGTGTTGAAGAGATAGTTCGACCAATAAATGACATTAAAAACAATTAATATTTCTTAACAATAATTTGCGTCACAGAAAAATGTTGGTTAAAATAAAATCAATAAAATATTTGTCTGCGAAAATAATTTGTATGTAGTCAGCGTCGCGTCAAAACAAAGTGTACAGCAACTAGTTCAACAAAAAATATTAAAATAAAACAGCATTTTTTTGGAAAGTGTATTTAGGTTAGGTTAGGTGGGCATGCCGCTGGGTTCCCCGGGAGTATGTCATGTGGTCTCTTTGTGTTTACGTGTATGAAGGACAGGTGATGAGATAGTGTGAAAACGGATAGTGTATTTTAGGTATATAGTTAGGAGAGGAAACAGGGAAGGAGAGCAAAAAGGTGTGAAACTGTTCTATGTAGCGTTATGTTCTGTTGTACTAGCCATCCGCTACTCCTTATTAATGAGTATAGCGCGTCAGGTTAACCGTGGCCAGACATGATAGGCTATTGAAGCCTGCTTTGCAGCGAAATTCACAGCTGGTTGATAATTAGAGTAGAAAATAATTTACTGAAATTTTAATCAAAAATAAATAGGACGATAAAAAGCTTTAAGGAGCAGTTAATGAAGTTTTTAATAGAAAAAGTTTTTAAGTTAGATAAATTAATTAATTAAAATAAGATTAATAAAATAAGATTGGTGTTATTTGAATGCGGGATGAGCGAAGGCAACTAAGCGGTGATTACGTACTAATTGGTTTGGATCGCTGATTGTCAGCTGTCGATTTGCAATTAACTTGTGCATAAGCAGAGCAAATAAGAACAATTGGTTTTAAGTATTGCATATACACATAAGACTAGCAAGTGCATTGTTGTGTATTTTGTCAGTGTAGAGTAAAAATATGCTAAACCTTTTTGCAAATGTAATGATGCAATACCATTTGCACGAGACTGTGAACAGAGCTAATGTATTCTTGCAGCCTATTACCAAGCAAGTGGCATATTACAATGCTTATTAAACATTTTAATTGTTCTAAACGCACTTTAAAGCAAATTCGCAAAACTTTTTAATTTTTCTGGTAACAAAATTTTTTTGTTTAATTTTATTTATTTACAAGCTAAATTTCACTAACTGATTATCAATTAAGGTTCACAATGCTTTTAACTCATTTGTTCATTCTGTCGAAACAAGAAAACAAAACAACAACAATAATTTAAATTACAATAGCACCAACAGATGATTCATCACGGAACTTGATTTTACCATGAGAATCCTTGTAGAAACCTAAAATGAAAACATTGTATAAAAGTTAATAGAAAAAAAAACTTTCCAAAAATTTGCTCTAAGAGTTTTTAGACCGTGAAAACTTTAGCAATTTAACACACCTGAATCGATGGTTCCAACAAAACTGCGCTTAGGAGCCAAAGCAGAGTACAAATTAGTCAATAGCCCAAAATCTTTTATCAAAAGTGGTTTGCCAATTTGATAACCATACTGGTGCAGAGCAGCCAAATCAACACTCCTGATTCTGGAAGCTGAAGCCTTGGCAGCTGCAATGTCAGAAATAGAATTGGCTGCTGAATCATCTGCACTGGGAACGGCTTCGTACATGGCACCCTGCCCAGCAGAGCCATAAGACCAGACACAGCCGACCACGCAAGTTAAACTCAAAGTGGCCAATAAAACGTTTTGTGCGATCATTATTATGTTTGTGCTTTTTGTTTTCTTTTCTAATTGACTGCTTCTTGAGGAAACCTGAATCTAAAACTAATTTTACCTCATGGCTTTATAACATTTTTATAGTAAATTCTTTAATGCATTAACTCTTGTTGCATTTGCCAAGGTTACGTGACTAACTACACAATTGAAGTTTGAAATGCGAAAACTCTAAACGAAATATGTGTCATCTTGAAGAAAAACCTTAACATTTTTTTTTCTTCAAGTTTTGTGTTGTTCTTGAAAAAAATTTGCCAAAAAGATCAATAATACGAGGGCGGATTGATATTGAAGCTGTCTAAGTAGGAAAAATACATTTTTTTCAAACATAGTCCCCTTTTAGCTGAATACACTTAGTAAGACGATATTCTAATTTTTTGTACCACCTGAATAATACGATTTGGAGGATCCTTCAAAATAAGCACTAGTTTCGGTAATCACTTCTTCGCTTGAGATGAATCTTTTTCCTGCGAGCCATTTTATCAAGTTTGAAAAAAGGAAATAATCACTAGGAGCCAAATCTGGACTATACGGTGGCTGATTAACCAATTCGAAGTGTGTTTCACGTAATTTTAGCACCATATCTAATGCTATGAGAACCAATGCATTGTCCTTTTTTTCTCCTTTATATGTGGTCCTTTTTTACTTGATTGCATCAATCAGCTGACCCAATAATGCACGATAATACTTTCTTGTGGTTGTGGATTCTTTTTCAAGATAACCGATGAGCAATATTCCGTGTGCATCCCAAAATACAGAGGTTATAACCTCGCCAGCCGCTTTCACTGTCTTCGTTTTCTTTGGAGCATTTCCATTAGTTTCCACCAATTGTTTCTATTGATATTTGGTGTCAGGTGCGTAGTGGTGAACCCACGTTTCATCAACAGTTATTAATCGACGCCAAAAATCAACAAGACTACGCCTTATCATGTTCAAACACCGCTATCAAGTGGTCTGTCGAGCTCGTTTTTGTTCGACACTAAGCAAAAGCGGCACCCATCTTGCCGATAGCTTTTTCATATACAAATGTTCAAGAAAAATGTTGAGTACACCTCCATATGATATGTTTACCATTTCAACAATCTCACGTAACTTGACTCGGCGATCATTCATAACGAACCACATCTTTTGGCTTTCCTGTTGATGGTATTGTTGCAATGCTTGTTCGACCGCGTTTAAATTCAGCAATCCAATATTTTACCATGTTAGCCGACGGAGCAGACTCACCGTAATGTTAATAGGGCTTTTCTTTTGTCTCTTTCGCTGTTTTCCCTTTTAAATAATAGTGGATGTAGAAAAAATATGGTAGAGAATATGGTTGGCTATTGTCGAATTATATGGTTTTACAAACTTAGTACAGCCGAAAACCAAAAGTTCACCTTATAACCATATATTTGGTAAAAGTTATAATTATTGTATCAGATCTAATGCTGTTATTATAAAAATTAAAATTTAACTGCCATTCCCAACATATAATATTATCATTCCCACCCATGTTATTGTGAAACTGTAAATTCTATTGTTACAATCAATCGTGCTAGTGTTGAACATTACAACATTATATGATTCTAAATTAAATACACATATAAGCTACATATAACACCTATATTTTAAACTTTCGTAATTTATTCAATATACATATTTAGTTCAATTAAAATTTTGAAAAAATGGATAGTATCATTTCGAGTTTGGCGAAATCTTGATGCTACTGAAAGATCTGGCCCACAAATCGTAATTCAAAAAAGAAAAAATAATATTAATAATAATAATGACAAACATAAAAAATAACATAAAAACCAAAATAACCTAATTCTGCAACCAACACCTGTTTTGCAACACGTTGTTTCTCAACTAGCAAAACAAATGTTGTTTACAGAATAACATGAAAATATTATTAACATAATTTAAAAAAATTTTATCCTAACATTCATTCTTAAACAATTCAAATCTAGAATTTCTTATTAACTAAATATCTATAATTCTGTGCTAATTTTTCTGTGTCTACCTTGAAGTTAATTCTCTGTGTTGTTGGTGTGTTTATAATCTCTAACATTTCTAACATGTAACGCTTCTTATAATTATTTTCTGTTCTTAAAATTGAAACATTTTCAAAGTTTGGAGAGTGATTAAATTTTGAACAATGAGAAGATAAAGCTGTTTTTTGTGAATTAACATCCCTATTTCTTTGATCTGACTTATGTCCTGCAATTCTAGTTTTTAACTTGTTTTTGGTAGTTCCGACGTAAACTTTACTACAATTTTCTTGGTCATTACCCTGACAAGGAATTCTATAAACCGAATTTGAAATGTCCCATTTATTAAGTCTATCTTTAGTCTTACTAAATAATTTACCTAACGTATTATAGCTTCTATGAGCCATTCTATATCCTTCTTTATTATATATATTAGACCTTGCTAATCTTTCTGATAAACCTGGTATATATGTTAAAGATTTATACATTTTGGGTTCTGATGCGTTGACTAAATCCTGTACATTTCTATTTTTAAACTGACTTACAAATCTAGAAGCAATTTCAGCTGGAAAACTGTTATCTTCTAATATGTTTATAAAAAATAAAATTTAACTGTCATCCGCAACCATATAATATTATCATTCCCACCCATGTTATTGTGAAACTGTAAATTCTATTGTTACAATCAATCGTACTAGTGTTGAACATCACAACATTATATGATTATATAATAAATACACATATAACATCTATAATTAAAACTTTTGTAATTTATTCAATATACATATTTAGTTCAATTAAAATTTTGAAAAAATGGATAGTTACGTTTCGAATTTGGCGAAATCTTGATGCTACTGAAAGATCTAGCCCACAAATCTGTAACAATACACATATTCAAACACATTAATACACATATACCTACATTTCTCCATATAAGTTTGTATACAAACCATATTGTACAATTGATATATACATATTTATATAATATTCATTACATTTAATATCATTAATGTGGAAAAAACACACACGCACAAATAAACTAATGGTAAAAAAAAAAAAATAAATAAAAATATGTATGCAGTTTATGAAGTGTGTGGGCCATAATCAACTCAATTGAAGGAGTATGGGCCGCTATACACATTAAAAATATTTTTTGTTTATTACTGGTTCATTTGAGAAATTTTTGTATAAACCCTGAGAAGAATATGTGGTTAAGTGTATCCATGTTAATAGTTTTGTTATGGTGTCTTCTTGGTGACACTGTCAATAAATTTTTTCCTGTCTTTTCAAGTTTAAAAACAGGACAAAGTCACTGGGAGCTAAATCTGAATTATACTTTAAATTTACTTTAAACGACTACAACAAATAAACTAAACAGCTGACATTTGACAGATCGCAATTTAAAAGAATAAAATTATGTTAGTGCTGCCATCTAGCGCTAGGTAGCCTCAATATAAATCCGCCCTCGTAAGACACATAGCTACATATACATATGTGTGTACATTTGTACATGTTTGTGGATTTGAATTTATTACAGATAATTCATGAATTTTAGAAATCGCAGACTTGCTACTCAACTTTCAATTTATGAGCTTTTTCTGCAACTTCTGTTCAGTGTTTCTAAGATAAAATAATTATTAAGAAAATAATAAAAACCCTCATTTCCGTTTTTAGTTAGAAAGCAATTTCGCATGATATAATTTGTTTGGTTATAATGCCGTTTCAACCAAGAAGGATTTTTTTTTATAACGATAGAGAGTATGTTTCTAGAGTCTGCAGTATGCTTCGCAATTTGTGGACTGTCATAGATGCATCCGCTTTCATCATACGAATGTAACTTGCAAAAACTTATTTACGGTCTGGTTCCCAATTCCGAAGAAACATACTCGTATTCGTATGCATTCGCATTCTAAGTGAAAGAAAACTAGGGGCTAATTCTGTCATTCGCTTACGAGGGAGTTCTTTCTCGAATGTGTGTGAGTTTTTACACTTTTGAAATTATCTCATTCTATATCGAGTAAAAGGTATCGCAATTTCTAATGATGGTATTCGATAGAGAGTAACCATTCGAATGCAACCGTGAAACTTTTTACTCGTAAGCAAAAGTACTATGGAAAATCCGCAAACAGAAAAACGCAAAATAAATGTAAGTTCAAAATTTGCTTTGAATATAAAATTAAATGTATAAATAATTTTTTATTTCAGGTCAGCAGAAACGAAAATTAATTTTACACAAAAAGAAATTTTAGCCAATTTTATAGCAGTACATACTTATTTATCAATTGGTCACACAGCTTATTTTCCATTTTATCAATGACTCGCTTTGTAATTTTGCACACCGTACTTTGGCTAATCCCCATTAAAAAATCATTTCCAACAGAGTGTTGGAATCCTCCTGAAGCCAAAGGCGCAAGTCTGGTTGCCAGTTAAATTTTTGGTGGAACTGCGATGGAAAGTTGTGCCTCAAAATTTAATTGGTCCAACAAATAGTTAAACGCTTCCTTTGTGAGTCTAAATCATCTCTTGAAACTGTGAAATAAGCATTCCTTAAGGTATGGATGTATTTGAACAAAATATTGACTGCACTTACTCGTTGTTTGGCAAATTTAAAGGAGCTGCGCTTCCCCTAATTTTTTCCTTATTGTATTAAGGGTAACCGTTTCGTCGGAGTCAGACGATAATGCATAATATAATAATATTGGGTCCATTTCTTTTGCGTTTTTATTTTAATTGAATTTGTTGCTCGTAAATTTGAACTTGTTTTGCCAACACATATGATATGATTTTTGTTGACAATTTTCGGCAGTGTTATAAAACACATTTTGTCAGTATTTTGCAACACTGAAGTGATAACTTGACTCGTTACGTAACGAGTCACATCATTAGAAATTTACACGATATCGAAATTATTTTCTACTCGATAGTAATTTCGATCACGAATGACAGAATTAGCCCCCTGATTTCAGTTTCACAATCAAACTGTTAATCGACGAGTCACTCGAACGACAGTGCGAAAGAAAACGTAAGGGGTTTCATGTAAAATCGTCACCCATGCGAACATAAATATCAAAATCACGTACTTACTGTTTTGCTTTCGCATAATAAATATTTCAACAAAAAACTGTTTTTTTTTCATGTTTTATTGAAAAAAATTTAAAAAAGCTTTTCTATTAATTTCTTTTCTATATTTTACTGTTTCGCAGTTATTCAGAATTTCAAAATGAAAAATTAATTTTTCGTCCAAAATTTTGTAATTTTTTTAAGCCAATAAAAAATTATAAATAGCTTGTTTTCTCTGTTTCCCAGCTATCTATATGTCGACATTTCATAGGAACTACCCTAATCATCAGTAGACTTTGGAAATTTTTGAAAGATATTCTCAAACATTTAACTTTATATCACAACAATCTAAATAAATTGTTGAGAATTTAAAAAGAAAAATGCTCTAATAATATTTGTCAAAACACAAAAAACAAGCTTTTTCCTTTATACACGTCTCTATCATTTCTTTACACCTTTCAAACAAATGAACAACCGTTGATTTTTTAAACATTAATTTTTTTAATTTCGATTTTTTGGTTTTTTCTGTTTTTTTGGTTTGTATATTGCGTTATATTTTAAGTTTTGCCTTTCTTAAGTTTTTTTTTAAGAAGGATTTTTACAATACAAATTTGCTATGATCAATAATTTTTATTGAAGAAGACAAGAAAAATAATAATTAAACCTTTAAGCTGGATGACAACTAGCTGTTTCGTAGTCGTTGCACTGCGAAGCACCCATTTTTGGATTTGAACTCGGGTCATGACGTATCATGAACTGCTGCCCTAACCAATCAGCCACCAAGCCATTGACTTATTCTCTGTCTATATTCATCTCATATTGAAACACATATGCATTTTGTTACCCGCAATGCACAGCAAAAAAAAAAATAATATAAAAAGAAACAGATATATTATATATTTTACATTTTTCTTAAAGCTTCCTGAACATCCATTGACAAATGTTGATGTTTTCACAATTTAGTGCAGGTACCTCATATTGAAAAATATGTAAAGTGCGATAAGTGTACATATACATTTACGCAAGTGGTTTAACTTAAAAATTGTCGAGTTATGGCGGAATACATTAGATTAGTAGTAGGGTAAAATTAACTAGGGCTGTAAAAAAGCTCCCACGTAACAGAGAGAAACTAAAATCGAATTTGAATTCAGTGCATCAAAATACATATAGTCCTCATATTTTTATTTCAAGGATATTTTGGCTATTGTAGACTGTAATTAAAGGGATATGGAACAACTAATTGATAAAATACGTCTGTATTCTTCAGCTGCAGCTCTAAGAAATAAAGTTTTCAACTTTCGAAGAAAATCATCTTCAGAAATAGGCACATTTTCATCTAAATGCATTCGTCAATAAGCAGAATTGCCGCATTTGGGCGAATGAGAATCCAAGAGTGACTGTCGAAAAACCAATGCACCCACAAAGAGTGACTGTTTGGTGTGGTTTATGTGCTGGCGGCATCATCGGGCCGTATTTTTTCCAAAATGAGGCCGGTCAGGCAGTTACTGTGAATGGTGTTCGCTATCGTTAATTAATAACGAACTTTTTATGGCCCGAATTGGAAGCTATGGATATGGATGATATGTGGTTTCATCAGGACGGCGCCACATGTCACACAGCTAACGAAACAATGGCTCTTTTGAGCGACAAATTCAATGGCCGTATTAACTCACGTGGTCGCGATGTCAATTGGCCGCCAAGATCATGTGATTTGACACCGTTTAACTTATTTCTTTGGGGTTTATTTAAACAAAAAAGTATACGTCGATAAGCCAGTTACAATTCAAGAGCTAAAGGATGAGATACTTCGGCACATTTTTTTTTATCTTGGACCGGTACTCAGAGGATGAACCCTACATATGCAGTGCTTGGAACTAAGAAAATAGGTTGAGAGGAGGAGGAAAGAGGGAGCAGTCTTTGTGAACATTTCACTTGAACTTTCCAACGTTATAACAGACAGGAAACACGTCTTAAAATTGACTGTCATTAAGCCAGAATATCAAGGGTTAAACGTCGAACGCGGATGGCACCAAAAGTGTGTGTACTTAACGAAAGACAGCACACTACTTCATTAACGGCATAGAAACTCAATTATGCCTTAGCGTCATCGAAAGTTGGGACTACTGAATGGAAGTGTTCCCCTGAGGCGTCGGCCATCTGGCCAGCATTGGGTTTCATACATAATTGACTTATAGCAATATTATCATAATAAAAAGATATGGCAATAATTCCTAAATAGTTCAAAATCAATATCAGCCCTTAAAATTAAACCATACTTTAGTTTAGATAATACGTTTTGGCTCCAAAAACGATTCACGGATTCGTCAATTGCAAATGAAATAATGGCACTACCACTTGTTGGTTACACAGTACTTAAATAATTCACAACTTTATTTACATTTAACGCCACTGTGTATTTACACACTAGACTGCCTTACTATTCTGACTTATGACTATCTTGCACAAAGTTTAAAAATAAACTGACTCGCTGCCGCAGGCCTGTCTGCTATTTATACTTCTTTATCATTTTCTATAATCATCACGATTCTATTTATTCATAATTCTAGACTCAAATGTACAAGTATAATTCTTGCGAACAGTAAGCAAGTAACAACAACAATGAAATACCAAGAATGCAAGAACAACAACATCATTTGTAGTTGATTCACCTTGAATTTTGCGTACTTTAAATCATGCATTTTTATTTGCTTGTACATTATATTTTTTTAGTTTTATCCTGTTTGTGTGAATGTGCTGTATATTTATAACAAGCAGATCAACGGCTGCACACTGGATTAAATGTGATGCAAATTCGTAACAATATTATATGGTTTGTCTTGCTAATATTAATAAAACGTTTACCAAACATATCGCTCCTTTATTGCAACATAGTCATAACTCAAAAAAGCTTGTTTCGAGAAAAACGCATTTCAAAATTTTAGTTTCCATACAAGTCTTCGAAAAATTTTTTTAGAAAATATCTCCTAAAGAAAACAGTTGGAAACTAATTTGAATAAATTTTTGGCACAATTTAAAAGGTAGTACTGATAACAATTCTGCATTATTAACTCGAAAAGCTAATTTTTTGAGATATGACTATGTTGCAATAAAGGAGCGATATGGTTACATGATATAATATGATTCATGGTGCAAATAATAAAGTAATATATTGGCATATAATAAAGTAATATATTGGTTTAATAAAAACGTATTATTTTTCAAATGAATTTCTAAAAAGTTATTTACATAAACTTTACAAAAAGTTTCATAATATAGCAAAATTGATCTGCCACCCCGTATATTGCAAACATATGTACAATATGTTGTTAGATAATGTGTTATTTAATCCATTTGTTATTTAGTTTAAACACGCTACACGAGAACGCGTCGATATAATGTGTTCTTGCAAGCACATGACAAACACGCTACCATGTTATTTGGTTGTCTTCAATCATAAAATTCAAATTTCTACGTGTAGACAAACTAAAAATATTGCGTATCCTAGGGCGCTACTATAGTTCACAAAATCATATATGACCAAATAAATAATAAAATATATTTTTATATTACACTTTTATTTCATTTTACAAAAATGGGGGTAGCAAACAGCGTTGTCAACTTTGAAATTTCAAAACGCACCAAAACGGGGGAAAAAGCGCGTTATTTCAACAAAAACGCACCGAGTTTTGAACTTTTTCCTTTCATTTTTAGAAACCTATTTTGTATTTTAAGAAGTACATTATTTTTAAAAACATGATAATGAAACAGCCTTCAAATTCAATTCTCTCAATCACAGTCTACATTTCATTTATGTTTTCGTAAGCGGTGTATTTAAAAGAATTTATTGAAATATACGAAAATTTGCCAGAATTATAACAAATAAAAGATGAAGTTTACCGTAATCCATATTTAATGCAAACGTTTTGCAGAAACTTTATAATTTATTTAATAGTTTGGTAATTTTTCAATTACCAAAACCGTAACGAATTCATGAGCCGTCAGAAATATGAATTTCACTGTTCAATGAATTTATTACAATATTTGACAAACTTGGCTTGATCGTTTAATAGTAAAACACTCTCTAAAAGCAGCAAATTTTATAAAACGAAATGTTTCGTTTTCTCCCGAGAGTGTGTATAATAGATTGTCTCACTTTGTGGATATAACATGGTGCGTTTTCCACGCAAAATGAAACATGAAAATGTTGGACTCTTGATTAATTTTGTTTACATTAAAACAATAAGTTGAATTGAATTTGATTTTGTGCCATCGAAATTTAAAAAACGCACCGAAGATGTAAAAAAAGCGCACCCCGCACCGGCTAAAGAATTTTTCGCACAAATAATTTTAAAAATCACCAAAAACGTCTTGTTGTGCTAGGTTACAGTTATATAAATAAATATTAAAAAGTAAATACATAAATAAGAAAAAACTAAAAACATTTAACAATAAAAACTAGACAAATTTCTTCAATTGAAAGTGTATTTGAATTAAAATACTATTATGTAATAATTACAAGTAGAAATACAATTTAAATATGTTTAGTAATATTAGCAAAAGTGAAAATAAAACTTAGTTAATTAAAAACCATTTGTAACCACAGTTTTATTTGTTCAGAGCTATTGATAAAACAAATCTGATTCATATTAAGTTTGCTCTTGATTACGACCTTTTAAATTCAATTAAATATTGTTATCTTTAAAGGACCTTAATAGTTCGGTTTGGTTTGTTAACAAATCAGATTTATATATGAAATCTTAGTATAACTTATTTCACTATTACTATTATAACTACAAGATGAAATTGTTTTTACATACTACTCGTAGAAGTAAGTACAAACGTACAAACATAAAACTTTTTGGAAGTGATTTTTTTTCTATGACGTTAATCCTAAAAATTAAAACAATTTTTTCCTTTACTTTAACATGATTAAAAACCTCATACACCAGGGATATTAAAGAGGTTCTCAACAAAAGGTATCATATTTGAAAAGAGAGTCGAAAAAATGTTACAAAAGGGTGTATTAAAAAAAATTATCAAAAAGTCCTATACTCTAGAGCAAGTGTGCCCAGTCCTATGCGCATGATACTCAATTGTTTTTGTAAATGCACTTAGCTATAGGGCTGTGCTCTTTAATACACAAATACTGCGCTCAGCACTAGCAATGAAAAATACACAAACAATTTCGTCAGCGTTGGCAACTCGGTGCGTTTCGCACCGTTTTTGGTGCTTTTTAAAATTATTTGTGCGAAAAATTTGTTAGTGGGTGCGTGGTGTGCTTTTTAAATTTCGGTGGCACCCAACCAAATTTTTGTTTTTATATAAGAAAACATTTTATGCAAGTGCCCAACATTTTTACGCGTCATTTTGTAGAGCACAATCAGAATACGGAGTTATAGTGTGAAAAACGCACCTTATTATATGCACAAAGTAAGTCAACCTTGCTATACATATTCTTAAAAGAAAAAGAACCATTTCGTTTTATAAAATTTGCTGCTTTTAGAGTGTGTTTTGATATCAAACGATCAAGCCAGGTTTGTCAAATATTACAATAAATGTAAGCACAGATATGGAAGTTCGTATTTATGGTGGCACGTGAATTCGTTACTGTTTTAGTAATTGATAAATTACTAAATTATTAACAAAATTAACATTTTTTTCAAAGCGTTTGCATAACGCACAAACAAACGACCGCTAATGCTGCTTCATCTGTACTCATGGATGGTATAAATATTGAGGAATCGGGTGCTCTTGATGTTCTTGGAATGAAAGTACAGTGTGATGTTCGCAGGAATGATCATATTTTACAAGTCTCTAAAGAAGCATTCAAGTGCCTCGTTTTTTTGAAACGGTATAAGATGTACTTCACTCCATCCGATCTCCTTACTATTTATACCACCTATATCCGACCGAAAATGGAATACAACTCTCATGTTTGGGCCGGTGCCCCAAAGTCTATTTTGAGGTTACTCGACCGTGTGCAGGAGAGGGCGAAGAAGCTTATCGGTGACAGTAGGGCATCCAACTCTACTGACTCACTGGAGCATCGACGCAGTGTGGGGTGCGTTACTCTGTTCTATCGTTACTACAATGGATTTTGCTCTGACGAGATTAGGGATCTCGTTCCTGAAACTCGCACATTTCTACGTAACACGCGTTCATCGTCCAGAGCTCATCCATTTGTGGTCGATTGTCCGGGGAATCGTACTACGCATTACAGAGAGAATTCGTTTTTCAGCCGCACGCTTCGTCTGTGGAATAAGTTGCCTGCAGACGTGTTTCCTATCTGTTATAACGTTGGAAAATTCAAGTCAAATGTTCACAAAAACTACTCCCTCTTTCCCCCTCCTCATAACCTATTTTCCTAGTTCCATGCACTGCATATGTAGTGCATGGAACTACATTTATTATGGTAACCTTCATCTTTTATTTGTTCTAGTTTTGGCATATTTGGTATATTTCAATAAATTCTATTAAAGACACCCACTCTAGGCAACTAATTTTTACTGTTCGCTTACAAAAACACGAATGAAATTTCCATTGTGTTTGATAGAATTGCTGTTAATAAAGTTTGATGACTTGTACTACCATTCTGTAACTTTTAATGATCCGATAATCTTAAATTTCATCGACATATTTCATCCCCTGCGGTAACGATTGTATGCTCCTGCAATATAATTTTAAGAACGGCTCTATTTTTGTGTACCGGTTAAAAGGCTGGAAAACTAACAACTTATTGCTAAATAATAAATTTGAAAAATATCGTTATAATTGTTGTAAAGATAATATTGTCTTAATAGTAGTAACAGAAACGCACTGCACGCCAAGTTTGACAAACACGAATTCTAGTTTGTTGGATTTTTGTTGAACTTTTATAATTTTTTAAATTAAAAATTGTTTAGTTTGTACATATGTACAACAGGTTTTTAGTTCAAGTTTTTCCTTCTTAATTTTTTTCTTAAGGATTTTTTACAATACAAATTTGCTGTGATCAATAATTATTGATTGAAGAAGACAAGAAAAATAATAATCAAATCTTTAGCTGGGGGACAACTAGCTGTTTCGTAGTCACTACACTACTCATCAGCACCCTCTGGGATTTGAACTCGGGTCATGACGTGTCATGATCTACTGCTTTAACCACTAAGCCACCGAGCATGTGCATACGAGTATATTTTTATAAAAATTTCTAGAATAAAGGGTGGTTAAATTTCAAGGGCCGATGTTGATTTTGAATAAAACACAAACTATTTAGGAAATTATTGTAATTTTATTTTATTATGATATATTGGTATTACTCAATTATGTATGGAATAAAATATTGGCCAAATGGGCGCCGCGACCACGGTAGCACACCTCCATCCGATGGTCCAAATTTTCGATGACCCTGAGGCATAATGGAGGTTCTATGCTGTTAATGTGCCGAAATATCTCATCCTTTAGCTGTTGAATTGTTGCTGACTTATCGACGTACACCTTTTCTTTCAAATAACCCCAAAGAAAAAAGTCCAACGGTGTCAAATCACATGATCTTGGCGGCCAATTGACATCGCCATTACGTGAGATAACACGGCCATTGAATTTGTTGCGCAAAAGAGCAATTGTTTCGTTAGCTGTGTGGCAAGTGGCACCGTCCTGCTGAAACCACATATCGTCTACATCCATATCTTCCAATTCGGGCCATAAAAAGTTCGTTATCATCTCACGATAGCGAACACCATTCACAGTAACTGCCTGACCGGCCTCATTTTGGAAAAAATACGACCCGATGATGCCGCCAGCACATAAACCGCACCAAACAGTCACTCTTTGTGGGTGCATTGGTTTTTCGACAGTCACTCTTGGATTCTCAATGTGCCTCATCATTGAAGATGATTTTCTTCGAAAATTGATCATCATTTTCATAATAAGTCTGGATAACTTTAACACGTTGTTGGATTGTGCATTTCTCCATGGTTCAAATTGAGTAAATCTGAAATAGAGAAATGTCAAATAAAATTCGGAAAAAAACTTGGCGTTTAGGTGTGGTTCACATTCAACATCGGCCCTTGAAATTTAACCACCCGATATTTACTGTTTGTGTAAGATAAATTGTAATGGCAGTAAATAAAAAATTATAGCTGTTTAAAAATCATTAGTTTGGTAGAAGCCACGATTGATTTGTATGTGGAATTAGAAACTACGGCACATGCTAACAGGATATGGTGGATAAGACGCGTTAATGCACCAATTGTCCTTTTACTTCCACTTTTTATACGTATCCCGTAAATTTCGAAATTTTTTGTTCTTTTTGCTTCCTCAGCTAAAATTAAATAAAGTCTGACAAAAAATAAGGTAACTGAAAGAAATTCACTTACCTGGTACGCCAAAATCTTTGTTAATTTGAACCAAAAATGTTCTTTATATTGGACGTTTTTGTAACTTCCCAACTGCAGTCATACTTCTAACTTCTTTTTTAATTTTTTCTTCTTCCGTTAATATATTTTTTAAAGTTTTATATTTCGTGAAAAAAATAATAATCTCCAAAATCATGTTTTTTATTTACAATAATGTTTAATATTTAAAAGATATGGCAACATCGAAGAGAGAAAGGGAGTAAAAAATTGATAGGATGAGAAAGTCCGCAATGAAAATAAAATAAATTTTAATTTTATGCCGCTTCGCACTGCGATTTTTTACTTCAAATTCGTATAAAAAATCGCACGGCAATAAATTATCGTTATAATGTGTTCAGACTCTCTTTCTCATTCCGATGTTGCCATAGTTTTTGAATAGTTGGCGATTTTTACAACATGATTGTAAACAAAAAACTTGATTTTGAAATTTATAAAAAGTTGTAAAGCGGAATAAAGGGACAATGACGAAAGAATTATCGAAGAAGTTAAGAAGTATGGCTGTTTTTTATAATATGCAGACGTGAAGTTACAAAAACTTCCAGTATATAGAAGATTTGTAATACTGATCAATGGCCCCCAAACAATGAGGAAGACCATTTTTTTCCAGAGGAGATGATGTTAGGTTTAGCCACATAGACTCCATTGAATTCATTCCACATTACTTCGCATGTTTAATAAACAACCTTCCTTAACGTGAATACTCCAATTTTATATGCCCAAGCAAAAACTTGCATACTGCACCCGTGAGCAAGGTAGCTTAATGAAAAGTTATAAAAAACTAGATTTAGAGATGGTGAAGCAAGAAGTATTTAATGAAATTTCTAAACATATTGCAGATTTAATTATCACGTCTACTTACAGTAAGGTAAGTGATAATCAACACCTGTATCTAAGCGGTTTTATAAACATTAAGAATCTTACCCACCATCTCCTGTTAGTATGTGTCGTGGTTGCAAATTCCACACATAAAACAAACGTGGCTTCTACCAAATTAACAATTTCCTCTAAATTCTTCCAATTAAAGACCATTGTTTTTATAAAAAAGGTATAACAATTGTTATTTTCAACATTTCGATAACAGTTTGTTATCATCCTTTAGCTGGAAGAATTTAGAAAAAAATAATAATATAAACAAGATCAAGTAATACGAATATTGAATTTTTTTAACCGCTATAATCTTTTTATTTACTGCCATTACAAAATAGTTAATACAAACAGTGAATTTTTTATGAAAAAAACAAATAAATGAATAAAAATGTAAACTAACAGTGACAAGTATTGCTGTCACCGTCTTTCGTTGTGTTTTGTTTATTTTTCTCTCCCGCATTGGAAAATCGTACCGCACCGCAAACATTGTCTTCAGGCTCAAAAGCGTATGAGTTTGGGTGCTGACTTTTGACGATTTTTGTAGATCACATATCTACTGTCATATCTTTCAAGCAAATTTCCCTTTTTTTTACGTTAATTAATATAGGAAATGAAAGCAATATTTTGGTAAGTAAATATACATATATGTTTATTTGTAATACTGAAATATTATGTGATAGTTATTTTAGAATATATGTACATAAATTGTATGTGTAAGAGCTGACCTTAAAATATCATTCATGAATAGCACTTAAAAATATTATAAGCTAAAAATTCTACAAATTTGTATGTAAAAGCGTGTACTCCTATTTTAAGAAGACTAAATTTGAAGATCAATTCAAAACTTTAACTTTTATAAGTCCTCACAATATTATAAAAGAAGAAGCTGTATTTTTTCTGACATAATGACAGAATTTCATCGTAGAATTAGAAAGATGAGAAATTTAATACAAGTTTAAGTATCGAAACCTATTAAATTTGCAAAATTTATTTTTCTGCTAGATTTTTGAAATAAAGTATCCTTCTATGACTAAGTTTATAACAAATATACTAGGCTTATCGTCTTCTGCAAATGTGTGAGTTTGCATCCAGGTACATGGAATTTAACAAAACCAAAGTGAGAAATTAGTTGAAGAGACCATTTTCGGAAAAAAATTTGTATACTAAAGACTACTAACTATCTAAAACTTTGCAACTGTGGGTATTATGACTTAGATTTAACGGAAGTGTTTATTTTTTTTTAATGAATGGTATACTTATGAAATTAACTTCATGTTTGTAGGAATATAATCGTATATTTGTTGTTATAGCTTTAAATGCTGTTGATTTTCTTATTAAAGGCAACCATAAATTGTTCTTCTATACTTTACGCTGTTGAAATAAGTATTTTATTGAAAATAAGTTATTTTACTAGCTGACGATTTTTTGGCGATTTGCAATAGTCATATTGACGATTTTGACGATTTCTGCCGTCGAATTTGACGATTATAAACCAAATGTATATGGCATCTATGAATATAAGCCTTCATGAGAACATGCTAAAAGACATAAAACTCAGCTCTCACATGTACAACAAATCTTTGCGTACACCATTCAAAGGGTGTCTGGTTGCAGATTTATATTTTCAAACTTAAATAAAAACGTAATAACTGACACAAAGTTTTATTAAGAGCATCGAACGAGAGAGTGGAATGGTGGATTTTATTTTTTAAAGAGTATATCATCCAGATGTCTTCCGTCGAGTTGAACAAGCTATCACAATGAAGTCTTGTATTCTGCGCCACACGCTACAATAAAATTTTGTAAATTGATTTCTCTGCGAATATTTTCCTTTAAAGCTACAAGAGATTGGAGATTGTCATTATTAACCCTCTCTTTGCGGTAGCTCCATAAAAAAAAATCTGTAGCAGTTGAGATCGGGTGACCTCGGTGGCCTTGGGAGATCCCCAAGCGACTGATCAGTTTTCGGGGGAAATTTTCTCAAAGCAAATTCACCGAATCTCTGGCTATGTGTGCAGTCATCCCCCCGGGGAAAAGGTTTTGGCTTGGCGTATTCCTAACTTGGGCACTCTTTGTTTCGGTGAAAAGACGGGAAGGGGTCCCTCGTTTATTGCGGCAAACAAAAGCCACATGACTTATGTTGTGTTGGCTTCCGAAACCCTTACCAAGGGTATAAATTGGCAGAACGGGGATCAGCATGACGCCCGGGAAGTTCTGCTTGCGGTTCGACCCGGGCTGATCATGGTTGAGGTGCCTACCTTGGCTGAAACGTTCTGGCTGTGGTTGAAACCTAAAACGCAGGAAGGGAGTGTTATTATCCTTGATAATTGTTTGGTGTGTGGCTTTTTTCGGGGACTAACAATCTCCCGCGGATCTGTTGCCTATACAACAGATACCTGTACTGTGAGGAACCACTAGTGATGGTTGACGGGTGAGTTGGTTTAAGGGCTGATGCTCTTAGTGGGCTTCGGCCTACGAACTCATTAAGCCTTATCTTCCATTGATTGCTGGGAAATTGCATACAGGTGGGATTAGAAGGCCCGACCTCCTCAATAAGAAGTTGGTCATATGGCCGCAATCATATGGCAAGAATTGCTACCTGCGTGAGCATAGTCAGCCACACGAGGGCGCTGGTGAATCGTGAACAATTAACTCCGTGGAATTGGTCCACCATCAGATTAGGCCGTAAAGGCAGGTGGTGATGTAAATCATTTTTTTCACAGTTGTGTCTGCAGTCACTCCATCCTATTGAAACCACGTGTGTGAAGAGTACGATGAACAAAGTCACAGGTTTGGCAAAAAAAAAATCTGTAATCATGCGTCGATAATATTCACCGTTGACTTTCATCGCCTGGCCTCCAAAATTTTCGAAATAAAAAAAATGTAGCGTGGATAAGGCACACCAAACAGTTAGCCTGGGGCATTACAATAGTTTTTGATGTTTCAATCGAGGATTGTGTGTTCTTGGAGACCAGTAACGGCAGTTTTGCTTGGTGACTTGGCCGTTTAAGTGAAAATGTCCATCCACATAATAAGATTTACATGCGAAAACGTTCCAGAAACATTTCGCACAAATTTTTGCGTAAATCAAACTCTCTTTCTTTCAATTCTTGAACGTTTTGAATTTTAAAAGGATGGAACTTCAAATACTTTTTTTAATACTTCTAATATTATAAGATAGCATATTTCTGGTCCAAGCTCAAGTCCGGCTTTCGCCAAGAATTACTTTTATTTTTAATTATAACAATAACTGCCGCGATCAAAAACGTCAGGAAAAAATAATTGATTTTTTAATTAGCGTATACTGTATACATGATACCGAATTCTTTGCTCAAGAGGTATTTAATTATTTATGTAATTTTATCTTAATATTATTTTCGTCTTTGTTTATTAAATATTTATAAAATTTTTGCAATTTAAGATCTTGTTTTTTTTTATATAAAAAATTTTACATTTTTCAATATTTCGCCAACAATTTGTTGGCATCTTCAGGAAAAATTTAAATATTGAAAAATAAATGTTAGAAAATTGTTAAATTATTTATATAAAGAAACAAGATCTTAAGCTGCAAAAATTTTATAAATAATTATTTATATTAAACGTATTATTTCAAAATCGTGTAAAAAAGTATCGTGTAAAAACTGGAGTACGAGTAGGCTGAATTCGATTGATGCATTTCAACAAAAAGCATCACATTAGTTTAGTGGTGTCAATAATACAATAATAGAAGGTAAAAGCTAAACTACAACAATAAAAGCGTGTTTATTGCTACTTTATGATACGAACTGTCAATCAAGAGAAAAGAAAAACAACAATTCTACTCTTCCAATTGACCAAGGAAATAAATTACATGTCAATTTAAAAAATTCATCTCCTTTTGATTTCATTTCAAAGTTCTATACCTATATAAAAATAACTCCCTTTACCACTACAATCGAGAGGAAGCAATTGATTTAGTAGCTTTTTAGATATCAATATAGCAAGAGAATTACGTTTTTTTTTTTTTGCCTAATAACGCATTGCTGTTGTTTTAAAATGGAAAAATAAAGATTGTATTGAAATCAAGGTTCAAGATTGTATTGAAATCGAGGTACAATTTCAATTTGTGTACAACTTTTCTACTCTATTATTCAATACACTCAGCAGTCCGTAGCTGCTTTCTGCACTGGATACACCGCTTTCACACACGAAATGTTTACTTTGCAATATCTTGGTCTTGATGATGGCACGAGAAAAACCATAGCCGCTCTCTATTCCCTCGTCTCCACCAAACTCAAGACTTTGCAAAGTAAAGTTTCCGTATGTGAAAGCGGTGCTACAGACAGTTTCTTGAAAATTCTACATACGAGTACATACATACATACATAATACACTTTTATGCCATTGTTTACTTTTAATAAATTTTTAATAAATAATAAAATGAAAAATATTACCGTTTTTGCTTATGTTATTCATCCTTCATTTTGACTTTTATTAATATTATTCTTTTTCCTTCATTTATTATTTTGTATTTCACTCCATAATAAAACAATTTATAAAAGCATACATTTAGATACTTATATACATATGTAAATATGTATGTACATGCAAAAAAGTTAAAACCAAAGTATGTAGAGAAGAACAGATAAAAAAGATAGACGCAATGACAGCATGATGAAAAGGAAAGTATTAATATACTCTTGATGGCAATTTTAGTCAACAACAAAATTTTTTTAGAATGCGTTACGATCTCAGGGATTGTGCAAATTAAAAATTATGGAGGATGTAAGAATAGCGCCAATACAAAAAGATAGAAAAAAGATGAATGGAATATCATTCAACAACTCAGTAATCAAGTGTCTGTAGAACACTGCGGCAAATTCAAACTGGTAGTCTAATACAGGGGAAAAATATAACAACTCTGCTTTTATCAAATGAACCAACAAGGCTAGCAATGGCCCAGCTACTGAAACTAAGTACTGTGTTCGTCATTTCGTGCGAAATGCTGTCAAAACTCTGTATAAAAAAAACTTGTCTAAAATATCTATGAAATCATGATATAAAAAATACAAGGTAGTTTCATTCTCTTTTTATTATTTGTAATAAGGATTTTTGAAGTTTATTTTTAGAGAGAAATATAAAAAGGCGTTGCCACATAGTTGAATAAGGGAATTTACTCCTAGAATGGATTTTTTCTGAAATGTGTAGTGCATTGTTCATATTAGAAAAAGCTAGAAATAATAAGCTGATGTAAGTAGGTATCTGTGGTTGTTTTGAAACCCAGGTTAGGTTAAGTTTAACAGGCAGCCAGCTATTGTAAAGCCAGCCCACTTGGGTCCAATTCAGTCCCAAAAAAAGATATATATAAATAATTATTTCTACTAGAATGACCCAGGATGCAGCGACAATGCACGTAATCTTGAATATTCTTCATTACTTACAATAAGAAAAATCTACTTCCAAAAGATGTCATTATTTGTTTAAATATCAAAGTAAGCATGTTTAGCGAAAATTTGCATATAGTTTTCCGTCGTTTTCGTGCCTTCTAACTTGTCCTGGACGTGACTTGTAACTTCTCTAACAAATGGCGCGATATAATTATTCAGTGTATTTAAAAGAAAAAATAATAGCTGATTTTAATAACGGCCAATCAGTAACCACAATTGCAAAAAAAAAATGACATTCACCAAGAATTATAAGCCGTTCTCGTTGTTCGGGTACTTTGGTTATAGAGCATAAAGGTGGACGTTCCCGAAAAACCAGTAAACGAAATGGTCAGGCAATAATATGTTTGAGATAAAAAAAAGACCAATTCCTGTCGTCAAGAACCATCACCACACAATTGCCATTAAATGTTACCCCCAGAAGGATTCAAAGGCATCTGCAGCCTGCCTAGGCGGACTAAAAGCATACCATACAAAAGTGTAAAAAACATCTTTATATCAAGGGAAAATAGACTGGTCAGGTTGGAATTTGCAAGGGAACACATTAGTTTGACCACCACACAAAGGAATTCCGTACTATTCTCCGATGAGTCCAAACTTAATTTAAAAGATTCCGATAGATTAAGACTGATTAGATGACCGAAAAGCTAACGTTTTAATCCACGTTACTGGCGATGTTTTTCAGGCCATTTTTATGTATTTTAGATTTATGTATGTATTTTATTTTAAAATTTTTATTTATTTTTGTTAGAAGCAACAATTTTTATTTTTAGACACAACTTCAAACAAAGCTGAAAACAAGGGAATAATAAAAACTAATACGGTAGCACAATTTTATGGAAAATGTCACAATCCTTATACTTGTCAGATGGTGATTGTTAAGAAAAATTGAGAGAATAAAACTACATTGTATTTTTTATATCATGTATGAAATAATGTTACAGGAGTGGTACTCTGTTCAATTTGTGAAAAACTAAGGAAATGTTTCTGGCAACATTATGTTGTAAATGTGAAATAATAGGTGTGTTCCACGTGAATACCGAAACAGTCCGAACTAGTCCAAAATCGTTCCACGTAACAATTTTTGTGCAATTTTGAGAGAAAATGAGAGAGTAATTTTTTTTATTTCCTGTACAAATTAGCCCGAACTTTTTCTTTGGGTAAGTTCGGACTAGAATCAGCTGTTTTATGTTTACATACATATGAAACTGAAAATGCAATTAGAAAATTTGCAAATTGGAAAAAACTAAAAATAACATTGTGAAGTTTTAAGTAGTACATACAATTAATGATTATAAAAATCTATTTAAAATTTTACATTGCTTTTAATTTTACTGCTGTTGCCAATAATGCAAATGTTTTGATTATATGATGTTATAGGTTTTAAGCGTCTAAAATAACTAAAATGTACTTTAATCTAAAAAGTAAGCAGCACTAGTGTTGCAAGATTGTTTTTCACGTTCCAGGAGCTTTGGGTAAAATTTGCAAATTTAGAGAGTATTTTGCTTTTCGCTCTCATTAGTCCGAACTAGTCCGAGATCTCGTGGAACACACCTAATATGTGTGGTACTTATTTCGCGCGAAATTTCCAACAACAGCTGATAAATTTTTTGTTTGCTACAAACTCTTCTTTTTCAATTGTAAACTTCTGAAATGGAAAAGAACTTAAATTTAATAACAACTGAAAAAGAAAAATATTAAACTGGAAACGACTTCTTTTTTTCACAGAACAAAATTTTTTTTTTAATTGCAAACAATTAAAACTGTTATCATATGGTTTCCATTTATGGTATACTCAAAACCAAGAAAACCGTGAAATTTGCCTAAAACGCGAAATAGGCACCACATTTTAAATGTCATATTTTCCGAGTGAAATAATTAATGATGCTCAACATTTTTCGCAGATTTGAACAGAGTATTTACCTTAAAGCTTAAAGAAGCGCGAAAGTTGAGTTGGATTCACTCATGATTTCGGAAGAATATTTTGATTCTGAAACATGTTTTTTTATATGTAGTTTGACCAATGTTTCCAGGAAATTTTTAATAAAATCCCTTCCAAAGCGCATAAAAATCGTTATTTTCCCCTACAATCAAAAAATATTTCCCTACAATTTTCCCTACGCAATTTATCATTTAAATTTTGTGCAAATAAATTATTTTAATATGATTTTAAGGTTTATTGTAAATTCAAACAGATAGATATTTTTAGTAAAAAGTAAATTAGTGTAAAAGAATTACTTAAACGATTCATATGATTAAAAATGTATGTGTTTAGCTACGTAAATAAATTATTTTAATTTACTTTGTCTTCATTCTAATTCAAACTAGTACACACGTTTTATGATGGAATAAGTAAGAATATCACAATGTTAACGTAAGTTCAGCTTTGCAGGAGAATATCTTTCAAAAATGTCCAAAGTCTACTGATGATTAGGGTAGTTCCTATGAAATGTCGACATATAGATAGCTGGAAAACATAGAAAACAAGCTATTTATAATTTTTTATAATTTATAATGTTAAGTCTGCAATATGTTTACAAATATTAATAAAAACTTCTTGCTTCACCATTCCCAACCCTAAGTTTTTATAACTTTTCATAAAGCTACCTTGCTCAAGGATGCAGTATGCAAATTTTTGCTTGGGCATATAAAATTGAAGTATCTACGGCAAGTTTATGAAATATGCGAATAAAGTGGAATGAATTGCATGAAGTCTATTTGGCCACTCCGAATATAAACGATTGGTCCCAAATATCGTCTTCTTTTTCTGCAAAAAAGGTACTCCTCATTGTTTGCAGGCCATAGATGGCAAACACATCAATATTACAAATTTCTTAATACTTTTAGCCCATTTGGCCGATATTTTATTCCATACATAATTGAACCACACCAATATTATCATAATAACAAGATATGGCAATAATTCCTAAATAGTTTGTGTTTTATATATGTATGTTTAAAATTTAACCACCTATTTGAAAGAGTTGCCAAGTGGCCGTTAAACTTGGTTTCTGTCCTTCAAAAGTGTGTTGACAAAATCTTGTTGCGAAGATTATTGTACTGAATAACAAAATATTCCATAGCATAATTTTTCCAAAAGCAAAATTGTTGTTAAGCAACTTCTTCAATTCTGAATTGAATTTACATTTCGATCATGGTCAATAATTGTTTTGTTTTACCTCTTATTTTTTTAAATTTTTTGCAGCACAAGTTGGCCTTTAAATGAACGGTGGTACTGATTCAGAAAATTAAATGTAGAACAATAGCACCAATTTTCAATGAAAACAAGCAACAACACACTGCAATTGTTAATTGTCAGCAAGAAATTTAAAGTATAAAAATAAAAACAACTTTAATTGGAATAAGAAAAAATGCAAAATACTAGTAAATATTTTTAAAAATTTATCATGTCAGCAGTAAATTAAAAAGCAAAACGAGAATAACAAATTAAAAATTTTTTTAAATTTTTTCTGATGGTTTATTTTTTACTTAATGCATAATGATAAATGCTGACGTTTTTTTTTTTTCTTTTTGCTTGTTGTTTGGAACGAAAAAAAAAAATAGCAAATATATAGAGTTTTGGAAATGTTCCACGTTCTTGAACAACGTTATCGAGTAGTTAATTTTTTTAAACTTACAAATGGTGACACATATGTACAGAGTTTTGCAGAAAGCAGAACTGGTGTGGCTTATAAAATAAAAATGTTGTAAAAATGACGTAAAAATAGCTGGGATTTGCCACATCTTAACAGGAGATTTTTTAAAACTGTAGTTAGTGGCTATTCCTAATAAGAACTGCCGCCCCGGCCGCCAGCTGAACTACCATAACTGCCACTTTGACCTTGACTCTCATATAGTCTAGCCAAAGGCGCTGAGGGCACTATAGGTAAAATAATTTGACTGTAGCGGGGAGCAGAGTGATAGGTTTTGTATTCGTTGCGACCAGGATATATTTCATGGCTCCAGAGGGGTTGTATTATAAATTTAGGTTTGGAACTACGGGGTTTCTGTGCATAACTGGGAGCAGGAGGAGAAGCAGCACGATAATCGTCCTGGCCGGCACCCAAAGAATAAGACTGGGCATTAAGCATACTGGATGAAGCACCACCGCCGCCACTATAACCACCGCCACCACTGTAACCACCGCCACCACTGTAGCCACCGCCTTGAACTGAAGCTATCAAAATGCAAGTAGCGAAGACAAAGGACTGAAATTGTAAAATATAAGTTTGATTTGTATTGTGAGCTCAGACAAGAACACGAGTATTCTTATTAATATTTCATTAACTAATTTCCTACAAAAACCTTAATTAGGTTTTTTTCAGTTTTATTAAGTTAATAGCGGTAATACGGGATACGAATTTCTGGGTTTTGCAATTTCATTTTTTTTTTTCGTTCAACTTTTTGCGCTACTTACTCGTACAATGATATTGTTCATGTTGGCTGGGCTGTAAGAAAATTTCTCTTTTTCTTTTGGATTAAAAGACACTAGTTATGAGTTTATTAATTGCACTTCTTTTTATATTAATGAATTTTTTATAACATATTTGAAACGTGACCTTCACTTGTATGAAGCACATAGTTTAACTATAATTCAGCAACATTTAGTGCTCTTCAACATTAGTTTGATTAGTTTTGCGTCTCATTTTAAGTTCAATTTTCAGGTTCTCAGACTGAGTTGTCACACCTTTTATTTATATTTTCTTGTGGTGACATGTCATAATGTCCAGTGTCATAATCTCCATGGACACTGTGACATACATAAACGTGTCTTAAGGTCCATGGACAGTATGACACTTTTGAAAATTTCATAGTGTCCAGGGGCAAAGTGACACTTTGCAGATTTGGACATTATGTCATTTTTAAAAATGTCATAAGATCCATAATTAAAAAATAAGTTATATATGAAAATAACCGTATATTTGAGTAATAATGTGGGTTCATACTTTCCGCGGCAAAACTTTGACGCATAACTCTTACTTAAATTGCCTACAAGAAATTGACACTTCTACTCCTTTTAATTAAATACGTGATTATTTCAATACAGAATTTTTTTATATTCTCTTTAAATTTACGAATTAGTATTTTCTTGAAAAATTAAACCAAGAAATTGAGTTTGTTTTTACAGAAATGAGTTTTCCCAGAAGTAAAAAGTACTTTATTATTAATATAAATAATCGTTTATTGAAATATATTTAGAAGTATGTTATTTTAAAAAATTGAAGCAATTTGATATGATTCAAAAAGGCAAGCAATTTGATTTATCCGATAAGCAATCAAATAAAGGAAAATTGTTGCATGTATTGCCCCATAATTGGATTCCGTAGCACCATATAGACTTTAGAATTGCATTGCCAAACGAAATTCTCCGCTTCAATCTCGAATTTCTTCCCATAAGCCAATTTAGTTGCGCTGCTTTTACTTTCAACTGAGTGACTTTCGAATCAATGGCAGGCTTCCACATTAGCCTACGGTCGAGGTGAATAACAAGGCACTTGACTTCATTGTGCTGCGGAATAAGTGAATTATTAATTTTGATAGACGAACATATTTGCTTACAAAGTGTGAATGTGACATGAGTTCATTTTTGTTCATTAACTTTTATTTTCCAAAGTTTTAACCATTTCTCTAATATTGAAATACACTCCTGCAAATTTCATGGAGCTAATTGATGGTTTTCATGAACGCTGCAGAATGCTGTGTCATCTGCAAAAGTTGAAGTGTGAATTCCGGATCTCGTTGGCATGTCAGAGGTGTAAAACAAATATAATGTGGGTCCCAGAATGCTACGTTGGAGAACTACTACTTCAATTGGCTATGAGCGGCTTATAAAATCGCCTTCTCTGATAACTTTGTCTTTGTTTGAGAATATCTTTCAAAAATTTCCAAAGTCTACTTATGATTAGGGTAGCTCCTATGAAATGTCGACATATAGATAGCTGGGAAACATAGAAAAAAGTTATTTATAATTTTTTATTTGTATCAATGTTAGAAGCTAAAATAGCGAAAAACTCAATTGTTAGAAACATATTTTACTTCACATTAAATGGATTTTTCCACAAATTTCAAGTTTGTTAACCTATAACTAAGCTCTAACTCTCTTTATAGGCTGAACAGTTATCTATACTATGCCTTTTACATTTTGTTAATTATCTGATTTGTTTCAAAAGCTATGATTTTTGCAACGAAAAAACTCAAATGGCTCCGCTGCACAGTGGGCGAAAAGGCTCATCTAGCGGCGTTTAATTAATAGCGTTTAGAGAATTTTTTTTTGTTTCTCTTATATTTTTTTTAGTTAAAAATAGATTAAGCTACAATGTTAAACCAATATAGATATATATATATATATATATATATATATATATATATATATATATATATATATATATATATATATATATATATATATATATATATATATATATATATATATATATATATATATATATATATATATATATATATATATATATATATATATATATATATATATATATATATATATATATATATATATATATATATATATATATATATATATATATATATATATATATATATATATATATATATATATATATATATATATATATATATATATATATATATATATATTTTTTTTTTTTTTTTTTTTTTTGTGAAAGTTGCTGCTTTTTTGTCATATTTTAAACATTGTTTGTTTCATTCAGGAAACAGAATAAAGTTAATACATTCAATGTTTCACATTCCTTTGGTCTAAAAATATATTAAACATCAATATTAAAAACATTTTTTCAAAAAATTTGTATTCATATTTTAAAATTTTTTCTGTTGAAATAACTGATTTACCCTTATTACGCCTTCATATACTTTAGTTACTTTCGCAACAAAAATTTAATTATAATGCCAAAAAATAACAATATTAACAATTTTTTTTAATCCGATTCAAAACTACTAGATGAATCTAAGGTGGAAGGTGGTACACCATGTTGTGACAAAAGCTGTAAAATATCATTATCTACATCCTTCTTTTTTGTTTTGTATAAACTGCACGTTGTAGCTACTACGAGCTCACTGTGAAATATTTCCTTAACAATTTGGGAGACTTTACTTAATTTCGTTTTATTGGAATATTCGTGGAACATCTTATCGGTTCTTCCACGACTATTCAGTAGATCAACTAATAAAAGTTGTCCATCTAACTACTCCATGTTGTTTTCTTCAACACAAGTTCCACAAGTTACTTCTGTGGTTCAATTTCCATTTTCTCATCCAATTTCGCTAAAAAATTTCTAATATTTTTGATTATTAAATTATTTTGATTATTAGATTATTAATTTCGTTTTATTGGAATATTCGTGGAACATCTTATCGGTTCTTCCACGACTATTCAGTAGATCAACTAATAAAAGTTGTCCATCTAACTACTCCATGTTGTTTTCTTCAACACAAGTTCCACAAGTTACTTCTGTGGTTCAATTTCCATTTTCTCATCCAATTTCGCTACAAAATTTCTAATATTTTTGATTATTAAATTAATTTCATTACTTTTATCTTAATATTAATTATATTATTAAATATATGACTTTCAACGACAGAAAATTTTTTAGTAGGCACGGGCTCATTGCGCCATAGTAAGTAAACTTCTCGTCTGTGCAATATCATATAAAGTTGCAGGTGGCTGCAGATAAATTTGCACATTTACAATCACAGGACAACATAGTAATTTAAAAAAAAATATTCTAGCGCGAATACCCAAGAATATCAGAAGTTCCGGTCCACAATAGTCTTTTTTGGCTTTTTTCAAGCAGTTAGTCGTATAGTCAACATGTACCACACATATTTTCTACAACACTTCAGCACAGGTCACAAACAAATTTTTTTTAGTTAATACATACCTCTAGCTATAAATAAAGCCAATTATCCTCCACTTAATGGAGACAAACGCAACTTTAGAGATTATTTAGCAATGCAAAGAAAACACGTGTTAAAGCATAGTGATATACCGGCTGAAACATACGAGTATGTTATGTTTCAAAGCTCACAGCTGTTCAACTAGATCATGTCAATCAAAATGTAATCGATATGTAAGTTCAGTGGTATATTAGTAATCGATAAATACACAGTTTTGGAGCAGTTAAACACTTTGAAAATCGAATAGATCGACCATTTCGCCCACAGTGCGCTGTGCGTCATTAATCGTCAGAATAAAAGTTTTAGTTTAAACTAATAAAAACCTAGAAGCTGTGGAAAATAAAATTTTGAGAAAAGAGATGAAAACACTAAAAACATCAGTAATAAAAGTATTAAAAGATGAACAATTGAAAATTTATTGCATAATTAAGGGAGGTGAAGTTAAAACTAAATGCCAGTGCTTTTCAAACTGTTTACAGGTTATTGCAGATGCAAATTTCTTCAATCATGGTTTTCATCCAGCTTCAATAAATGCAAATATAATACTCGTAATAACATTTTCCTTCCACTGCAACTATTCTTGCCTTATTTGATAAAACCGCATTTGAACCAGTCTTGCCAGAAATTTTTGTCGTAAAATCTTCACGTAACAAAGCAATATCTGCTAAGCTCACGGTGTCGTTTCGTTAACGTTCGCTAATATTTTATATTAAAAATAAATTACTTCTAGTCAACTATTCATCAACTAACAGATATATCGGAAGTAGACAAAGCAAATGATACAAGATCGGAGAAAAATAAAGCTTATAAAAGGCATCGGAATAGGTTTTTTGACCTTAAAAATTATCACGAACGTTTACGAAACGACATCGTGAGCCAGGCAGTATGTTATTTTTAGAAGAAAAAAATCTTAAAATGCTTATATGACAAATTTCAAATATGAGCTTCTTAACCATAAAAAATTAAATATATTCAACAATAAACGCATGCACACTGATAACAAAACTTTCGTAGATGCAACGATTTGTTGCATTAGTTATGATTTTGCCGTTTTTTTAGGCCAACGTATAGCTCCATTCGGACTATGATATTGTTTCATTAAAGAAATAACAGTCGTAAATAGAATGAAATTTGTTGCTTTATGAAAAAAAAGTGTATGCAGCAGGAGCCGAACGTGCGACTTCAAGACTCAAGAGTACTCTACCAAACAAGAGTACTCTACCAAATCAGCCGTCGAGTGTATACTGAAAGTTTTACATTTATGCAATGTAATAAAATATGCTCATTATTTTAACCGCACCGTTTCGTAGCCGTTACGAAAGTCTTACATTAATACAATCAACTTATAACGAAGTTCTTGCAATTTCATGCAAAAACTTTTCGTTAGAAGAATAAAACAATTTTCGTAATATTAATCGGGTTATAACAAATAATTAAATGATGCTTCGCATTTTTTCGTAGCTGTTACGAAAGTCTTACATTAATACAATGAAATAATTTAATTATACGGGATTTCTATTTTCAAACTTAAATAAAAAACGTAATAATTGGCACAAAGTTTTTTTAAGAGCATTGAATAATAGAACGGAAAAGCGGATTTTATTTTTTAAAGAGTACGTCACTTAGATGTCTTCCGTCGTGTTGAACGAACTGAAATGAGATTGAAACTTTGTGTTCTGCGCTACAAACTGCAGTAAAATGATTTAAATTGCTTTGATTTTTTGAAGTATATTTCCTTTATAGCCACAAGGGATTGGGAATTGTCATTATAAACCCTCTCTTTGAGGTAGCCCCATAACAAAATCAATGGGAGTTAGATCGGACGAATTCTGTGGCCATGGGATGTCCTCAAAGCAACTGATCAGTTTTTGGGGAATTATATCAGTTTTTGGGGAATTATATTTGCCGCAATCCTCGACTGAAAATTTACACTGCCCCAGAATAACTTTGGCGTCCAATTATCTCCAGGCGTGAGATAATTGGATCATTTTTTTCGAAAATTCTCGAAGCCAGTAGTATGATTCTGTAAAGCTTCTTGACCATTCCAAGAATTGTCAATGGTCCGAATGGTGGCAAGAAGAAAATAATCTTCAGTGAGGAGGCACATTTTCTTCTCAATGGATTCGTCAATAAGCAGTAGTGCGATTCTGTAACTTGAAACAATAATAGACATTGTTATATTGCTAATGTAAAAAGTTGTTTGTAGTAACGACTTTGTTATTCTGTAACTAACAAATAACAACAATGACAAAAATTTAAGTCAAGTGGCATCGCTGTGAAAACATACTTACATATGACAAAAAGCGGAAATAACAAAAGAAAACAAAAATATTGCCGCCAAAATAATTTAATTTTTGTACAGTAAATAGAAATTAATGTAATAAATTTAATGATAAATGTAGAATAATATCTTGTTATTATAGAATTTTTCAATTCAATAGAAGAAAAATTTATATTAGCTCTATTCACAACGTTGTGCATTTGTGATTGCAAATTTATGCAATTGCAAATATATGCTATCAATTGTGAACCACCTCTGTTGGTTAGGTTTGCACTACTTTTTGCAAAGTACGAAATTCACAGCTGATTGATAATTAGAGTAGAAAATAATTTGCTGAAATTTTAGTCAAAAATAAATAGGCCAAAAAAAAAAAGCTTTAAGGAGAAGATCATGGACTTTTTAAGAAGAGGTTATAATCAGTGAAGGTTCGATATATTGGGTGCATGCTTTTACATTTTTAACACAAACTATTTTTAGATATGGAAACCAATTATGATACAGTGGAAACTATTATAGATGTACTAGTATAAAACTTATTTGTTGTGTTGAATGCCGCCGAGGATTTTGCAGCGAAGTGCCAAAATCAAATTTTTGGCGTAATAATGTTTTGACAACAATGAAAATAGATTTTCGGAAAATGCTACGAGTAGATAGGGAGCGATTCGCAACGTTGTGTAGTGTTATAAAAAATGATATAGAGTTCAGTAATGCCCATTCGCGTAAACAACTAGCAATTGTACTTTTTCGTTTGGGTTCATTAGGAGAAAGCGCGTCATTTAGGAAATTTGCTACTATTTTTGGAGTGGGAGATGGCGGAACAATATCAAAACTGCTCGAATATATAGAAATAGCTCGCTATTTCAATATAAGCAACAATATTTTTCTTCACATCAATGGATAGCAGGGGACTCGGCATACCCTTTATCAGGTTCATTGAGTACACCCTACGGTAGCAACGCACGACAGCTTAATAAAAATACTCAGATAGATTCTAATTTACGGCATAACAAATATCGGGTTATATTGGAGCACTGTTTTAGATTTTAAAACAAAGGTTTTGGCGTCTTAAGGAGCTGAGAATGCGTCTTGCCAATAAAAAAAAGTCACTAATTATATTGCAACTGGTTTTTTGTTTGTTGTGTTCTCGATAACATTCTAATAAATAATTATTTCCATTTATGAAATAAATCAAACAACAACTTAAGCATCTAATAATCCCGAAGAAATTTTTTCAAACAGTATTGGAGAAACTAAAAGACAAGCCATACGAGTATGCTCATTAATGTGTTCTTAAATTCAATTTATTAAAATAAATATATGCACATTCTCATAATAAACTAGAGCATATAATAAACATAAAAATAAAAACGGGCTTTATAGACATACTTATATTTGAATTCCGGTGCCCACGTTAACAAGGAAATAACACAGATACATATGCCTGTATGTACATAAACTAAAAATGTAAAAAAGTACATTGAAATTTTTTAGGAATATACCCTTACTTCTGCAAATGTATTTTATATTTTAGCTCGGTCTCTTTTGGCTTGGATCGCAGATTGTCAGCTGTCGATTTGCATAAACAGAGCAAATAAAAACTATAGGTTTTAAATATTGCATATACATATAAGACTAGCAAGTGCATTGCTGTATATTTTGTTAGTGTAGAGTAGAGTGTGTTAAATTTTGAACTTCAAGCAGGTCGGACGTGTTTTGGTTTTGTTCGTAATAATTTTCTGCTTTGATTATATTTAAATAATTTTTGGAGATAAATTATAATAGATTAGTAATAGTGAATATTTAACGTTATAACCGAAAGCAAATAAATTACAAAACAGAAAACAAATAAATACCTATGTATGTATTTATATTAAACATTGAACATAATTTATATAAATATTAAAAACACAATACAAACAAAAACAACTATACCATAAAAAAAAATAAATCAATCAACTTTAATGCTCATTACATCGAGTATTACAACAACGCAATAATAAATTACAACATACAAAAGCCGCTAAGAACAATAACAAACATTATATTCTTATTGGTTCTCTCTTGTAATCAGATAAAGTTCAATAAACTTTTCACAGCGAAAAACTCAAACTTAAACAAAAAACTTTAAGTAAAAGTTAACAATCCTGTGCTGTGAAATGGCTATGTCAACACGTAAAACTAAGAGAATAGTAGATGAAGTTGAACACAATCAAGTTAATGACACTGAGATGTGTAATAATCCTGCTAGTCTCATTTTTTCAAATATAAATGATTCTTGCTCACGCAGTCGCATGTGGAATTGGTTAGACGCAAAATTTACAAAACATGAAGAATACATAAAAGATCAATCGGAGTTAATAAAAACTATGATCGCGGAAAGTAAGAGAAGCTTATTAGTCGAAATTGAAGAGAAATTTAACATATTGAGAGATGAGATCTTAAGCGATGTAAAAAGGGAGATAAAGGAACTAAATGAAAGGGTGGTTAAGCTAGAAGTAGAAAACAAGGATATAAATAAATTGAAAAATGATGTTAAAAATTTAGAACTCAAATGTTTGCAACAGGAAAATTCTGTAGTTTCAGAAGAAATACGTGTCATTGGTATACCCTTCAATAATGATGAGAATTTAACCGAAATCTTTGCAAATATTTGTAACACGTTAAAAATTAATACACCGTCACTCAAATCCATACTACGACTAAAACATTTTAAACAGCGTCGGAACGTAGATGATCCGCCAATCATAGTAAAATTCAACACACCCTATGGTAAAAACCAATTTTTAAAAGTTGTTGCAGCTTATCGCCGTAAAACTAAATCCCCTTTGCTACTGTCACACGCTGGTTTTCAAAGCAATGTTCCGTTTCACATTAATGAAAATCTCACCGGGCACAATTATGGCATTTTTAAAACAGCGCTTGGTCTTAAGAAAGAAAAGCTTTTAAAGACAGTGTACACGTTACGGGGTATTGTTTATATTAAGCAAAATGAAAATGATGAACCCAGTACTGTAATATTTCCAGAGCAACTGCAAAAATTTTTTCGCAATGTTAGTTAGGCTGAATAGCTTTAGTATTTTTATTTACTTGTTAATTTCATTATTAATTTCATTTTGTTATTTAATTTTTAATTTTATTTTAAAAAAAGAACTATCTTTTATCTTCTGCCCGCTTGATCTCAAAATAATTTTTATGCCTATTGTCTCCTATTATAACTTGTTAAAAATGTCCAGTTGTGTTTATATGTGCATTAAAACTTTTGTTTCTAGTAGCATCTCGCGGTGTACTATTCAATATGGTGACACTTAATAGTAATGATTGTGGTAGTTCCAAAGATATAACAATGAATATGGTGAGAATTTTTGCAAAACATAAAAAAGGGTTCAAAGTTGTTCATATAAATGCACAAAGCATTAATAATAAAACTGATGAATTTAAAATTGTTTTTGAGAATTCTGATATTGACGTTATTTGTGTATCGGAAACGTGGCTTTCAGAATCTACACCTGATAGCTTAATATGCCCATACGGCTATAAAGTTTTTAGATGCGATAGAGTAAGCCATGGTGGTGGTGTTGCCATATTTGTAAAATATTCTATTTCATGTAGAATATGCCATACGTCATCTAATGTTCCTAGTTCGGCTGAGTTGGGAATGGAATTTATTTTTATTGAAATTTTCTCATTTGGCAAAAAACTTTTAGTGGGCTGTGTATATCGACCAAATAAAAGAATACCATTTTTGGCTTTGTATTCCACGCTGGAAACTTTAGTTTCACAATATGAGAATATAATTGTTACAGGCGACTTTAATGAAAATATATTAATGGAAACGAATCTCACTGATAACTTCCTCTCGTTTGGACTATTTCCTGTTAATGTTGTCACTCCAACACATTACACATCCAAAACAAGTACTCTGCTTGATCTGTTCTTTGTGTCCAACACTGCAAACATAAATTTATATGACCAGATATCTGCGTCATGTTTTTCAAGACATGATCTTATATTTTTGAATTATAATTTCCAAGTTCATGATGCTAAGTTGAGTTTCAGTTATCGCGATTTTAACAGTTTAAACTTTACTCGTTTATGTGAATATTCCTCAAATATTGCCTGGAGTAACATCTTTTTCATGCCTACCGTCGATGAGCAATCTGAATTTTTAGAACACAATATTCATTGTCTTTTTGATTTAACAGTACCAGTCAAACATAAAAGGATAACACATAAGCAAAAGCCATGGTTTTCAAACGTTATAAAACAAAGTATACAGCAGAGAGATTTAGCATACGCTAGGTGGAAGAGGTTTAAAACTTTTGATCTTAAATTACAGTACTCAACTGCCAGGAAAAATGTTAACAGGCAGATAAAACTTGCCAAAATTGAATATTACTCTTCGCGTTTCAGAGCTGCAATTAAATCAGGTCAAACCTGGAGTACTATTCGTGAAATCGGTGTTGGCAAGCAGGACAATAACGTAGCGTTAAATGCAGATACGAATTTGCTTAACAAAACTTTCACTAATGCTCCTTCAACTAAAACAAACGAATCTTTTTATAATTTTTCCTCTTTTAAGTTGAATTCGGATAAAGGTGTAATTGGTGATTATTTCCGGTTTTCCTGTGTATCAGAAGCCGATGTTATGGCTACTTATTCTTTAATAAAATCTAATGCAGTAGGGACTGATGATTTACATCCGAAATTTGTTAGAATACTTATGCCTCTGATTCTTCCATATGTTACTTATCTACTAAATAATATCATCATGTCTTCAACATTTCCGTCAAACTGGAAGCATGCTAAAATTATTCCTTTACCCAAAGCAAATGGTGAGTTTAGGCCAATAGCCATCTTGTGTTTCCTTTCAAAAGTTCTGGAAAAAATCATGTATAAGCAAATAGTTACGTACATTAATACTAACAACATGCTGTCAAGTAAACAATCTGGCTTTCGTGAAAGCCATAGTTGTGTTACGGCTCTTGTCGAAGTGAGTGAAAACATACGACAGGGACTGGAGGCCGGAAATATAAATTTCTTAGTGCTACTTGACCACTCCAAAGCATTCGACACTGTAGACCACGCCATGTTAATCAAGAAATTAAAATACTTTTTCAGGTTTGCGCATACGTCCGCTAAACTCATTTCTTCGTATATTTCAAATCGAACACAGTCGGTTTTTTTAAACAATGTTTGGTCCGGTAAATTGTCGCTTTTTAAGGGTGTGCCTCAAGGTTCCATCTTAGGGCCGCTTTTATTTTCAATATATGCAAATGACTTGCCAAAAATTCTTTCAAAATGCAATATTCACCTGTACGCTGACGACATTCAACTTACTTTAAGTATCGCACCTGAAAACTTTGATACCGGTATATCACATTTAAATTATGAATTAAGGAAAATTTATGATTGGGCTAGTGCAAACGGACTCTGTCTGAACCCGAAAAAGTCAAAATGTATAATAATCACCAAAAAAAGTGTAGCTGTATCTGATAGTGTGGATATTGTGTTAAATGACCAAAAAATTGAAATTGTTAATAGGGCGAAGAATCTTGGTATTATTTTTAACAACCATTTAACCTGGACAGATCATGTGAACTCAATGGTTGGCCAAACGTATTGCAAATTACGAGCTCTCTGGTTCACACAATATTTTACACCTCTCAAAATAAGAATTTTGCTTGCTAAGACTTACCTAGTTCCTTCCCTTTTGTACGGGTGTGAATTATTTTCAAAGTGCGACTCGGTTAGTCAAAGAAAACTAAACGTTTTGTTTAATAATATTATAAGGTATGTGTACGGATTGAGAAGATTTGATCACGTTTCATCTGTCTCTGAAAGCCTATATGGGGTTAGTTTTGATAACTTATTAAAAATCCGTACCCTGGTTTTTTTGCATAAAATAGTTCACACTCGTATCCCTAATTACTTATATGAAAAACTTAGATTTTTTCAATCGCCGCGAAACCGAAACATTATAATACCTCGATACCAATATCTAGTGTCTGAATGGCAATTTTACATACATGCTACCCGACTTTGGAACAATCTACCACTATGTCAACAGTTGAACAGAACTGCTAATAGTTTCAAAATTTTTTTATTAAATTTTCTAATGTAATCATATAAACTGTTTTTATGGGTATTTTTATATTTTTATTTCATTATGTTTATATATATATATTTTTTTTATAATTTTTCTTTTCTTTTAAATTTAAAATTTTGTTGTTTTTTTTAACTTAATTTAATTCAATAATTGCGATTTCGCATATACCGTTTCTGTACTATAAATATAAGATTAAATCTTGTTGTACAGAAAATAAACAAATAAAAATAAATAAAACAAGTAAGAGTGTAGTATATTCGGCTGGGCCGAATCTAAAATACCCTTCACGATAGTCACGAATATGTATAGTATATTAAAAATGTGGCCTGAATATGCTCGGTTATATATGAACCGATATCGGAATTTTCTATTTTCTGTATTTTAGTAACCTTCTTTTATAACAAGAATTGCTTTTCAGCAAAAAAAAAAAAAAAAATTTTTTTTTTAATGAAAAAATCGGTTCAGGCTATATCGGGTATATATGGACCGATATCGAAAATTTTAATTTTCCAAATTTATATAACCTTATTTCATTACCAGAACTGCTTTTGAGCACAACAAATTGTTTAAGTTCGCCTACGCGACATTTTCATGAAAAACCCGATTTGGGTTATATCTCGGGTACATATGGACCGATATCGGAAATCTTCATTTTCCATATTTGGCTAACCTCATCTTATTACCAGAACTGTTTTTAAGCAAAAAAAATTGTTGTTTAAGTTCGCTTACGCGACATTTTCATGAAAAACCCGGTTTGGGCTATATCTCGGGTATATATGGACCGATATCGGAAATTTTCATTTTCCATACTATTTAACCTTATTTTATTATTAGAACTGCTTTTAAGCAAAAAAATTTGTTTTAGTTCGCTTACGCCGCGTATTCATGAAAAACCCGGTTTAGGCTATATCTCGTTTATGTATGGACCGATATCGAAAACTTTCATTTTCCATATTTATATCACCTTATTTTATTACCAGAACTGCTTTAAGGCGAAAAAATTGTTTAAGTTCGCTTACGCGGCATTTTCATGAAAAACACGGTTTGGGCTATATCTCGGGTATATATGGACCGATATCGGAAATTTTCATTTTTCATATTTATGTAACCTAATTTCATTACCAGAACTGCTTTTGAGCAAAAAAAAGTTGTTTAAGTTCGCTTACGCGACATATTCATGAAAAACCCGGTTTGGGCTATATCTCGGGTATATATGGACCGATATCGGAAATTTTTATCTTCCATATTTATATAACCTCATCTTATTACAAGAACTGTTTTTAATCAAAAAAAGTTGTTAAAGTTCGCTTACGCGACATTTTCATGAAAAACCCGGTTTGCGCTATATCTCGGGTATATATGGACCGATATCGGAAATTTTCATTTTCCATACTTATATAACCTTATTTGATTACCAGAACTGCTTTTAAGCAAAAAAAGTTGTTTAAGTTCGCTTACGCGGCATTTTCATGAAAAACCCGTTCTAGGCTATATCTCGGGTATATATGGACCGATATTGGAAATTTTCATTTTCCATATTTAGGTAACCTAATTTCATTACCAGAACTGCTTTTGAGCACAAAAAAGCTGTTAAGTTCGCTTACGCGGCATTTTCATGAAAAGCCCGGTCTAGGCTATATCTCGGGTATATATGGACCGATATCGGAAATTTTCATTTTCCATATTTATGTAACCTAATTTCATTACCAGACCTGTTTTTGAGCACAAAAAAGTTGTTTAAGTTCGCTTACGCGGCATTTTCATGAAAACCCCGGTCTAGGCTATATCTCGGGTATATATGGACCGATATCGAAAATTTTCATTTTTCATATTTATATGACCCTACTTCATTACCAGAACTGCTTTTGAGCACAAAAAAGTTGTTTAAGTTCGCCTACGCGACATTTTCATGAAAAACCCGGTTTGGGCTATATCTCGGGTATATATGGACCGATATCGGAAATTTTCATTTTACATATTTATGTAACCTAATTTTATTACCAGAACTGCTTTTGAGCAAAAAAAAGTTATTTAGCTTCGCCTATGCGACATTTTCATTAAAATCCGATTTGGGCTATATCTCGGGTATATATGGACCGATATCTGAAAAAAAAATTTTTTGTCTTTTAATCACCATGCTTAATAAGTGTGTGAAGTTTGAACCAAAACGAACAACATTTGTTTTCAAAAATTTTCATACAAAACTGCAAAAAAAATGGCTTTTTTCGGAATTTTGAATATATCTCAGCTATACGTGGACCGATATTACTGAATTTCAATAGCAAACCCATGAATCGATGGGGTAAAAGAATGGTGAAAGAAAAAAGTTTCTAAGTCTAATGGTTTTCTCAGAAACGGTATTTCAACAGCGGACAGACGGACAGACGGACATCGCTTAATCGACTTTTCCATTAATTCTGATTCAGAATATATATACTTTATAGGGTCGCAAAAAAAAACTGTAGAAATTACAAACGGAATCACAAACTTATATATACCCTTTACATTTTTGTGAAGGGTATAAAAAAAATAAAAATATGCTAAACCTTTTTGCAAATGCAATGATGCAATACCATTTGCACGAGACTGTGAATAGACCTATTGTTTATAAAACTAAACAACTTAGAGACAACTGTTATTTCTTTAACAAGAACAGCTGATAACAATAATAAATCGCTTGTTTAATTTTTTTTAACAATAACAAATTTTGTTATAAATACAACGATAGAGAATCGTACTACAGACGACGAATGTCAACAGCGAAAATTCGACGCATTATTAAAATTCGTTGTGGCAAACCTGCAAACTCATCCACTGTACTGTTCACACACGTACATAGTCTCAATATGATGGGGCGACTGCACACAGCCAGAACTTTGATGAATTTGCTTCGGGAATATTTCCGCCAAAAACTGATCAGTCGCTTTGAGAGGGGCTAGCTCAAAAAGAAGTTTTATAATGACAATCTCCAATCTCTGGCTTCAAAGAAAAATATTCGTTGCGAAATCAGCTCAGTTGAGCCAATATTACTACAGCGTATGGTACAGACACAAGACTCCGTTTTGAACAATGTGTGTTCAACTGAAGGGAAAACATCTGGATTACTCTTTAAAAAATAAAATCCGCATTTTCATTCTATCGTTCAATGCTATTCATAAAACTTTGTGTCAACTATTACGTTTTTTAATTAAGTTCTAAAACATAAACTATCTACCAGACATCCTGCACAAGCGTATAACTATAGGCCGGGGGACATAGAATCCGCCGTACGTTATACCTTGCCTTTTTCAACTGACAACTAAGCTTTATCACATTGCGTACTTCTCCGTCAAAGCAAAGCAACTTTCAACGCACGTTGAGAACTTTGACAACTACACTGAGGTGCAATATTACAGACGCATATCATTTTTGAGGACTTCTGGCATTTAGAACAAATTAAGACAAAATTGTTTTATATTATCTAAAAGACTACAACAAATTAATAAAATAAAAAACAACAACAAACAATTTCATTTGTTTTCAGTTACAACAAAAGACTTATTTTTATGTTGGTGCACAATTACGAGTATAGCTGCTCAACTCTGAGAGTCTTATGTTTTACTTAACTAACGGTTTTTTGCATTATTTCTTTCAGTTGAATAACATTTCATTACTTTCTTATATATCAGTTAAGTTTTCGCCGCGCCACGTGGAGTTTGTTTGTGCGATATTGAAAAAGGTAAAACTATTGCTTTTCGTGAAGATGGCGTTAATCTTCGGGAAATTTCCAGGAGACTAAACAGATCGGATAAGATTGTCCACAATTTTTTGGAAGACTCTTCATATTATGGACAAATGAGAAAAAATGCGGGAAGAAATCTAAACTTATGGAAAGAAACAACAGAAATATTGTCAATTGTGCAAGCAATTCCACAAAAAGTGCTAGAGAAATAGCAAATGAGTGCGGCATAAACGTATCACGTTGGACAATTAATCGTGTTCTAAAGCAGTCAGCCTTTATCAAAAAGCAAAAACTAAAAAATGCACTACGTTTGCTTGATTGGCACAAAAAGGCGCGATTGGAATTTGCAAAAAAAAAAGTATGAACACAGGTTGGAATAAGGTAAGTACATCTTCGAAATTTTTAACCACTACTTTACTGAAATTGTTTGCAGATAATTTTTTCTGATGAGAAAAAATTTAAATTAGACGGCCCAGATGGGTAGAACTGTCACTGGAGGGACTTACACAGGGAGCCACGCTATTTTTCTAAGCGAAGTTTTGGTGGTGGCTCTCTCATGGTTTGGGGAGCCTTTTGCGCCTCTGGTACACTTGAGTTAGCTTTCCCAAGTACAAGAATGGATTCCACAGAATATATTTCTATCCTTCAAACAAATTTAAAACCATACTTTGATAGAAAATGTAGAACAAACAATAATTTTTCAACAAGATAATGCCGCGGTTCACAAAAGTAACCAAACTCGTCTGTGGATGGAGTCAAACCACGTACCACAATTGGAATGGCCAGCCTGTTGTCCCGACCAGAACCCAATGGAAAATATCTGGGGACTCATGGTCAAGAAAATGTTTGGTGGAAATAAGCAATTTAAAACAATTGTGGACCTTAAAGCTGCTGCTGATGCTTGGGAAGCGCTTCCCATGGAACTTTGTGCAAAATTGGTCCAAAGTATGCCGAATAGAATTTTTGAGCTTATATTGAAAAATGTTGAACCAACTCCTTATTAACTTTTAATCATTTCACGTGAAAGCTCCATATTTTTAATGCGGCTATAATATTGCTCAGCTAAAAACATGACTTTATTTACCCATTTTTGTTATATTGAAATAAATTGTTAAGTTTATTCTTGTTTTCCTATTAGTTTTTAATAGTCTTTAAAGCAGCCAAAAACAAATTTCTTTTACTTGTTTGTGAGCGCCAGAAGTTTTCAAAAATGAGAAGCGTCTATAATATTGCACCTCAGTGTATCAGTTTATATTTTTGGAATATTTTGATTTAATTTTTCATTCAAAAATAAAATAAATTAAAAAGAAATTGTATTTGATTTCCTATCCTGTTTCTGAAAAATTAATCAAAAGACTTTAATCAAATTAAAAGTTGATTTTATATCCGTTAATAAAGTAGCGATTGCACCATCTTCATACTTCGTATACGTTAAGCTTTAAACACATAGACGACAGCAAGCAGCAATCTGTCAAAAATAAAATACATGTGTTTAAATGCACACAATTATTTTAATGACATCACAGCAGTACGACTTCACAACAGCATTTGCTGCTGCTGCCAACTATATATGTGGCACCTCTAAAATTTGCATTGTGTAAATACACATAGTGCTGCTGCTGTATTGAAAATAATTATGTTGCTGACGAGACGGCAGCATTTGAAGCTAACTTCATTTCTACCCAAGGTGCATTAACGGTGGCAGCACTACGGAATGTGACAATTTTTTGCTACTGGCAATATAGTAAGCTATTTACGTCAAATGTATTGTTTACATTTTTGAAAGTGAATTTAGTGTTTTATTCTGAATTAAACATGTACAAATTATTTTGTGAACATGTAAATAATTCAAATAAATATAATTTATGATTATGAAAAGGTACATTCATAGTTTATAATTGTGAAAATAGTTACAAATATTTTTGATAAACATAGCTTACCACATACCTGTTTTTGTTGTATTGTTGTAATTTTGCTCTAGTGCTGCCACCGTGTATACGTTAATGCACCTTGTTTGTACCCGTGAAGTTGTGGAAACTGCTGTCGTCTAACAACCGTATTCATAAAAAAAAACACTAATCAGCATTTTAACAACTTTTTAGTTAAAACAGAATTTTCAACAAAAAAACGCATTTTATCAAAACGTATTCATAAACAGCATTTTAGCTAAAAATCATTTTATTGAAATTTTCTATTTGTGATTGGCAACGCCATCATATGCAATTCTCATCTGAATCATAGTACTGCGATAAAAACGGTTTTTTGTTCACATAGTAGTCATGTAAAGAAATGTCTTGTATTGTTTTTTATGAAAATCGACTTTAAAACAAACAAATAAATTTTAACTCCATTTTGTCTTTCAATTAAATAGCAAAAAATACTGAGTCAGAAAAGTTTTACTTTGATTCCTTTTGCTTACGCGTAGGAAAAAATATTTTTTTTTTTTTTTTTTTTTTTTAACTTTATTATTTTATTTATTGAATCTACATAAAAAATGTAATGACAATAAGTATTCAAATCTTAATACTAAAAAAAATTTTAATTAAAGTCCTGCCAGTGCTGGACAAAAATTTATTTTTATGCGAATATTATTTCAGAATTCAGTCATCTGTTTAGAGCTCTAATGGTAGCCAAAGTATCCCTCCTTCTCAGACGGGTATGACCACCAAAGTTAAGGATATTAACTGCAAGTGGATTTGGATGGATTTCAAGTTTGTTAATATATCTTGTCGCGTACTTCACAAATTCAGATTTCACAAAAGGTACGTTCAGATCTGCGTGGATTCGTGAGTTTTTAACGTACCATGGAGCATTTGTAATTCTACGGAGAATTCTATTTTGACTTCTTTGAATTTTTTCAATGTTAGATGCAGAGGCTGTGCCCCATAATTGAATCCCATAGCACCATATTGTCTTTAGAATCGCGTTGTACAGCAAAAGTTTACAATCAAGCTTCAAAGTCGAATTTCTGTCTATTAGCCAGTTAATTTGCACTGCTTTCAATTTCATTTGCGTTACTTTTGCCTCGATGTGCGTCTTCCATGTTAGTCTACGGTCAAGATGAATACCGAGGTATTTGACTTCAATGTGTTGAGGTATTACTTTATTGTTAATAGTAATGGGTGAGCATGTTCCTAGACGCAGTGCGAATGTAACATGGGCACACTTTTGTTCATTAACCTTGATTTTCCAAAGCTTGAGCCATTTCTCTAGTTTGTCGATATGTTCCTGTAAGTTTATTGATGCTTGCTGGTGGTTACTATGTATGCTAAGGAATGCTGTATCATCTGCAAATGTTGAAGTGTGAATGTTGGTGCTTGTCGGCATGTCAGATGCGTAGATCAAATATAAGATAGGCCCTAATATGCTGCCTTGGGGAACTCCAGCTTCAATAGGCTGGGCGGGGCTTATGAAATCGCCTTCTTTTATTATAAATTGGCGACAATATAAATAGCTTTTCAAAAGGTTATGTATGTTTGCAGGTAAGTTAAACTTTATTTTATGCATTAGTCCATCGTGCCACACTTTATCAAAAGCCTGTGAGACGTCGATGAATAAGGCAGAGCAATATTTTTTATCTTCAAATGCCTTTCTTATGACGTTAACTAACCTGTGTGTTTGCTCAATGGTGCCATGTTTCGCTCTAAAACCAAATTGGTGATCAGGAATACATTCAACCTTATGAAGCATTGGATCCAACTTCGCCTTTAGCAATTTTTCGAAAAGTTTTGATATTGTTGACAATAGACTTATTGGACGGTATGATTCTACTTTCGTGTGATCCTTCCCTGGCTTAGGAACCATTGTTATCATGGACACCTTCCACTCTGCAGGGTAATACTCAAGCCGTAAAATAGCATTAAAAATAAAAAGAACAATTCTTTTAGCTACACGAGGCAGCTCTACGAGCATTTTGTTGCTGATTTTATCCATACCTGGAGCTTTTTTAAGGTTAAGATTACCAATTGCATTTTCAACTTCTTCAAAATTGAATCTTAAAGGCACAGGAGGTCTACTAACAATAGGCGGCCACTCATTTGCATTATCAGACCTATTTGTGGTAAAAACGTTTTTCAAATGGTTAACAAATAAATTACCCTTTTCCGAGTCATCTCTAGCCCAGTCACCAGATGGTTCTTGCAAGGGCGGCTTACCTCTAACTGGCCTTTTTAAACCTTTAGTCGCCCGCCATAAAGAATAGTCGGACTGAGGAGTACCATCCAGACTTTCTAGATACGTTTGTAGAGAAGCCGTTTTTTGGGTTGCAAGCAAATTTCTTAACTGACTTGTGCAGTCACGTAGCCTTGTTTTTAGTTGCGGAGATCTGCGAAGTTGCCACTCTCGTCGAACTCTTCTTTTTTCTAACACAAGTTGCTCGATTTCTGAAGAATATGTTCTATTTTGAAGGTTTCTGCGTGTTAAATAAACGCTAGAACCAAGTGCAGCGGCTTGTTTAAGGTTTTCGCTAAAGTTGCTTAGTGACGCAATAATATCTTCAGGTGTTCTTAAAACAATATTCTCAGTGCAATGGGTACTCAAAAATTTTTTATATTTCAGCCAATTCACTCGGGTGACAGTCCTATGCAAATTGTTAATCGGGGACCAAGTCTCCTGGGGAAAACGAACTGAAATAATAGTTGGTGAATGATCCGATGACAAGTCTAACGAAGGCTCAGCTTGCATCCATTCTACAGGGATCCCCTTTACCACTCCAAAATCAATCACATCAGGAATCTTTCGCCGGTCAGTCGGCCAGTAAGTGGGATGTCCGCTTGATACTACGTCTAAGCCCATTTTAGAAATTGTATCAAAAAGCACTCGACCCTTCGGTGTGATTAAACGTGAGCCCCAAAAAGTGTGTTTTGCGTTGTAATCTCCAGCTGCTATAAAACGAGGTCCTAATGAGTTGAAAAAACTTGAATATTGTGATTCCGTCACTGAAAATCGAGGCGGCGAATAAATCGATGAAATAACCAATTTGTAATGAAAATTTTCCACACAGATATTAGTTGCTTGAAGATGGTCCTCGCATGTGTCGTTCAACAAAAAATGCTTTATCCTAGATTTTATCAAGATTGCAGAGCCCCCACAAGCTCTTCCACGGGGGTCTTTAGTATCGTATAGTACGTAGCCGTTGATTTTGAAGAAGCTTGTTGACGTCAAGTGAGTTTCTGCAATCATCATTATATCGATCTGCTTATCCATCAGGAAGTATTCGAGTTCATTTTTGTGTTGGCGGATGCCGTTCGCGTTCCAGAAACATATTTTTAACCAAATCATTTTTTCGAAATAACCTGCAAAATGGTGGATTGCATTTTCACCATTTCCTGCATCATCGTCATCATAGACGACGTAAAAGTGTTTATAGTTTGAATTAGGGTCTGTATTGTTGCCTCAAGGTTACTAAAATTTTGATCGGGCGGTTGAGATCTAGATTCCTGATTCGGGTTTGCGAATGTAGACTTAACTACATTAGCATAAGAAATTTGTTTTTGATTTTGAACGGTTATGTCTGCGGTTGACTGTCGTGTCGGAGGAAAAGAGTTATTAGAAAAAGTTTGAGTCTGCTGTGGTGGCTTAGAAGCAATTATTGGATTGTTGTTCATTGAGCGCTTGAGGTGGGTGTAGACGGAGCAACCTCTATAATTAGCTGTATGGTTTTCACCGCAATTACTGCATTTTTTAATTTTTGGGTCGAATTTCGGCTTATTGCATTGTTCTGTACCATGGAATTCTCCACACACAACACAAACTGTAGGCAACTTGCAATAGGTCCTAGTATGGCCAAATTCTTGGCAGTTATGGCACTGTACGGGTCCTAAGCGCTTATGCGGTTCCTCTACGGTTATTTTACGATGTAAAAGGTATTTTATATTATATATAGGATGAACTTCATTCTTCCTTAAAGTCACATCTCCTGGCTCTAATTCAACCCTAAACATGGGTTGAGGGATCTTTTCACGATTTCTGATGTTTAAAACATTTTTTACTTTGAATCCCTTGTCTGTCAAACCGGTCTTAACTTCATCAATGTCTACGCAAGGGTCAATCCCTTTTATTACGACTTGAAGACCTTTAGCGCTTTTAAGCTGATAAGTATAAAAAGCTTTTTTTTTCCTTTTCAAATTCGTCAGACAGTTTTCGGTAGTCATTTTCATGGTTAACCTGAATTTTAGTTTCGTTAATATTGCCGTGCTTGATGGAGGTAACGTTAAATGTATTTTCTCCGATTGCTGAAACAATTTTTCTTACCAGTTCATTGGAGGCAGATTCTCTTAAATAAATTGGTGGTGGTTTAAACAATTTTTTTGACGATGCTGTTGGCTCATCCGTTTGAAGAATGGAAAATCTGTTTTGATCTGTTGGTCTAGCGGTGTCGGCATCTTTAGAGATTTTAGATTTGGATGCAATTTGAGCAGATTTAGGGCTTCGCTGACGTTTGGTGATGGTGATATACCTATCCATGCCTACTTGCGTTTTTTGTTTATTGGCATTAGTTAGAGTAGAAGATCTTTTATCTTCTGTTGTAACATCTATGTTAGGCGAGCCGGAACAGGAGCGGATTTTATCTCTTGTAGAAAGAAAATTGTCCAATGATTGCCTTATAGATTCTTCTTCAGAAGTCCATATATTTTTGCTGGTGGCGCTAGGCTCTTTTTCAGAATTATTTCTGATGGGATTACTCATACAGAAAACAAAAACTTTAATGTATATTTTTTTCCTACTGGGTAGGTAATCTTCACGCACAATTACAACAATAACAATGCACTGGAATGCAATGGAAAAAATATGAATAACGAGCTTTTTTATTATTTCGTTTTTTACACATCACCGATGTACATGGCATTTTATTAACGTATATTATTTTAAATAAATAAAATGTTAGTAATAACTAAAATAAGAAGACTGGAAAAAATGTAAAGAGTAGTTGCTTATCTGGAATCCAGAATAAAATAGATTACTTCTTTCGCTGAAAGTTTTTTGTTGCCAGCTATTCAAAGCTTGGGTCATATTTTCTATTAAAAACACACATCTATTGTTATCAATATCATGGGGTTTCTGATAAATATGCAATAAAAATTTTCGCAACATATAAATAAACAATAACTAAAAAACACAAATATCACCTTAAAATTGTCTTAAAATTGGGTGCAATCAGTTTTAAAAATGGTTGACTTAAAAAACTGCTGAAAAGAACATTTTAACGTAAAATTCGTTAATGAATACAGTTTTATCGAATTTTTCCTAAAAATGGTTTGAACGGCTGTTTAACTTTTTTATGAATACGGCCGTAAGTGTTTAGAGCTTTAATGTCAGTTGAAAAAGGAGACGTATAACGTATGACGGATTCTATGTGTCCCGGCCTTATGAATGTAAGTGTATAGCCCTAGCTACATATGTAAAAAATCGTGGAAATTTTTATTTAGTTTTTGTGTATCTTTTATTAATTTTCTGAGTAAGTTAGATAAATTAAGACACATATGTACATTCTTGCTTTCGCTTACATATAAGTAATTATCGGTATAATTATGTACATACATAAGCCCCAAATTGCAACGTGCCCATTCAACATTCAATAGAAAAGCGAGTCATTCACATTGAAGTTTTGTAGCTTGATTATTTGCTGAACTTGCGTGTTTCAAGTTTAAATATAAAGTGGAAAGTTAAAGTAATTTAATGATATACAGTCAACGCAAACAACTCTCGTAATGCATTTTTGCCTTCTTACGCAAAAAAAAGTTGGTAAAGTTTTGTCTTCAGACTTAAATGTAAAAGCTAGCAATAAATAAATTTCAACGCTAAGTGATCACGCATTTTCACGTTTGTTTAATTTAAAATATTGGCTTTAACATTTTCTGAAATATCTTACGCCTCTACCTTTAGCGTTAGCATAATTTTAAGGGTGGAAAAAAAGTATAGTTGTGTTCATTTACTAAAAACTTTTACAAATTTGTAACAATTGTTACTAGAAAGCAGCGTTGTCAACTCGGTGTGTTTTGCACCGTTTTTGGTGCGCTTTAAAATTATTTGTGCGAAAAATTCGTTAGTGGGTGCGTGGTGCGCTTTTTTTACATTTTCGGTGCGCTTTTTTAATTTTTAAATTACTAAATTATTAATAAAATTATAAACGTTTGCATATTGATCACCTTTTCTTTGTTATAAGTCAGGCAAATTGTCGTATATTTCAATAAATTCTATTAAAGACACCCACTCTAGGCAACTAATTTTTACTGTTCGCTTACGAAAACACAAATGAAATTTACATTGGGTATGATAGAATTGCTGTTAATAGAGTTTGATGGCTTATAGTGCGATCCTGTAACTTTTAATGATCCGATAATCGTAAATCTCTTCGACATCTTTCATCCCTTGCAGATTGTATGCTCCTGCAATATATTGCAGCTGTATTTTTGTGTACACAATATTAGTTGATTTCGGGCGGCAGCGAATATAATTAAATAATTTTGCTCAATAACAAATTTTATAAAATATCGTTATAATTATTGTAAATATATCATTGTATTAATAAAAATAACAGAATCGCACTAGTGGCTACGTGTGACAAACATGAATTCTAGCTACTGAACGAAAAGGCTGTTTCATTATCGTGTTTTTTAACATAAAAATATTATACTTTTTAAACTAAAAAATGAGTTTTAAAAGTGAAAACAAAAATTCAAACTTCGATGCGTTCTTGTTGAAATAACGCGCTTTTTCCCCATTTTGGTGCGTTTTGAAATTTCAAAGTTGACAACGCTGCTAGAAAGTGATCATTAATCCAAAAAATTTGCAACGAGAGAGCACCAAAAAAGCGTGCAAAATTGAGAAACAGAAAAATTCTTGCAAGTTTTTACAAGCAGCGTTGCCTTTTATGATAAAGTGTTAATTTGACTGAGACTTTTTATGATACTTTTTTTTAAATACCCTTTTTTGCCAAACATGGAGCTTTTTGTTGAAAACGATCCAATAACTATATGCATAAATATTCAGTTCTCATTCATATTTGAGCAAGATTTTATATTAAACTGCTCTTAGGTAGGTATATGTATATTAATATACATATATATATATATATATATATATATATATATATATATATATATATATATATATATATATATATATATATATATATATATATATATATATATATATATATATATATACTATCTGAAAACAAAATAGTCGAATAATTTATACCAAGATTGCAAATATAAATGTGGTTTGTGTTATTAATAAATCTGAAGAAGTATAACAACTGTATTTCAAAAGAGTTTTTACAGCGCAGTTTTTGAGTTCATTTAGCTTTAAGTTCCATTTAAATATGAAAATATATTTTTCACTACAATATTGAATCAATCTTAAATGCCCAATCCTCTTCATTTTAGTTGTATTTAAGTTTATTTCATTTATCATATAGTTTTGTGTTAGTGCAAGAAAGGTAAGCAAAACACACATATAAGCTTTAGAAGATCACAAAATGATATTTAATTAAAAATGAAATAGAATTATTAAGTTTTTCTGTGCTGTTGATAAATTTAATATTTTTCTTTAAGTATTTTTCTATTCTTTCAATAACAAACAGCTGCTCTATGGAATACTTTCCCTGATATTTGGTATTTAAGTGAAGCTGCCACGCTTTCATCGCATTTATTTATAAGGAATTGCTTAAGACTGAAAAAATTTAACTTGCCCTTAAATATAACTTTAAATGAAAATTAACTAATTTTGTATTTAAATACGAAGTCAAAAACTGGACCTGAGTAAAATTAATATCATTTAAACTGATGTTATTATTTATATTTGAATAATTTTTCTAAATGTAATCATTATATGTATTATATTTTCATTCAAATACATTAAGTTTTGAAGAATTTTTGTTTAGTTTTTAATGTTATTTAATAACTTAACCCTTTTTCTCTCGCAAATACCCTTTTTGTTACACCTTTTTTTTAAATACCCTTTTTGTGCCACTTTTTGAAAATTCTTGAAGGCAACGCTGTTTACAAGTAAAATTTTTACTTGCAATAATTATTTAAACAGCTGTTTTGCGTTTGTGTTTACAAAACAATATTTCTACACTGAAAGAATTTTGTTCAGCAATTCTCTGAATTTTGACATTACTTTTATGAATTGTTTCATTATTTTTCAACCATTGTAGCTTTTCATAGAAGTAATGAAACAAATTTCATTAGATTATTTTAATGAAAACCTTCATAAAAGTAATGAAACATTTTAATAAAAAACATGACTTATTTTCATTAAAAGTATGAAAAAGAAATCATATGATTAATGAAATAATTTCTTCAAATCAAAGAATACATTTCATAAAGCACATGTGAAAACTGTACATTAAATTAGTGAAAAAGTAACATTTATTTAATAAAATAACTTCTTTGTACTAATGTAATATATTCATAGATGTATGAAGTAACTTCATTAGAAATATGAAACTGCTTCATAAGGTCAATGAAGTTATTTCATTTATCTAATGTTATTATTTATTGAACACCTGAAAAATTTACATTAAATCAATGAAATATTGTACCTACTTTTGATAAAAGGAAATGTTGAACAAGTATTCACTAAACAAATCAGATTTTATTAAGTGACTTCAATACATTGGTATTTAAATTAAATACATAAGCACTTTGCATAGAAATACACATTCACACTAAAAAATACATGTTCATATTTTTCCGCTTCATTCGTTTTTCTAGCGCATTTTCCTGTTGGGATAAGAAAGTAGTGTACATACATACCCAAGTTCGGTAGCCCGAAATTTATGTGTCATTGATCAAATGAATTCTATTTCATTGGAATTATGAAACTCATAAAACTTACTTTTCAATAAAAAAAAAACTTAACATTTTTCAAACTGTAGCTTAAGATTAATAAATGCGCATTAATATATTTTATCAAAATTCAAAGAATTTTCAAAAAAATTAAATTTTATTGTAGTCAAAAATCCAATGATTTTTTTTAATGAAACTATGAAACTTAATGAAACAATTCTAATGGAACTGTTTCATAAAATATATGAAATTTCATGCATATTGCGAAAAGTTTTCATTGGATTAATGAAAAAAATTTAATGAAACAGTTTCATTCAATATATGACGCATAATTCTTTCAGTGTAAATTAAGTTAAAAATAAAAATATTTTGGAAAATTTAATAAGTTGTAAGTGTATGTAAACTTTTAAAAAGATAATAAAAAGTACTAAAAAGATTATATATTTATTTTTGTGTAACTTAGAAATAACAGAGGTAAAATTAGATCTGGCACATCAGTGGCAAAGGATGTTCCGCAAATTTACTTGCTTGAATGTGTTTAAAACTTTTAGGGGAGCAATTAAATTGACACTTAGATACTTCCATTTTTAATTACATTAATATTTTTTTAGATTTAACCTCTGAAATGTTTTTGTTTCTTTAACTTTTACAGACCAGCTGTAATTTTTAGTATTGTAAATATTATGAGTACCTAGCTACTCGATACTTTATTTTATTCAAAAGTAGCTAATCACACTTATAGTGATTAGCGTACTTCGATTTCGCCTAGTACTAGATTAAATAAAATTGTAAAACTTTTCATTATTCTATTACAAGCCAGCCATACTCAAAAAACGCCAGTCACGACAATGCTGAATATAAATAACAATAATCACATTATTTTTATAATATACATATGAATAATTTGTCCATAAAATGGGTAGTTATTAAGTACTCACATATGTATACCTATACATAACAACACTACTCTCACATGCAAATTTTAGCTAGTAAAGTGTTCATATACTTTTTCACATTTTTGTGAGTAATTTTGAAAAATTTCTTGTTACTCGTAATCTCTCGTTGCTAATTTTTACGAGTAAAGTAAATGAACATACCTTATATTATATGGATCATATGGAAGAGTAGCTTAAGTCGACTTAAGGTAGAATTGCGTTATTAAATTGGGAGCTTATAAAAGTCAACATATCTAAATGCCTCTAACAGGTTTAGAGAAATCTCCTTTTTAGATGATGGTGTGAGCGCTTAATTTTTAGCTTAAGTTTTTAAATCAAATAATGCATTTATCTAAACATTTTATAAAAACAATAGTTTACCTTGGGGGAACAAAGTAAATTTTTAAAATATCTTATGTTCTCAGGATGATATAAAATTTTATAAAAGTTTTCGAAAAAAAGTTTAACAAAAATGGGAACACCTCGAAACTACAATATTCGACATAAGCTACTCTTCCATATCGTCACAGATATAATATTGGGCTGGCAACTATGGCTCACTTTTTGAGTTCGTATTTAAACGTTATTTAGCTTTTAGTTCCATTTAAACACGAAAATCAGTTTTTCACTACAACTTTGGACTAAACTTAAATTCTCAAACTTCTTCATTTAAGTTTTTGTCATAGTCCATATAGTTTTTGTGTGCTTGCACTTGTATTAATTCCAAAAAAGGTAAACAAAACGCATATACGAGCTTCTAGAAGGTATTTGAAAACTAGTTGCTAATTTTGCACTGAACAACAGCATAATATAAGAATTAATTCAAAAAAAATAACTTCGCCTGAAATAAAATTATTAAGTTTTTCTACGCCGTTAATAAATCTAATACTTTTCTTTAAGAATTTTTCTATTCTTCCACTAACAAACAGCTGTTCTATCTTTCCATAAAATTTGGAATTTAAGTAAAGCTGCCATGCTTTCATCGCATTTATATAAAAACAATTATTTAAGACTGATATACAGAACTTGCATTTAAATACAACTTAAATTTAAATGAAAACTAACTAATTTTGTATTTAAATACGCAGTCAAAAACTGGGCCTAAGTAATTTCGAATTTTTTTTTTTTTTTTTAATTCAAAGACAATGTTTTCATGAAATTATATAACTTTATTCTGTAATGTATTGCTTATTTTGCCATCTTTCAGGCAACATCATAATGTCATAACAATAATCCAATGTTCATAAAACTTCTGGGTTTTATTAGCAAAAACCTGAATCAGGTACGATTTGACAACATCATCACTATTGAAATTTTTACTCTTACTTTTACTTATCTGCTACAAACGCATACGCATACTGAAGGGGGTTTGACATAGGTCCTGCTCAAGGAGCAAGGGGAAACACAATCAATCAACAATAGTCGCAGTGCAAGTGTTCGTGATGCAAGTGAGATGATTCCAGTAGTCGACGTCACATTTATATATGAGTACTCGTATATTGCTCTTACAAATCAACGTTTATCGTGAGCATGAGTAAATCAGAGTAGTTGAAGTTAAATTATGTCTACCCACACCCAATTTTCACGATGATAATAGTAAAGTAAAGCGGCGAATACATTTTACCATGTGTAACTGACAAAGCAGATGCGCTATTTTTCTTCGACTTATAGAGCATCGAATGTCAAGTAAGTGTATGCAAGCACATACTTTCTATACAATCTTTTGTAATCTTAGCTTCGCCTTGTAAAATGAATTCGCCTTGCACAAACTCTGTTTTTCATGTCGCCCCCCCCCCCCCCTCTCCCCTAATTTCTGCATCATCCATTTCCATGCTAAAGAAGTGTTTTACTGAATTTACATGGGGCTGCACAAGCATAGAAGATGTCAAACGTTCCAAACGTCCAGTTGATATCTCTAGATCCAAAACAATTTAAAAAAAGTAAGAGTGTAGTATATTCGGCTGTGCCGAATACATGTATATATTATACACGTATATATTATAAATTACACGTGTATAGTATATATTACAAATTTGAACTAAATATGCTCGTATATATATGGACCGACATCGATGAAAAAATATTTTTGCCTTGTAGTCACCATTCAAAAAGGGAATTTTTATGGAAAAATCGGTTTAGACTATATCTCGGGTATATATGGACTGATATCGAAAATTTTATTTTCTCTATTTTAGTAACCTCCTTTTATTACCAGAACTGTTCCTGGTGTTTACTGTTTGCTGTTTTGTTTTTCGCTGTTGCTTTTCAGTTTGCTGCTTTTGTTGCGGAATTGCTGGTGACGTTAGTTTTTGTTGTAAGGATGAATATTGTGTATTTGGATTGTTTATTGTTGACTGTGTTCTGAGCCAGTGTATGTTGAATACTGCGGGTTGATGCGATGATTCTCCTATTGTCGAATTCGTTGCTTGCTCTTGTTGATATGGGAGCCACAGGAACTTGTTCCTGCCCGGTTATGGTGTGGCCGTTCGGCGAGTATCGTGATGGTTGTGGTTTAGATCTGAATCGCGAGTAGAGTTCACTTAAACTCATCTTGGGGTTGCAACCGGGTGCCGTGACGCAAAGATTGGTAGGATTACTAGACAGGCCCCGCTTCAGACCAAGGTGGATATCATGTCCAAACAACATGTGATCGAATTGGTACTCAAGCATGGCAGTGTTTCATGTTTACGACGCTGGTAGATGCATTTTAAACACCGTGGGGTAAAGCCACACTGGCAGGTCCCGACGCAAATCGTTTTCATATCTGCACTTAACCTAGATCTATTTATAGTTGCTGTCTATCACATAAGAAATTATTGGCTGGTCTGGTTAATTCGCCCTGAAGAACAGGTTTTGACTTGGCGTATTCCAAACCAGAGCATTCTGTTTTTCGGGTAAAGAGGGAAAGGAGTCCTTCGTTTGTTGTAGCAAATAAAACTCTGGAAAGCCGCATGACTTATGTTGTGTTTCCGAAACCCTTACTAAAGATATAAATTGGAAGAACGGGGATCAGCACGTCCCTGGGTGGTTCTGCTTGCAGTTCAACCCGGACTGACCTTGTCTGGAACGTTCTGGCTGTGGTTTATACCTAAAACGCAGGAAGGGGGATAATTGTTTCGTGCGGAGATTTTATCTGGGACTAACAACCTCCCGCGAGTCTGTTGCCTTTACATCAGATATCTGTGCTGTTAGGAACCAGTAGTGGTGTTTCACGGATGAGTTGATTACAGGACTAAAGCTCTTAGTGGGCTTCGGCCAACCAACTCATTAAGTCTTGTCTTCCATTGATTGCTGGGAAATTGCATACAGGGGGAATTAGAAGGCCCGATTTTCATAAGTAAAACACCAAAACAAGTGTAGAAGAAGCCTGTTTTTGGATAAATCAATTAAAATTTTAGGTTTCATACGTTTGCACGGATGGTAACTATTTATTTATTTTATTTGCAAAATATAGGATGCACAATATGGGCGGGGTAACGAAGATCTTATGCCTACGATGGTATTAACAGTAATTTGCAGCGGCGCTTGTGACTAACTATAACGACTTTGCCTTCACGTAAGAAGTTGCCGCGTGGTTAAAAAAGGAATGCCTCAAAAAAACTGTAAACTAATACATAGTTGAGGCAAACAGTTAGCCAGTGAGAGCGAGACGTAAAACCTCTCGAAGGCCAAACAACAACAACAAACGTGATCGCACTTAACAAATAATTACGATGACAACAGCTTTACGACTGACATGTTAACTAAGCGTGCCGGATTAATACCTGATGTGATATTTTCAGTCTAATCGAAGTTGTTAACAAGAAATATATAAAATTAGGAATTAGAATTGGCAAACCAAATCGGGAAAGCAATAAGCAGTGTTGCCAGAATGAAGATTTTACCTTAATTTTGAACATTTTTTAAGTAAAATAAGATTTGAAAATATTTTCCTCCAAATTAAAATTTTTGAGGCTTAGTTTTATGATACATACATGAACTATTTTCAAAAAGTTTTACTTCTTCCGTATTATGTTATATAGTTTTTATTATTTGGCATCGCTGGCAATAACTGCTTACGAAGAATATGTTTGTATATGTTGAAAGAGCTTTTAATTCTGATGCTCAGCAGTTTGAAATTAATGATGTCTTTTAACTGCAAGTGGCAGGTATTTTGCACAGCTAGGCCTAAAAATTCACCCAGATAATAATTTTTTCACAGCTTATTTCACGAAATAATAGGATCGTAAGTCGACTTTTCGCATGAAAAATATTTGCCACACTTCTACGTACTCGTATAAGATATTTCTATTGAGTTTTTTATACTTTTATGACTCATGTTTCTAAAAACTAATTCTATTTCTGGTTTCATAACAAAGTTTGAAACAATATTCTCACGAATAATTTGCAAGAGAAGCCAAAAATTTATTTCAAACTGAATCCTAATTTTTTTGTGCAATTTAACACGTACGACCAAACAAAACTGAAATACGAGTACGGTAGAATACCGCTTGGGTGATTTCGGGACCAAATATCAATTTTCAAATTCGTTTTCGTTAGCACAATTGTGTAATAAGAAAACATTGTGAGAAAAAAGTGAATTTTTAAAAATGTCTGTGCTTAGTACAGTTTTAACAAAAATTACATTTTTGGCAAAAATTTTTTATCTTTTTGTATAAATACATTTTAATTTTGATGGATTAGAAAAGTTTTTTATTATTATTTTTGTTTTAGGACTTTATTTCTCATTGATGCCATTGGCTGGCTGGGTTGACATTATTTACATATGTATATTACAGTTCAGTAGGCGGCTGAACCACCATGACTACCGGAATTTGCAGAGTTATAACCAGAGCCGGAGCCAGAGCTGGCTGGAGCAGGACCGTAACCCGAGCCAGCTGAGTTTACATGGGATGCTGCAACAGCAGCATTGGAAGCGGAAACAGGCTCAGCAGGAGCTGCCTCTTGTTGAGCAACAACAGCAGGTGCAGAATAAGAGCTGCTAGCGTGTTGAGGTACATTCATAACAGCAGCGTTTGGAAGACTAGGAGAAGGCACGGAATGAACTAAGCCCACCAAACTATTAACGGATTGCTGAGATTGAGCAGCAGCAATAAGGGGCTCAGAGCTGTCAGAACCACCGGCTGCTGGCCCAGCTTGACCTCCTGCGGGTTCACTATGACCTCCTACGGGACCACTATGACCTTCTGCGGGACCATTATGGCCTTCTACGGGACCACTATGACCTTCTGCGGGACCATTATGGCCTTCTACGGGACCACTAGGACCTTCTGCGGGACCGCCTACGGAGCCACTATTATCTCCTGCGGGACCATTAGGACCTCCCGGGCATCCACTGGAACTTACACCTGGCAATACCTGAATGGAAACTTGTGGTACTACCGCGGCGGCATGACCATTGTTGTGCACAGCGCCATTGTTGTGCGCAGCGCCATTGCCAGAGCCACCAGACTGACCAAAATCAGCTTGAACTGCCACCAATAAGGCGCATGAGATCTAAAATAAATAAAAATTATTTAAAAATTTTGTTCATTACTTTTATAGAGCTAATTTTTCGACATTATTATTATTACTGATTTTAATTAATTGAGCAAGTATCTCCTTGAGGAAAGCAACACCAAGTTCAATTGACTAAATCCAGTAAAATACAAGTAACAATACGCGTCGAAAAATTTGCAATTTTTTTATAACTTAAATTTTCCTGTGGATCAAAAATCTACGGGAATTATGTAAATTCTTAAAAAATATACTTACAAGGACTTTGGACAACATATTGTTTCTTCTATTGTTGAACTATTTGTGATTAATGTTGGAATTTTAGTGCCATCTATCACTTTTATAGCGCATTGCTTCTAATACTTGAGCGTCAAGAACAACAAACCACATATGTATGTAATGTTACTTCCTACGTGACAAACACAAAAATTTAATACGTAATGCAAACCCATTAATGAAAAGTTTTTTTAGTGTAAATTTGTTTTAAAGAAAAAAAAAATACAATTTCAAGACATATTAATTGTCGATGTTATGATGCGGGTAAAATATTCGTTTGGTGAACCATCCCAACATGTATTTTTAATTTCGATTTATGTAAAACAATAGACGAAACATATTTGTCGGAAAAAGCACGAAAATTACACAAAACAAAACATTTAGATTCTGGTCACTGGCGTTAAAAACTGTAAAGTTTTGGCATTTTTGAAATAAGTGTCTAAGCACCCAATCGGAAATAAACTTAGCTATTTTCTTAAAAAAAACGTTTCAAAATAAACGTAAGATTTGAATTTGTCATTATCGGCCATTTACACGAAGTCTGATTAAATTCTAATTGGGACTTTAACCACCAGTTAGGCAAAATTGTATTTCACAATGTATAATTAACTCTTAACCGTCCCTATTTAAATTTGACTGATCAAAATTTGTCGATTAAAATGTTAATCAGAACTTGAAGACAGGAAAACAAACAAACAAAATAAAAAATATTAGTACTGAACAAAAATTTAAACCAGCATTTGATCCTTTGTAATATTTATAATACTGTAGAAAAATAATTATAAAAAATCGTCGAAAGGATTTTTGTTAACGTGATGAGGAAATTCAACAAAGATATAGCATGTCAAAGTCTGCAATACTATACAGAATAAAGCTTATACGTACTGATATAAAGTCTGCAACAACTAGGTAAGTCCCTCCCTATACACATATACAGTACGTTTATTATTATTTTTTTATAGAAATCATGCCGAATAAAATCCAGATGCGAAAATGGAGAATTTGGCACATACTTAGTATTAGGAGGTGGCGGATATGGTGTAAAAACATATTTGATGACACCACTGAGAAATTCACAGACTGAAGGTGAGAAGATAGACAACGAGTCTCAAATACGAACCAGAAATGTAATAGAACGTTGCTTTTGAGTACTAAAACGTCGTTTTCCAGTTTTGTCGCAAGGAGTGAAAGTGTCTATTTCTACGACAGTGGCAATAATATTTTCTTGTGCTGTTCTGCATAACTTATAACGGACTTTTTGGTTGGGCTCCACAAGGGTTTGAATGGGACCATACACCGAAAAACACAAAAGTGCCAAATTAATTTATCTACCATTTAGCGTTCTTGGTATTTTTTTCCAAATTTTAAATTTGTAAAGCAGTGTTATCAGCCTCATACAAACTACAACTACTGGTGAAAGATATTTCGGACTCACTACTCGTAGCACCGGGAATGACTGTTTACATACGTTGAACTGGCTTAGAAACTGATAGAACATTAGGGTAGGTAATACTTTTTCGATTTTTCATATTGAATCCAGTAACTTTTATTAAACAGAAATAACAATCAGTTTGGTGGAAACTTGACTCTCTCCAAAGTACTTGAATTGAAAAATCTAAATATATTTTTTCGCCACTTGTATAATATATATATATATATATATATATATATATATATATATATATATATATATATATATATATATATATATATATATATATATATATATATATATATATATATATATATATATATATATATATATATATATATATATATATATATATATATATATATATATATATATATATATATATATATATATATATATATATATATATATATATATATATATATATATATATATATATATATATATATATATATATATATATATATATATATATATATATATATATATATATAGGGTGTTTTTTTAAGCCCGATAGAACTTGAAATTGTAAAAAATAACACAAAAAATTAAATTGTAATCAAAATTTTTTTTTTATTCGAAAGATCAATACGTGACATTAACATTTGAAAGTGATTTCGGGCATATGGGCACCGCGGCTGTTCTTGACGAAGCGCATTCTGGACGTCCAATTTTGGGCCACTTTTTCGAGCACTGCTGGCCGTATGTCACGAACAACACGAACAATGCTGGCCTCCAAGGCGTCAATTGTTGCTGGTTTATCAGCATAAACCAGTGACTTCACGTAGCCCCACAGGAAATAATCGAGAGGTGTCAAATCGCACGACCTTGGAGGCCAATTGACAGGTCCATTTCTCGAAATCAACTTATCGCCAAATTTTGATTTCAGTAAGTCGATGGTTGCGTTCGCCGTATGGCACGTAGCGCCATCCTGTTGAAACCACATCTCCTCCGGATCAATGTCATCCATATTTTCAAACAAAAAATCATTGATCATGGTGCGGTAACGATCTCCATTGACCGTAACGCGAGCTCCGGCCTCATTTTTGAAGAAATAAGGTCCGATGATGCCACCAGCATGAAAACCGCACCAAACAGTGCATTTTTCTGGATGTAATGGAGTCTGTAGGGTCTCTTGTGGATTGGTCTCACTCCATATGCGGCAATTTTGCTTATTAACAAACCCGTTAAGCCAAAAATGCGCCTCATCGCTGAACACAATTTTGCGATAAAACAACGGGTCTGATTTTCAAAGTAAATTTGGATAATTTCGTAGCGTTGTTCAAGCGTGAGTCTATTCATGATGATTTGTCAGAGTATACTGAAACAAATAAAAAAAATGTTTCATCAAAATTTAATTTTTTGTGTTACTTTTTACAATTTAAAGTTCTATCTAGCTTAAAAAAACACCCTATATATATAGTATAAAAAAATATATACTATGAATAATGTTAATGTTACTACTGTTTTTAAAAAAAAATTTCTCTATGTATAATTGTTTTTTGTTACATCAATTTTTTTTCAATTTTATAAAAATTTGTAAACAAAAAATTTAGAAATTTTACTGAAGAAGACACACAGGGGGTGTCGAAATATCGAAGCAATAAACGAATAATTTTTACAACAAATTACCTCAAGCTCATTAAACAACAATTATATTTAAAAAAGGTTGAAAAACTAGGATCAAGATACGAGTATATATAGTATATATTACAAATTTGAATTAAATATGCTCGGATATATATGGACCGACATCCGGGAAAAAGTATTTTTCCTGATAATCACCATTCTAAAAACGAAATCTTTCATGGAAACTTTCATGCAAAAATTGGTTTAGGCTATATCTCGGTGTAATATGAACTGATATCGGAATTTTCCATTTTCTGTATTTTAACTACCTCGTTTTATAATCAGAACTAATTTCAAACAAAAAAAATTAATGGTCCGATATCAGAAACTTTCATTTTCCGTATTTTAGTAACTTCCTTTTATAATCAGAACTGCTTTTAAGCAAAAAAAATTTATAGATAAATCGTTTTAGGCGATTTGGACCGATATCGGAATTTCACATTTTCTGTATTTTAGTAACCTCATTTTATTACCAGAAACGATTTTAAGCAAAAAAAATCTTGAGTTCGCTTACGCAACATTTTCAGGGAAAATCGGTTTAGGGTATATATGGACATATATCGAAAATTTCCATTTTCTGTATATAAGTAACCTCCCTTTATTAACAGAAGCGATTTCAAGTAAAACCCAATTTTTAAGTTCGCTTATGTCTCATTTTCATTAAAAATCGGTTTAGGCTATATCTCGGATATATGTATATGGACCGATATCGAGAAAAAAATTTGTTTGACTTTTAATTGCCATGCTTAATAAATGTGTGAAGTTTGAAGCAAAACAAACAATTTTTTTTCAAAAATTTGCATACAAAATTGAAATAATAATGGCTTTTTCGGAATTTTGGATATATCTCAGCTGTATGTGAACCGATTTCACTGAATTTCAATAGCAAAGTCTACGCTCGATAATTAAGCCATAAATTGTTATTTTTAATTCCAATAAAAAATTATAAACAGCTTGTTTTCTATGTTTCCCAGCTAGCTATATGTCGACATTTCCTAGGAACTACCCTAATCATCAGTAGACTTTGGAAATTTTTGAAAGATATTCTAAAACATTCAACTTTATATCCCAACAATCTAAATAAATTGCTGAGAATTTTGCTAGTAGCAAAAAACTGTCATATGCCGTAGTGCTGCCACCGCGTATACGTTAATGCACCTTGATAACACCTATTGACATTTTATTGTTTTATACCAGTGGTGCCCACAAGTTCTATATGGAAGAGTAAATACCAATACATTTAAGGAAAAACTATTTTTATTTAATATTCAAACAATTAAATTCTCAACAACTTATTTAGATTGTTGGGATATAAAGTTGAATGTTTTAGAATATCTTTCAAAAGTTTCCAAAGTCTACTGATGATTAGGGTAGTTCCTAGGAAATGTCGACATATAGCTAGCTGGGAAACATAGAAAACAAGCTGTTTATAATTTTTTATTGGAATTAAAAATAACAATTTATGATGATTAGGGTAGTTCCTATGAAATGTCGACATATAGATAGCTGGGAAACATAGAAAACAAGCTATTTATAATTTTTTACTGGTATAAATGTTAGAAGCTTAAATAGCGAATAAAAAACTTAATTGTTTGTATTTTAATATGTTTTAAAAAATTATTTTTTATAATAATAAAAAGCATAGACAATGTCAGACGTAAATGTACATGTACGTTTGTGGACGAATTTTACAAAAATTTTGACAGACATAAAAAAAACATGAGGAGTAACATATTAAAAAACAGACATAAAAACATATCGCCTTAAGAATTTTTCTTTATGAATGAATTAAGAATTTTTCTTTCTGTATGAATTTTTTTTTTTTTGTATACTAGCAAGGCGAATTCATACCAGATATATGCAATAGCAATAAATACAACATTACAAAAATTACATCTTTTTCAAATGTCAAGGGAAAAATGTAAAAACAATAAGGGATTAAAAAAAATGTTATAAAAAGAAAATACAACAAAAGACAAACTTTTAATTATTTCTTGAAAATAAAAGTCTCAGAGCTCATAGAGCTTGGACAGGTGAAATTTGCCAGCCAGATCGGGGAGAATTCTGGATGATAGCTAGCGCTCAAGATACAAGACACAATTTAAAAAATTTTTTAAATTTTATTTTTTAAAATTTCTATGAAAAAAAAAATGTTTACAATAAAAGAAAAACTTAATTATTTCGTGAAACTTAAAGTCTCAGATCATAGACCTTGAAATGGTTCTGGTTCTCAAGGTACAATACATAATTTAAAAAATTGTTTTAATTTTTTTTTTCAATTTTGTTTTAATTATGACATTGACACAAAATTAAAAAAAGTTATCAGCTGCTTTTTGTTAAATTGTTAATAACACTTTAATTTTCCTGGCGTTGATAACAAATTGTTATCGAAAATACTGTTGAATTTTTATATAAAACTAAACCGATCTTTAGCTGCAAAAATAATAATTATTTATTTTGTTTATTCATAAGTTAAGTTTAATGTCCTTATTGAAAATTATAATTTTTTGTTGAAAATTTAAAATTTTTCAAACAATTAAACAATAAAAGAAAAAAAAAAAAACAAATGTATTTAGATTGTTGGGATATAAAGTTGAATGTTTGAGAATATCTTTCAAAAATTTCCAAAGTCTACTGATGATTAGGGTAGCTCCTATGAAATGTCGACATATAGATAGCCGGGAAACATAGAAAACAAACTATTTATAATTTTTTATTGATTTAAAATTGTTTTTAAAATCATTTTTTTATCGGAATACTTAAACGTTTTCTATGACAATCACCCAGACTGGTTACGAAGCAAGACCGTTCGATAGCGAGGAGAGTGGTGTAGACGAGAAGGGTATGGAAGTGTGTAATAACTAATGGGCTAATAGCAAATGTTATTTATTTCTGTCTAAAACATGGTCGATGAGTTCTAGCTAGACTGCACTACAACCTCTATGTGTGTGCGGTATAAATAAATAAGTTTTATATACTACAGTTCACGAATTTTGACTATTTCTCCGCTGAAGTACTTTTTTAGAGAATAGATTTTTTTTTTAACTTTATTTGATCACAAACAATAACGATTACAAACAATAACGATCACAAACAATAACGATCACAATCAATAACGATAATCACCGTATGCATAGCAAAACGTGGTCAAGCTTTGACTGGTTACTACAATCGTGGCTGATAACAGTGAGCTGAAGAGGGATATGACTAAAAGATGTTTGACCAACTTTACTCTTGGCTAGACAGATCTGCAACTACCACCACTGTTACATATCTACATAATTAATAGGCAAACACGTTTTTTAAAATCCCTTTTGTAGCCGTACTAGTGCACCGATTTTGAAAAATTGTATATCGTTTTAAAGTTCTTTTTGCACAAAAGTAAACGAGTTTAATTAAATTTTGATCGGTTCATTACTTTAGGAGTAATACAGCTATAAATTTGTTATTAACACTAACAAGCAAAATATGTGTATGTGTTTGACGTAAATACAAACAAAAACCGTGTGGCAATATGAGTAAAGAACATATTTGTTAAATGAACTTTGTTTTATGACCAAATTTTCCTTTAAATTGATTTGATTATATTTCCGAGCTAATATGGTATGGATATGTTTAGGCAATGAAAAGGAGCAGTGCAATAAAGTTTATGTAGGTACTACGAAGAGAATGCTTGAAACAAGACTAGCTGAGCATCAAAGAGACATAAAAAATGGAAAAGAGGCAACGGGTTTATCACAACATGTAAAACAAAGCAAACACAACATAGATTTTAAGAGCGTCAAAGTTTTAGACAAAGAGAAATCTGCAAATAAAAGATATACGATTGAGAGCCTTAAGGCCCATTTAGCCGACCGTAAATGTAGAAATGTAAATGTAGTCGGAACAGCTGATCGTTTCTGTTATACGAGAAACAATGAAAATGCTTATTTGACTGTAATGAAATGTAACCGTAACGTCTGAACCTGTAGAAAATAGAATTTCATTACGTGTTTACGTGACAAATGTTGTCAGTGATGGTATATATTATTGTGAATGGCAGGACGGCACAAAAACCCTGATTTAGTACTTTTTGTTTATTTGATAATTGAACTGTTTAAGTGGTTAAATTTGTATACACCCATAATATATTTAAAAAAATTTTGGAATTTTCTGTAAAATACGCTAGATGGATATACATATATTGGTAGCATAATTTATACACTGCGCACAATTTTTGCATCTTTCGCATTATTTGTAACCTCAACATTTATTAGCCCGATGTCCAAAATATATTCCTCAAACACAATCTCCAAGGATAAAATGAATTTTAAAAATTGGTTTATAATTTATAGTTATGCTGATATAAATGTAAGAAAGCAATACAGTATAAATTTAGGTCTGTGAGGAAATGAAAGTGTAATAATAAAACATTTTTAATACTTTTTAAGTATAATAGTACGTTTCCATATACGTAATTTGGGCCAAATCATATCATTTGCCCAAATTAAGTAATTTGTGACATGATTTCCCATACATTTTTCATATGATCAAATTATCTCAAATGACTTAATTTGTTTCAAATTAAGTCGAAATTTGTCTGTGCAGCACTGCGCTACTAGTATTATTACAAATGCAAACTTGGGGCATCCATTATTAGTGAGTTACATTTCGAAAAAGTGACATTTAAATATAAACCACAATGGCTGATTTTATTTGTTGATGAAGTGAAAAAAACATTTATTGTCAATGTTAATTTCGATTTTTAGGTTTTTTTATTCTGCTATATAAAGTATCTTTCTTTTAATTGTAAGAAAATCATTTTATTTCCTCGTATAAAAAAAAATATATAAAAAATTATGGTATAAAGTATTTATGTATATTTTATTTACTAATAAACGCTTAATCCTGTACCAATAAAGAATATAAAGACGAAACTATTTTATTTCTTTGCTGTTTGATCTCTATTTAATTGGGGCGTAACCTCATCGGCATCATTTTCGCAGCCACAGCCTGCTAGTGCATTAATTTCTCCAAAATTTCTATAGAACGCATCCATAACCACAGTCTGATATTAACATTTTTTATAATAGTCGTAAATAGTCTTGGACCTTCCTGATGTTCATATTGCTTTTTATATGGCAACATGCCAATCAAGAATGCTACCTACAAATGGGGATGTGCTATATTTGCTTCAACACAAGCAACGTATTTACGTTATGCTTGGATTCTAGAATTTTTGCAGCTTGGATACCCTCCCATGTCGAAGCCAATTTAGTAATAATGCATTTGTTTCTTATGGCCATATCTTCGTATAAGGAAATCAACTTCAAAACTTTTATAACGCTTTTCTCGGTATCAAAAGAAAGTTAGTCATCATCCTCCATTGAAACGCATTCTGACAAGATATTCAATATCTCGCAGCCAAAAAAAAACACATAAATAAACCAGAGCATCATTAACTATTTCGTTGGTGTTTAATCCCGTTTTATTCGCGAATAACACAGTTTTTTGCACAATGTTTATTCAATAAAATTTTTATTTTTTCTATGTTAAAACATAATCAAACAATACCAACGTCAAACTGATTTCGAAAATTCAAAGAGAAAATTACTTACAACATAATGGAAACACTTCGAAATGATTTCCTCAAATCAGCTTAATATATTTATAATGGAAACGTACTATAATAAGCTAATAATTATATATAACTAAAATTTTAGTACTGTTATACACAAAAATGTAAAGGGTATATATAAGTTTGCGATTCCGTTTATAATTTCTGCAATTTTTATTTGCGACCGTATAAAGTATATATATTCTCAAGAATCAGAATTAATAGAAAAGGCGATTGAGCGATGTCCGTCTGTCCATCCGTCGGTCGTTGAAATACCGTTTCTGAGAAAACCATTAGACTTGAAACTTTTTTCTTTTACCATTCTATTACCCCATCGAGTCATGGGAAATGCTATTGAAATTCAGTAATATCAGTTCACATATAACTGATTTTTCTATAAATGTTTGTTTTTGCTTAAAAGAACTTCTGAAAATATAAGGAGGTTACCAAATAGAGAAAATGAAAATTTCCGATATCGGTCCATATATACCCGAGATATTTTTTAGGGAAAAATTTCTTTTGCTTGAAATTAGTTCTGATTATAAAACGAGGTAATTAATTACTCGTAAAATACAGAAAAGGGAAAATTCCGTTATCGGTTCACATTTAACCGAGATATAGCCTAAACCAATTTTTGCATGATAATTTCCATGAAAGATTTCCTTTTTGGAATGGTGATTACAAGGCAAACATATTTTTTCCCCGATGTCGGTCCATATATATCCGAGCATATTTAGTTCAAATTTTTATATAGGTGACTATCGTGAAGGGTATTTAAGATTCGGCCCAGCCGAATGTACTACGCTCCTGTTATATATTAATATTATTATATATTATAAGCAGTTAAATTTATTTTTTTAGAAGTACCAAAGAGAAGAGAACAAAAATTCAAACATTTGAGATTTATTCGCTATAGTAGCTTCCAACATTGGTACTAATCAAAAAATTATGAAAAGCTTGTTTTTTATATTTTCCAGCTGTAGCTCATATGAAATGTCGACAATAGACAGAAAAAGAAATATTAGGTACCATTTAAACAATTTTCGTACCTTTTGTATATGTACTGAATACTATGAGCTCTCATCACTGCTATGAACAGCTGTATTGCTTTTATTTTATTTTTGTAAATTATTTGATATAAAGATATGGGTGATGAAAAATTAATTATTTTCTTTAACATACAATAATATAAAAATGAAAAGCAGAACACTTTTTCTGTAAATCATTAATAAGTGAACACTTTTTCTTCACATGTACTTGTGTTTTTTTGTTTGTATCAAAAACACATGATACGGGTTTACGTGTTCTATAAGTGCTACTACATTTACATTTACGTTGCATTTACATTTACGTTACAGTTACAATTTCTACAGTCGGCTAAATGGGCCTTTAGAATTCAACAACGTTTACATAAAGCTTTAAACACAAAAGAGGATAAAGATAACACAAAGCTTCAGTATTCAGCTGCAATAAAAAATAAAGTATTATGATATAGCTTTAAAGATCTATGTTTTTGTTGTTTAAAAAGTCATTTATTTGTTCGTTTAATTAATTGTTATAAAATGCAAAAATAATGATAAAAAAGTGACTGTTTTTATGTAAATTATTGTGAGTATTAAGGAATTATAATTATTGTTTTGTTTATGTATTTATATTTATACATGTATTATCTAAAACATATATGTATAATATATATGTTTTTTTTCTTTAATAAAAAGCATACATACTCCTGAAGAAGTCGACAACCCACATCGACGAAACGTTGAGTAAGCACATGAAATAATTGGTTTTTATTTAAATAACCTCTGACCATATTAGCCCGGAAATATAATCATATTTGTTAATTTTGACTGTTTTATTGGATTCAATATTGGATTTTATATGAGAGTGCATTATTTTAGTGTGGGGAAAAAATGTGGTTGACTGCGTCGACTAGTGCATATAGTTTTATTAGCTGTTTAGTTAAGTTTACGAATATGTAATAGTTTTCCTTTCGAGTCGTTTATTGGAGAAGAGAGTTTTCTGAGAGCAACTTTTACAATTTGGTGAAAAATTACTCAATTGTATATTTGGTTCATGGGACAGAAAAAAAGTTCGTTTTTGTAACGTAATTAATTATTAGTTTATACAAATTTTCCTCCCCTATTTTATCCCCTTGGGGTAGAATTAATAAAAATTCTTTCTTAACGGATGCCATCGTCATAGCATCTACCCGCATGCCAAATTTCAGCCCGGCTGGACACAGCCCAATAGTTTGGGCTGTGCGTTGATAGATCACTATGCCAGCCACCTTTAAGATATGATGTTTTATTTTTCAGGTTCAAGTTCAAATCTGGCTTCAGCCAAGAAAACTTTTTATTTTTTAATTATATACATATATGGACCGATATCGGAAATGTTCATTTTCTGTATTTTGGAAACCTCCTTTCATAACCAGAACTGCTTTTAAGCAAAAAAATATTTTTTCATGGAAAAATCGGTTTAGACTATATCTCTAGTATATATAGACCGATATAGGAAATTTTCAAGTTCTGTATTTTAGTAACCTCCTTTTTTATTGTTTTTAAGCAAAAAAAAAAAATTGTATAAGTTCGCTTACGCAACATTTTCATGAAAATATCGGTTTATGCTATATCTCGAATATACGACCTCTGATCGAAAAATAAATATTTTTTTCATGTCCGATGAATACGGTGATAACGTTTTTGTTTTTCGCCAAAAACTCACGCACACGCATCGTTGTGTGGGCTGGTGCAAAATCCATGATTGCTTCTTCCACAATTCCATGCGTTTCTTACGAATTGCTTCGCGCAAACGGTGCATAATTTCAAGGTAGAATTCCTTATTGAGCATAAGACCTTGTGGAGGGAATTCATGATGCACCACACCATTGCAGTCGAAGAAAAGAGTGAGCAAAACCTTCACTTGACGTGCTTTTTTCGATCTTGGCTCTTCTGGACGCTTCCATTGAGATGATTTTGAGTAAACCGGGATCGTTGTTGACGATGTTCCACAGCTATGCGACGTTGTTTTCTCTCAAAATTTAGCAATTTTGGAACAATCTTCGCTGCCGCACGTTTCATGCATAAAACATCCGTAAAAATTGCTTGGAATGAGCCGAACGATATGCGAACATCATCAACATCATCTCTTTTAGTGATTCGTCAATTATCCAAAATCATTTCCTTCACTGCTTCAATGTCTTCATCGGTTGTTGACGTGTTTGGGCGACCAGGATAAACATCGTCATTGACATCTACTCGGCCTTCCTTAAACTTGTGTTCTGCTCCTAGTAGACTCGCCAAACGCCACAGTCAACATTTCAAATGTCTTTGCGCATTTAATTTCATTTTTTACACAAAACTCAATATAGTTTCTTTGATCCATTTTTTCGAATAGTAAAAAATGGAAGAGCACAATAGAAAAATACCTTTTTATCTGTCAAAAACAAACTGACAACTGATATTGCAAACATATATAGCAGACATGTGTACCAACATAACAGAAAAAAATGCTAAAATCGAACATACGTAAGTCGCGAAATTTGAAAATAATGGCTATTTTTAAATCAGACCTCGTATATAGATCGATATCGGACATTTTCAATTTCTGTATTTTAGTAACCTCCTTTTTTAACCTGAGCTGCTTTTAAGCAAAAAAAAACTTTTTCATGGAAAAATTTGTTTAGGGTATATTTCGGGAATTTATTGACCGATATCGGAAATTTTCATTTTCTATATTTAAAGCAGCTGCTTTTATTACCAGAACGGTTTTTAGCAAAAAAAAAAAAAAATTATTTTAATTCACTTACGCGACATTTCCAGGTAAAAATTGGATTGGGCTATATCTCGGATTTCATACAAAATTGCAAAAAGGTGGCTTTTTCGGAATTTGGGATATATCTTAGCTATATGTGAACCGATTTTACTGAATTGAAATAGCAAGCCCATGATTCGATAATGCAATGGTTTAGTTTTATGATGTTACTCATTTAAGCGTCTAAAATCTCTAAAATATACTTTATTCTAAAAAGTAACCAGCACTAGTATTTTAAGATGTACATATGTGGCTTTTTGCGTTCCAGCAATTTTGGGTAAAACTTGCAAATTTGGACAGTAGTTTGCTTTCTACTCTGATTAGTGCGAATTAATCCCATATATCGTGGAACACACCTAAGTGTATCTGTTACTAGCGATTGCTCTGATAGCCCATTCCTTTCTGCCTGAAATGAATATGAGATGATGCAACCGCACACGCAGCAGGAGCCACAATGGAAGCAAACATTTCCTGACCGCGTAATCCCTTATTTTGGCGATTAGGCATGGTCAGCAAGACTGCCTGATTTACTCATACCAGACTTCTTTCTCTAAGAGCTACTTGAAGTCGCGGGCTTATGCTAACAATCACATTCCATAAGGATAAGATTCGACAGGAAGGCGAACAGTTATTATCAGAAATATTGCGAAAAATTATAGAAAATACGATAAAACGGGCACAACTGTGAATCAATACTGGCGGCTGCCACTTGGTTGATCTCAATTTTCCAATTAACAGAAAAAATTGTACAGGTCTTGGTACAGGTCAGGTTTCCAACACTCAAAATAATTTTTTTATTTGGGGAAAAAATATACTCAAAAACGAAATTGGATGATTAATTTTGCGCCACCTAGTACAAGATGCAATCTTGTATTCTCTCATTCTCAGATTTCATACAAAATCGTTAGTTTCACAACTACAGCGGCACCAGAAATCATCATCATAGAAGATGAGTTGCTTTAATGCTCATATTCAGTAAGAACAAATATTGCTAATTTTGCAGCTTTTTATTTACTTTAACACAAGAAAAAAGCCATGAAAAATGTTTACATTTATAAGAAAAAAAAACAAAAGTTTGCAAATGCTTGCATCGTGCTTTTCTACAAATAAGTATGTATGTACTCGTATGTACGTACATAAACGTAATTAAAGAGAAAATTAAAACCGGCAACCAATAGAAATTTCTGCTGAGTTGGTAATGTTTATATACATAAAACAAACAAAAAACAATAATAATTAATAAATAACAAAAAATATATACATATATTTAAGTAATTGTTCTGCTGAAGTAAACAAAAAAACTAAAGCAAACGAAACTTGGCCAAAGAAAAATAATTAAATAAAAATAAATGCTGAACTTAAGGCATCCATAGACGGTATGTTGTTGCGTCTTTTTTGTTAATATGTAATTCCTCATGTATTTTTTCATGTCTGTCAAAATTATCATTTTCATAGACGATTTGTAAAATTCGCTCACAAACGTACATGTACATACATTTACGTCTGACATTGTCTATGATTTTTAGTATTATAAAAAATAACTATTTGAGTTGAAGAATGAGTTCCCCGGGCAATCGGTCACAAATGGATGAGCTCAGGACGATGAACGCGTGCTACGTAAAAATGTGCGCGTTTCGGGAACAAGATCCCTAATCTCGTCAGAGCAAAATCCATTGTTGTAACGATAGAACAGAGTAACGCACCCTACACTGAGGCGATGCTCCAGTGAGTCAATAGTGCTGGATATCCTACTGCCACCGATAAGCTTCTTTGCTCTCTCTCTCACTCTATCTCTTGTACATGGCCGAAAAACTCCAAAATAGACTTTGAAACGCCAGCTCAACATGCGAGTTATATTCCATTCGCTGTTGGATATAGATGATGATATCCACTCTTTTGCAGACGAACATTTGCTACTCTATTAGTCTAGTCTATTAGAGATCTGTGCAAAATTTTAATCTCCGAATGGGGTTATAATAACAGGGTTAATTTCAAAGGCTTAGTGTTGTCTATTAACACAAAAACGTATGACCATGAATGATGCTTCATCCGTACGCATGGATGGTATGAATATTGAGGCATCGGATGCTCTTGAAGTTCTTGGAATGAAAATTCAGTGTTATGTTCGGTGGACTGACCAGATTTTCCATATCTCTAAAGAAGCAAATGTCTTGGTTTTCTGAAACAGTGTAAGAAGTACTTCACTCCATCCGATCTCCTAACAATTTTTACCACCTATATCCGAAAATGGAATAAAACTGTCAGGTTTGGGCCGGTATCTCAAAGTCTGTTTTGGGGTTACTCGACCCTGTACAGGAGAGGATAAAGAAGATTATCGGTAACAGTAGGGTATCCAACTCTATTGACTCATTGGAGCATCGTCGCAGTATGGGATGCATTACCCTGTTTTATCGATACTACAATCGATTTGGCTCTGACGAGATTATGGTTCTTATTCCTGAAACCCACATATTTCTACGTAACACGCAGTCATCGTCCAGAGCTCATTCATTTGTGGTCGATTGCCCAATGAATCGCACAACATATTACATAAAGAATTCGTTTTTCAACCTTACTGTTCGGCTGTGGAACAAGTTGCCTGAAAAAGTGTTTCCTGTCAATTATAACGTTGAAAAGTTCGAGTCAAGTCACTACTCCTTTTTTCCCTTCCTTATTATCTATTTTCCGAGTTCTGGTACAATGCACTGAATATATTGGGGTCATCCCCGGAGCACGAGTCCAAGATAAAAAAAAGTCGATCGGATTGAGTGGAGTACATCTTCCAAGAACATCAAGAGCATACAATTCCTCAATATTTATACCATCCATGAGTACAGATGAATACAAATAAACCTATTTTTTAATTAGTTCTTTCTTTTTAGTTCAATATTCTTCAAAAGTATGTTATTTTAGATTTTATACTACACTGAAAGAATTATGCGTCATATATTTAATGAAACTGTTTCATTAAATATTTTTCATTAATCCAATGAAAACTTTTCACAATATGCATGAAACTTCGTATATATTATGAAATAGTTCCATCAGAATGGTTTCATTAACTTTCATAGTTTCATTAAAAAAAATCATTGGATTTATGACTACAACAAAATTAAATTTTTTTTTAAATTCTTTGAATTTTGGTAAGATATATTAATGGGCATTTATTAAATCTACAGTTTAAAAAATGTCAAGTTTTTTTTATTAAAATGTAAGTTTTATGAGTTTCATAATTCCAATGAAATAGAATTCATTTGATCAATGACAAATAAATTTCTGAATACCGAATTTGGGTATGTATGTACATATGTGCATGTACTCAAATCAGCATAATAATAGTTTAAAAAATTTAAATACCAGTGTATTGAAGTCATTTGAATTAATAAAATCTGTTTTATTTGGTGAATACTTGTTCAACATTTTCTTTTATCATAATTAGGTACAATTTCACAAAAGCAAGGAATAGTATTGTTTGTGTAATGAAACAAAGTATCAATGAATAAATGAAATAATTCCATTGATCCTATTACGTACATTTGTGAACATATTTTATTAATGTGTGTTATGATATTATTTCATTACACAAATGTAACTATTTCATTGAGTTAATGTAAATTTTTCAGGTGCTCAATGAATAATAAAATTAGATAAATGAAATAACTTCATTGACCTTATGCTTGAGTTTCATATATATTACATTAGTACAAAGAAGTTATATCATTATATAAATATTACGTTTTCATTAATTTAATGTAAAGTTTTCATGTGCTTTATGAAATTGATTCTTTGATCTAGAGAAATTATTTTACTAATCATATGATTTGTCTTTCATACTTTTAATGAAAATAAGTCATGTTTCTTATTATTTCATGTTTCATTACTTTTATGAAGGATTTCATTAAAATAATCGAATGAAATTTGTTTCATTATTTCTATGAAAAGTTACAATGGTTGAAAAAGAATGAAAAAATTCATAAAAGTAATGTCAAAATTCAGAGAATTTCTGAACAAAATTTTTTCAGTGTATAAAAATAATTGAGTTCACTATATTAGCTTCTAATATTGATACCAATCAAAAAATTAGAAACTGCTTATTTGTTTATGTTTCCTGGTCAGGAGATCTGAGAGGCCAACGGAATGTGGAGTTTCTTGAAATAAATTTTTGGGAAATTTTTTCCTCAATTCTGTCATAACAGGCGTGGCTATGTGACAAGTTGCACCATCTTGTTGAAACCAAATAGAGTTGAAAGGGACTCTATTTCAACGTAATACTGAAAACAAAAACTCTTTTAACATCTTTAAGTACCGGCCTTTATTGACCGTAACATTAAGACCGTTTTCTTTGGAAATGTAAGGCCCGAAAATAAATCTTGAAGAAACTGCACACAACACTGTGATGCGAAGTAGATTTAACTGAATCTGATGGAGTATCTGCGGATTCGACAAGTTTGTTTGTTAACATTGCCGTTTAAATCGAAATGTGCCCGTCAAACATAAAAAAGTAGTTCAAGACGTTATCATCCTCTGACAACATTTAAATTATGTTCTCTAGGGTTCAGTTTGTTTGTTAATTGAATCTTATATGGAAATCTTGGTGCAAAATTATCTGCACTGACTGTCTGCTGACACCCGTTTTGAGCAGATCGGCTCTTTGTTGAAAATCGTATAACAGTAGCCACATCAGCGATAGTTTCCTGCCTCCGAACCGAGGGATCTCAATGATAAGGCCTTCTTGCGATTGTGCCACGCCCGGCAAAACTCTTCACGAGCCTCATTATAGTCCATTCGCTAGGAGGAATGCCGTCAAGCGGGCGCCTATATTCTCTTTGGACGGAAACAACGGACTCTAAAGCGTGAGAGCGTAGCACTATCCAAATTCTTGTTTCATTGTCCCAATTCTCCATTTTAGTTAAACTTAAAGATCAATCTATGAAATACAATAAAAATGGAACAGGTTAGTTGCACAGAAAATAAGTTATTAGGTTTTTTTGGTAGCAGCTTACACCACCCACCCTGTACTTGAACTATCTAGCCAGAGCAGCCATTTTTGGTCATTTTAACCAAAATAGTATTTAACATTTTGCTCTATTCTGGAGATGGGAATAATTTTTTTAGTTTTGGTTTATTTATTTCTCCCATAAATACAGTGAAACTTCTCATAACCGGACACTCACCAATGTGGAATTTTCGTCCAATTATGAGAAGTGTCCGCTTATAAGAAGTGCACATTTAGTATCGCAAATAATTTATTACATAATGCTACATTTTAATTAAACAATGCTAGGCTAATCTATGGTGGTTGAAAAAATTTATGAAGACAACAAATCCCCAAACTACTAGAATATACTTTAAAATTATTCCAATGTAAGACGGCACAAAATATTTGGTATTTCTTTATACTGGTTGCTAGCTGTTAGATTGTATATCAACATATTTTGAAATAAACAATATTAAAGCATGTAAATTGAGGGAGCTACGGGTGAATCAAGTTTAATAGTATACCTTTTAAATCTTTCTAATATACTTTCTTAACATAACAAATAATTTATTTAAGGAACTTCAATTATAAAAAATGCAGCTTTCAATTTGAAACCAATGTTGTATTAATTTTTGTTTTCTAGTTTTCCAATTATAATATCGTTTAACTGGAAAGTGTTCGTGGCAGCACTATCTAACATACATTTAAAATTGCTGCCTATTTTTAGGATTGAAAAATAAATCAAACAAATTATGCGGTATTTATGTAACGATGAAAGAAATGATTAAAAATCTTTATTGAAAGCACGTTTAGGTAATGTTTCTTTGTTTCAATATTTAATTCTTTGAATAGTTGAGTTTAAAACACTCCAAACTGATGTAGATGGTTAGTTTCATTGAGAACTTTCACGTACTAGCTGGAACAAAGCCCAATTGTATTTAAAAATATGTGCGATATAAAAAATTTAATAGATTTTAAAAATATTTTCAATTTATGTATTCTTATATGTATGCGTAGTTTTATTTAAATTTTTACAAAACATTTTCCAAGAATAAATAAAGCCGTAATATAGTAATATTTTTAATATACATAATAACTTTTGTTGATGGTGGAAAAATTCCAAATGAGGCAAACGGTTGTGGTTGCGGCAAAAACTTGTTGAAATCTATAACAAAACACGGATATCATTCTGATACTCATATTAATTCATAAATAAATAAAAATGTTCACAAGTGTCCATAAATTAAAATAAATCTATTTAGTCTATGTCGAACATTTCAAATTGATTCGTACATATTCATATGCATGTATTTCTCGTGATGTATAAGCCAAGTTGGCAAATGACTATTTCAATTTGTTTTATTTGCAAATAAGTACTTAAATTCAAATATATTTTTGGTGGTTTAAGTAAGTCTACTTACTGACTTTCCGTTTCAAACGTTTTTAGAAACATTATGAACACTTAATTGTAAATAAACCAATAAAAAATATAAATTAACTATTTAGCAGCTTGCATTGTTATTAAGAGTAGTTTTTGCAGTTTTGTTCGCATGTATACGTTCCAGTTCTGAAAGTCTCTCCAATAGATTAGTAAATGTGTTTGCTAATGTGTTAACGCTGTTCAGGTCATGCTGAGCCCCTGTTACTTTTCTAATATTTAAGGTTTCCATATACATTTTTTTGTACAGTTCAGCCTGATGTTTTGTATCCTTAAAGTGCGGTCTCCACCTGACTTGAAAACACTAACTTTAACGCTAACTTCAAGTTAAAGTTAAATGTGGACCGCTCATGTTGAAGTTTGGTTAAAGCTATAACTTGGTTGTTAAAACATTTCATTTGGAAACTCTGTTTTAACTTAAATTGACAATAGCCTGCTGTTTGTAGTTGTTTTTCGCCATTTTTATTGTTTTACTATGAAAAGTTATAACTCTAACATCACTACGTGTACGCCGACTTTAACAGATAGTTATTTAAACAGCAAGTTTTAACTTTATGTTTTAACTGTGTTTCAAGTTAGGTGTAGACTGCATGTAACACCGCTGAGCCAAAGTTTTATAAGAGTTTTTAGAGCAAATTGTAAACGACTCTCAAATAATAAAATGTGCTTTAAAAATTCGCCATCACTGTTGTTATTTTGTGTTGCAGCTGCTGACGATGTTGTAGTTGTTGTTGTTGAATTTGTTAGCTCTGTCGAAGAATTAACGTTGTTGCTGGCATATTCAAATATCGACTTTGAATTGAGACAAATCGCCAATGCATTTTGGAGGTATTTGATTTTTTTCATATTGTTACTAGCAGCTGAAAGAAAAAAGAAAGAAATTAGTTTTGTATAAAAAAAATGTGTTTAGCAAATTACTTTCTGCCAGAAACTCTTCCAAGGAGATGCGTTCTAGCTGAACGGTCAGATAATCACTCGCCTCTTTAAGTGAATTTAAAATGTTTGCAGATAACTCATAGTGAGATTTGCACAGTGCGAGTGTCGCTTTCGATGAAGAAAACGACGGGTCCGCATGTTTTTTACGATACTGGCTGTAATGAAAAGAGGCAATTCAATATGTACATACAATCAAATCAACTGAAGTTATGTTATAGGAGTTTTTCAGCAGTTTGAAACTTTACTAAAGATACAATTACGAGGGCGGATTGATATTGAAGCTAGCTAGTGCTAGATGGCAGCACAAAGACAATTTTGTTTTTGGAAATTGCGATTTGTCACGCGTCAACTGTTAACGTTTCACCCAAATTCATCGATTGGTTTATAGACTTTTGTGTTTCTTGAAAAATGGAAAAAAGTGAATTTAGTGCAGTGATTAAACACTTTTATTTGAAAGAGAAAACAGCAAAAGACAAAAGAAACGCTTGATAAATCATATGATGAGTCTGCTCCGTCAGATTATATGCCTGATATTCTTTCTAGTGTCCTTAGCACCGCAGAGCCAAAAAAAAAGTATTATGAGTGTTTAGACCTCTCAAATAATAGAATATGCTTTAAAAATTCGCCATCACTTTTGTTATTTTGTGTTGCAGCCAGGGGTGCCATTTTAAGCAATTTTAACCAAAATTGGTCAATTTTTCGTTGAATATGGAGATTCGTTCTTCCACAAATACATACCTATCATAACTATGCGGATTTTTTGTCCGATTGAGACATTATTATATAATGCTATATTTTATTAAAACGGTTGCTAGGCTTTGAAAAAATTGATGCAGATGAAACTGCTTTAACGTAGACCGGTTCAAGTTGTTAGATTTCAAAATGACTTTCAATATTATTTATGTGTTCGAATGCGACAAAGTCGTCTCTAGCAATATATTTTAGGAAAATATGTCAATATAAGAATTTATGGAATCAGATATTTCTACATTAACCTCATCTTAAACGCTTCCAGACAGACTTATCTCGACAGTAGCTCTTGAATTTAATGTTTTGATACAGTCATCTTCAATGCAGACGCTTTTAACTGCTTTTGAAAGTTCGCCAGAGCCATTTGATTGACCGATTAGTTTTATTAAATTAGATACTACTCTTTCTAGTTGGTGCGTTTCAGCAAATACAACTCCAGTTCGTGAGTTTCAAGCAAAAATAGTTAATTTTTGAATGATATTTTGAGCACATTTTTCTTTTAATTTAGGGTTCTCGTCTGGCAGACTAGATTCGCTTTTGGTCGATTCAAGTTTAAGAGTATACTTTTTATTTCTTTCATACATATATTCTTAAAAAATAAAAAAATTGTTTAAGTAAGGAATTTCAATCCCCAAAAGTGCGCCCTCCGGTTACAGCCAATTGGAAACAAATGTTCAATTAATATGTATATGTTTTCTTGATTTGTAATTATAATACTATTTATCTATAAGGCGGAAATATCTTTTGTATTGTATTCTTATTAGTTTTGATAACTTTTTTGCACATTTGGTAACTTTCTGAAAAACTTTGGTTGCAATAATTTTTTGGTCGTAACAGCAGCTACTGACGACGTTGAAGTTGTTGTTGAATTTGTTAACTCTAACAGTGCATCCTAAATTAGGTCATAAGCGCAAAGTGATCTAACGTTATGATTTTACATTTTAGTAAGTAACTTAAATAAGAGTGTTAACGTTGCGCCATGAACAGTATTGCGCACTAACCCTGTTTAATTAAAATCAATAAATGGAATTAATAAACAGAGATAAAGTCACCAAATTAGTCTGAAAACACCTAAAGTGTGATTACTGATGGCAACAAAAAATGAGTAATATTTGTTTTGAAGCGAACTTCACTGAGAGAGACATGCGCTCTGTCAAAATGCAGACTTTCCAAGTGCACAATGTCGACGCGTGCTATTTAGGTTCGGCTCATAAATTATTTGTATGTATACATGACATTACACTGGACGCGCTAATTTAGATTGCGCTGTAAGAATTAACGTTGCTCTCGGAGAAATAGTGCCACTCAATCCATCATTTCGGTGAAAGGTGGTGGCTCTGGATATTTCCAAAGCGATTCACAGAGTGTGGCATGCTGCACTACTGGCAAAACTTACTGCTTTTGGTGTCGCTGATGACTTTTCTCGGTTTATATCGAGCTTTCTCAGAGACCGCATTATACGAGTTGCTATAGACGGGGTCTCATGAAACGAGTTCAAGATTAATTCAGGGGTACCGCAAGGTTCCGTTCTTTCTCTTACTCTATTTCTTATTTTCCTCAATGACCTCCTATTTCAAACTTCCAACGCTATCCATGGCTATCGCGGGTGATTGCAGCATATTTCATTCGTACTCTTTCAGTTATAGGCACCGCCTATGCGATGTCGTTGCCAAGAAGCAAAATATGAATGACTCACTTTATAATGATCTTCTATTAGTCTCCGAATGTGTTCGTAAAAACAGAGTTGCTTTTAACGCTCGTAAGACCCAGCGTTGTTTATTAACACACAAACATACGACCCCAGGTGCGGCTTCATCTGAACTCATGAATGGTACAAACATTGAGGAACCGGATGCTCTTCATGTTCTAGGAATGAAATGAGATGTTCGTTGGACGAACATATTTTTCATGACTCTAAAGAAGCATTCAAGCACTTCACTCCTATACCCAACCGAAAATGGAATACAAATCTCATGTTTGGGCCGGTGCCTCAAAGTCTATTTTGGGGTTACTCGACCGTGTGCAGGTGAGGGCGAAGAAGCTTATCGGTGACAGTAGGGTATCCAACTTTATTGATTCACTGGAGCATCGACGCAGTGTAGGATGTGTTACTCTGTTCTATTGTTACTACAATGGATTTTGCTCTGACGAGATCAGGGGTCTTGTTCCCGAAACTCGCACATTTACACGTAACACGCGTGCATCGCCCATTTGTGGTCGAATACTCGGGGAATCGTATAATGCATTACAGAGAGAATTCGTTTTTCAGCCGTATGCTTCACCTGTGGAATAAGTTGCCTACAGATGTGTTTCCTGTCTGTTATAACGTTGGAAAGTTCAAGTCAAATGTTTACAAACACTACTCCCTCTTTCTCTTTCATCATAACCCATTTTTCTAGTTCTGGTACAACGCACTCCATATGTAGAGGTTATCCCCTGAGTACGGGTGCAAGATAAAACAAGTAAGAGTGTAGTATATTCGGCTGGGCCGAATCTAAAATACCCTTCACGATAGTCACGAATATGTATAGTATATTAAAAATGTGACCTAAATATGCTCGGTTATATATGAACCGATATCGGAATTTTCTATTTTCTGTATTTTAGTAACCTTCTTTTATAACGAGAATTGCTTTTCAGCAAAAAAAAAATTTTTTTTAATGGAAAAATCGGTTCAGGCTATATCTCGGGTATATATGGACCGATATCGAAATTTTAATTTTCCACATAACCTTATATCATTACCAGAACTGCTTTTGAGCACAACAAATTGTTTAAGTTCGCTTACGCAATATTTTCATGAAAACCCCGATTTAGGCTATATCTCGGGTATATATGGACCGATATCAGAAATTTTAATTTTCGTAACCTTCTTTTATAACAAGAACTGCTTTTCAGCAAAAAAAAATGTTATTGGAAAAATCGGTTCAGGCTATATCTCGAGTATATATGGACCGATGTCGGATATTTTCTTTTTCCATATATATATATATATATATAACCTTATTTTATTACCAGAACTGCTTTAAGGTGAAAAAAGTTGTTTAAGTTCGCTTACGCGACATTTTCATGAAAAACCCGGTTTGGGCTATATCTCGGGTATATATGGACCGATATAGGAAATTTTCCTTTTCCATATTTATATAACCTTATTTAATTACCAGAACTACTTTAAGGTGAAAAAAGTTGTTTAAGTTCGCTTACGCGGCATTTTCATGAAAACCACGGTTTAGGCTATATCTCTGGTATATATGGACTGATATCGGAAATTTTCATTTTCCATATTTATATAACCTCATCTTATTACCAGAACTGCTTTTAAGCAAAAAATATTGTTTGAGTTCGCTTACGCCGCGTGTTCATGAAAAACCCGGTTTAGGCTATATTTCGGGTATATATGGACCGATATTGAAAAATTCATTTTCAATATTTATATTACCTTATTTTATTACCAGAACTGCTTTAAGGCGAAAAATTTGTTTAAGTTCACTTAAGCGGCATTTTCATGAAAACCCCGGTTTAGGCTATGTCTCGGGTATATATGTATGAACCGATATCGGAAATTTTTATCTTCCATATTTATATAAACTCATCTTATCACCAGAACTGTTTTTAATGAAAAAAAAGTTGTTAAAGTTCGCTTACGCGACATTTTCATGAAAAACCCGGTTTGGGCTATATCTCGGGTATATATAGACCGATATCAAAAATTTTCATTTTCCATACTTATATAACATTATTTTATTACCAGAACTGCTTTTAAGCAAAAAAAGTTGTTTAAGTTCGCTTACGCGGCATTTTCATGAAAACCGCAGTTTAGGCTATATCTCGGGTATGTATGGACCGATATCGGAAATTTTCATTTTCCACATTTATGTAACCTAATTTCATTACCAGAACTGCTTTTGAGCAAAAAAAAGTTGTTTAAGTTCGCTTACGCGACATTTTCATGAAAACCCCGATTTGGGCTACATATGGACCGGGTACATATGGACCGATATCGGAAATTTTCATTTTCCATATTTATGTAAACTAATTTCATTACCAGAACTGCTTTTGAGCACAAAAAAGTTGTTAAGTCCGCTTACGCGACATTTTCATGAAAAACCCGATTTGGGCTATATCTCGGGTATATATGGACCGATATTGAAAATTTTCATTTTTCATATTTATGTAACCTAATTTCATTACCAGAACTGCTTTTGAGCACAAAAAAGTTGTTTAAGTTCACTTACGCGACATTTTCATTAAAACCGCAGTTTAGGCTATATCTCGGGTATGTATGGACCGATATCGGAAATTTTCATTTTCCACATTTATGTAACCTAATTTCATTACCAGAACTGCTTTTGAGCAAAAAAAAGTTGTTTAAGTTCGCTTACGCGACATTTTCATGAAAACCCCGATTTGGGCTACATATGGACCGGGTACATATGGACCGATATCGGAAATTTTCATTTTCCATATTTATGTAAACTAATTTCATTACCAGAACTGCTTTTGAGCACAAAAAAGTTGTTAAGTCCGCTTACGCGACATTTTCATGAAAAACCCGATTTGGGCTATATCTCGGGTATATATGGACCGATATTGAAAATTTTCATTTTTCATATTTATGTAACCTAATTTCATTACCAGAACTGCTTTTGAGCACAAAAAAATTGTTTAAGTTCGCTTACGCGACATTTTCATGAAAAACACTGTTTGGGCTATATCTCGGGTATATATGGACCGATATCGGAAATTTTCATTTTCCGTATTTATGTAACCTAATTTCATTACCAGAACTGCTTTTGAGCACAAAAAATTTGTTTAAGTTCGCTTACGCGGCATTTTCATGAAAAACCCGATTTGGGCTATATCTCGGGTATATATGGACCGATATCGGAAATTTTCATTTTTCATATTTACTTGACCCTATTTCATTACCAGAACTGCTTTTGAGCACAAAAAAGTAGTTTAAGTTCGCTTACGCGACATTTTCATGAAAAACCCGATTTGGGCTACATATGGACCGGGTACATATGGACCGTTGTCGGAAATTTTCATTTTCCATATTTATGTAACCTAATTTCATTACCAGAACTGCTTTTGAGCACAAAAAAGTTGTTTAAGTCCGCTTACGCGACATTTTCATGAAAAACCCGGTTTGGGCTATATCTCGGGTATATATGGACCGATATCGAAAATTTTCATTTTTCATATTTATGTGACCCTATTTCATTACCAGAACTGCTTTTGAGCACAAAAAAGTTGTTTAAGTTCGCTTACGCGGCATTTTCATGAAAAACCCGATTTGGGCTATATCTCGGGTATATATGGACCGATATCGGAAATTTTCATTTTTCATATTTACATGACCCTATTTCATTACCAGAACTGCTTTTGAGCACAAAAAAGTTGTTAAGGTTCGCTTACGCAGCATTTTCATGAAAAACCCGATTTGGGCTATATCTCGGGTATATATGGACCGATATTGGAAATTTTTCATTTTTCATATTTATGTAACCTAATTTCATTACCAGAACTGCTTTTGAGCACAAAAAATTTGTTTAAGTTCGCTTACGCGGCATTTCCATGAAAAACCCGATTTGGGCTATACCTCGGGTATATATGGACCGATATCGGAAATTTTCATTTTTCATATTTATGTGACCCTATTTAATTACCAGAACTGCTTTTGAGCACAAAAAAATTGTTTAAGCATTTTCATGAAAACCCCGGTCTAGGCTATATCTCGGGTATATATGGACCGATATTGGAAATTTTCATTTTCCATATTTATGTAACCTAATTTTATTACCAGAACTGCTTTTGAGCAAAAAAAAGTTATTTAGCTTCGCCTATGCGACATTTTCATTAAAAATTCGATTTGGGCTATATCTCGGGTATATATGGACCGATATCTGAAAAAAAAATTTTTTGCCTTCTATTCACCATGCTTAATAAGTGTATGAAGTTTGAAGCAAAACGAACAACTTTTGTTTTCAAAAATTTTCATACAAAACTGCAAAAAAAAATGGCTTTTTTCGGAATTTTGAATATATCTCAGCTATACGTGGACCGATATTACTGAATTTAAATAGCAAACCCATGAATCGATGGGGTAAAAGAATGGTGAAAGAAAAAAGTTTCTAAGTCTAATGGTTTTCTCAGAAACGGTATTTCAACAGCGGACAGACGGACAGACGGACATCGCTTAATCGACTTTTCCATTAATTCTGATTCAGAATATATATACTTTATAGGGTCGCAGAAAAAAACTGTAGAAATTACAAACGGAATCACAAACTTTGTTTTAACTATCACTGAGTTAATGAATACAAAATTTCAATAGTGCTTAAGAGAAGCCTACAAGAGTATCTAAAATTATTACATTTGTGCATAAAGTTTATTAGCATTTATTTTTATATGAATGGATTATGTTCCAGTGCATGTTCTTGTTCTGCTTCTCATGATGAGGATGTTAAAGAAGGGAAGTGTAGTATTCCTTCCAGTGAATATTGATCACTGTTCACCAGTTCTACTTTTTTTACCCCAAACAGCTTGAGTGACTGTTGGCTCTCATTTCTCTCCCCCTCTCTCTCTCTCTTTCTCTCTCTAAATGAGATAGGATTCATATCTGATTCATTGGTTTATATCTGATACTACGGAGTACATTATTTATGATTCACTGACGCTCCGTGTGGCTTGCAAAACTCACCCATATGAACAAAGCTTAGGCCTGCTAGTCCCTTCTAGTTCTTTACATTACAGGTATCTTTTGTAAGATAGCCACATCTCATGCGCTATTAGCCACCGAAAACCGGCATGCACTATAATTATCAGAGATTACTAATTCCTCTTTCTGCGATTCTAGGTTTAAATCGCAACCTGAACGTGTCAGCCAAAATGTAGGAACCTCAACTATGATTAATGCCGAGATGATTTGCAAGCATAATTTTCCGCGGGATTTGCCGATCTCGTTCTGGAACTTAACCCTTGATAAGGATTCGGGAAGTCCAAAACAAGATAAGTCGTGCAGGTTCCCAAAGTATTATTTGCTACAATAAATGAGAAACTCCTACCCCTCTATGCCCCAGAAAGCTGATCGCCTTAGTTAGGTGTATATCAAGACAAGCGCTGCTTGCGGGACGTCTAAATGACATTCAAACCTGGAGCGTTTTTGAGAACAGATGCACAGTGAGCTAATTTTGTAGCGAACAAACTGGCAAAGACCAGTACAAAGAAGCATAGATGGAATGTTACGGATAGCCCCCAATATCCATCAAAACCAGATACAGTATCGACTTTTATAGATTGCAATTCAAATGATCTACTTGTCGGCTATCAAGGTTAACATAGCTCAGTTATATTGGTAGAAAGACTATTATTCCACTGGGCTTACCTTCACGGATGAATCTTTCTTATATAAGGGCCATTGTATATAAGAAGAGCGGTATTGTAGACATATTTGAATGGGACTTGGGCATTTCACTCATGTTGTCCTTATTTAAAGTTTTGTTTAATCCTTCATTTTAAATTTCAAAAAAGTTCTCCAAAACTGTTTAGAATTTGTCTGCATTTAGACACGAAAACATTTGGAAGGGAAACGTTTAGTTTGGTAGCAAATTACCGGTGGTGAAGGGAGAATCGATTCACGCTTTGTTGACATTTACTATATTGGCATATAATTTACTTTTTGACACTTTAATTTAGTTTACATTTTCTGGAATTTTGAGTTGTTTTAAACATTTCGTTAATTCTGTTAAAGAAAGAAATTTTAATACATATGGAATATAAATATTTGTACAGGAAAGAGATTATCGGTACAGTGTGCGATCCAAAGAATATATGGACCGAATAAGAAAAGCACCAGGCATTTTATAAAATAAAAAATACTTTGGAGAAGGAAATGTTTGGTGTGACTGTAGCAGACATTAAAAATAAATTTATTTATGAAAAACTTCAATTTTATTATTTTTTATAATTTAAGTTAATCATATGTCAAAAAATTAACAGACAACATAAGGAAAAATGTAAAAAACAAATAATAATGGAATGTTGCCGGCAACATGTTCGACTGTGTGAATACGAAAGAAAAATCAAAAGAGAATTCCAAATGTGTTTCTTCCAAGTGTTCGCTCGTCTAAATTCAGACTTTTATGAAAAATTTTTTTAACTGACGTTAAAATAATTTTCTATTACATTTCAGAACATATGTACATAAATTTTCCTGCTTGTCAGATTAGCGATGGGTCTTGTGATTTAAGCTGGCGTTCGGTCGGGCCATGGAGGAAAGCTACACTCGACATGGTTTCTCTATCAGAGGTTCCACGATGGCCAAAGTACCGGATATTTCTGGCTCCGCAAAAACCAGTGGTGATGATTGACGGGTGAGTTGGTTTAAGGGCTGATGCTCTTAATGGGCTTCGGCCTACCAACTGATTAAGCCTTGTCCTCCATTGATTGCTGGGAAATTTCATACATGAGGGATTAGAAAGCCCGAACTCCTCAACAAGAAGTTGTTCATATGACCGTAATCATATGACAAGAATTGCTACCTGTGTGAGCCTAGCAAGCCACACGGGGGCGGTGGTGAATCGTGAAAAATTCACTCCGTGGAATTGGTCCACCATCAGGTTAGGCCGTCAAGGCAGGTACTGATGTAAATCATTTTCACAGTTGGCTCCGTAAAAGAAAAAGCTTATTTATTGTATTTTGACAGATATTATTAAAACATTTTTCTTTTTAAATTCTCAATAATTTATTTAGATTATTGGGATATAGATTGAATGCTTGAGAATATATTTCAAAAACTTCCAAAGTCTACTGATGATTAGGGTAGCTTCTATGAAATGTCGACATATACGAGGGCAGATTGATATTGAAGCTACCTAGCGCTAGATGGCTGCACAAACAAAAACTTTTTTATTTATTAATTTTTTTTTTTTGGAATTGCGATCTGTGAAACGCTAGCTGTTAAAATTTCACCCAAATTCATCGATTAGTTTATTTGTTTTGTATTTCTTGAAAAATGAAAAAAATTGACTTCGTGCAGTGATTAAACACTATTATTTGAAAGGAAAAACGGCGAAACAGATACAAGAAAAGCTCGTGAAAAACGTTACGGTGAGTCTGGACCGTCAGATTACATGGTAAAATATTGGATTGCTGAATTTAAACGCGGCCGGATAAGCATTGCAACAATAAAATCAACAAGAAGACCAAAAGAGGTGGAGAAAATATCAAGAAAGTCCTTGATATCGTTATGAATGAGCGCCGAGTCAAGTTACGTGAGATTATTAAAATGATACACATATCATATGAACGTGTGTTCAAAATTTTGCATGAACATTTGCATATCCATTCGGAGTCTAGCTTCAATAGTAAACGGACGTGTTTGTCTTTGATCGGAAAGTAAAAAAATAAAACCGGAATAAGTAGAAACCGTAATAGGTGATTTTATTTAAAAGAAAATTGTTGTGACATTTTTTCAATACCGTCTTAAATTGTAAATAAAGAAAAGAAACAATTAATGACATGAGCGTACCCACCAGATGTAATTCTGAAAAAGAGCTTAGCTCCGCTAGAAAAAACATTTGGATTTCTGAAGAAGAATCTGTGAAAAAATCATTTGAAAATCTCCTGTCCCTAAGGGATAGGAAGCGGCTGCGATCGTGTTTACCAAATATTGTTGTTACAACTGAAGACACAACATCTTCCAGTTTAATTATTGCTGATAAACTGAAAATACAAGTAGGCATGTATAGGTATATAACCGTGGTTAAAAGGCAGCGAAGCCCCAAATCAGCTCAAATATCATGGTAATAGAAAATATCTAAAGATGATAATAGGAGTACGGCAACGGATAGTAATAGATTGGCTATCCTTCAAACAGATGAGCTCACAACATCCAATTTATTTGAGAGAGCCTACTTCTAGTGAACTGGTGAAACAACTTATTACGGCAATCGGCAAAGACACCTTCAACGTTACATCAGTAAAGCATGGCAGCAGCAGAGGAACAAAAAATCCAGGAAAACAATGAAAAGGAATATTGAAAGTTGTCTGATGTTCTGGAGAAGGAGAAAATATATTTTTACACCTATCAACATAAAAGTGCTAAAGGCCTTCAGTTAGTTATTAAAGGTGTTGACCCTTGTGTAAATACCGATGATATTAAGACTGGACTGGAAGAAAAAGGATTTAAAATAAAAAATTTTGTTAAAGAAAAGATCCCTCAACCCATGAAAATATCCCTCAACCCATATTCATGGTTGAACTAGAACCCAGGGATGTTGTCCTAAAAAAAGATGAAATCCATCCAAATTATAACCTAAAAATAGAATTAAGCACTATTTTCTGCATGAGACACGTGAGGAGTATCTCCAAGCAACTAATATATGCATTGAATATTTGCATGAAAAAATCGTTATTTCTTCGATCTACTCACCGCCACGATTTTCAATAACAGAAAATCAGTATTCACATTTTTTCAAATCAGTTGGTTCTCGATTTTTAGCGGCTGGTGGCTATAACGCTAAGCACACTGTTTGGGAATCACGTTTAATTTCCCCAAAAGGCCGTATGCTTTTTGACACAGTTTCCAAACTGGGCTTAGATGTGATTTCAAGCGGACATCCCACTTATTGGCCCTCAGACTGGCGAAAGATTCCAGATGTTATAGATTTTGGAGTTGCAAAAAATTTTCCTTTAGAATGGATTCAAGTAGAGTCTTCATTAGATTTGTCATCGGACCACTCACCCACTATAATATCTGTTTCGTTCCCCCAGGAGGTTGGTTCCCCGTTTACTGACGTTAGCCATCACTAGAGTTAATCAACTAAAATATAAGAAATATTTGAGTACTCATTGTGCAGAAAATATTGCCTTGAAATCCCGAGAATATTGATATGTCAATTAAAGATTTTTCTGAAGTCCTTTAACTGGCCGTACAACATGCTACCACTAGCCATATAAGATCTAGAAATATGAGCAATAGAACATATTCGTCTGAAATTGAACAGCTTCTAACAGAAAAAAGAAGAGTTAGAAGAGAGTGACAACTTCGCAGGTCTCTCCAGCTTAAAAACAGGCTACGGGAGTGCATAACTCAATTAAGAAATCTGCTTGAAATCCAGAGAATAGCTTCCCTTAAAGGTCTTGACAATCTGACTATTCCATGTGAAAAGACCCGTAGTAGGTTAGCCACCGTTGCGTACTTCAACTGGCGATTGGGCAAGAACCGATTCTGAGAAGGGGATGGTGTATGTTAATCATTTGAAAGGTTTTTATTACAAATGATACAGCGGATGATGCAGCCTTTGAGACTTAGTTTCCAAGATGTCGGAAACGTTATAAATAAAATAAATTCCAGGAATTGATCAAATTACTGGCAAAATGCTTGTACAGTTACCTCGTGTGGCTAGAAGAATTCTTCTTTTTATTTTTAACACAATTTTCGTCTAGAGTATTATCCTGCAGAGTGGAAAGAGTCTATGATTACTATAAAACCCAAGCCAGGGAAGGATGCCACTAGAGTAGAGTCATATAGACCAATAAGTCTACTGCCAACAATTTCAAACCTGTTCGAAAAATTGTTAATAGCGAAGTTGACTCAAATACTGAATGATGTGGGATGTATTCCTAATCATCAATTTGGCTTTCGGTCTAAACACAGCACCATAGAACTAACACATAGACTAGTAATTGTCATAAAAAAGACTTTTGAGGGCAAGAAGTATTGCTCAGCTCTATTCATTGACGTTTCCCAAGCTTTGGTAAAGTGTGGCACGCCGGTTTAATGCACAAGATAAAGTTGAACTTGCCTGTAAACACTCACAAGCTTCTGCAAAGCTACTTATCTGGTCGAAAATTTGTTATCAGAGAAAGCGACAAAAGGTCTGAAAAGACCCGTAATAGGTAAGCCACCTTTGCAACTTCAACTGGAGATTGGGCAAGAAGTGATTCTGAAAAGTGGATGTTATATGTTAATCATTTGAGAAATGTTTTTACCACAAATGATTCAGCGAATAATTCAGCTGAACTACCGTCATACGCTGTTAGACCACCTATGTCTTTTGATAAAATTTTGATTACTATGATACCCAAACCAGGGAAAGATCCCACTAAAGTAGAACCATACAGACCAATAACTCTACTGCCAACAATTTCAAAACTGTTCGAAAAATTGTTAATGGCGAAGTTGACACCAATAGTAAACAATATGGGATGCATCCCTGATCATCAATTTGGCTTTCGGGCTAAACACAGCACTATAGAACAAACGCACAGACTAGTCAACGTCATAAGACAGACTTTTGAAGACAAAAAGTATTGTTCAGCTTTATTCATTGACATTTCCCAAGCTTTTGATAAAGTGTGGCACGAGGGATTAATTTACAAAATAAAGTTGAACTTGCCTGCAAACACTCACAAGCTTCTGGAAAGTTACTTATGCGGCCGGAAGTTTGTTATCCGAGAAAGCGATTTTACAAGCCCCTTACAGCCAATCGAGGCAGGAGTTCCGCAAGGTAGCATACTGGGACCTACTTTATATTTGATTTATTCCTCTGACATGTCAACGAGATCCGGGATCCACACTTCAACTTTTGCAGATGACACAGCATTCTGCAGCGTCCATGAAAGCCATGAATTAGATTCGCGAAATTTGCTGGAGTATATTTCGGTATTAGAGAAATGGTTAAAGCTTTGGAAAATCAAAGTTAATGACCAAAAGTGTACTCAGGTTACATTCACACTGTGTAAACAAACATGTTCAGCTATCCAAATTAACAATTCACCTATTCCGCAGCAAAATGAAGTCAAGTATCTTGGTATTCATCTGGACCGTAGGTTAACGTGGAAGTCTCACATTGAAGCAAAAGTCACTCAGTTGAAGTTAAAAGCAGCACAATTAAATTGGCTTATGGGCAGAAATTCTACCTTGAAGTTGGATTGCAAACTTTTGTTATACAATGCAATTCTAAAGCCTATATGGTATTATGGAATTCAATTATGGGGCGCCGCCTCAGCGTCAAACATTGCAAAAAAAATCAGAGGCGACAAAATAAAATTCTTCCAACGATTACTGCAGCTCCATGATACGTAAAAAACTGACTAATTCACAAGGATCTGTGCAAGGCGAATTCATACCAGGTAAACGCAAGAGCAATAAATACAACACTGCAAAAAATAAATCTTTTTCAAATGTCAAGAAAAAAATATAAACACAAAAAGGAATTCAAAAAAATATATAACAAAAAAAATTTACAATAAAAGACAAACATTTAATTATTTGGTGAAACTTTCGTTATTTCGTGAAAATTAAAGTCACAGAAAAGGTGAAAATGGCCAGCAAGATTGAGGAGGATTCAGAATAATAGCTGGCGCTCAAGATGCAATACATAAATTAAAAAATTGTTTTGAATTTTTTTTTTTTTTTTCAAATTTCCATAAAAAAAAATTTACAATAAAAGAAAAACTTAATTATAATGTGAAACTTTTAATTTTCTCGTGAAGCTTAGTCTCAGGTCATAGAGCTTGAAAAGGTGAAAATGGCCAGCCAGATTACGGAGGATTCTGGGTGATATCTGGCGCTCAAGATAGAATACATAATTTAAAAAATTATTTTAAATTTTTCCCCCAATTTTGTTTTAATTATGCCATTGACATCTGAAATATATAAAAATTAAAAAAAAAAGTTATCAGCTGCGCTGTCAATTTCACCTGTTATGAATTCGCCTTGGATTTGTGTGTTCCACTGGTAAAATATGAATTTTCAAAGTATGCGAGAAGGTACATCAGCAAATTGGAACTTCACCCAAACCCTCTTGCACGAAACATACTTAATTTTAGTGGTCACACTCGGTTGAGAAGAAGGGAAACCGTTGCCACCATTAGAGCGGCAAGTAGATGATTTTACCGATATAATATGCGCATAATAAAACTTTTTGTCTGACATTGGGTGAACTTAGTTAATTTTTTGTATTTAGTATTATTTCACATATATAAATAAAAGCTAAGCAAATATATATAAGAGCTTTGTTAGACCGGTGCTGCACGATTTGGCAGACTGTGATGTAGGTTGACTATCGTCCAATTCTCGGGTTGGTTCCGAACTGGACCCACAATATGTTGATCTGCTGAAATACATATTGCACAGGCAACGGGATCAAATTGAACCTAAGTGGGCTGGCGACCTGTTAAACCTAATCTACCTAAGCATTTATCGAAAGAAATTATTGGTTTCCAACAAACTGTGAAAAGAATATGGATTTCATTACCAAATTGCTGATGTCACAACTGCAGTGCCACTTATCAGAACTCATCATCATAGAAGACGATTGGCTTTAATACACATACTTAGTAAGAACAAATATTGCAAATCTTTCAGTTTTTATTTACTTTAACACAAGAACAACCCCATGAAAAATTTTTACATTTATAAGAAAAAAACAATAATAGTCGTAGTAAAAAGTTTGAAAATGCTTGCATCGTGCTTTTCTACAAGTATGTATATACTTATACTCGCAATTAAACAGAAAACTTAAACCAGCAGCCAACAGAAATTTCTGCTGAGTTGGTAATACATAAAACAAAAATGAATAATTAACAAAAAATTTACATATTTAAGTAATTGTTGTGCTGAAATAATCAAAACTTAATTAAAGCAAATAAAACTTGGCCAAAATTTAAATAATGTAATAAAAATAAATGGTAAATTTACCAGCACATTTTCCAAATACGAAAAAAAAATTAAAGTAAAATGTTCAAAAACAAGATAACATGAAATATTTGAGTTATCAAACCATTAAAATTACGGCCTATTTTTAGGATTGAAAAACAAATCAAACAAATTATGAGGTATTTATGTAACGATGAAAGAAATGATTAAAAATCTTTATTGAAAGCACGTTTAGGTAATGTTTCTTTGTTTCAATATTTAATTCTTTGAATAGTTGAGTTTAAAACACTCCAAACTGATGTAGATGGTTAGTTTCATTGAGAACTTTCACGTACTAGCTGGAACAAAGCCCAATTGTATTTAAAAATATGTGCGATATAAAAAATTTAATAGATTTTAAAAATATTTTCAATTTATGTATTCTTATATGTATGCGTAGTTTTATTTAAATTTTTACAAAACATTTTCCAAGAATGACTAAAGCTGTAACATAGTAATATCGTTAATATACATAATAACTTTTGTTGATGGTGGAAAAATTTCAAATGAGGCAAACGGTTGTGGTTGCGGCAAAAACTTGTTGAAATCAATAACAAAACACGGATATCATTCTGATACTCATATTAATTCATAAATAAATAAAAATGTTCACAAGTGTCCATAAATTAAAATAAACCTATTTAGACTATGTCGAACATTTCAAATTGATACGTACATATGCATGTATTTTTTGTGATGTACAAGCAAAGTTTGCAAATAACTATTTAAATTTGTTTTATTTGCAAATAAGTACTTAAATTCAAATATATTTTTGGTGGTTTAAGTAAGTCTACTTAATAATTATAAAAAAATAAATATTTTAAAGAGCAAACTGACTTTCCGTTTCAAACGTTTTTAGAAACATTATGAACACTTAATAGTAAATAAACCAATAAAAAATATAAATTAACTACATATTTAGCAGCTTGCATTGTTATTAAGAGTAGTTTTTGCAGTTTTGTTCGCATGTATACGTTCCAGTTCTGAAAGTCTCTCCAATAGATTAGTAAATGTGTTTGCTAATGTGTTAACGCTGTTCAGGTCATGCTGAGCCCCTGTTACTTTTCTAATATTTAAGGTTTCCATATACATTTTTTTGTACAGTTCAGCCTGATGTTTTGTATCCTTAACACCGCTGAGCCAAAGTTTTATAAGAGTTTTTAGAGCAAATTGTAAACGACTCTCAAATAATAAAATGTGCTTTAAAAATTCGCCATCACTGTTGTTATTTTGTGTTGCAGCTGCTGGCGATGTTGTAGTTGTTGTTGTTGAATTTGTTAGCTCTGTCGAAGAATTAACGTTGTTGCTGGCATATTCAAATATCGACTTTGAATTGAGACAAATCGCCAATGCATTTTGGAGGTATTTGATTTTTTTCATATTGTTACTAGCAGCTGAAAGAAAAAAGAAAGAAATTAGTTTTGTATAAAAAAAATGTGTTTAGCAAATTACTTTCTGCCAGAAACTCTTCCAAGGAGATGCGTTCTAGCTGAACGGTCAGATAATCACTCGCCTCTTTAAGTGAATCTAAAATGTTTGCAGATAACTCATAGTGAGATTTGCACAGTGCGAGTGTCGCTTTCGATGAAGAAAACGACGGGTCCGCATGTTTTTTACGATACTGGCTGTAATGAAAAGAGGCAATTCTGGAAAAAAGGAAAAAAATATATGTACATACAATCAAATCAACTGAAGTTATGTTATAGGATTTTTTCAGCAGTTTGAAAATTTACTAAAGATACAATTACGAGGGCGGATTGATATTGAAGCTACCTAGTGCTAGATGGCAGGACAAAGACAATTTTGTTTTTGGAAATTGCGATTAACGTTTTACCCAAATTCATCGATTTGTTCATATAGTGTAGTCATTTGAAGTACGTGCAAACAACTTTTGTGCTTCTTGAAAAATGGAAAAAAGTGAATTTAGTGCAGTGATTAAACACTATTATTTGAAAGGAAAAACGGCGAAAGACAAAAGAAACGCTCGATAAATCATACGGCGCGTCTGCTCCGTCACATTATATGGTAAAATATTGGATTGCTGAATTTAAACACGGCCGAACAAGCTCTGCAACAATACCATCAACAGGAAAGCTAAAAGATGTGGTTACTGAAGAAAATATCAAGAAAATCCTCGATATCGTTATGAATAATCGCCTAGTCAAGTTATGTGAACTTGTTGAAATGCTAAACATATAATATGAACGTGTGTCCAACATTTTGCATGAACATTTGCATATGAAAAAGCTACCGGCAAGATAGATGCCGCGTTTGCTCAGTGTCACACAAAAACGACTTCGACATACCACTTCACAGCGGTGTTTGGACATGATAAAGCGTAATTCTGTTGATTTTTGGCGTCGATTAATGACCATTGATGAAACCACCACAATACACCTAAAATCAATCGAAACAATGTGTGGAAGCTGGTGGAAGTACTCTGAAGAAGGCGAAGGCAGTGAAACCGGTTGGCAAGATTATGGCCACTATATTTTGGGATGCACAGGGAATATTGCTCATCGATTATCTTGAAAAAGGATCCATAATCACAGGAAATTATTTTAATTTATAAATAATTTATAAATTATCGTGCATTATTGGATCAATTCATAGATGAAATAAAAAAAAAAACCACCACATATATAAAAGAAAAAAGAACTTTTTCTTAGAGACAACGCACCGGTTCACACATCATTAGATATGATGTTAAAATTACATAAAGTATAATTCGAATTGGTTGATCATCCACCTTATAGTCCAGATTTAGCTTCTAGTGACTTTTTCCTGTTTTCAAACTAGAAAAAATAGCTCGCAGGAAAAAGATTCATCTCGAACGAAGAAGTGATTACCGAAAGTAACGCGTATTTTGAGGGGGAATATCGTGTTACTAATGGTGTTTTCGTTTCTACAAAAATGTGTAATTTTATTCAAAACTCTTCTTTTCTTTAACCCTTTTTTTGAATGACCCCTATCTAATCTAAATTTTTCTTCATTTTGCATAACTTGTGTTTTATTGCACACAAGCAACAAATTGCATTTTTACAGTAGTTGCAGAAAATTTATTGTGTTTTCGTTTTAACATGGCAAAATTTTGTGTAGAAACGAAAACACTATAAGTGTATTGAGCTAAAAAGCAGACAATATTGAGAAATAAGGGGTTTTTGAAAAAAAAAAAATGTTTTCAATTCAATTTCAATTCAAATATTTATTTATATATTTCTCCACACTTAGGTAGCTTCAATATCCATCCGCCCTCGTACATTAATATTTATTTTGGTTCAATTCACTTTTGTTTTAAAGTTTCTTTTGAGGAAGGTTTCCAAGGACGTATTAGTGGGACACCGAGTACGAAATATATATTTTTTTCGATCCATTTATTTATCGTATATTTAAAATATGTACTAACAATATACAAATCTCAATACTAAGAAAAAATTCTTCAATTTCACCATAAAGTTTAACAATACGACTTGGTTGTATGTTTGAGTCGTTATAAATTTTCCATTTCATTACTATCTTAAAAGCCTTTGGATTGAAAGGCAGGATCGTCATGTACTAAAAAAACTGTATCGTTTTGTATCGTGTAACTCTTCCGTTCCAATAACACAAACACTGGTTTTCATGACCAACTCACGACGGGATCTATTTAATTGGCCTTCTTTTCCGTTTTTTACACTCTTAGTTGTTAAAATACATATTCGTACATGAAAGTTCTTAACTAAGGGTGGCACTTATTACATTAAGTCCTGCTGAACAAAAAGTTATTTTTTGCGAGTTCTATATCGGTAAAATCATTTTCTAACGCTGTGATGGGACCAAATAGGGCCTAAATGGTCTGGCTGGCTTTTCAATGGGTGACAGCCTATTAAAACACAGTAGAATGCCAATTGCGTCGGGACGGACCTTTAAGGATAATAGTCTTCCTAATAATAGGATTCCTACCATACCAACTATATACCTGGCCTTTGCCAGTTCGTCCGCTAGATTTCCGGGCACTTCACTCTGCCCCCGTACCGAGAAAAGCTTCAGGTTCGATTCCCCGCTATCTTGTTTAAAGAAATCCGGCAATCACGAACCAACTTGGGCGTCGTATAGATCCCATCTAGTGCAGCCCTTCTATCAGTACAAATTCGGATACGTTCCTAATAGCCGTGATATCCGCCTGCTTTACGCTACACTCATTTTGCAGGCTAAAACTAATTCTCCTGTCACACAGAGGAATAGATACCTCCACCAACTCCCGAGTTCGACTTGGATCCATCTGTAAAGATCGCAAGCACGTCCTCTTGACGGCCTGTACCGACCTCATTGGAGACCGTGGCTGACAAAATTACATCAAATCTCTTGTCGGGCAGTGGAGCCGATGAGCAATAATCAACATTATCCGAAAGACCCACTATTTTTTCCATAATTGAAGCATGACCATATGTTGACTCCTTCTACGTCACGCTGGCCCATATCCTGATTGCCAAATTCATGGCTATTTCCTTCGCTATGCGATTAGCTAGCAACTAATTATGCATTGTGAAAAAAGTTTTCGATGGCGTGGTACAGTAAGCACCAGCCACCATCAAAACAGATGTGCACATTATCATCTTTGGCTTTCTCTAAGGGCTTCCACCATATGAGCGCTCCATGCGTTAAAATAGCCTTAACAACTATGACGAAATTTCTAGAATTTATTTTCCAAGTCTTCCCAATAGCCCTTCTACACAAGAATACTGCGACAGCCGCCTTGTCTGTCCTTGACTGGACATTTCGCTACCAAGAGTTTGGAATCAAGGTAGATATCTAGATAGTTCGCAATATCTGACAGCTTGAGCTCCACCCCTTTTAAAACTGGTGGAGTATGCGCCATAGAGCTAGAGTAATTGTACGGAAAATTTTGTTTTTGCGTCTATGAATTTGTTCAATGCTTGAGGGTGAGGCGGCAGCCCATAATTAAATCCCATAGCATCATACATGCTTTAGGATTTCGTCGTCCGACAAAAGTTTGCTATCCAAGCTTTAGGGTAAAGTTTCTGCCGATATTTGCAATGCTTCTAGTTTCATCTGAGTACCTTTTGCATCAAAGTAACGCTTTCACATTAGTCAGTGTTCGAAGTGAATAACAAAGTATTTCACTTCATTATCTTGTGGAATTACTTGAACGTTAATTTCAACTGGTCTCTTTACGCAACGCGATTGTAACATGAGAACGATTTTGTTCATTAGGCTTGATTTCCCAAAGCTTCAGCCATTCCTCTAATCTGTGTACATATTCATGTAAATTTGGTGATGTGAATTGTTGGTTTTCATGAATCTTGAGCAATATTATATCATCTGCAAAAGTTATGATTATTTTGCAACTTATTGACATGCGCTAAGGCCATCACTGTCAACGCAACCTCATGATCCATTTTTTTTTTATATCCGGATTAAACATCATAGACGAAGCCGACGTAGTTCCAGCAGGATAGTTATACATGTCACACAGCGAACAATTAAAGATTTGGTGATATGATTTCTTCACGTAGAGGTACCGCGCGCGTATTGGTTTCTAATATCGTGCGATTTGACTTCATTAGACTTTTCCTTATCAGAGTTTTCTGAAGTAAAAGGTTCTCTGCTATCAAGTCGAAACATAAAAATTAAGCCAAAAGATTTGTTGATGCTTGTATGATATTTTTATAATAAAAAGGGTGGGAAAGAATGAGGAATTTTTTACATCCAATCACAAAATCTTTATTGGGCATCTAGGTGCCTTCGTTTAAACTATTAACAGCAAAATGCATATCTTAATTTTCATAGTTTTACCAAATTCTTAGTTTTAAAATCCATCCGTAATGTAAGTGAAACCATCGTACGGCCCCTCTACGACTTCAGTTTGATACCTGGAACTGTAACCCATATTCTAACACAATGGGGCCAAGAAAGGACTCAAGCGTGCTTGTTTCATGTAACTGTACAACCTAACCCATATACTACCTGATAGAGAAACCACTGTCACTTGTAGACCGTTCTGCAAAAATACTTATTCCTTGTTTTAAATATCACTACACCCTAAGAGCCAATGTGAGAGGCTTAACTGTGCTACAATCTCAATGTAACGTTATGCAAAAACTTTAATGGTGACGATGAGGCACATTTTGATGTAAACGGCAATGTTAACAAATAAAATTGTCGATTATGGAGTAATTTTACCCACAGATACTCCATCAGATGCAATTACATCCACTTCGCATCACAGTTTCTTCAAGGTTTATTGAACTGCCTTACTTTTTCGAAGAAAACGGTCTTACTGTTACGGTATATATTATTAGTATATTATTTCAGATATACTTATGAATATCTATTGTTGTTTTTAATTTCATTAAAAAGTAGATTGCACACCTCAGGAGAAGAAGACACTCTCTCTTCCAAGCCATCTTTGTCTTAACTTTGTAAATGTTTATCTGTATTCCTTTGTACTGAAATTAATCTAAATTTGAAATTGTATCGACAACGATTTAGCCGTTTGCTTGTAAAGCTTAACAAACGCACGGATTAACGCATTTAGTCAAGGGACTTGGAAGTTGATTCCTAAAACTATGAAAGAAAATTTTCGTGATTTTTAGATTTAAGCACTTTAATGAACCTTATTATTAAAGTTTCACTGTACACTTTTTTAAATCGGACCAGTAATTTCAGTATAGATATAAATACCTATTTTCGATATATATCGTTCAAATATAACGTCTCCACGAAAGGTAAATGCGATAAGAGTATAATTTGGTACTCTGTAGAGTTTGCGCAAACTTTTTCGCGAAATTCTTTGAAAATGATGCAACACTGGTACCACAAAATAAACAATAGCGAAGAATGATAATATAAAATGTGCGAAACAAGTCCAGCGTCAATTTTTGAGACCGCACACGAGTGATGGTCTAGTGAGGTCACGTGTCGAGTATCACGGCTGACATGGCCCAGATGTGATAACAGGAGGACATTATCCTTAAGGGAGTGCCCCGAAGGATGTTGCACTCTGGTGTGACGGTCCTGACGGGTCATTGGTACATAGGGTCGTAGGCGAGGAGGTTTTCCATTTATTGACTTCTGTAGAAGTTGCAGAGACGAGGAGGAGGTAGAGTGTTGAGCACTTCCTTTGTCGATGTCCAGCTTTCCTACGTAAGGGCTTTGTATCTAAGCAGACGATGCTGCACGACTTGGCGGAAGTATCGGAATGTGATGTAAATGGATTAGACTCCTTTATCCGATCCTCGGGTTGGTTCTGAGCCAATGATATGTAGATTCACTCCCAAATTGGACCCAAGTGGGCTGGCTTTACAATAACCTAACCTAACCTACAATACTATACAATACTAGACGTAGACAACTTTTGCAATAAGCTTATGATTCTGAGTTAGAGTACAATGTATTCTACGACAGGGGTTGCGTTAATTTTATCACTAACATAATAAATTAAATATATGTCAACAATACAAAAAGCTTACCTTTTATGTATTAAACCTAAGCGATAAGTATATAAAATTTTTCTCGGACCTTGATGTTCAGCATTACAAAGCTTCGCAGATTTATGTAAGAGATCTATAACTTCACTTTCCAAATCATTGCGGGAAACCTGTAAATAAAAAAAACAAGAACAAATAAATATTGTTTTTGTTAAAAACAAATATTTTATCCTAAATATATGTATATTATGAATTTACACCATAGTATAGTAAATAAAATAATCATAGACAGCTTTTAAAAATATTCAACAATACCGATGACTACTTTTCTAGCTTTATGCAAAGCCCCTCTCGAACTGTTGACATGTGCAGATTTCATAAAAGGTATTGTATTCAGGGCTGGGCAGTATTTGAAATACATGTATTTGAAATACGTATTTGAAATACAAATATGTATTTTGTATCTGTATTTCAAATACCCAACCTGAAAGTATTTAGTATTTTGTATTTCAAATACATAACTTAAAAGTATTTTGTATCTTGTATTTCAAATACATATGGCTTAAAAATACATTTTTACAAAATACATTTATTTATTATAAGTTCAAAATAAGTTTTTTCACACAAAAGCTAAAATTGCTGGAAACTGCAACCACTAAAATGTTTATTATTTTGCAATACCCCAATTCAGCTTTCAATTGTCTAGTCCAGAGCAAATACATTTTACACTAATTAGGTGATATCAATAGGAATTTTCACATATTCGCCACCAGCCTTTTCCCAACGCTTTGTATTATATACAGGGAAATAATTTTTATTATGAAAACTTTTGTCTACCTTAATGTCTGTCAGAACTAGATTACGTCGATTGCAAATACATATAATAATTTGAGATATTTCAGTTGTATATATTTTAACAAAACTAATGGAGAGCTTAGAAAGGGCATATGTATAACGATACCTGAAGCAAATAGAGCCATATTGGCGTCCCCCCTAGTTTCAAAATACACTGGTCACTAGAAATCATCTCATTAAAAGAGAGGCAACGAATTCAAAACCTTGCAATAGATACCTTAAAGAAATATTACAAAATACGTGAAACCGAACATGGATGCAATAGAAGAAGTAGTAGTTGCAGTAAAGATGATGAGAATTTTATTGTTTTTATGCATTTATAGAATTTGGCAGCAGGTTCCGCGGAACCTGTAGAAATATGTTTTTCCTCGGCAGATTTTATTCACTCCCCAACAAGAGGTTGTTTGTCGGATGACTTATAAAAGTATCTTGTTTTATTAAAGGAAATACTTGTTTTGCCGAATGAATCTTTTATTTGCTATCTATTAAATCCTAAATATTATTAATTTCCCAGTTGGCGAGTTTAGAACAATCATATGAATATACACACGTATGTCACACGTGCATAGAATGTTAAATATATATAATAAAAAAATATAACACATTTCATATAATATTACACAGCTTTATGTCTAGATTTGTATATATTGTGAATGTATGAATAATCTATTTCTACTATAAGTTTATGTACATCATAGTTCACTGTTTTTATACTTCTATAGTTTTTCAATAAACTGTTTTATGTTTTTTCTACGTTTCAACACAACAGGTTATGGGCCGCATGTCACGCAATAACTTTTTTTTATTGTAAATAAAATTTTGTAAGAAATAAAAATTTTTTAAAAGCCTGTTAAATCTTTGTTGATAACATAATTTGTGTTTCACAATGGCCTCAAATAATTTGTCGTTCCCTTTTGACAAGTTGCGTGGTCGAGAAAATTTCGACATTTGGAAGCGCCACGCAAAATCTTATTTGGTTCTTAAAGGCTGTTGGCAAATTGTGGTAGCTGGACTGGGTACATCACCTTCAAGCAAAGATGCTGAAACTAATGAACGTGCTTTGGCGGAGATAACTTTGATGATAGAGCCAGCAAATTTTGCTCACATAGCGACAGCGGACTCTGCAAAAGTGGCATGGGATGCTTTGCTTCGTGCTTTTGAAGACACTGGCCTTACGAGAAAAGTTGAACTTCTCAAACGTTTAGTTCAATTTAAGTTGTCTGATTTTGGAAGCGTGCAGGAATATGTAAGTGAAATGATAATGATGTCACTTAAAGTACAGCAGACTGGTCTTAAGCTAGACGATGAATTGGTGGCATCTTTAATGCTTGCTGGACTGCCAGATGAATTCAAGCCGCTTGTAATGGCAGTGGAGAATGCAAAAACAAAACTTAGTGTTGATATGGTAAAAAATTTGTTGCTTCAAGACGCTAAATTTGACAGCCCAGGTTTTGGAGAAAAGGCTCTGGTTTCTAGTAAGAAACAAAACAACTTCAAAATAAAATGCTATTCGTGTAAGAAAGAAGGGCATATAGCAAAACATTGTACCCAAAAGTCGAAGCCTAAACCATCGAAAAAGAAATATCGAGAAGAAGGGAGTTCCTGTGCAACTTCATTATTTTCATCATCGTCTTTAATTGCTACAAACAACAATAAAGCTGAAGAATGGTTTATAGATTCAGGGGCGACGTCACACATGACGAATAAAAAAAGCATATTGCAAAATTCAAGGCAAATAAATGGTAAACATGTAATAGTTGCAAATAATAACAAACTGCCAATTGAAAGTGCTGGGGATGTTAGCGTAGTTTTGTACTCGGGTAAAAATATGACAAACGCAGTTTTAAGAGATGTGGAATATGTTCCACAAATGGCAGTTAATTTGTTGTCCGTCCGGCAAATGACTTTAAAGGGTAATAAAGTGATCTTTGAAGATGACAAATGCAAAACTTTTAACAAATTTGGTGAACTATTGGCAACTGCAGAGGCTTTTAACAATTTATATAAATTAGATTGTGCTGTGAGTGAAAACATAAATGAAAACGCGTTGATTGTTTCAGATGATATCGTATTGTGGCACAGAAGACTTGGTCACATCTGCAATCAAAATCTGAAAAAAGTGTTGAGCTCTTTTCAAGACTTAAATTTTAATTCTGCTGCTTTACATGAAAAATGCGTAGTTTGTATAAAAGGTAAGCAAACGCGGGCTTCATTTGGTAAATCTGATCATCGTGCAACAAATCTTTTGGAAATCGTTCACTCGGATGTGATGGGTCCTTTACGAACAAAGTCATTTTCTGGAAATCGTTTTATTTTGACGTTTGTAGATGATTACTCAAGAAAAGTATTTGTCATTCCGGTCAAACAGAAGTCGGACGTTTTCAAAGAATTTATTAATTTCAAAAAACTTGTCGAAAAGCAATGTGGACGAAGTATCAAGATCTTACGCACCGACAATGGCACCGAGTATACTAGCAAGAAGTTTGATGAGTACTTGGTAGAATGCGGAATAGAGCATCAAAAAACCGCTCCTTATACACCGGAACAGAACGGTGTTGCAGAACGTATAAACCGTACTATAATGGAGCGTGTTAGATGTATGTTATTGGATGCTGATTTACCTGAAGAATATTGGGCAGAGGCGGCTACAACTTCCGCATATTTAATTAATTTAGTACCATGTCGTGGCAATGAAAAAAGTCCCGAAGAATTATGGTCAGGAAGAAAACCCAGTATTAAATACCTACGTGTTTTTGGCAGTCAAGCTTTTGTACATATCCCTAAGCAAAAACGTAGTAAATTAAATGCGAAGTCAATGGAATGTATTTTAGTGGGTTATAGCAAGGAAAGTAAGGCATATAGATTGCAAGATCCTATTTCTAAGAAAATAATTATAAGCCGTGATGTTGTTTTTAAAGAGGATAATAAGGCTATTGCCTCTGAGAACATTTCTACTAGCAATTTACCCGTAGTTGATATTAGTCATGAGGCCGTCAATTCAGGGGAAAGTGAAACTAGTGAATTGCCGGTTGAAGATTTTATCGGGTTTGAGAGTGACGAATTTGAGGATGCAATCAGCGGTGATAATGATGTTAATGATAATATGCAATGCGTTAATGAAAATATTAATATCCGTCGTTCTGATCGAATAGCAAGTAGATCTTTACAAAAATATAACTTATGTGTAACGCAAAATAGTGCCAGTGTTAACCAAGTTGATCCTGAAACTTTTGAAGAGGCCATTGCTTCTTCGAAATCACACTTGTGGAAGGCAGCTATGATTGCTGAAATGGAATCGCTGGAAACAAACAGTACTTGGATCCTGACTGATTTACCACAAGGCAGGAAATCATTAAAGTGCAAATGGGTTTTTAAGACAAAAGTTAATGCAAACGGCGATGAAATATGTCATAAGGCAAGGTTGGTTGTAAAAGGTTGTAGTCAGCGGAGAGGTATCGATTACGAAGAAACCTTTGCACCTGTGGTGCGCTACTCGTCATTGCGTTACTTGTTTGCCTTAGCAGCAAGACACAAATTAATGATCCATCAAATGGACGCTGTTACAGCTTTCCTTAATGGCGACCTTGAAGAACAGATATATATGGTACAGCCCGAAGGGTTTGACGATGGCAGTGGTCGTGTCTGCAGTTTACGAAAATCACTCTATGGGTTGAAGCAATCTAGTCGAATTTGGAATAAAAAACTCAATGAAGTGATGTTAAAATTTGGTCTACGGCGTAGCGAAGTTGACCAATGTGTCTACTATTGTATTAGGAATGCAATAATGTTATATGTAGCCATTTACGTAGACGATGTTTTGATTTTCTGCAACGATATGAATTTGATCAATCAACTTAAAACTGATTTGAGTTCCAACTTTAAAATGAAGGATTGTGGTGAAGCATTTTCAGTTCTCGGCGTAAGAATTTCGCGTGACTGTGAAAGTGGCGCAATAACGATTGATCAGTCCAAATATATTAACGATATCTTGGATCGTTTTTCAATGTCTGAATGCAAATCAGTATCGACCCCAATGGATGTTGGGCTAAAATTAACTACAGAAATGTGTCCTACTACTGACAGCGAAAAGAAAGAAATGGAAAAAGTCCCTTACATGCAGGCTGTTGGATGTCTTCTTTTCGTATCCCAAATAACACGTCCTGACATAAGCTATGCTGTTAATATGTTGAGCCGATTTAATGCTAACCCTGGTAAATGTCATTGGGCTGCTGTTAAAAGGGTTATGAGGTTTCTTAAGGGTACAATTGATACTGGGTTAACGTATGAATGTAAACCAAATGGCCTAGTTGGTTTTTGTGATGCGGACTGGGCAGGTAACATAGATGATAGACGATCAACCACAGGATATCTTTTTACGTTACAAGGTGGTGCAATTTCATGGTGTACAAGGTGTCAAAAAACAATCGCTCTCTCGTCAACAGAAGCGGAATACATGGCAATGGTGTCTGCTATACAGGAGTGTATTTGGTTGCAGCGTTTACAGCGAGAACTTGTTCAAGGCCGGCAAGAGCCAATAACACTGTGTTGCGACAACAAGAGTGCAATTTTTATTGCGCAAAATAATTCGTTTTCAAATAGAACTAAGCATGTCGATCTCAAAGTGAAATTTGTTAGAGAGAAATTAGAAAATAAAGAGGTCATTTTGAAATATGTGGACACTGGAAACATGGTTGCAGATTATCTCACAAAAGCTGTTTGCGCTGATAAAATTAGAGCCCTTGGTCTAAAATCTGGATTGAATAATTTTTGTATTAAATAATTTGTATAAATAATTTATTCAGGTAGAATATTGTGAATGTATGAATAATCTATTTCTACTATAAGTTTATGTACATCATAGTTCACTGTTTTTATACTTCTATAGTTTTTCAATAAACTGTTTTATGTTTTTTCTACGTTTCAACACAACAGTATACATAATAAGTATGTATATATGCAGTTGTAAGTATGAACATATATGTATATTGTCGCCTAAAAAGAAAAAGAGCATAACTGACAAAAAAAATTCTAGTCTAGTCTAATTATTATCAATAATCAACTATCCACAATTTTTAATAGGCTTTCAATACTTTGCCGGTTACGCCCTTTTAAGTTGTATGTGACAATATACAACTTTGTTTAAGTGCATATATAAAATAAAATATTTATCTAAAACCAGAGTGGTATATTCTTATGAGATCGAAAGACAGAAAAGTATTTGTAGCTTTTAGTTGTATTTTTTATTTAAAATACACAGCTGGAAAGTAGTTTGTATTTTGTATTTAAAATACACAATTTGAAAGTATTTTGTATCTTGTATTTGAAATACACAACTGGGAAGTATTTTGTATCTTGTATTTGAAATACTTAAAGTGAGTATTTTGCCCAGCCCTGATTGTATTTACATACTTACATATACACATATATATTGTTGTGAATTTTTATCACATATAACCCAGTGTGCGTGCTGTTGTTCTGATTGTTATAAATGTATAGGCACATCCACACAAACAACATATATAGCCCAAAGAACACAAAATTTCAAGTAAATCAATCAATAATTATCTAATTGTTGTTGTTGCTTTCTTATTGTTTCGCATGTGTGTGTGTGTGTGTGTATGAGCGTAGCAATTATATTTGTACATTTGAGTCTGCAGCTCTCGTTAACTAGACGCTCCAGGAGTAATGTAGAAGGTAATAAAGAAGTATAAATAGCAGGCAGATGTTCGGCAGATGCAGAGTTTAATTTTAAACGTTATGCAAGACAGTCATAAGACGTAAAAGTAAGCAAGTCTAGTGTGTTTATACACAGTAGTATTAAGTGTAAAAACAGTTGTGAAGCAATTAAATACTATGCATCAAACAATTGTCCGAGTTATTTCATTTGCAATTGAAAAATCAGCAAAGCGTTTTTAAAGATAAAAACTTAACAATATGTACATACGAATTTGATATTGTATATCATGAGGCAGTCGTTTTTGATCCGATAGTTTTACTGGAGGCTTGTAATTATAATCACCGGTTACAGAAAATAATAATGTACATATTTGTCTCTATATTTGATAAACCCAACATAGTTTTTATGATTACATCAGAAATGCAATCACTGAACGATTAGTTACCTCATCAGCCGTACTATAATCCTGCAACTGTTTGGCTAATGTAAATGTTGCTGTCGAGAGCTCCCAATTAACCAAATCCCACAATTCAGCATTGGACTTACGAGAATCCAAAACATCTTTTGCCTTTTCATAGTACGTGAACGCCTTGTTGTAAAACTTTTTTTGCCGCGTTATGTTATCGATACTAGAAAAACAAAAGAGTTTTAAATCCAAACGATTGTACATTAAGAAAAACTTACTTTTCACTAGGTATTACTAAATGCGCCCTAAATCGCATAAATCTACCCATATTGCAGTATAAAAATGCCAAGTTAACGTTGTCTTGAACTTCGCTGAATACCTTTATGCCCCGAATGAGGCAACCATAAGATTTCATGGCTAATTTTAAATATAGGGGATCTTCAGCTTCGCTACTTTCTGATGTCTTGTCGGTATTGTATTCAGCTTGATTTGTATTTACTGTAGCTGTGTTCTTTGATTCACCTTCTTCTACATGTTTTGTGTACTCTATTTGAGCCCAAAACATATATTTCAGTCCTAATTCGTTGCGAACATTACCCAATCGTCTTAGCAGTTCATTTCGCGCGTCCTCATCTGTGGTATCGCTAATTGGATTGTTAACGTGCTCCAACGCGTTTTCGTAGCATGCACAACTAGAGGCCATCAAATATTCAACATTCTCTTGAGGTTCGAGTAACTGGATGCAGTCTTCGAGGTCTGTTATAAAAGTAGAAAAAAATTTTTGAGAGGATGTAATTTCCGCTTACGATATCGAATAAAACGCATAACAAAAAAATATAGATAAAAAATAACATTTTTATAATTTTAAAGAAAAACTTAAGCGCCCTGGAAACACAACAAAGTATTTCACTTTTTTTGTGATTTGAAATCACTTTCACAAAAAGTGATTATTTCTACATTGATACAGATTTTAAAATTATAAACAGCTTGTTTTCAATGTTTGAAAGGTGTAAAGAAAAGTAAGAGACGTGTATAAATGAAAAAGCTTGTTTGTTGTGTTTTGAGAGGTATTAATAAAACATTTTTCTTTTTAAATTCTCAACAATTTATTTAGATTGTTGGAATATAAAGTTGAGAATATCTTTCAATAATTTCCAGTCTACTGATGATTAGGGTAGCTCCTATGAAATGTCGACATATAGATAGCTGAGACACATCGTAAACAAGCTGTTTATCAGGCCTGTTCTAAAAATCACGTGATTTCAGAGCACATGCCGTTTCATAAGCACAAATGTGATTTGTGCCTGTTCTGCAAATCACAATTTGTTGTGATATTCGATGTGATTTATACTCTTGTGAATCACAAAAAACTGCTGTTTTTCGCTTCAATTTACTAATATTTTCACTTTCAGGTTGAATAAATAAATAAATATAAAAAGTAAAGTAAAATAAACCAAATCACAAAATAATACAGCAAATCTTGCAGCAAAATAAGAGTATCTAGTCTTTGCTCAATTTAGTGAATTATTTCGTATAAAATAAATAATATTACTTAAATAATCAATAGAAAACATATTAAGTTATTTATTAATCTAATAAATTATGAAATTTACAATAAAGTACGTGCAAAAATTAAGATGTGATTTCAAATTGATTGCACGTTAGCTTACCGGTTTAAAATCACAAAAATATTTTGTCGCAGAACACCTTTTTTGTGATTTCAAATCACTTTTACAAAAAGTGATTTGCAGAACAACCCTGTATAAATAATTTTATTTTAATAATCAATAGAAAACACATTAAGCTATTTATTCATGTAATAAATTATTTTTATTTTTTTATACATCTTTTATTTATTGAATCTTCAAAATGAACTAACAATAAATATTCAAATCTTAATACTAATAAATATAAAAGTAAAAGGTAATAAATTATGAAATTCATAATAAAATAATAAAACAAGAAAAACAAAAATTTTAATTTTTAGGTTACTTTTCTTCATTGAATTTCTTGCAACTTACTCTTACTATAGTGATAAGATTGGAAGTGCTTTGTAATATAGTTTTATTGGCCAAAAGGTATGTATTACAATAATGAATAAATAAAGTACGTGAAATATTAGGATGTGATTTCAAATTGGTTGCAACTTAGCTTACCGAGTTGAAATCACGAAAATCAAAAATATTTGACCTTTTTTGTGATTTCAAATCACTTTCATAAAAAGTGATTTGCAGAACAGCCCTGATAATTGTCGTATTTTTACTTCTACACATATGAGTTGTTTGCAATAGTTGATGAAAATCAAAAAGTGTTGATTTTTTCATTTGACAACAGATTATTTTATCTTCTCCTATTGTGGCAAAAAAAAAAAAAATTCAATTTGTTTGAAAATGAACATGGTGTAGAGAATATTTGAAAACAACTACTGATTTAATAGAAGTGTAATATACAGTTCACAGAACACGGACGAGCGACTCGGCAAGAAAATTTCTATGAAAAGTACAAAATTTATCTGAGTGCATTCTATACGAATTTTCTACTAATTATATTAAGAATATTATTATCTATATAAACTTTTAAATAATAGCTCAGTTTTTGGTCTATCGACACAAATAAAATGCAGCAGCCATGTTGTTCGCTCTTGACTTTATATACTTCTGCAATGACACTTTGAAATCAAGACGCAATGCCATTCCATTCTGTCCGCTAGTCTAAGCACAACGCTCCTTAGTTTTGGTGGATTGAAAGATGAAAATTACAAGCTCTATTTTGTGTGGTCTCAAATCGAGGCCAATGTCAGTCCTCCATCCATCTATGACCATCCGTGCAGATTAGCTACACTGTGACTATCCGGGTATTTATCCGACACTAGTACAGCTATATCGTCACATGTCTTAAATAATATGGAGACTAATTCTACTAGTAGCAAATTCTGGGCAAAATTCCAAAAGTCAAAACTCTGCGATGAATGCCTTTGTTTGCCATCCTGCAGATAAAAGCTCGTGTCTTATTAGATATTATGAACGTTCAGTATATCCAAGACCATAGTAATAACACAGTATTAAGGGCTCATTCTATGACAAGAAAGGCCACCAATATACTTCACATGCTATAGAGTGGTTTCTATATACCCCAAAAGCGAATGCAATACAGTATCAGCTGTTTTACGTTTGGTAGAATCTTGTTTAGGTGCAGATAAGCGACACGAATTTATTAACATCCTAAAATATAGATCAACCAGCCGATCCAATGTTTTAAGCAAAAAGTTTGACAGGCCTAAATATTATCCTGACATGCTTTAGTGTAAAATGTTTAGCCTTTTTTGGAGGCAAAAATTTTGTATGATTCACAAAACTTAGCTTGCAATCGATTATTACTTATAAACCATCTATGTTAGCCAACAAAACTGAATTTGAAAATGTAGATTCTACAATATTTTCAGAAATCGATTAAAATTTGCTGATAATGCAAACTAAATTACACAATTACGTATCTAAATTAAATATACTTTTGCAAAATTACGTGGTATATTAGAATCTGTTTTTTACTTACCTAATTCTTTTTCTAACTCTTTCTGTATGTACGTCTCGGATTCGCCGTTTCTGTAGAAATCTTCAATATGTTCACCAATATTGTCCCAATCCTTAGCCATTTGAAACAAGCAATCACCGGCTCGGCCCAAAAGACAACTTTTTTGAGATACCATACACGACATGTATTTCAACACCACTTGCTGACATTTGCAAGACATGTAAATGGCCTTCAAACTTGAGCCGAATTTTTGCGCAACATATTTATGTTCGGCCAGGGTCGCGTAGGTAAGACAAGCCTTTTCCAAAAGCAATAATTTTAGATGAATATTCCAAGAGCCAAAAAGCTGAGAGTTAAAGCTAACAGCAATCTGTTGCGGTGGATGCAGCTGTTGCTGAGTTGTGGCAGTTGCAAGGGATTTCAATTCTTTGACTTGGGCTTTTTTGTTTTTACTTTGTTTAGGTTTAACTTCATACAGAGAATCGTTATCACTATCCACCACTTCGCTGTCAGATGGACTGGATTTCGTCATTTTTAGGGACTCATAAGGCAAAGGTATGGGTTTAAAAGGTTTAGCCATATTGGGATTTTGTTCCTCATGTATAATTTTTTGTTTCTCTTCATTTTTCGCTCTAGCTTCCGACTCTTTAATAAATTTTTCTTCATTTTTGTTAAAAAATTGTAAGCAAGATAAGCCTTTGCTTATATGTTCCAAAGCTGTAGAGCATCTTTCGTCTATAGAAGCTACTAAAGGCGAGGGTCTAAGTTTATCATATTTAGTATTCAAATTATCGGAATGAAACTCTTTAAGGGTATCACATATATTTTGTACAGCCACATTCTGCTTGTTGCTCAGTTCATTAAGATTAAAAAATTCTTCATTATTGCCAAATCCGGCATTCTCTTCATCCTCATCTTCTTCTTCCTCATAGAGTGACTGTGTGTCGGAATCGTTATCAGAAGTTTCAAATTTAGGATCCTTGGGATCTATACCAGCAGGTATATGTAAATCTGACAAAATGTAATGAGAGGAAGTAACAATTTGCGGATATTTTTCTTTAGGTAATAACTTAATACAGTTATCCAGCAATGCTCTTATATTACCAGCTGTTTTAGCTGTAATTTGAGGTGAACGATTTTTCATATTTCGTGCTACGGTATACAATAACATAGCCACTGGTACAGTAAAAGGATTTTCTTGTTTTTCATCGCATTCTGAGGCGTCGGTTTCATTGTTACACAAAGTCGTCAAATCATAAAGTTTGACCACATCATCATTGCGTCCCTTAAACAACCAATAGGTATGTCCCTCTTTAGTGGCATTTGCTTTTAAAAATGCTAAAATATTTTGGGCTACATTGCGTACCACCTGAGGAGAAAACTGGGAGTTTTCCAAATAAGGCAAGTCCTCGGTTTTAATAATTTCGTATTTTTGCACAATACCATCTAAATGATAACACATCACTACTTCGGGCACATTACACATAAGATTATCCAGCCAATAATCTATTCCAGTCAATACATTTATGGGTTTGGTCATGTCTCGCAGCCTTAAGCTAATGCAAGGTCGGTTTGGACCTCCAAATATCGGCATATCTGTACCAATGAGCATACGTATGTCTTCGAAAGTCCAAACAACATTACGCTGAAAAACATGGGATGAACTAGGATCGGGTACATTTTCTTCTACTTTAGGTTCTGGCAGTACGGGATTTTTTATGGGTAATGAGGTATGCTTTCTAGTATTTTGCTTTTGACTATCAGAGACTTCGGCCGCTCCAGTTTGCTTTAAGGAATAATACAAAAATTTTGAAAGTAAATTTTTTGTTTGAATAGCTTTTCGCGATTTGTCCTTTAAGCAGAAATTAACACCACCGTCACCATAGGCCAAAATTTGTTCCAATATAAAAGTTCGTAACCATTTCCAGTCATCATCGGCTTTCCGTAGCAAATATTTTTGTATATCAAATTCATCCAAAAGAATGGTATTACCCACTTTATGCACAATCATGCTGATGGCTCCTTGCGACGTATACGGCAACTTCAACAGCTTTTTTATATTTTCAGCATCTGCCACCACATCGACCTCACCCACACAATCTGGAAACATATGCGCCATACGAAAACTTGCAAAGCCTGGACTGTGGTATAACGCCTGGTGCAATCCATAGCTACCATCGGCACTGGTAAGCCAATTAGAGGGTGGTAGATTTAGATTGGTGTTGCATTCCAAACGATTGAACTTCACAGGGACCTGCACCTGGGAAAACTTAACTACAGCTTTAGATTTTACAGTATCCTCTACTTCGTGACTCCCAACATTCTGACAAACTTCAATCTAAAAAAAAATTTTCAAACTGACTCATAATATTGGAAACATCTTTCCTTTACCTCATCCGTGCTTTCCATGTTTTTTGTTTGAGTATAATCCACATAAGCAAATTTTGACAGAGTTTTCTTATCGTTTTCTTTCAATTATTCTAATTATTTCCAGAAAAAATTGTCCAAGTGGAATCGATCAAAAATATACAACAAAACAATAATATCTATTTGCGGTAATTTTTGACATCCAGCTGACTGTAAGTAATGCCAATTTGCAGACCCTCAGTGTACGAGCACTTATTCTATTAGTCACCCTGTGAATAACTTTGCTTTTGTACGCACGAGACCGGTTCTGCTAACATTAACGATAATTTAATTGAACATGACAATAGGTGTGTTCATTTACTAAAAATTTTCACAAATTCGTAACAATTGTTGCTAGAAAGCGTTCATTAACCCAAAAAATTTGCAACGAGAGAGCGTCAAAAGAGTGTAAAAAATTGAGAGACAGAAAAATTCTTGCAAGTTTTTACAAGTAAAATTTTTACTTGCAATAATTATTTAAACAGCTGTTTTGCGTTTGTGTTTACAAAACAATATTTCTAAATTAAGTTTGAAATAAAAATATTTTGGAAAATTTAAGAAATTGTAAGTGTATGTATACTTTTAAAACGAGTATAAGTATTAAAAAGGTAACCAATTTATTTTTGCGTAACTTAGGAACAACAGAGGTAAAATAAGACGCCTAATGGCAATGAACTAAGCAACACAGTATCTAGCACATCAGTGGCAAAGGATGTTCCGGCAATTTGGAATGTGTTTAAAACTTGTAGGGACGCATTTAAATAAACACTTAGACACCTTCCATTTTTAATTATATGAATATTTTTGTAGTTTTAACCTCTGAAATGTTTTTGTTTTTTGTTTCTTTAATTTTTACGGACCAGTAGTGCAATTCATTAACTTTTAACGATTTTAAAAGAGCATAACTTAACGCGTGCTATTGTGGTTTGCACTAACGCTTATGTGATTCACTAACTTATTCTTAACACCTCTGGTTGTATGTTAAAAAAATTTGAAATAATGTGGCAGCTTTGTTAAAAATAAAGAAAACCACAAAGAGGAGCAGAAAAAAAACAAACAAATTTGAAAACAATTCCATGTTTAGGGTAAGTAAAACTATTTATATGTTTATTAGTTAAAATATTTTTTGATAAGCAAGATAAGTTCTTCTCACGGAGAACACGCCGAACGACTGTTGGAGTCTTGCGGTAAGTCGTATGCCAAATACTGTGAAGTTATTCTAGGAGAAATTTTATCGACATTTTTGTTAAGATAAACACCACAAAAATAATTGGTGTTTAGTTAACGCTAATCAGTCAGGCTATAAAAACAGCTGATTTAAAACAAAGACAAATAGTGTTAAAAACTGTTATAGAATCGCAAACACACCAACGCTAGTGTTAATATCTCTAAGTCTAAGTTCAGACAGAACGATTTTAATTGCCAAAGTTTTTGGCAATTTTCTTTTGGAATTGCCTTCTTGTCCACACACAAAAACTTTTTTCGGCAATTCTTGAGCAATTCTCTACCTTTCGTTTCATGCAATTTACATTGTATATGCACATACACATACACACATGAGAGAAAAGTAAGGAATTGCTGAGAATTGCCGAGTACCGGCAATTCTTTTTCCCTTCTTATTCCCCTCACCGAAAGTATCTATAAAGTCAAGAATCGCCCAACTAAAGTTGCTGTTGTGACCATACACTAAACGAATTTTATTAGCGTTAAAACAGGTTAGTGAATTGCACTACAGCTGTTATTTTTAGTATCGTATATATTATGAGTACCTAGTTATTCGGTAATTTATAATTTAAATTAATTTGAAATAAAAATGCTGAGTGAATGCAGGCTGTTATAACGTATAAAGCATCCCATACACGTTTCAATTCAATTGTTAATTGAGTCTTTCAATTGAATTGATTCTTCATAAACTAAATAGAAAGATTTTCATTCAAATATCAGATTTAATGAAATTAAAGACAATTTTAAAAACTATTAACGATCTCCTTGAAAAAAATACTCCTTGATTTGCACAACAACCGATTCAGTTACGAATTGAATTGAAACGTGTACGGGGTGCTAATTAAAAATAGATATGTATTTTATTCAAAAGTAGCTAGTCACCCTTATAGTGCTTAGCGTATTTTGACTATGCCTAGTACTAGATTAAATAAAATTGTAAAACTTTTCATTATTCCACTACAAGTTGTACTCGAAAAACACCAGTCAAGACAATGCTGAATATACATGACCATAATCACATTATTTTTATAATAACATACATATATGTATAATTTGTCCAAAGGATATAATGGTAGTTATTAAGTACTTATATATATGTAAATGATTATTTATTGTTGAGCTAGTGGTCTTTTTGGTTTTGGTAAAAATTATTGTTTTTATTTTCAATATTTCGACACTCCGTTGTGTGTCTTCTTCAGGAAACAACAACAACAACAACGTACTCTAGTTTGCAAATTTTTGCTAGTAAAGTGTTCATTTACTTTTTCACATTTTTGAGAGTAATTTTGAAAATTTTCTTGCTACTCTCTCGCTGCTAGTTTTTACTCGTAAAGTAAATGAAATACGTTAGGTAGAATTTTCCTTAAGCAAAACTTGTATTATAAATGGAATTGTATTGTACTGTAATTTGAGTTACTAAGGTTTATACATTTATTAAGCTTGCTGTACAGTATTACTTTATTTTGCCTTGATGTCTTACGTATTTCACGTTATAAATAAATTAATCACTTTGCCATATATTGAATTATTAAACATCAATAGCATTTTTAAATCAATGGAAAATATATTTTGGATTTCATCGTAAAGTAGCTTTGGTATCAGAAAAACCTCCCGCGCTATCGTACATAATTATTTCGTAAATGCGGTCAGACTTTTTGCTGCTTGTAGCCTCTCTTACACTGGTTAATCGATTTATGCAGTTAGTATTGCTTTATAGCTTTCAGAATTATGTATCTTGTAAACAAAATTTTAGCAAATTTACGCAAATGAAACAAAAAACAGATGTACTTATTTATAGCACTACCATGGAAAATCTGTGTTGGTCCAGAACATGATACGAAAAACCACAGATATAACTATCCGTTATATATTTAATGTCCGAGTGTTCAAGCATGATCGTGTTTCTGATCTTGTTTCGCAGTTCTTGGGCTGTAGTTTTCATGTTTATTTTCAATTGCGCATTCTTATGTTTTTTATAAAACTACTAAACTGGGACAACCTGCTGTCTTAGTAAGTAGTTTATCTTTTATTAACTCTACCCGAAATGTTCATATTGAATATTTATTTATTTAGTAACTATACAGTTGCAAAGTATAGGATGCAAGCATGGGCGGGGTGACAAAGACCATATGCCCAAGATGGTATTTAACAATACGTTTGTAGCATCGCTGTGACTAACTATAACGATCTATGCCTTCACATAGGAAGTTGCAGGGTGGATAACACTGAAATACCTCAAAAAAAACTGTAAACCAATACAGTTAGTTGAGGCTAACCGTTAACCAGTGCGAACAAGACGCAAAACTCGAAGACCGAACAACAAGCCTGACCGCACTTAAGAAATAATTACTATGACGCGTTCTTCAACCTAAAATAAGTATATCTTTCCATTTTTGAAAAATCATTTAAAATTAGGGGGTGCCGTTTTTGAAATAAACTTCCTTCGGCACTTAAGTTATTCTCATACTCTATTCCTACTTATAGGAAAGTGCTGCTAAATTGGTTTAGCTCTTAACTATTTAATATTCGTAATATCTCTGGTGATAATAATAAAAAACAGTTTCGGTATATTTATACATATGGTATTCGTGGTTGGGGAGCCACTTGTGATTTATCTTTTGAACTATTGCTTTGGATTATTATTTGATTAGTGTTAACATGTTAATTGTACTACAAATACATGTATAATTGGCCTTATAGACTTCCTATGTATTGAAATAAAGAAATAACTAAATATATAATAGCTAGGATTGCATTTGTCTATTTACGATTATATGTATATAATGCTAGTTTACATACATCAAGTTTGACTCGTCAAGCCTTGAGTTTGTGGGAGAATAGGGCAAAGAGAATGGAAAAGGGGTAGACCTGAGGTACCGTTAATTCTAAAATGAAATGTCAGAAAGCATGAAAAATTGAAGGCAAAAAACATAAACTTGACGACACAAAGCCTTTGTGTGATCTCAAATGCAAGTTCAAAAGAAAATTGATCAAGAAAACCTGAAGTGTGTAAACTGCGGTATATAGATTTCTGGCACTATCTTTGTGGCATTAAGTTAAAAAAAATATTTTTCAGCATTGGATTGTTTGGAATAATTTTTGGTTCGTTTTTAAGAGTTTCGTACTTTTTATTTGTAAAATGTTATAAAATCGTGTAGTACAAAATGAAGCCGTATATGTACGCCATACCATAAAAAATTTAACAGCTATCATTCGCTCGTTTAAGGCGCATTTCCTCCTGGTGTTTGTGCGTTATTTCCAAAAATTTTATGTATTCTTCATCCACATATTTCTCTCTTTCAGCTGTGTTTCCAGTTGCTTCGTAAGTATCCGGACAGTGATGTACTTCACTTTCATCTTCTTCAGATGACGTTTCGTACTCATTTGCATACTTCTGCAACAGCATCGAGTAGCTTTCTTGGGCATCCGTTTGCCAAGCATTCTGTTGCTGACAATGGAACTCTATGGCGGAACAATAAGTTTGCCACCACAATTGTAAACCTCGAGAATATGACGGTATCGAAGGGCTAACGGCAGAATTTTGCTGATGACAATTATTTTGTAACCTTTTGCTGTATTTATACGTATTACCAGACTTATCCTTTTTGCGATCCTCCAGTTTTTCTCTTTTTCGACGTTTTTGATACATTTTTGTCTTGTAGGTCTTTTCATTAATTTTAAAAACAAGATTAATTACCCATAACAAATTTGTTTATTTATATTTTTGTTGAACTCTGTGATTTTCTGCTTCTTATTTTCAAGTGTCGCCAATTTAACAGAAGCAAAAAATCGTTGAAATTAAATGAAAAAGTTTTATGTCTTGCTAGGAACACAACTGTGACGATCAACGAATTTCGCACCATCGCGATGAATTCGCCGGCAAATATGCGTTGTATAAAATCTTCATGTGAAGCAAAATATCAACGAAGTTTTGTGTAGATAACATTATTTATATTCCGCGCAAAGAAAAAGTTAAAAAAATGAATATAAATACTAAGGGGGCCAAGGCGAATTTAGAACAGGAGAAATTTAGATCGCAGCTGATAGAGCGTTTTCACATTCGCCAAGTCTCAATTTTCACGAGGCAACTTTAGTTGCGCAATTCTTGAGTTTGTGGACAAATAAGAGAGGTAAGAGTAGGGAGTGTAAAAATGAGTACAGACTTGCTTGTACTCGGAAAGTCGTTTTGTGCTATCATTCGTAATATCAGAAATTTTACATTTTCTTTCATTTGTGTTTCTTTTATGTATTGATATGTTGTCCGTGATGAAAGTAATATTGTTGCGAAATTGCGATATTTTAATTCATTTGAAAAATTTTTTTTTTTAATATTGTGGACAGCAGTATTAATTTAAAAGAAGTGAAAATTAAACGGAAAAATTTGAGAATGCAGTACATGCAAGGTTAAGAAAGTGTGAGCAATAGAAAACGAAAATTGCTCAAGTAAAATTGATGTGTCTGAACATAAAAGCAAGTTGAAAAGAAAATTTGATAAGAATTGCGCAACTAAAATTGCCTCGTGAAAATTGGGACCAACTTAGTTGCGCAATTCTCTCGCTCAAGTCTTGTGGTTGTGGATGTGTGAGGTAAGAGCAGCTTGAAGGGGGAAGAATTGCCGATATTTGAGTACAGACTTGCTTGTACTCAGCAATTCGTTTTGTTCGCACATTCGTGTTGTTTATGTTTTTGATATTTTCTTTTGTTTGTTGTTTTCGGGCCGGACAAAATATTAAGAAAGTTTAAGTTAAACAAAATGAAAGTTGAGCAACTAAATTGCTGTATGTGAACATAAAAGTAAGTTTAAAAGAAAACAAATAAAACCAAAAATTTAAATTGCGCAACTAAGTTGCAAAATGTGAAAGCGCACATAACTTTGTTTTGTGTTTTTATCTTTGCCGGATGTCAATAGAATAACTAAAAGAAACTTGAAAAACTACAAAAAAAATTTAAGTTTTAAAAAAACTGAGTTTATTATTCACTATCAGAATCAAAAAATTATAAAAGGTGTAAAGAAACGTAGAGAGATGAGAAAGGTGAAAAATAAAGGGATTGTTTTTGTATTTTAACAGGTATGCTTAAAGCCTTTTTCTTTTTAAATTCTCAATAATTTATTTAGATTGTTGGGATATAAAGTTGAATGTTTGAGAATATCTTTCAAAGGTTTTCAAGTCTACTGATGATTAGGGTAGCTCCTATAAAATTTCGAAACATAAACAGCTAGGAAATATAGAAACGAGCTGTTTGTATTTTCTGATTTGTATCAGTTCTTTTAAATTAAGTATTGTAGCGTGAGAGTCAGGTATGATCCTCCCTAATTTGGCTGGCCATTTTCATCTTTCCAAGCTCAGTTCATAGAGGCTTTAATTTTCACGAAATAATTAAAAGTTATTATCTTGTAAATATTTTATTATTATTATTTTTTTTTAATTTCTTTTTGTGTTTATACTTTGCCATTGATATTTGAAAAAAATATATAATTTGTTGTAAGTTTGTGTTTATTTCTCCTACATTTCCTGTTATGAATTCGCCTTGAAGAGGGCCATATTAAAAGTAAACCTATATAAACCCCATCGGAAAGAGTGATTTTTGAACAAACTATCTGAGATACTTTATATTTTGAGAAGAGCTTCATAAATTTTTCACTACATAAATCAATATAAACATAAAAAGTATTATTTCGTGAAAAATACTTTTTTTGTGTAAGAAATCTGGTCACCTGATACTGTTATGTTCGTCGTACGCTGTCGAAACCATTAAGTGCGGTGTCCACCTGACATGAAAATACTAACTTTAACGCTAACGTCAAGTTAAAGTTAAATGTGGACCGCTCATGTTGAAATTTGGTTAAAGTTATAACTTGGTTGTTAAAACATTTCATATGGAAATTCTGTTATAACTTAAATTAGCAACAACCTGCTATTTGTAGTTGTTTTTCACCATTTTTATTTTTTGACTATGAGAAGTTATAACTCTAACATCACTACGTGTACGCCGACTTAAACAGATACATAGATATTTAAAGAGCAAGTTTTAACTTCATGTTTTAACTGCGTTTGAAGTTAGGTGTAGACTGCATGTTAGAAATAAATCTATTTCAACTTTCGCTGAGTATGGCGAATTGCGACCAACACCACGATTGTGTGCATATTCACATACACTAATGTGTTTTATTTTTTGGCGACTAATATTTGCGACCTAGCAGCTACTTTTCATAGTGCCCTTTTACATTTAAAGGGCCGAAAGTCCGGGGCGCATAGAATCTGCCGTACTTTATAAGTCACCCTTTTGAACAGTCACCTAAGTTGGAATACATTTAATCTTAGCAGCTTTGCAACATTCCGTACTTCTCCGTCGACGCAAAGTGTTAAAGTTGAGTACCTTTTAACGTACGTTGAGAACTTTGACAGCTATCATTTAATTTTTTTTGTATATTTTGTGAAAGAAATTTCGTATTCGATTTTTTGTGCTATGTTGCGAAAAATTAATGAATTTAGTCAAATTAATATAAATAATAGTTGATTTTATATCCTCATACGTCATTCCGCTAATGCCAGTTGAAAAAGGCGGCGGTTAACATATAGCGGATTCTATGTGCCCCATATTTAAACGGCAAATATAACCAGTCAATTACATTTACTTCTAAATTAACTGATTATAGTGTGCAACTAAGATTAATATCGATGTTAATAAAACGTAGTTAAAGGTGAAAATCGGCAATATGGCTTGCCAAAAAAAGTCGCTACGGAAGAAAGAAAGAAAGGAAAGTACGAGTAGGTATATAAAAAAATTTTAATTTCAAATACAGCAACTGTTGTTCCATGAAGTAATGATATAAAGGGAATTTGAACCTAAGCTTCTGAGATGGCCCACTGAGAAGTGATGTGGGCTAGTTTCATATTTTTCATAATTTTGAATAGTTTTATACTACTCCCTTATTGAGTATCCATTGCATGTATGAGTCGCATTATCTGCAGGGGTACTTATAAAATGTTCTTATTTCTATTTTTTATGCACTAAATATGAACATCGATTTGTTTTATTATTTGATGTATATTTTTACGCCACTTGAACAAATTAAAGATACAAATTCACGATACTTTTACAAATTACATACATACATATAAGTATATTATATTAAAGTTGGGCAAAATTACTTAATTCATTGTTATTTGATTAACATTATCTATCTTTTAACATCATCGCAAGCCCAGTTTTATTCGCGTTTATCAATACTGTTGTTAATTGGATAGTTCAAAGAGCTGAAATCGCCAGTATTACATGATATTGTTGGTATTTCAAATGTGGAGAAACCCCGATAATCAGTTGTTGGCTTCAAAGGAGAAGGAAGCAACGGTTCATTTGTGGGTGAATCTCTGTCCAGCAAACTTTTTGCATTATCATTTAATATGTTCAAAGAGCAACTTTGTATCTGACTTGATGTAGAAGGCTGCTCCGGTTTATCAACAGGCGGTGTTGGTGGCTTTAAAAGTGGATCGAACTCTGCTAAGTTAAGTTTTAAATCATCTGATGCACTATTTTCATTGCTATTATCGGATAAGTCAAAGTCGTAATTAATATTAGTAAGACCACCTCGAAATTCTGCAGTTAACAGTAAATCATCTGTGGAATCAGATGGTTCATCAATTAAAGAATTAGTATCATATGTGTTATAATTAAATATCGGTGAAGCGAATAGCAAGTCAACGTTCTGTTGAGTGGAAGGTATAGGAGAGAGCCGCCCCAAAGTGCTGCTGTTTTCATCATCTCTTTTAGACAAACCATGCTCATCAGATGAAATATTTTCTAAGACACTATCATCAGTCGAAGTTATATTCTTATTAGATGTCTCTAATTTTTGAGGTTGAAGTGGTAAAGGAAGAACTTTAGTTGTTCCTTTTGCTCCAATTGATATAGAACTATAACCACTACTATCTATTGCAGCTATTAAATTGTGTTTGTAGTGACCGCTCAATACGTTAGCCACATTTTCAAGTGTCTCCTTTTTTTCAATTTCACTTTGATTTCCATAGGTATCGTTTGTATTTTTCCTTTCGATTGCAAGATGAGCTCTCGCCTGATGTATTAGGAATTCAGGTGTCTTAATGGGTAAAATGCTTAAGGGAGCCTTAGCCAAAACTGCATCAACACTCGTACATACTTCCATCTAAAATGAAAATATGAATGTACATAGATAAATACGTAAAAAGCGATAAAAATATTAATAGTACATAAGTACTTAATACTAGTTTTACTAAATTAAAACCCCTTTGTGTTCCTAAAGGTTTAATCTAAATTGGTACAGCAGTTTATTCAACGGTCGGCTTAGAGAGCAAAAAGCGTACACACGTTAATCAAGTTTTGTTTTCCTTTTGAGATCGATTTTAAAATATTTTTTAAGTATATGAAGTTTTTAAAAATTATTTCTTTATACGCCATAGGTTTTACAATAAATACCTCTCTGATCTCATAGAAATCATCGGTATTTTGAACATTTTCACAAACATTTTAAAATCACAAGAATAAAGCCGATAATTAGTCTAAAAACAGCTAAAGTGTCACTAAGCTAATAAAGCTAATCACTACAAAAAATAAGAAACAGTTGCTTTGAAGCCAACTTTATTGAATAGAGAAAATTGAATTTCTAATAGTAAAACGTTGATGCTGTGCTATTTTAGTTGGTCGTATACATATTTTTATCTTGGACCAAAACTCAGCGGATGGCCACTACATATCGCTCCTTTACTGAAACATAGTCATATCTCAAAAAATGAGCTTTTCGGGTTAACAATTCACAGAACTGTTAGCAGTATCACCTTTTATATTGTGCCAAAAATTTATTCAAATTACTTTCCAACTGTTTCCTTTAGGAGATATTTTCTAAAAAAAAAATTTAAGACTTGTATGGAAGCTAAAAATTTAAAATCTGTTTTTCTCGAAACAAGCTGTTTTGAGATATGACTATGTTGCAATAAAGGAGTGATATGCATACTGGGAGTAGGAAAATAGGTCAGGGGAACTTTTGACAAATAGCGCTTTGCTTACGCGATAAATTATGTTGCCAAGTTTTTGAATTCGTATCTAAAGGTTAATTAGCTTTAAATTTTCTTTTAAAAACGAAAATCTATTTTTCAGTTCAAACTTTAATCAAGCTTATATTCCTAATTTTCTACATTTACGAGTACATAACCTAGTGTCTACAACTGCAATTAACTGTGAGATAATATCTGACAAAACGTCGGCAGAATGAGAGAACGTATTTTTTTAAGTACATTTTAATGTCTAACAAGGAGTACACGTATTTTTGTTAATCTTATAAGAATTCATAAATCAATAAAAGCCGAGAAGAAAACACATCTTTGCGATGAATAAAATATTATATGAATTTTGTATATGCACACATTTTGTACGATAGTAATCATCTGTAGTGTTTATTTAATGCATAAAATAACCTATTTTCCATTTAAAATGGTTTTTTAAAAGATATTTTGCAAAACTATTAATCGGTAAAATTGCAATGGCTCCTTTTTGTAAACAAACACCAACAAAATCGCTTTTTTGGCAGCTCTTATTATAAGATCGTTGCCATGAGATTTCTCATAAGAACGCTGTCATAAAAATTATTATAAGACTGCGATAACACTGATTTTAAGTCTACACGTAACAGAATTCTCTCTGCGATTGAATTTGACGTTCTCATCTCAGCTTTTGTCGCAAGTGTGGACATTAAGTAAGGAAAAACTTGAACTAAAATCCAATGCACAAAACCCAAAAATCTAATTTAACGATGATAAAGATAAACAAACAATCAATAAATTAATATTAGGTGTGTTCCACGAGATAGACTAGTTCGGACTAATGAGAGTAAAAAGCAAATTACTCTCTAAATTTGAAAGTTTTTTCTAAAACTGCTCGAAAGCAAAAAACCACAATTGTACATCTTGCAATACTAGTGCTGCTTACTTTTTAGATTAAAGTATATTTTAGTGATTTTAGACGCTTAAATCGCATATCATTTAAACAAAACATTTGCATTATTGGCAACAGCTGCAAAATTAAAAGCGATGTAAAACTTTCAATAGATTTTTATAATATAAAATTAAAAGCTAAATAACAATTGCATGTTCTTTTTACAATTTAACAACGTTATTTTTAATTTGAGCAGCGTTCTATTTTGGTTTTAACTAATTTTTAAACAAAAACTTTTTTCCAATTTGAAAATTTTCTGATCTTTTTTTCAGTTTTATGTATGTAAACAAAAACTAGCTGATTATTCAATTCTAGTCCGATCTTAGCCAAATAAAAAGTTCGGGCTAATTTGTACAGGAAATGAAAAAAAAATACTCTCTCATTTTCTTTCAAAATTGCACAAAATTTTTTACGTGGAACGCTTTTGGACTACTTCGCATTGTTTCGTTATTCACGTGGAATACACCTATTTGTTGTTTAAGTTTAGCTTATTTACCATATGGGCTTGCATTTGTATTAGAGCAGAAAAACATTTTCGTTAAGAATTATTCTCTTCTTCCAATAACAATATTTGGAATTTAAGTGATGCTGTCACACTTAAATAAGAGAATTTACTTCAGACTGAAAAACTGAACTTGAATTTAATTACATCTTAAATGAAAATGAACTTATTTTGTATTTAAATACTAAGTCCAAAACCGGCCATAAGTGTTGTTGTCATTTTTCTACCACATTTAAAACGGAGCAATTACACAAGGCTGAAATTGTATTTAGGAACAGTTTAAGTGAAAACAAACTACTTTTGTATACATATGTAGTTAAAAACTGGGAATAAAAAAATTTAAAAGCTCTTTTTTATATGTAAACCATAGAAGTCCACAAGGCGAATTCATAGCAGGTGAAATTGAAAGCGCAGCTGATAACTTTTTTTTTAATATTTTTCAGATGTCAATGCCATAATTAAAAAAAAAAAAAATTAAAACAAATTTTTTTTATTGTGTATTGTATTTTGAGCGCAAGAAAGCATACGGAATCCTCCCTAATCTGGCTGGCCATTTTCACCTTTTCACGAGCTCTATGATCTGAGACTTTAAGTTTTACGAAATAATTAAAAGTTTCACGAAATAATTAAATTTTTCTTTTATTGTATTTCTTTTGTAATAGAAATTAAAAAAAAAAATTAATTCAATTTTTTAAATTATGTATTGTATCTTGATCGCCAGCTATCATTCAGAATCCTCGTCAATCTGGCTGGCCATTTTCACCTTTCCAAGCTCTATGATCTGAGACTTTGATTTTCAGGAAATAGTTAAAAGTTTTACGAAACAATTAAAAGTTTGTCTTTTCTTGTTATTTTTTTATTACATTTTTTAAATTCCTTTTTGGTTTATATTTGCCCTGGACATTTGAAAAAGATTTATTTTTTGTAGTGTTGTAATTAGTCTTGCACAAGGCGAATTCATTATTAGGTGGATGCATCGGCGAATTCAGGCGAATTCGGTTAATATGGCGGCACCTTCGCAGTGAAGTTTTGTTTACCTTTTTCGGCGCCAATTAAATTTTTGTACATGTCTCTATCAACTACTTTTGACAGCGTAAGTGTGAATTCGCCTTTTTACACAAACAAAATACCTGTTGTTTTTTTTTATTGTGGTTTTGTTGTAGCGAAGCGGCTACCTTGTTTCTTTGTATCATGAGTCTTGCATATACCTGGTATGAATTCGCCTTGGAAGACCATAAAAAATCATATGCAATATTTATTTCAGCAGATGTGGTTTGTTACATGAATGTCAGGAGTAGGCAAAATTCATTAGGTAGTTGTAGAAAAATGATTTTGTTTTTATAATTATATATTATTTTAAAAGCATTAGCTACGTGTCCGAATCAAAATATATTTTCTGAATATTACCGTATCAACAAAATTATAATTTTACATGTAGTTGTACAAAACGGTAGTTGCCGTACGGTTAACATCACTGACTCTATATATGAAAATAATTATGCTGGTAAACGCCCTGTTTCTTAACATTTCTCAAATAGCCATTTTTTTAGCAATCATTCACATTAAAGTAATAACTTCCATTGCGTCAACAATCGATATTAGGTTGTAGATTTTTTTATTTTTCTACAAATAAAGGTTGGAATAAATCACTTCTGCAAATAAAAGTATTTGGAGGGGTAATAAATACAATTAAGTTTGCTAAAGTTTTATAATGGGTTCAAGATCACGCAGTCCTACGCCTAAACGAAGGCACCACAAGAGTAAGCATAAAAAACGTAGTAAATCTCATCATAGTGAACGTGAACGTAAACGTGATAAAGAAGTTGATGCCTACAACAATTATGGTCACAGCGCCAGTAGCAATTCAAACAAAAGGGAAAGGACACGAGACAGAGAGCGTGAACACAATCATCACAGGTCAAGAAAAAGGTCAACATCTTCCGTATCGTCGAGCTGTTATACCGATAGTGATTCCCAGACACACAGCAGTAATCGACACAAAAAGGGTCGATACAAGAAATTAGATGAGGTAGTGGGGAGGGGGGAAAATTATTTTTATTCGAGCTAATTTTTTTTTCTTTTCTAAAAAGGTTGAGCGGTTGGCTGAAATGGAAAGGCAAAGGCGGCAAAAAGAGGCCGAACAAAAGGTAATTTAGTTTTTTTTTTTTTTTTGCCAATTGTAGCAAAGCGTTAAATAAATTTTACTTCATAAGATTATTGAAGAGGAAGCTTCTAAGCGCATCGAACTTTTAGTTAAGCGCCGTGTTGAAGAAGAACTTGAAAAAAGGCGCGATGAAATCGAATTGGAGGTAAAAAGACGTGTCGAACAGGCCAAAATAGAAATGGAACGTGAAATGATGCTTGAGTTAGAACGCAGGCGTGAACAAATACGCGAAGAAGAACGTCGCAGAGAGGTAGGTGCTTGTATTCAGGAATTTAATAGTAAACTTGGAGCTAAAGTACAATTAACAAAAATACTCCAAGCTTTCTAATCCCTTACATATGTGTTTCATTTCCCTTTTATTTCCTTTACCCATCCCCCAACAAATAGCATTTCCTTACAATTTACAGAATTACACTACAGACATACATACATACATTCATACTGCCTTATTTCTGATTTACAAACGAAACATTCGTCCATTTGTGCTGCAAAATTGTTTTCCATGTTTTCCGCAAAATTTTCGTTTGTTTAACAAAATTGGGCAGCATATAACCAACCCTTGTTATCTTTCAAGATGTATAATCCGAAGTACTCATTTTACTTAGCAATTTTTTTTTTTTTGGTATGCAGAACTGTTGATTTTTTAAATTATTAAATTTACATAAAATAATCAAATTTGGCTTTTGCGTGCACTACTATTTCCATATAAGCAGAGTTCCCGATGGGATGAGGGTAATAAAAATGAAAAAAATATATCTATATATACAAAAAATTTGTTGGTAAAAAGATGGAAGACATAGCAGAATTCAAGGCGAATTCACAACAGGTGAAACTGACTGTTGTTAGTTCGCCTAGACAAAAACGAAACAAAATTTTCGATTTTTTCAGTTTTTTTTAGAGTAAATCAAAAACTCGAACGCATATATTTATCCAAGATGTAGAGTTAATTCTGATAAGTTTTCTATATATATATATTAAGTTATAATCGTTTTTTTCTCTTAAATCTTTTTTAAAAGGGAAATTATTAAGTGTAAAGAATATTTTCTGCATCAGAATTGGACTCATGTTATTTGCCCTTTATTTTCCGTTTTAATTTTCTTTGCAAATTTAAAAATTATTTATTTGGGAGGCTCTGCTTTGAAAGTGTGCAAGTTTACAAAATTCCTAAAGCAAACATAAAGTCCTTGATGAATGAGTCTTTTATGTTCATTATTAAATAAAACTTTACATGGCAAATTACATCTTATGGCCTTGTGAACAAAAAGGTTGTGAAGTAATAAAGTAAGTTTTAAATAAAACAAAACATTTAGCTAAACATTTTAAGCTGGAAACCAGAGGCAATAAACAGCAACGGTACAAAAAAAAAATACTAAACGGCAGTATCTAAAGTATGAGCTATTTTTCGGCAATCGAGATATAAAGACACAAGTAATGTTTACAAAGATGCAATCATTGAAAAACTGGATGCTCTGGCAGATTAACACTCTTGACTTGTAGAAATGAAAGAAATGTTTATATGATCTTAAATTTATTAAAAAATCTTAAAAACTCACACTCAGACCAACTCATATTTATGTATTTAATTTCTTTATTGAAGAATAATCTTTTTGATTTTTAATTAAATATGGAAAAGAAAAAAATTTTTTAAATATATTCAACTGCATTAAATGTGAATTTTATAATTGTTTTGTTGTACAACATTATTTAGAGTAACTTGTAATTAACATTGTATATCAACATATTTTAAAAGCAAAAGTATTGGAAACTCGATGTAAAATATAAATAATTGTAAGTAAAATTTTGTTCAAATTTCTTTCTATTGCAAAAAAGGACTTTTTACTCAAAAAATGTGAAAAACAAACACAACATTTGTTTAAAAAAAATATACTAATACAATATTCATATATTAAAAGTAAGAAAAAAATTGTATAGACAAGAAAAGTAAAATTAACAAAAGCAACAAACAACTTTAAAAGTACATAAAAGAAATTAAGTGTCTTACGTTAATTTTCTTTTTTGAATTGTTGTATTTTTATCTTAGAATATTTTGTTTTTGTTTGAAGTATTTAAGTTGATAAAGAGAACAAATCACTTTAATATAAATTCTTCGCTTAAAGAAAAACTTTATATTAATACACACTTCCTTTCCATAATTTATAGGAAGAGGAAAAGAAAAAGAGAGAAGAACTTGAAGAAATTTTGGCCGAAAACAATCGAAAAATCGAAGAAGCCCAACGCAAACTGGTAAGTGAACTTAACAAAAAGTCTGTTTTTATTTATAATTTTAAAGTTTTATTTCTGCTTAGGCGGAAGAGCGTTTGGCCATTATTGAAGAGCAACGTTTAATGGACGAAGAACGTCAACGTATGCGCAAAGAACAAGAAAAACGCGTCAAAGAAGAGCAAAAAGTAATTTTAGGAAAAAATAATTCAAGACCAAAACTATCATTTTCTCTTAAACCCGGCGATTTATAAGTTAATACTTCCTTAATGTTTTTATATTCTATTCAGAACTTTCCTTCTAGTTATTTACTTTTTTTCTTAAAAGAGTATATTTCATTAATTTTTTAGTTCTATTTTCTTTTCATTTTTAGATTTTAGGATCGAATTATTTCATTGAGATTTTGTTTGTAAATCTCACAGTACTTTTTTCATAAATAAAATCAAGCAAAAATTCTGATGCCAATTAGAAAACGAAAATGACAATTTTGTACGTTTCAATTCTAAGAAATTAAAACAATAAAATAGTTCTAATGAAAAAAAAAGAAATAATAATGTTAAATATCTTGACTAATTCTTAAATCTTTTTTAGAGAAAAATTTGTTTTATCGGCTAATTCGAGGTCTTATGGATGGATATTTGGTTATTATAAAAAATTTAACAAACTTTTTTCAATAATTTTTTTTTAAAGATTTTTTCAGGAATTTAATTTTACAAATGTTAATTTTAAAGTTTTGACATAAAAAATCACAAACATTTGAGTTTATTCATTTTATTACCTTCTAATATTGATAACTATTAAGAAATTATAAACAGCTTTTTCATGTTTCCTAACCGTCTATCTATCAGTCATGTGTTGAGAAATGTAAAATTTTTAAATCATTTGTTAGGTAAAAATCGCAAATCGCATTTCTCTGTGTGCTGAAGCTCACGCGTTTAGTTTGAGAAAAAATATGTATAAAATTAGCTAACATTAGCCATCTGAAGTCGCAATTTTTAAAATAAACAAATACAACACAACATTATAGGTGTATTTTTAATAACAAAAAAATTTTTTTTTTAAATATAAGAAATAGCAAATTTTTTTGTGATTGCGATTTTCAGCACATTAGATTTGTGACTTCAAATTGTACTCACATTTTTGTTTTTTGCGAAATGTGAGTCAGCACATGGCTGTATATGTCGAAATTTCATAGGAGCTATCCTAATCCTTATTAGACTTGGGAACCTTTGAAAGGTATTCTCAGGCATTTAACTTTATATCCCAATATTCTAAATAAATTATTATGAATTTAAAAAGAAAAATGTTCTAATAATAATTGTCAAAACGCAAGGTTTTTTTGCACACGTTTTTACTGTACACAAATGAACAACCGATGGTGTTGATACGATTAGTTTTTTTTTTGGATCCCAAGTAGAGTAAAGAAACACACTAATGTTTGAACAAAACACGCAACTACATAAGAAAATAAGATTTGCGATTTTGAGACCACAGCTGGTTTCAATATTTTGCATTTCTTAGCGCATGACCTTTTATTTCTGATCAGACTTATATCCTGCTATACCTTCTTCCAATTTATTTTTAGTTTTTCCTGCATTAACATTGATAAAATTCCGCCGGATCTGTGCGGCAGCGTAATCATAATTGTGCCTGAGATGAAAATTAATCCATGTTATATTACAAAAAAGAATTTTGTTTGATTCCTTAACCTATCATAAATGATAGGTTAAGATAGGATTGACAGGCTTCCAGCTTTTGAAATGCCCGTCCACTTGGGTCCAATCTGGCTCCGTTGTGTTGCCTGGGTGTGATATGTATCTCAATAGACCTACATATCAAACCGAGGATCGGATAAATAACTTACATCACATTCCGACACTTCTACCAAATCAGGCAGCATCGGCCTGCTTAGATACAATGCCCTTATATAAGAAATAGCTGGGTACCGAGAGAGGAAGTGCTCAACACTCTACTTTCTCCTCGTCTCTGCAACTCCTACAGAAGTCATTCAATGGAAGATTTAACCACTCCGATTGCGTCCCTATGTGGCAATGTCCCACCAGGACCGCCAAAGTAGAACGCACCTTCGCCGGGGCAAGCCTCTAAGGATGATTGCCATCTTGTTATCATATCTAGGCCATGTCAGCCTTGATATTCGACAGGTAACCTCACTAGTCCATCTGCCTTGAGTGGTCTCAAAAAGATGACGCTGTACTTATTTCTTAAAGCTCCCAAGTTGGATTCCAACGATCCCATCTATATCTCTTTGTTGTAGCTGGACATCGGCCCTTGCCAGCTTTTCCGCTACAAGATTTCTGGGCACTTCACTGTGCCCTCGTACTTAGAAAAGCTCCAGGTTCGAATGCTTCGCTATCTCGTTTAGAAATATCCAGCGAAACATCCTGGATGTAATATAGACCCCAGCTAGTGCATACAATGCAGACTTACTATTATTACAAATTCTGATATCATCCCCGTATATCCTGTACTACCTTAGATAGTTAGCTGCCCTCAGTATGGTTGCGATTTACGCCTGCGCTACACTACACTCATCTTGCAGCCAGAAACTAATCCTCTTCTCATACAGGGAGATAAAAATACCCCCACCAACTCCCAAGTTTGACTTGTAAAGATTTCAAGCACATTCTCTTGACGATATATGCCGAGTATAAATGATAATCGATTAAAAAGCAAAACAAGAAACTAATTAAAGGTATATTAATTGAAAAGACCTTCTCCAAAGATCTTATTTGCAAATTAATCAGAATGAAAGATGAAGTAAATCAGATGTTAGCATAGAAGCAAAAATATATGTATAAAACGCTAGCTTCTGTCAGAAAGATTTAGCATATTTGATAAAAAAAAAATATATATAAAGGGTGTCCCAAAATTAATGCAATATATAAATTAAATAGAAAACGCAGTTTTAAGTCTTTTGATTATACTTTTTTTATTGAATCATAAATAACACATCAGGTAAATGGCCTCCACGGGTTTGCATGTAAGTGCGCACCCGATTGTTGAAGTTTTTATTGATCATTTAGCATAATTGTGGTTAAATTTTGATGATGCAGGGTTGAATCTCCTTAAATGCACGGGTGGTGGCGGGCACATAAAAAAGAAATCTGATAGTGTTAAATCACACGGTCTAGGAGGTCAATTCTGTTCACCGAAATGAGAGAGTATAAAACCTAGAAATATCTCCTGCAGTAGATAAATGAACTGTTCAAGCCAAATATTGGTAAAATCAATATCATCCAATTGCGGCAGAAAGAATCGCTTTATACAGCATTATGCAATTATGTAATCAGGGCAAAATCGACAACAAACAGTGGCAAGTTGCGGATAAATTTGGGTTTCGAACAATCAAGGTGAAAATATGTTTCATCGTATAGTCTAAGATCAGACAGAACGATTTTAATTGCCCAAATTTTTCATAATTTTCTTTGGAACTTGGTTTTATGTTCGCACACAAAAACGGCAATTCTGGTGTTTTCTCTAGCTTTTATTTCTTACATTTTATATGCACATATACGTACATACATGAGGGAAGAGTATAGAATCGCTTTGTAACGGCAATTATTTTCCATTCTTTTTCCTCTCTCCGAAAGCTTCTATAGAGTTAAGAATTACTGGTTCTGTGAAATCGTGAAATGAAAAAATACTTTTCATTTTCGTTTTCATAACTTTTCACAGTATCATTTCACTTTTTCACAAAGTGCGATTCCTGATTGTAGGCTTTTTACACTGATCAACATCTACCATCATTTTCCGGAAACGTTAACATCTTCCCATATTGTTCTAAAAATCAAAATTTTTCAACATCTTTATAAAATGTTAAAAACATTTCATTTTATTCACTGACATCACTGAAAAAACGTCATAAAAAAACAATTTATTTATAATGTGCATGAAAGCTCATATATGGCCTCATTGTTTTTGTTTTACACATAAACATATTTTTTTGTTTTTGTTAGTAAACAATGTATAGCCGTATTAATCCTGAAACACCGAACCGATCAGAATGAAATTAAACTCGTTCACTTCTGTACAGAAAGTACTTTAAAACGATATATAATTTTTCTGAATCGGTGCAGTAGTACGGCTACAATAGGGATTTTAAAAAACGTGTTTGCCTATTAATTATATAGATGCTTATGTTGCCTTAAGTAGATAACACACGATATGTTTTTAACAATGTAGATGTCATTTTTCAGAATGTAAAATGCCTACATGTCGCCTGTTACCTCAAAAACATTGCGCCTGTAAATTAATGTAGGATGAGACAATCGGACCACTGTGTAACGGACAACATCACACCACTTTAGAATATTTAGTTAAAAAGACGAGACGAAAAGAGATTTAACATAACGGACTGGAATTCCAGCAACATTCCTCAAGCAACTATTGCATAATGTAGTAGAAAATACAAGAAAGAAATCAGACTTTGTGTAGCCGTCAAGCACGAAAGTTCGTGAGCGTTAACTCATCCGAGTACTAAAATTCTAAACTTAACTCGACATTATTAATATTATTAATAATTACTAATTAACTTTATTTTTACAAATAACTTTTAATAATAAATAAATATTCAATTAATATTAAAAACTCAAGGGATTTCCTTTTCTATTTCTACATTAATGTTCCAAAATGATTATATTCTCTACCGTATAGTCTAGCATTTCTTCCTTAAAATGTTAATGTAACTTGTACTTATCAACTTTTAAACTATTTTCTATAGAAAAAAATTTGAATTTTTTAAGCTTAGAAAATTTTTTGGCAAACATTGTTATAACTGGTAAATTAATTGTGCAATAAAAATGCGACATACAATTCGTATTTCTTTATCCATTTCAGGATTTATAGTTTCTTCCTTACAATTAAGAAAATTTTTTAAATTATAATAAACAATACGGCATTGGTACAAAAAAATCTTCTAAGCATGAATTTAAGGGATCAAAATGGTATCCTTTAAAAACAATTTGCTAACAGAAATCTTTTAAAAGATTGCTAAATAAACAATTGGAAGTCGCAAAAAAAAGTGCTAAGTGCTAAATCGAAAATTTTGCTTCTAAATCAACAAAAGAAATACTAAATCTAGTACTAAACGTGCTAAAATGGGCACACTGTTTGTATGTTTGTAACGAGCGTTGTCAACTTGAAGCGTTTCGCACCGTTTTTGAAGCTTTTTAAAAATTTTTTTTAATTTTCATTTTTTTTTTTTTTTTTTTTTGTATATAATGTAAGAAAAAAGTTTAAAATCATTTTGTAGAGCACAATTAACACACGTATCAATAATGTGGAAAACATGCCCTATCATATGAAAAAAGTAAGATAATATTACTGTTGTATATTAAACCTATTCTCCCACCCAAAAGTTCTATATGGAAGAGTAAAGACCAATACATTTAAGGAAAAACTACTTTTAATATTTTTACCAGCAAAACATGCGAAAGTGTTGTGATTTGCTCTTCTGTGTGTGCAGTGAAGACGAAGTTGTTTGTGTATTTTCCATTACTAGTGCTGAGCGCAGTATGTGTGTATTAAAGAGCACAGTCCTATAGCTAAGCGCTTTTACAAAAAACATATAGGCATATGCGCTTGATGCTCAATTGGTTTATAAAATTTGCTGTTTCAAGTTTCTAAAATATTACAAGGAATACAGACTATGAATAGTGAAGTCCATATTTATGATGACGCATGTAGTTACTGCTTTGACAGTAATAATAGTATTAATAAAATCTTTTGACTTACTATATTACACAAATCTCATCTTTTATTTGTTACAATTCTGGCAAATTGTCGTATAGATCAATAAATTCTTTAAAAGACACCTACTCTAGTCAATTGATTTTTGTTGTTCGCTTACGAAAACAGAAATGAAATATACACTGTGAGATGGCTTGTAGTGCTATTCTGATCGGATAATCATAAATTTTTTTCGACATATTTCATCCCTTCCAGTAATGATTGTACTTTCCTGCAATATAATTTCAACGACGAATAAGCAGTAAAACTAACAGGCGATTTCAGTTGATAGCGAATATAATTAAATAAGGTTGCTGAATAATAAATTTGATAAAATATCGTTATAATTATTGTAAAGATACTATTGTGTTAATAAAAGTACCAGAGTCGGAGTAGAGGCCAAGTTTGGCAAACACGAGTTCTAGTTATTGAACGAAATTGTTGGCATGCAATCAGACCCATTTTGACCATCTAATAGCTGCTTAAAAGGGTATTTCATTGTTTTCAGTATAAAAATATTATTCTTTTTATAATACAAAATGGGCTTTTAAAAATTAAAACAAGCCCATAGCCTCTGTTGCTAGTGCTTTATTGTAAAAGATTTATTATAATTTAAATTGTAATAATATTTAAGGAAATAAATAAAGATGAAAAGAAAAATTCTAAACTTGGAGCGTTTTTGTTGAAATAAAACGCTTTTTTCCCCCATTTTAGTGCGGTTTGAAATTTCTTAGTTGACTACGCTGTTTGTAAAGCTACGTACACACGGCTGTCAGATCTTACAATACTGCCAGTAAAATTATCTGAAAATGTATTACAATCGTGTGAACTACCAATTTTTAACTTACAAATTTGTCAGAAAAACCATTGTCAATCAATTGTAAGACGACAATGTTGTCAAGCATCTGACAGTCGTGAGAACACTCTTCGTCGGCATTGCCAGATAATTGGCTGGTATTGTAAGCTCAGTTTTAAATTTCAGATGTATAGAATTAATGCACCTGACAATGGCATCATTGTCAGAAAAAAGTTTAATGGGCAACACTGCCAAACAGATCGTTGTTGATATACGTAACTTAGTGTCCACACCTGCGATAATATCTGGGATGAGAAGACCAAAATCAAACGCAGAGAGAATTCTGTTACGTGTAGACTTAAAATCACTGTTATCGCAGTCTTATAATAATTTTTATGAGAGCGTTCTTATGAGAAATCTTCTGGCAACGATCTTATAATAAGAGCTGTCAAAAAATCGATTGTGTGTGTGTTTGTTTACAAAACAACGCCATTGCAATTTTACTGATTATTTATTTTGCAAAATATCTTTAAAAAAAACATTTTAAATGGAAAACAGTTTGTTTTTATGCATTAAATATATACTATAAGTGATTAATTTTGTACAAAATGTGCGCATATACGAAATTCGTATAAGATTTTATTCATCGCAAGGATGTGTTTTCTTATCGGCTTTCATTGATTTATGAATTGTTATAAGATTAACTACAATACGTTTACTCCTTGTTAGATATGAAGATGGACATAGAGGAATTCGCTCTCTCATTCTGCCGACGTTTTCTCAGATATTATGTCAGAGTTAATCGCAGTTGTAGACACTAGGTAAGTGGCAATGCCTTACAACATGTCTGGCAATTTCTTTTCTAACAATCTGACAACCGTGTGAACAGACAATTTTTGTTGTCAGGTGAATTATCTGTCCGATCATAGTCTGACAATGAAATTGTAAGATTTTCTTACGATCGTCTAAACACACCTTTACTTCTGCGGGACAATTTTTCATTGTCACTACATTGTCAGCATGTTGCCAGATCTTGCAATATTGTAACATCTGACAACCGTGTATACATAGCTTAACTCTCGCAGCCACACTCGTATGAGTGATTATTTCTAGGGAGAGACAACAACATTGTTACTAATACGCGTATTTATTAAACTACATTTTTTTGTTTTTGCTTTTTGCTATATATTTTGTGTTTCGAGTGCCAGAGGCTTCATTCACAATAATACGAGTATTTTTCTTTCACTAATATTTTAAGCTTAATTTTAAAATTATTTCTTACTTTTTAATTAGATATCGAATCCTGTTTTTTAGTTTTTGTTAACAATATTTATTTTAATAAAATTTACTCACCTCTAGTAGCAAATATATTTGCTTTTATTTTTAAAAAAACAACGATCAACTGGACACAAATAAAAAATGTACTAAACACTAACGGTCTCGTCTTGCTTTTTCTGATGTTTGCAAAACTTTGTTGGTATTCATGGAAACAAACCATTACTGACCATAAGCTTTGCTGCGGTAGCTTGTCACAATAACAAAAAATACAAGTAACGGTATAAGCCGTTCTGTCACACTATTTAAGACTAAAGTTGATGGCATTTGCCATCCTGTCAGCGAATGTGTTAATTGAGCTGAGACCGGCATTGTGCACGCCAAAACATATGGATATCGGTAATCCGGTGATAATCCGGTTTAAACAGTATTTAAAAAGTACTTATTACAATAACATGAACAGTGGCTGTTAATTTTAATTTGCCGATATTTTGTTTTGTTTTTTGTTAAAGCCAAATGAAAAATATTACAAAAATCTTACCTGAAATTCCTTCAAGTCAAGTGCAAACTGTTGTAGACCTGTACTTATATTCTTATTACGGGTATTAAGCATTTGCATGCGTTTCATGTTTTCCGAAATTAAATGTAAACTTTCGCAAGCCATTAAAGCGCTCTCCCAAGGGCTGCTATAATGTTTTGATCCTGACATAAATAAATCAAATTCTTCTTCATCCATATTCAAGCTTTGAGCAGTAAGATTTTCAATAAACGATATAGCACAACACTTAAGTAAAACAAGCAAATTAATTATAACGACATACATAGTTAGAGCGCAAGAAGACCTACCAAATTTGTAAAATAATAACCACCTTCACCACTCATTAAACGCGAAGCATTTGTGAAACGATTTACAAAATTAATATTGCTATGCAAGCGTACGGGATTTGCTTTGAGCACCACAAATATGAGAGCTGGTAAAAATTCATCGGCGCTGGCTGGACCACCAACGGAATGCTTTAACAATTCAAAAATATGTCGACAGCATCGTACTGTGCATTCCAATTTTTCTTGAGGCGAATAAAATGAATCTATGCCAACGAGTTCTAAGAAAAAACAAATTTCTTATTCGGTTGATTTATCTAATAACTCAAAATTTATTACCTGTTATGGCATTGTAAACCAGTTCTCTCGAGTCTGCATTCACTTCATCTATACTGCACGCCAAATGTTTAGCTGTGATCCAACTCAATTGGCGTATACGCTTTTGAATTTTTACATCATTTTCTTCGTCTGAGGTGAAATAAGGACTAAATAAAAACCTGCCAATATATATATAATTTAGTTAATGCTAGATTAGATTTTCTGATTTTTTTTATAGATTAATCCTACTTGTGATTCTGTGTCATAACAGCTTTCTCAAAGAAATCAATGACGCTTTCGCGATCTTCATTTGTAGCTATTTGAAATCTCTGATCGTGATGCACTACATCGGCAAGTTGCGTATAGGTATTTTGAACCAATTCTGTTAGTTCATCAATATTTTTAGCATTACTGCTATTCATATAAAAACCTATAGCGACATTTAAACGTTTAATCTCAATTTTAAGTTTGCGTTTTCCATCATCTGGTATTCGCAGTTGTCGCACTTGCAACTGAAAATGGCTTTCAGTTGGATCGGGTACATAGTCCTTTTTTTGAGATGCTGAAATGTAACTCTTGTTTAGTTCTTTTTATTAAAAAAAATTTTAAATTTGTACAGTATGTTAGACTGCACAAATTTAAAAGATTGTGTTTAATCTAGAACTCTTAAAGGAATATTCTGACGGTTACCTGACGAGTAAACTAACAAAAAATATATAATAGTACTTTTTTTTATAAAAAATAAATATTTCAAAGTTTTTTCCTTTCGCTGTTGAATAGAATTTTGCATGATATAAAAAATATAAGACAGTTTCATTCTTTCAATTTTCTTTAACAAGCACAAGCACCAGAATGTGACATTTTTCATAAAATTGTGCTACCGTATTAGTTTATGAGTATATATTTCCCTGTTTTCAGTTTTGTATATATAAATAATATTGTATAATATTATTTTCTGTTTGAAAATAATATTAAAATTGTGACTTCTAACAAATAAATCTAAAATATTGTACATAAGAATCTACATATTTTAACATTTACGAGTAAAATGACAAGAAATGGATTATCACATTACAATCTTAATTACTTTTGTTTGTTGCTTTCTAGACTCAAATAATGCAATGCAATCAGACATTTCGCAGAATTCAATGTCGTTCGGAAACGGATTTCAATCCGTTTTTTAGTTCTTTAGAAAACGAAACAATAACAATTTTTTAAAATTCTTGAAATCAAAGATACAATTTTGGTTTTTGGTTTTCCGAATAAACCAAAGCCGGTTGAATTCCAGTTCCGAACGGATTCGAATTCTATGACGATAATATCGAAAACTAAAACTGATAATATCGAAAATTGAGTTACCAAAAAAAAAAAGACAGAAATATTTATTAATAACAAACGAACAAGGCTACACAGAAATGTAATACCAGTAAGCACAAGGTATAGTGTGACTACAATAGTATTCAGACATGTGGTAGCGTTAGGGCAGTACTTATATTTAAGTGTGTTCCACGAGATCTCGAACTAGTTCGGACTAATGAGACAACAACATTTGAAAATCAGTCGGGATTTAGAAAAGTACATTCGTACAATCGATCGAAATATATTGATTATGAAGCTAGAAAAATATGGCATTGGGTTAAATGGCATAAATTGGTTTAAGAGCTATCTTCCAGAAAGGACTCAAAAGCAAGAATAGATGATGTTTTTTCACCATTGCAGCCAGTTTATCGTGGTGTTCTTCAAATATCAATTTTGGGACCCTTGCTGTTCGCAATATACATAAATGATTTGTGTCAAGTGGTAAGAAATGCAAATTTGGCCCTATTTGCGGATGATGCGTTGGTGTTAGTCGAAGCAGAATCGGAAGAGTAGTCTTAGAAGGTCTTGATGTATGGTTCAAAGCCAATAAACTGCATTGGTCGTTGTAGTTAGTTACAGCGACGCTACAAATGTACTGTTAATATTATCTTGAATATGTTAAAGAAAGTTTTTAAATAAAGCTTTTTCTATTTATAAACGTCTCTATGAAATGTCGACATATAGATAGCTGGGAAACATAGAAAACAAGCTATTTATAAATTTTTACTGGTATAAATGTTAGAAGCTTAAATAGCGAATAAAAAACTTAATTGTTTGAATTTTTGTTCTCTGCTTTTCGATACTTTCAAAAAGCAAATCGTAGCAACCAACGGTTGTTCATTTGTTTAAAAGGTGTAAAGAAATGTTAGAGAGGTGTATAAATGAAAAGGCTTGTTTTTGTGTTTTGACAGGTATTATTACAGCATTTTTATTTTAAATTCTCAACAATTTATTTATATTGTTGAATGTTTGAGAATATCTTTCAAAAATTTCCAAAGTCTACTGATGATTAGGGTAGTTCCTATGAAATGTCGACATATAGATAGCTGGGAAACATAGAAAACAAGCTATTTATAATTTTTATTGGTATAAATGGTAGAAGCTAAAAATAGCGAATAAAAAACTTAATTGTTTAAAAAATATGAATAAAATAATGAAAATTATTTTCAAACTTAGTTTTTTTTCTCAGTTTGTTCTTGCGAATATTAAAATAATCAACTTGTTATCACGATCATTTAAGGACGTAATGCGAAAATAAATATTAACTTTTCTTAATGTTTTAAAACCCAGATCGCTTTACCACAAACCAAACATATCAGCATAAAACAAATTCTTAAAACAACCGTATTTCCGAAATTCCTATTTCTTTGAATATTTCCTCTTTCTTTCTAAAAATTATTTAGTAGGTAATGGAGCGCGTAATCTCTTTTTCCCGTCTTCTATTGGATTCGGGTGATTTGCAAATATATTTATAACTTAATACTCTTGACAGCTCTCGCAGTTCAAAAACTTTTTTAATTTCAGGCCTTTGGCATATCCATAAGAAGCAAAAAGTTTTGAATATCTATTCATATATTGCCGAGTTATTTAATTTTTTTCAACTGGATATTTTGTCTGTCCCATGTTCAAACAATTATTCCAGTTCGTTTAAAAACGCTTTTAATTTTAATTTACAGCCGGTTGACAAACTCTTTTAAAAGAAAACATCGGTTCGAAAATGGTGGGGTTATTTTATAAATTATTTTTTGAACGGTCATTTTGCACCCATCTTTTCCCGTATTGAATTCTCAAGCCTCAAAATATCTGCAAACCGAATTTCATCCAAATTTATTCAGCGGTTAGGAGTGAAAAGCTAAAAATATGTTCATGCTCATTATTTCTTAAGTGCGGTCAGGCTTTTTGTTCGGTGTTCGAGAGTTTTGCGTCTCGCTCGCTCTGGTTAACGGCTTGCCTCAACTAACTGTATTGGTTTACAGTTTTTTTGAGGTATTTCAGTGTTATCCACGCTGCAATTTCCTATGTGAAGGCATAGGCCGTTATAGTTAGTTATAGCGACGCTACAAACGTTCTGTTAATACCATCTTGCGCATATGGTCTTTGTCACCCCACCCATGCAGTGCATTCTATACTTTGCAACTGTATAGTTACTAAATAAATAAATGCTCATGCTCCGTATTAAGAAATTAATTTTTTGAACGGACATTTTATCAGTCCGAACTCCAAAAATTCGTTTAATTTTTAGGCCGTTAACACACCAATTTGAAAGAAGAAAGAGTATTGGAAAGCGGTTTTTTTATCTTGCACCAGTACTCAGGGGATGACCCCTACATATGCAGTGCATTGTACTGGAACTAGGAATATAGATTGATAACGTGAAAAGAGGGAGTAGTGTTTGTGGACGTTAAACTTTAACAATAACAATATGACATACTAAAAAAAACTCTATTAAAGCATTTTAAATGTTGGCGTTAAAATACTTAAAACTGACCAGTGCCCAGTGTATATACCTTCGACACTGCTCAGATTAGCAAATTTTAGTTCAACATCTTCCACACTACAAGGTAATGAAATGCGTAGAAAAGAAATTAATAATGAACATATGTACATATGTATATAGAGAAAACACGGACAACGGTGAAAAAAACAACATGTACACATCTTGCTACCTATTTCGATGCACTTTGTTTTCATACGAAATTGATAGTGAACATATATATATATGGAAAACATGGATAACGATGAAAAAAGTGAAGCAAAAAAGAAACAAACGGAACAGGTAGCAAGCTGTGTATACGGCCTGCTACCTATTCCGGTGCAATTTGGTTGCATACAAATTTAATTAATGAACAAACATACATAGAAAATACGGACAGCAGTAACAAAAGACGTGTGTACAGAATGAGAGACAAAACACTACTACTTCTTTATAAATGGCAGAGGTTTTCACTGTTGCCTGTTCGATGTTCTCAAATTTTTTATTGGCAGATATTTTAGACACCCTTTCAAAAGAAAAATTGGTTTATAAATTGCGCAAATATTAAAAAAAATATTACTCTATGTTGATTCTCGGACTTCAAAGTATCTACATACCGAATTTCATCAAAATCGGTTCACCGGCTTAGGCGCGAAAATTTAGCAGACAAACAGAGTAACTTTCACATTTTTAATATTAGTAAGGAATTCGTATATCTTTGGAAGGCTTGTTTTAACTTCCAGAAAAAATTTACCAAAAGAAAACGAAATATTGAATAGAATTTTATATTAAAAACTCAATCGCAAATAATTATTTTTTTGCTTATTCAACAATATCTATTCAAAAACCACCTTGTGGTTATTAATTAAAAACTGAAATTTTAACTATTTATAAGTTATGAAATAAGACTTGTATTTTTAAGTAAAACAATTATGATTAGGTCAACTATTTTTAGCTCCGCAGCCGCATGAACATTCAAAAGACAATTAACGTAAAGAATGAAACATCATCATCTAAAGAAGAAAATACAGGTTTTCTATAACCTGATGGGCTGATGGAATCATTGGTACATATTTCTTCAAAAGTGGGGCAAGTCAGAATGTTATCGTCAATAATGACAGTTATGGCGCCATGGAAGCGGATTGTATGATTTCTGAAATTTAAGCGCATGATCTCGATAAGCTCTGTTATCACTATACATTTCCTGAAACAAAAGATTTGTTGAGACATTTTTAATTTCACATTGTAAGTTGGCTACCTAGATCGTGCGTTCTTTTGACTATTTTCTTAGGGAATATGTAAATTCTTTGGAAGCTAACATCACTCGTACTCCTTCATCACCGAAGGAAATTTCAAATTTTCATGCAGTTTTTTTTTTCGTAATACTCGTACAGGTGAACAATTTAGAGACGCTGTGCTCGTGTGAGTCTTTTCATCATAACTTGCAAGAATTTTAATTTTTTATAATATTTAGTTTTTTGTCAAAATATGGTCTTAAGCGAGCGAGTTGGATTAAAAGGTTTTGGGCGTCTGTCAAGAAATAAGAATCAATGTATATGTATATATATACTTGTATCCATTCATATATACTATCTGCCTTATTTATAATTTTTTTTTTCATGTTTATTAAGCTCTTATTGCACTGATTTCTATAGAATAAGAGCTTAATAAACATGAAAAATTTTGTATAAATAAGGCCGTATATTTATACATACATATATACATATATGTGGCGTTTTATCATAACAGCTTAAGTAGATTTTTTAAAATTGAAAAAATTGCTGTTAATTTTATTGTTTGAATAAATGTGGTAATCTTGTTTGCAGTAATAAAATTTTGTATTATTCACAAAATTTAGTTATAATTATGGTTTATCTTCTTTTCTTCTTAAATTTAGTTCTCCATCCAAATTTCCCTTCAAAACTTTTTTTGATCTTATCTCGACTTAAGCTGTTATGATGAAACGCCGCAGATATATACTATACATACTTGATAGAAAGTTGTGACCTATGTTTCGGTTAACAATGTCAACCGTCACTGTTCTTGTATTGTAGGCGCTTAAGTCTAAAACACACATACAACAAAATTCTGCTAAAAAAATTTCATAAAAATTAATATCTAATATTTTTTTGGTTCATACGGACCACTACAAAAAAAAATTATATTGAATATTGTGTTTACCCTGGTTTTGTTTATTTATGTATGATAATCGGACATAAGTATGTATGTATATATTTGTAACACACATGAAATGAACTTGCATACCTTCTTGGAGTTGTTTTGAATGTTTTTTCAACGTTTGACTTTGCAGAGTCTTTTGAAATACAGCCGGTACTAAAGATTTTTTCTTAGCCAAGGTACTACCATCAGTTATTGCGATAGCATCTGGTGTTTTGTGATCTAATGAAGATTGCTTATCATGCGGATGTTGTTTATTGGGTGAAGTTGAACTGCTTGGTTTGGGTGTGTCTTGAGCCACTAAAAAATGATAAGTTATTTGTTATCTCTTTCCATTCGGCAATTTTGTCTACATTTGAGTTACTGTAACTCGTTACATACATTTTCGTTGTTCATTACGTTCGCGAAAGCATTTTGAGCATAAACCATCAAATTGCCAGTTACCATAATAGCCGCAGCCCTGTCTGCACTTCAGGTCTTGCTGGCCCATACGCAATTGGGGCACTCGTGTAGTTGACATTTTTATTTTGGTGCTGAGTATAATATTGTTGTCTAAATAATACCAATTAGTTTTTCCAATGTTCCGAGTTTTAAGCAAATTAAACGTTACTATAATTACAAAATTATTTTCTTAGTGGAAAATATCGATTCATTTCTTTTTCAGTCAAACAATCTTAAAGACTTTATCGTTTTTGTTTTGCTTTCTTGTTCGTAAAAAATACAGAACAGCTGGATTGCTGATAACTTTACAAGAGTTTAAGTGTGTGTGTGTGTTTTGATTTTTATAAATTTTCAATAGTGTTCTGCATTCAGAAATTCTCGGGAAATTTTCTACACTTTTATTCTAAGGGGAAACTGTGGGAGTTCCAGATATTTTAGTGTATGCATTTCAGTGCTATGTATGTGTTTTGAAGCTCTTTTTAGCAAATACAACAAAAAAAATGCTTTACCAATATACAAATTTTATTAAAAACCTGTTTTTATGAATCCTGTTTATTCTCATAGAATTAGGGCTTTTTCAAAAACTATTTAATACCTCTGTTGCACTCTGTGCCTATGTATATTCTATGACGGAGATGTACTGCATACTCTATGACAGAGCTGTTAAATTCTTAATTTAAGATCGCTTTTACATTTAGACAGACGATGGTCAGGAATTTTTTCATATATCTTTTGGTCTTGCCTAAACATTTTTCATATAAGAAATTAATAGACAGGCAGAAACTTTTCGTTTCTCTCTTCTTTATTTTTTGTTGTTGTTGTTTTTTAAGCACAGCTAGTGTGTTTATATTAAGTTAATGTTGATATGAGAATAATGATATCACTAGCGCAGGTGTCAAAAGTTGTCTATGTTTACACAAAGGGAAGTAAAAAAATAATTAGATTTTAAACAGTTTGTTTGTTTGCTATTTATGAAAATAAAATACCAAAGTGCAAATTATAAAAAAAAGCATTTGAAAATATAGCAATACGTTATATTTAAATAAGTTATATTAAAATACGTTATTTTCCGTTTTTATATAGCTCAAAATGTTTGAATAAATTGACAAAAATGTTTGTTTGAATTACAACAATACTGTCAACTCAATTTTAGTGGTTTTTAAAAATCCCACAAAGAATTTTTAAATCAATGCACGATGCTTTATTTAACTTGGTTTATATATATTTGCTGCATTTCGTTTTTGCTTATTCAATAAATTGTTGCTGGCACTGATCTCGATTTCTTGTACCAAAATTTTACATATTTTATTTCATATCTATATATTGCTATATATATTGCTAATTTTTTACCATCTAGAAAAAAATTTATGTTATATGAAATTTGTTAAAATCAGAAACTAAATATACAACAATTTATCGAATAAAAAAACATTGTTTATACATTTACTCGACGTGAAGTTTTCAACAATAGTATCTTCAAAATATTTGAGGTATATTTTATAAAATAAACAGACTGTTGCCAAAAATATTAACATTTTGGGTTTGTACAAGTATTTTTGTTTATGGGGCTGTTTGCTGGTTTTTTACAAATATTTGAAACATGTTTCCACAGTAATAAAAATTTTTTTATTTTCGTGCAAACGTTGTGAAGTAAGTTTAAATTTTGTCATTTCAATTAAATTTTTGCAGAGTGAAGTGGTGTAAGAAGAAGCACACAAGTGAATCAAGAAAATGTTTTCTTGTAACAATGTTTTGAATTGTAGAAAAGTTTACCTTCGTTTTAGAAATTAAAAAAATAAAGATTACGGAAACAGAATATCAAGGAATAGAGGATATAACAATTTGTTGTATCTTGCGAACTTTATATGGCGAGCAAATTGCCGCAACACAATGGACGTCTGTTCTTATTGAAAACAAAAAAAGAAGAAGTGATTAATATGTGATTCATTGCGTTTGTATGTTTTTGTGTTTTGATGGTTTAGGTGTAAGCGAAAATTTGACTTACTGTTTGGGTAGTTTATTTGGCCGCTAACCAATTTGAGTTTTCGTTAATGCCTAACAATTGGAATGTAAAATGGATATGTGCATGTTATTTGTGAATAACACTACTTTAAATAGCAAAAATTTCAGCATAAACAGTAAATAAAGTCTTTTTTCTCGAATAACTTACGAAAACATTTACTGATTAAAAACTTATTTGCAAATAAGATATCAATTTCAAAGAGTTCACTGCTGTGGCCACAGAGTGCATTATTTTCTGTGGAGGTGGCACACACGAAAAGTGCTAAACTTTACGTGCAGAAATAAATACTAACAATTTTTAATATTAATTACTCTAATTGAATTACAAAAAACATTTAACTTTTTCAAATTTATGTTAATATTTTAGTAATCAAAATGCAACCCAATAGTTACATTTTGAACATTAGCCACACTAACAAAATAAAACTTTTCCCTATACAAATTGATGCATAAATATTCAGTTAATTATTTGCAAATAATTTTTATTTACAAGTTGGCTGTGCATGAACGTAATTATTGAAAACTAGTTTACTTTTAAATCGAACAAAATTCGAAAAATAACTCAGCGATACATAGTTATTTTTCTCATAAATGTAAAAAGTTACATTTTTTTATTAAAGTGGATATTGTAAAATAAATTTGTTTGTTAATTTTATATAATAATAAAAATTTCCACTGCGTGTATTATTGTAAAAGTATGTGTTTTTATTGGATTTCAGTGTATTATAAAATTTAAAAGTTGAGAACACTGAATTTTAAAATTGTATAAATAAACAACAGCTGTTTTTGTTTTCATATTTAATTTGGGGCTTGAAATGTGGTTTTTTGAGTTCCAGCAATTTTGGGCAAATTTGTTGTTTTCAGAGTATTTTTTTTTTTATTACTCTCATTTTACCGGTCTTTACCCGGAATTTCCTCGAACAAAGCTTATGTATGTAGTACAACAAGTCACAGTTTACACACATCAGGTTTTCTTGATCAATTCTGCTTCAATTTGCTTTTGAACTTGCATTTATGTTCACACACAAAGGCTTTAAGTCGTCAAGTTTAAGTTCTTTTGCCTTCAAGTTTTCATATTTTTTGGCATTTAATTTTAAACTTGACGGTACCGTCAAGTCTGCACTCTTTTCCATTCTCTTTTCCCCGTTCTCCCACAAAGTTAAACTTGATGTGTGTAATTGGCACCAACTCTAATGCTGCCACCTAATAATTGCACCATGAATGATATGAAGCAACAGCATATGAAATGCGAAAAGTTAATAATAAATAAAAAGAGAAACAAAACTAGACATTTGTCCACAAATGTCTAGTACAGAGAGATATGTACTGCATACTCTCCCCCATCGACAATTTTCATTACCTAGTGTCTAAAACTGCGATTAACTCTGACATAATATTTGAGAAAACGTCGGCAGAATGAGAGAGAGAATTTCTCTATGTCCATCTTCATATCCAACAAGGAGTATACGTATTGTTGTTAATTTTATAAGAATCCATAATTCATTGAAACCGAGAAGAAAACACATCTTGGCGATCAATAGGTTTTTTTAAAGATATTTTGCAAAACTAAAAATCGGTGTAATTCCAATGGCGCCTTTTTGTAAACAAACGCATACACATCCGCTTTTTTGACAGCTCTTATTATAAGATCTTTGCCATGAGATTTCTCATAAGAACGCTCTCATAAAAATTATTATAAGACTGCGATAACACTGATTTTAAGTCTACACGTAACAGAATTCTCTCTGCGATTGAATTTGACGTTCTCATCTCAGATATTATCGCAGGTGTGGACACTAAGTTACAGCACCAACAAAATTCGCCTGTCTGCCCAAATGTAATTCGGACTAAAATAATACGTTGTAAGATAAATTGCACAATTTTTTTTATTTTTTTGCAATAAAATTGTTATGTGAAGCAATTTTGGATAACTTTGGACTGTTTTGTTTTCTACGTGGAACCGACCTAATTAATCCATTTCCAGTTTACATTACAGTAAAATGTATTAATGAGCAATTTTTCAGCAGATTATGAAAATTACTCTCAGAAAACTCTGTTGTCTAGAAAGGACTCGAGTGGAAAAATAATAAAAGTTCGTAAACTTTAGTAAATAGCTGAAAATTTACACGGCTTTCACACACGGAAAGTTTGCGTTGCAAAGTCTTGAGGTTGGTGGTGGCAAGGGAAAATAAAGAGTGTAAGAGAGCCACTCTCTTTTCCCTTGCCACCACCTAACTAAAGACTCTGCAAAGTAAACTTTTCGTGTGTAAAGACTAAAAAAAAAAAAATCTAACTCCGCTGGTATCCAGTAAAAAGTGGTCAAGTTTTGTGTTGTTGATACAATAATACTAAAAGATGTTTAAAAAACTACCTATTCGTCAGCCATTTCAGAATTCACTAATTGTGTTGTTACAAGTGGACATAGTTTTATAAGCTGTTTACTGAAGTTTACTTTTATTATTTTGTACTTTTTCGTGTTGGAGTATGAACATTCACTATTTCATAAACTAAAATTATACATTATTTATTATGGTGTAAAATATAAAACATCTTTGTATAAATCGAAGTAAATAATTTATTTTGAATTTTGTTTAAGAAATTTAATTATATATTTATTTAGTATTAAGTCTATGGATGAATTCCTTACAGACTATTTAAAGTGCTTCAATAATAAATCTATTTAGTTAACATTGGTGGTATAAATACTCAGAGAAGAATCAATAAAGTTATACATATCGTTGTAATAGCAGCACAATTTCTTTAGAGGATCTGACATAGCAAAGTTAGTGTGGCATGTCCTCTCGCATAGAGGATTGAACGAACGAAGTAAGCGATGAGGAGTATTGAAGGTTACGTTGGTTAACAAAAATTTTGAATGGATGTTTCCGTTTACAAGCCTGACAATGAAGGATACGTTAAGCATAGTTCGCCGGCTTTTTAATGTTGGTAAATTGATTTCAGATAGTCTTACTGGGTACGAAGGTAGAATCAAGCAACCTCTATAAACACGTCTTAAGCAGAAAATAACAAATTGTTTTTGAACAGACTCAATACGATCGTTGTGGATTTTGTAGATTGGGTCCCAAAGAATACTGCCATACTCCAAAATGGGTCTAACCAGTGAAGTGTAAAGGTTTTTTGTGATAAAGGGATCATTAAACTCTTTAGCCCATCTTTTAATAAAAGCAAGAGCGCAGCGGGATTTATTAACACTCATCGTTATGTGTTGAACAAAGTTGAGTTTAGCATCCAACAGTATTCCCAAATCCATTATTGTGTCAACCGATTGTAGCTTGCAACCGTCAACAGCATAAGAGTAGGTGCAATTACTCTTGAAAACTGCATATGTTTGCATTTATTTAAATTCAGTTCCTTCAAATTTAATTTACAAAACTTGAAAAAATTATCCAGAAATAATAATAAGTGATAAAGTCGCTAAATTAGTCTGAAAGCAACGAAATTGTAGCCGCAAAAAATTAATAAGTGCCAGGTCAGACACAGCAACTTTAGTTGGGGAATAAGAAGGGGAAAATGATTGCCGGTATTCGGCAATTCTCAGCAATTACTTACATTTCCATCATGTGTGTATGTGCATATACAATATAAATTGTATGAAATAATAGGTAGAGAAAGCTCAAGAATTGCAGAAAAAAGTTTTTGTGTGTGGGCAAGAAAGCAATTCGAAAAGAAAATTGCTAAAAAGTTCGGCAATTAAAATCGCCCTCTCTGATCTTACTCTAACATTTGTTGTGAAGCGAACTTTATTGAGAGACACTAAAGCTTTTTATACCCTTCACAAAAATGTAAAGGATATATATAGGGTGTTTTTTTAAGCCCGATAGAACTTGAAATTGTAAAAAATAACACAAAAAATTAAATTGTAATCAAAATTTTTTTTTATTCGAAAGATCAATACGTGACATTAACATTTGAAAATGATTTCGGGCATATGGGCACCGCGGCTGTTCTTGACGAAGCGCATTCTGGACGTCCAATTTTGGGCCACTTTTTCGAGCACTGCTGGCCGTATGTCACGAACAACACGAACAATGCTGGCCTCCAAGGCGTCAATTGTTGCTGGTTTATCAGCATAAACCAGTGACTTCACGTAGCCCCACAGGAAATAATCGAGAGGTGTCAAATCGCACGACCTTGGAGGCCAATTGACAGGTCCATTTCTCGAAATCAACTTATCGCCAAATTTTGATTTCAGTAAGTCGATGGTTGCGTTCGCCGTATGGCACGTAGCGCCATCCTGTTGAAACCACATCTCCTCCGGATCAATGTCATCCATATTTTCAAACAAAAAATCATTGATCATGGTGCGGTAACGATCTCCATTGACCGTAACGCGAGCTCCGGCCTCATTTTTGAAGAAATAAGGTCCGATGATGCCACAAGCATGAAAACCGCACCAAACAGTGCATTTTTCTGGATGTAATGGAGTCTGTAGGGTCTCTTGTGGATTGGTCTCACTCCATATGCGGCAATTTTGCTTATTAACAAACCCGTTAAGCCAAAAATGCGCCTCATCGCTGAACACAATTTTGCGATAAAACAACGGGACTGATTTTCAAAGTAAATTTGGATAATTTCGTAGCGTTGTTCAAGCGTGAGTCTATTCATGATGATTTGTCAGAGTATACTGAAACAAATAAAAAAAATGTTTCATCAAAATTTAATTTTTTGTGTTACTTTTTACAATTTAAAGTTCTATCTAGCTTAAAAAAACACCCTATATAAGTTTGTGATTCCGTTTGTAATTTCTACAGTTTTTATTTGCGACCCTATAAAGTATATATATTCCAATTCAGAATTAATGGAAAATTCGATTAAGCGATGTCCGTCTGTCCGCTGTTGAAATACCGTTTCTGAGAAAACCATTAGACTTAGAAACTTTTTTCTTTCACCATTCTTTTACCCCATCGATTCATGGCTTTGCTATTAAAATCCAGTAATATCGGTTTACATATAGCTGAAATCAGGGCTGGGCAGTATTTGAAATACATGTATTTGAAATACGTATTTGAAATACAAATACGTATTTTGTATCTGTATTTCAAATACCCAACCTGAAAGTATTTAGTATTTTAAATACATAACTTAAAAGTATTTTGTATCTTGTATTTCAAATACATATGGCTTAAAAATACATTTTTACAAAATACATTTATTTATTATAAGTTCAAAATAAGTTTTTTCACACAAAAGCTAAAATTGCTAGAAACTGCGACCACTAAAATGTTTATTATTTTGCAATACCGCTATGCAGCTTTCAATTGTCTTGTCCAGAGCAACTACATTTTACACTAATCAGGTGACATCAATAGGAATTTTCACATATTCGCCACCAGCTTTTTCCCAACGCTTTGTATTATATACAGGAAAAAAATATTTATTATGAAAACTTTTGCCTATCTTAATGTCTGTGAGAACCAGATTACATCGATTGCAAATACATATAATAATTTGAGGTATTTCAGTTGTACTTTAACAAAACTAATGGAGAGCTTAGAAAGGACATATAGCAACACCTGAAGCAAATAGAGCCATATTGGCGTGCACCCTAGTTTCAAAATACACTGGTCACCAGAAATCATCTCATTAAAAGAGAGGCAACGAATTCAAAACATTTTAATAGATACCTTAGAGAAAGATTGCAAAATACGTGAAACCGAACATGGATGCAATAGAAGAAGTAGTAGTTGCAGTAAAGATGATGAGAATTTTATTGTTTTTTTTTTGCATTTATAGAATTTGGCAGCAGGTTCCGCAGAACCTGTAGAAATATGTTTTTCCTCGGCAGATTTTATTCACTCCTCAACAAGAGGTTGTTTGTCGGATGACTTATTAATTACTTGTTTTGCCGAATGAATCTTTTATTTGCTATCTATTAAATCCTAAATATTGTTAATATCCCAGTTGGCGAGTTTAGAACAATCATATGAATATACACACGTATGTCACACGTGTATATATGTAAAATGCATAGAATGTTAAATATATATAATAAAAAAAATATAACACATTTTATATAATATTACACAGCTTTATTTCTAGTATTTGAATACATAATAACTATATATGCAGTTGTAAGTATGAACATATATGTATATTGTCGCCTAAAAAGAAAAAGAGCATAACTGACAAAAAAATTCTAGTCTAGTCTAGTTATTATCAATAATACAACTATCCACAATTTTTAATAGGCTTTCAATACTTTGCCAGTTACGCCCTTTTAAGTTGTATGTGACAATATGCAGCTTAGTTTATGAGATCGAAAGACAAAAAAGTATTTGTAGTTTTTAGTTGTATTTTGTATTTAAAATACACAGCTGGAAAGTATTTTGTATTTAAAATACACAACTTGAAAGTATTTTGTATCTTGTATTTGAAATACACAACTGGGAAGTATTTTGTATCTTGTATTTGAAATACTTAAAGTGAGTATTTTGCCCAGCCCTGGCTGAGATACATACAAAATTCCGAAAAACAGTTTTTTTTTTGTAACTTTGTATGGAAATGTTTGAAAAACAAGTAAGAGTGTGGTATCTTCGGCTGGGCCGAATCTAAAATACCCTTCACGATAGTCACGAATATGTATAGTATATTAAGAATGTGACCTGAATATGCTCGGTTATATATGAACCGATATCGGAATTTTCTGTATTTTAGTAACCTTTTTTTTATAACGAAAATTGCTTTTCAGCAAAAAAAAAAAAATGTTATTGAAAAAATCGGTTCAGGCTATATCTCGGGAATATATGGACCGATATCGGAAATTTTTATCTTCCATATTTATATAACTTTATTTCATTACCAAAACTGCTTTTGAGCACAAAAAAGTTGTTTAAATTCGCTTACGCGATATTTTCATGAAAAAGCCAGTTTAGGCTATATGTCGGGTATATATGGACCGATATCAGAAATTTTAATTTTCACTATTTTCGTAACCTTCTTTTATAACAAGAACTGCTTTTCAGCAAAAAAAGAAAAAAATGTTATTGGAAAAATCGGTTCAGGCTATATCTCGAGTATATATGGACCGATATCGGATGTTTTTTTTTCCATATTTATATAACCTTATTTCATTAGCAGAACTGCTTTTGAGCACAAAAAATTTGTTTAAATTCGCTTACTCGGCATTTTCATCAAAAAACCCGTTAGGCTATATATCGGGTATATATGGACCGATATCGGAAATTTTCATTTTCCATATTTATGTAACCTTATTTCATTACCAGAACTGCTTTTGAGCAAAAAAAAGTTGTTTAAGTTCGCTTACGCGACATTTTCATGAAAAACCCGATTTGGGCTATATCTCGGGTATATATGGACCGATATCGGAAATTTTCATTTTCGATATTTATATAACCTTATTTTATTACCAGAACCGCTTTTAAGCAAAAAAAAGTTGTTTCAGTTCGCTTACGCGACATTTTTATGAAAAACACGACTTGGGCTATATCTCGGGTATATACGGACCGATATCTGAAAAAAAAATTTTTTGCCTTTTAGTCACCTTGCTTAATGAGTGTGTGAAGTTTGAAGCAAAACAAACAACTTTTTTTGTCAAAAATTTCCATTCAAAAATTCATGGCTTTTTTCGGAATTTTGAATATATCTCAGCTATACGTGAACCGATATTACTGAATTTCAATAGCAAACATATGGCAATATGGAGTAATAGAATGGTGAAAGAAAAAAGTTTCTATGTCTAATGGTTTTCTCAGCAACGGTATTTCAACGACCGACAGACGGACATCGCTTAATCGACTTTTCCATTAATTCTGAATCAGAATATATATACTTTATAGGGTCGCAAAAAAAAAACTGTAGAAATTACAAACGGAATCACAAACTTATATATACCCTTTACATTTTTGTGAAGGGTATAAAAATTGTTTGTTTTGCTTCAAACTTCACACTCATTAAGCATGGTGACTAAAAGACAATTTTTTTTTCCAGATATCGGTCAATATATACCCGATATATAGCTCAAATCGGGTCTTTCATGAAAATGTCGCGTACGCGAACTGAAACAACTTTTTTTTTTGCTCAAAAGCAGTTTTGGTTATGAAGTAAGGTTATATAAATATGGAAAATGAAAATTTCCGATATCGGTCCATACATACCCGAGATATAACCTAAACCGGGGTTTTCATGAAAATGTCGCGTAAGCGAACTTAAAAAACTTTTTTTTGCTTAAAAGCAGTTCCAGTAATAAAATCAGGTTATATAAATGTGGAAAATGAAAATTTCCGATAGCGGTCCATATATACCCGAGATATAGCCTAGACCGGGTTTTTTATGAAAATGCTTAAACAACTTTTTTGTGCTCAAAAACAGTTTTGGTAATGAAATAATTTTATGTAATTATGGAAAATTTAAATTCCTGATATCGGTCGATATATACTCGAGATATAACCTGAACCGATTTTTCCATTAACATTTTTTTTTGCTGAAAAGCAATTCTCGTTATAAAAGAAGGTTACTAAAATACAGAAAATAGAAAATTCCGATATCGGTTCATATATAACCGAGTATATTTAGTGAAAATTTTTAAATATACTATACATATACGTGACTATCGTGAAGGGTATTTTAGATTCGGCCTAGCCGAATATACCACACTCTTACTTGTTCTATTTTGGATGGTCTCATACATTTTGTATGTACATGAGGATTTTGGGCAGATAAATTACGCTTGATGCGCTAATATAGATTGCACAGTTACTTGCATGTCTAAACATTAGGTGTCATTAATCACCTGAATGAACAGGTTCGTTAAAACGTATTGCTACTTACCTTCGAAAACCGAAAAATACAACAGTGAAAAAAATATACATACATTCATATATAGATATGTTTAAAATTTTATTTTTAATATCTTGGTTAGTTTTCGTTTGTAAGTTAATTTAATTCCATGTCTTTAATTAAAAATCTGTCTATAACTATTCAAAAATTCTTTTCTTTTGCTAAATGTTTTTTTTCCTATTACATTCTTCATAAATTTCAACAATATTTTAAGTTTCAACATTTAAGTATATTCTTTGTTATTTTTTATTACAAAATTTTGCGTTTGAATTCAATAAGTCAAGATCTTAATCCAAATTTAGTTTTTTGATTTACGATTAGAGCTTTTTGCAAAGTTCATTTTAATAACTAAGTTCGTTTTGTGTTTTTAAATATATAAAAATTTAGTTCAAATTGAAGTTTACATCTAAAATTTTCTTTGGTTTTTTTAAAAAAATCCCTTAATTATTTTTTTGGTTAAGTTCTATAAAAAAAAAAAATGCTTGCAATTCTTAGACCTTTTATACTTAACGGACTTGAGAGTTATTAATTTTTTACCCTGTAAAACTATTCCGAACTAATTTCGCGTCATCTACATTTTAATTGTTGTTTTCTTAATTAATATTTTAGTTAAATACGCTAACTAAAATATTTAAGACCAGCTATAAGTAAAAATTTTTCTATAAACAATTCCGAATCTAAGACAGCAATATGGGCGGCACGTCCAATTAAAGTATTTGCCGTGTGGGGCAATGCATGATGAACATCGTAACGTGTCAAAGTCAGTTCTGGTCGAGCCAAAATAGGTGCTATTATATTATGTATCATTTCCCTAGAAATAAAAAAAATCGTATTATCAACTGGTTCAAAAATAAAGGAATAAATCATGTTTCTCTTACCTATAAATAACACCCAAGTTTGAGTTATCACGTATCGCAGCTTTACATAATTCCAATCTTGCTGAATGTGCCGGCACATAACGATCTTGGCTTGAACCACACAAAAGAATATTTTTAAAGTGATGTAACGTGCTGCGTTGGCTCAGGCGGTAGAGGAAACTCTTGCGCAAATCTGTTGTGTCGCGCATACACAATTGTAACAGAGAACCAGATTTTTTCCACTTCTGCATAAACCACATGCCTGAAAGAATTGAAAACATTTCAGTTTTTAAAGCAAACTTAAATTAAATGGTTATATTGGAATCGTTTCGTATAAAATGGAAAACAATTTTTAAAATCGCCCAACCAATAAAATAGTGAAAAAGTACATAATCACCTCTAAAAAAAATTGAAATATTTTTAAATTGAAAAGGGTTTATTTATTTTAAAATTTAATAATGACGAGCAACCCGATTGTTGCTCAAGTCAGTGCAAATTATAATTGTTCTTAAAACTAAAACTATGTCTACTTATATACCAACGAGTGATTTTTTTGCTATTATCTTTTTGGCAACACTAGTTTTGACAGCTCACGCACGTTTTGTATCTTGTGTCACTGTCAAACATCTTCAGTTTGGTCTATAATTTAATCATGAATCGTCTTACAAACGAACAACGCTTGCAAATTATTTAATTTTATTACCAAAATGCGTGCTCTGTTAAGAAAGTTCATCGCGCGCTTCTTCCATTTTATGGTCAGTTTAATCGACCTACTGATGCTTCTTTCTATTCGGGCTATTGTAAAAAAATTTCGCACCAAATTTACATTGTTGGACATTAAACCACCAACACGCTTACGTAGAGTGCGAACTGAAGAAAATATCGCAGCCGTATCGGCCAGTGTTGGTGATGACCGTGAATTATCGATTCGGCGCCGTTCGCAGCAATTGGGCCTCTGTTACTCCACTACGTGGAAAATTTTGCGGAAGGATTTAGGTGTGAAGCCTTATAAGATACAGCTGGTGCAAGAATTGAAGCCAAAAGACCTACCACAACGCCAAATTTTTGGTGAATGGGCTCTTGAAAAGTTAGATGAAGATCCACTTTTTTATCGAAGAATTGTGTTCAGCGACGAGGCTCATTTCTGGTTGAATGGATACGTGAACAAGCAAAACTGCCGTATTTGGAGTGAAGAGCAGCCAGAAGCATTGCAAGAGCTACCAATGCATCCACAAAAAACAACCGTTTGGTGCGGATTATGGGCTGGCGGCATCATTGGGCCGTATTTCTTCAAAGATGATGCGAATCACAACGTTACTGTGAATGGTGAGCGATACCGTGCGATGATAACAAACTTTTTTTTGCCGAAAATGGAAGAGCTTGACTTGCATGACATATGGTTTCAACAAGACGGTGCCACATGCCACACAGCACGCGAAACAATGGACCAATTGAGAGGCGAGTTCGGTGAACAGTTTATTTCACGCTTGGGACCAGTCAATTGGCCGCCCAGATCGTGCGATTTAACGCCTCTAGACTATTTTTTGTGGTGCTATGTTAACGCTAATGTCTATAGCGACAAGCCCGCTTCGATTGACGCACTGGAAGCCAACATTATTCGTGAGATACCGGCCGAAATGTTGGAAAGAGTATGCCAAAATTGGACTAAGCGGATGGACCATTTGAGGCGCAGCCGCGGCCAACATTTGCATGAAATAATCTTCAAACATTAAATTATATCGACCCAACAATCGATCCAAATAAATATTTCATGCATTTTTCTGAATTTTATGTGTTTCTTTTTTTTAAATTTCCGATAGTTCTTATAAAATCACCCATTACTTAGGAGAAGTTCTAGACGACTCATAATATTATAAATAATGTTTGGGAAACCAATTTGGTTCCCACGACTTAGAGGTAAGCTGATCAGATTTTACTTATGCATCCATAAATTGTCACTTTGGAATGTGCATGTGTGGCGCGATTCAAGTGTTTAGATTTAATTGTAACAGTGCAACACACATGCATACGTACTTTCATAAACCATATCATTCGCACCTCAAGTGTATCTTCAAATGATTGCACTTGGTAAGCACACTGTCGCGATAACGGTCAGTGACAGAAACGGTGTCAAGTGACGAGGGTTATGAATTTAAAAGTAACTTAATATTCTTTTAGTTATTTCTTGTACATGCCTTTAATAGGATGCATTCATGCTATGGCTAAAAGAATGAATTTATGTCGTGATCATGCTACACCTCTAATGTGTAGTGTGTTGGTTACATTTATTTTATATAAATAATAACTTGCAAATTGTACATAATGTACTTAAATGTAGTTGAATTACAACTACAATTCAATAGTTTAATAATACATTGTAAAGCGTGTGTTTGCCAAACGGTTTGCCTAGTTTATGTGGCCCTTAAATTTCATATCGGTTTAAAAAATTCATATTTCTTGTAGTCGGTAGCCTGTTGTCTTGAATGTGTTAATGCATAACTGTTTTTCAACGTTAGAAATATATAGCACTCAAAGGCGGACTAAAAGCATACCATAAAAAAGTGTTAAAAATATCTTTATATCACGGAAAAAGAGACTGGCCAGGTTGGAATTTGCAAGGGAACATATTAATTTCACCACCACACAAAGGAATTCCGTACTATTCTCCCATGAGTCCAAATTTAATTTAAAAGGTTCCGATAGATTAAGACTGGTTGGATGACCGAAAAGCCAACGTTTTAATCCACGTTATACTAAAGGCACATTGAAACATGGTGTCGGCAGCATTTTAGTCTTTTTAGATTTACATATGTATTTTATTTTAAAATTTTTATTTATTTTTGTTAAAAGTCACAATTTTATTATTATTTTCAAACACAACTTCAAACAAAACTGAAAACAAGGGAATGTATAAACTAATACGGTAGCACAATTTTATGGAAAATGTCACAATCCTTAAGGCAGAATTAGTTTGTGCGTTCTTTTCCGTTCTGGATCAGCTGTTTTGTTTCTGTTCAATATAAACTATATGTGCATGGCTTGTTTTCACTTTTTCGTTCTGTTCTGTTGCGGACTAATCTATTGAAAATAGAATTCAACGTTAAGTGACATCCAGATATGTGTATGTTGTACTTTCTTCAGCATGGAAACATTTATATTTTATTCAAATGATTAAGTTTTTTACATATGTTCGAGATTAACTAGTTGTGAGTTCGAGTCCAACTTCAGTCAAGAAGAAGGATTATTTTTTAATTATAACAATAATTGCTGTGAAACAATAAGACCAAAGAAGAACAGAAAAAATAATTGAATACCATTAGCTGGGGGACAACTAGCTGTTTCGTAGTCGCTACGCTACTCATCAGCACCCACTGGGATTCGAACTCGGGATCATGTGAACATGATGTATTTTTAATACGGCCGCTTTAACCACTTCAGCCACCGAGCTCTTTAATTATTCTTACGTTAATGTTTGCCACATATTGATCACATATATGCAACATTATAAATAGCTTGTTTTCTATGTTTCCCAGCTATCTATATGTTTGAAAAGTGTAAAGAAATGTTAGAGACGTTTATAAATAGAAAAGCTTGTTTTTTGTGTTTTGACGGATATTATTAGAGCATTTTTCTTTTTAAATTCTCAGCAATTTATTTGGATTGTTGGGATATAAAGTTGAATGTTTGAGAATATCTTTAAAAAATTTCCAAAGTCTACTGATGATTAGGGTAGTTCCTATGAAATGTCGACATATAGATAGCTGGGAAACATAGAAAACAAGCTATTTATAATGTTTTACTTTTATTCAAATGCATATAATTTTTTTTTCTCGAAAGCTAAAAATTTTTTTTTAATAAAGATTTTTAAAAGGTAATACATTTTTATTAATAGAGCAACTATGGATGATCCAAAGAATATTATTTTTTGTATAAGAAGATATTTTGTATAAGAAGTGTCATATACTCTGCAGATTGTGAGAAAAAAGTGATCACCTTTCTAAATTATTAATTGGCTTTTTTTTTTTTTTTTTTTTTTTTTTTTTTTTTTTTTTTTTTGTTTTTTCATACAAATAATATTTACTCGTATGCACATATTTTATCCTTCATTCCAATGTTTTGCTTTTATTTATGCCCTACTGAAAAAAACAGCTGAATATTTTCACGGAAAAAGTAATTGTAAAATATTTGCTACAGAGCTGAACGTCACAGAACGGCAACAGAAAGTAAAAACTAATGAGGACTTTATACTTGTCAAATGGTGATTGTTAAGGAAAATTGAGAGAATAAAACTACCTTGTATTTTTTATATCATGACAAATCTTATGTGAGACAGTGGGTACACAGGGCTACTGTACATCAATTTCTTGTAAAAAGTGAAAATTTGTAAAATTTTGAGTTGACTTTCTTTAGAGGAAACAGTCGATATGTATATTAGATGTGACAGTTTATATACCATATAAAAGCTGGTTAAATTTAAGGGCCGATTTTGAATAAAACACAAATTATTTAGGAACGTTTGTCATTTTTTTTTTTCATTATGATAATATTAGTATGGTTCAATTATATACGGAATAAAATATTCGATGGTCGAAATTTTCGATGATGCTGAAGCATTATTGAGATTCTAAGCCGTTAATGTGTCGAATTACCTCATTCTTAAATACTCGTATTGTATTATGTACACTTTTTTCTAAATAACTCAAAAGAAAGAAGTCCAACGATATCAAATCGCAATGATCTTCTATTAATCTCCGAATGGGGTCGTAAAAACAGAGTCGCTTTTAACGCTTGTAAGACCCAGTGTTGTTTATTAACACACAAACATACGACGGCAGGTGCTGCTTCATCTGTACACATGGATGGTATAAATATTGAGGAATCGGATGCTCTTGATGTTCTTGGAATGAAGATACAGTGTGACGTTCGCTAGACTAAACACATTTTTCATGTCTCCAAAGAAGCATTCAAGTGCCTCGGTTTTTTGAAACGGTGTAAGACCTCCTTACTATTTATACCACCTATATCCGACCGAAAATGGAATACAACTCTCATGTTTGGGCCGGTGCCCCAAAGTCTATTTTGGGGCTACTCGACCGTGTGCAGGAGAGGGCGAAACGCTCACATTTTTACGTAGCCCGCGTGCATCGTCTAGAGCTCATCCATTTGTGGCCCGGGGAATCGTACTACGCATTACAGAGAGAATTCGTTTTTCAGCCGTACAACAAGTTGCCTGCTGACGTGTTTCCTGTCTGTTATAGCGTTAGAAAGTTCAAGTCAAATGTTCACAAACACTACTCCCTCTTTCCCCCTCCTCATAACCTATTTTCCTAGTTCTGGTACAATGCGCTGCATATGTAGGGGTCATCCCCTTAGTACTGGTCCAAGATAAAAAAAAAAAAATGATCTTAACGGCCAGTTGGATTCGCGTAAGATAACACAGCCATCGAATTTACCGCACAAAAGAATCATTGTTTCGTTAGCTCCGTGGCAAGTGGCACCGTCCTGTGGAAACCACATATCGTCCACATCCATATCTTCCAATTTAAACCATATAAAGTTCATTATCATCTCACGATAAAGGACACCATTTACAGTAACTACCTGAACGGCCTCATTTTGGAAAAAATCCGGCCTGATGATGCTGCCAGCCCATAAACCGCCCCAAACAGTTTCTCTTTGTGGGTGCATTGGTTTTTCAATAAACACTCTTATATTATCATTCACCCAAATGCGGCAATTCTGCTTATTGACGAATCCACTGAGGTGAAAATGTGCCTTTTCCATCGTTGACATTTTTGCCACCTTTCTGCCCATTGACGACGCTTGGAATGGTCAAGAGGCTATAGTTCTTCAGTCAATTGCACCTTGTAAATATGTAAATGTAAGTCTTTATGCATAATCTCCATCAAAGGCAAGAGTGAGAGGCTCAATTGTTGAGCACGACGATGAGTTGAGGTGGACGGCTCTTCAGCGACACTGTCGCGAACAGCATCAATTTGTTTTTGCAGAACGTGTTGTACGAACATGCACTGGTGCTTTCACATCTCCTATAGACCTGGTTTTCTCACATTTTTGCACAATTTTTCCTATTAAATTTACCGAAATATCACGAAGTCCACAATATGCATTTTAATTTAAACGTCAGTTTCCATAATAAGACTGAATAACTTTAACGCGTTGCTCGACTCTGTATCTTTCCATGGTTCAAATTGAGTTAGTCTGAAATCCTAAATGAAATGCGGAAAAAAGTTGGCGTTTAGGTGTGGTTCACATTAAATATCGGCCTTTAAAATTTAACCACCCGATAGTATAAATAGATGTAAAAATTGTAAATAAAACTCAGAATATTTTTGTCTTCAAAGCAAAGATCTTCCTTCTCATTATTTTAACTAAGTACTTTAACCGGTGGCTTAGCGGTATTAAAACGTGCAGCAATAAAGTGCAGCATTCAAAGCTCCTTAGCACTTGATAAATATTACACTTTAAGCCGATAGTCCCAGTTGCTAGTGCTTTACTAAATATTGTTTATTGTAATTTAAAATTTGAATTCTTGATCCTATTTGCTTTGACCTTTTTTAATTCAATATTTGCAAATAATTCGTTCCACTCAAGGTCCTTTTTGTTTTTTTTTTAAATCTTTAATGTAGTTTTCAATATTTGGTGTTTCTTTGGAAGACTTCTTCAGGAAAATTTGTCTTTTTGTGTGTAAATTCAATACAAAATTTGAATTGAATTTACACACAAAAAAACAAATTTTCCTGAAGAAGTCTTCCAAAGGAAGACGAAATATTGAAAAATACATTAAAGATTTTTCAAAAAAACAAAAAGGACCTTGCGCTGAACGAATTATTTGCAAATATTGTAATTTAAATTATAATGAATTTGTAAATAAATAAACAATTACAATTTACATGCCAATCCTTCCAATGAAATCCTAGAAGAAATAATTCTAGAATCCTCTCGGAGATTAATAATAGACTGTACTGCCAACTCAAACTTGGATATCTGCCTACATGATATCCTTCGACTAGTATTCATTAAACCTACATCTTCTGTAAAACCATTGATTTACATCAGTATCTGCCTTAACGGGTTTATCTGATGATGGAGACCTACTCCACGGAGTGAACTATTCACGATCCAGCAGCGCCCACGTGTGGCTTGCAAGGCTCACATAGGTCGTTATTTCGATCATATATTTGTAGCCACATGAACAAATCCTTTGCTGAAGAGATCGGTCCTTCTAATTCTACCTGTATGCAATTTCACAGATAGTCAATTGAAGACAAGGCAAAATGGGTTGGTGGGTCGAAGTCCATTAAGAGTATCAGCCCTTCTCAACTCATCCGCGTGACCATCACTACTGGCTCTTTATAATACAGGTATCTGTCACAACACAAAAACACCTTCGGGGTTACCGGCAAACTGGCATGCACCATAGTTATCAGGAAAGACTGACTCGCCTCTATGCCTTTTAGATTTTGACTACAGGTCTCAGCCAAGATGTGTCACCTCAATCATGGTTACCGCCGGTATGGTTTGCAAGCAGAACCTCCCTTGAGCTTTGCCGATCACCGTTCTTCCAATTAACACTTGGTGAGGGCTTCTGAAGTCCAAAACAATCTAAGTAATGCGGGTTCCTAGAGTTTTAATTGCTATAACAAACGGGGCATCTGTCTTCTGCTTCGCTCGCCAGAAGCAAAAAAGCCAGAGACAGAATATGGAATTAAATTAAGATGTAATGATCTCCAAGGTTGAGGTCTTTATAAAAATTAATTAAGAAAAAGGTCGAAAAATTAGGATAAAGAAAAAATATGGAATTAATCTACATCAGCATCTGCTTTGACGGCTTTATCTGGTGATGGCCCACCCCACGCGGGGAATTATTCACAAACCTGACGTGGGCGTGGTCTCCAAGACTCAACTTTTACCATAAATTTGTAGCCATATGAACAAACCCTTGCTGAAGAGCTCGGGCTTTCTAATGCCTCCTGTAATCTAGACAGACAATGGAAGACAAGGCTTAAGTTGGTAGGCTGAAGCCAATTAATACCATCATCCTTAAATCAACTCACCCGTCATGACAATACAGGTATCTGTTGCAAGACAACAGCGGCTCAGCGAGATATTTGCCCCTGAATGCCGGTATGCATCATAATTCAAAAGACTAATTCCACTCCCTGCGATTTTAGGTCTAAACCACAACCAGAATTTCAGCGTCGAAATGGTCTACAAGCAGAATCTCTCGGGGGCTTGGAAGTCCAACAATTATCTGGGATACTAACTTCTCCTTCCCGCGTCTTTATGTTTAAACCACAGCCAGAACGTTCCAGCTAAGGTAGGCACGTCAACCATGATCAGCCCGGGTTGAACTGCAAACAGCCCCACCCGGGGGCTATGCTGATCCCCTTTCTGCCAATTTAAACCCTTGATAAGGAGTTCGGAAGCCGACACAACATGAGTCATGTGGCTTCCTAGAGTTTTATTTGCTTCAACAAGCGAGGACTCCTTCCCCTCTATGCCACAAAAAGCAGAGTGCCTTGGTTTGGTGTATGTCAAGGCGAAATCTGCTACCCGGGGGGATAAACTAGAAACCAATCAACAAAAGAGCTATTGGCGATATATAACCAAAAAAAAAAAAGGTTTGTGAGAATTGGTGTTCTAGATTCCGCCTTATACACCTCAACTGGGGCGGCCACATAGCCGATATTACGTTTATATTATAAAATTTATATTACGGATTATATTTCTTTGTTTTAGTATAATTTAAACTTGTGTAACTCTCAAGACACACCCTTTATGAACGTGTTTTATGATTTTTTATTTTTAACAATTTGATATTCCGCTTACCCATATTTACTAGTCCACTAGTATTGTATAATGTTCCTAAATGGGGTCCCGATAACGACAGGAATGTGTGCAGGCGCGGCAATAGCGAGCGCATCTGCGGCCTTGCCAATGCGCTGCGTACTATTATTGTTCCCAAAGAGTGCGCTACAAATGAAATGCGTGTAGGATTAAGTCCACAGGTTTCGATGTGATATAGAATTTCAGCAACTAGTCTGCAAAAATCAAAAGATAATTAAAGCGATTTTGAAATATATGTATGTGGGTATAGAAAGGACCTACCTATCAGTCATGGTGTCGAAATCGGAAAATGTGTCACCCTGATTACGTTCCGACATTAAAAACTCTAAATTTGCACCAGGCAAACCCAATTCCAAATATGTGCGCACCAAACGCAAGTCAGCCGAGTTGCCGTCCAGGCCATGAACACATATTATTAAATGCATGCCATTGGGAGAGAACGCTCTGTACTCATCACTTATATAAAAATAAGGTAGCTCTGATGACAGACGTGTAAAGTCGGAGTAAATGCTGCCGCTGTATTTTAACTGCTTGCGAAACTCTTCACGATATTTTTCGAATTCCATTAGAGATATGTTGCATTCTGGACCTTTATTTTTGGACTTGTGCGATTTCGTGCTACTAGAACGGGTCATGACGTTTTGGGAATTGCTATAGGTGTTGGTAACATTGGAGAAAGTTGAAAGATTTGAATTTTCCTTATTTTCATCTTCAGTGTTGTCCAAAGACACCGGTTGGCTCTGAGAGCTTTGTGAGATTTTATTGGAGCCGTTGGGCGTGGAACGATTTGATCTTGTGTTTGCTATAATGACAGTTTTGACCACAGCGTTGCCGAAATCTCTAGGTCTTTTCATTTCAATAATGCTGTGGGATCTTACAACGGGCTTATTTGTGAATATATTGGCAGCGGTAATAGGTTTCATGGATTCATAGATATGATATACAGGGTTGTCAATGGCCACAATGGGAGTTCTTAGATTAAGCGCATGTTGGGGTATTTCTTTTAGAGGAGGGGGCGGAGCTGGAGGTACAACAATCGAGGGTGATGAGTTTTGTGTTACATTCAAATATGGTTCTCTAGTAAATGCCACAGTATTTGGTACAGTTGTTTGCTTTGTCTTAAGTTGCAAAGTCTTTTTAGGTTGTAACTTATTTGCTACTGAAGGCGGATCTCTAAATTCATCAGGCGGTAAAAGATCATCTTGAAATTGCTGTGGTGGTGGTACTGTTACATTTATTATGGATGATTGAGTTTCTTTAATGCTTGTCAAGTCAAAGTCCGACTTTGATTTTTCCGTACGTCGATGCCGTCCTTTCCTTTGGGTCTTGATCAAAGACATGTCAGAATCTTCGACCTCTGTAGACTCATTGTAGGGGGCATTTCTAAGATTTCTTTTCAGTTCGAATTTCAAACGCTCCGTTTTTACTTTAACGGTAACAGTGCTGGATTTTTTATTGACACCCGTTTCAGAGCTAGTAACTACTGTTTTTGTATTTTGACGATTTTCCTTAAGCTTTTTACTTCTATTTTGTTGATCTAAGAGCTTTTGTAATTTCAAACGAAGTTGTTCCCCATTCAGACGAGTTTCTATTTCACTAGTTTGCTTAGTCTGAGTTTGTTTAAGAATAGTTTCGGGGCTAGAGAGCATAACGGAGCTGCGTCTACTGGAAACCCAACCACTTTCTTCACTTAATGATGACGTATAATCGCTCACCCCCTCGGTAGTAAATTGATGGGGTGGTGCTAAATTTGGTAAGGACTCACTGAAACCACTGGTGGTTTGATCTTGATCACCTGACGTCGAGTCCAGTTTGAAGGGCACGCTGGTGGAAGATAATAATTTTTGTTCCGCTTTAGATTTCTTAACCTTGGAGGGAATATCACTTTCCGAACTACTCAATTCTTTTGGCAATGCTCCATTTTTAAGCATTTCTTTAAGATCAGATACTCTTACCCTGGCGATCTCTACTGATCTGGGTATGGTAGAAGTTGCATGTGCTTCCGCATCTTTACTGACTTTAGGTTTTAGGGCTTGAGATGAGCTGCTGCGTGATATAACAATTTGTTGGGGCCATATAACAGGCTGATCAGTTGTACCATTTTGCGGTACGGTCCTGTTTGCCGTTAGCACAGTATGTGACAAAATTTCTCCATTGGTAATACTCTTTGGCAAAGAATTATAATAAGCACGCTGCCTCTCCACCACTTTCTTAGGCGGGTTCAAAAGTTTAATCTCATGGAGATAATCATATTTACTAGCTGGTATTGCATGATCTGCTGGTTGTCTACCTAAAGTGGCTGCATTTGTGGGACCATAAAATTTTAATTGATGATTATTGATAAAAGGCTCGCAGTCTATATAATCGTTATCTTTCGCATTTTCCTCAGCATTTTTGTATTTTTGTCTAAATTCGTTAATATTTCGCATCAAATCTTCAGCTCTAGCTTTGGCTTTTCGGTTTCCATTGACAACACCATTAGATAAAGAGTATTGTCTTAATTCAATTTCCGAAAGCTTGGCAGGGTAAACTGAATTATTTTGGGTACGCAAAGAAGGTGTGCTATGCACTGTACCATCTAATTGATCCAAAGACTTGCTGTGTCTTGCCGGTAAAGTACCGGCGCTGTCTATCTCACAAAATCCATTTAGATTTTCAGTTTCGGTTTCAAGCTCATCCAAAAGACCATTCACCGAGTGTCTTGATAAGTATCTATGGTTTATGGTTGGTTGAGGGACCTTATTCGCCGCCGTGGGAGCTATAGTAAGGCTGGCTTGTAAAATTTCTCCTCCCAAGGCAAAACGCGGTGTCAGTACTCCAGCCAAACTGTTATTTTGTAAAGGATAATCACAGGTCATACCACAAGAACATTCTTTATTGCTTAATTTCTTCGTATTTGAAAGACACTTGTCTGGAGCACTTTTAGCTTTACAATTCGTTGTAGAGCCAAGGCGATTTAAATTTGTATCAGAACCAACGCGCTTCCGTGAAAATTTATTCGGTTCTATATACCGGTCTTCAAAAATTAATGGCATTGAGTTTGTATCACCATCAATGGGGGTGCAATGTACTGGAAGGGGAGGCAGGGATTGCATATAACGACTGCGTCGTGCCATATCTGAAATGGTTATATAGTTTTGATAGTTGCTGTCATAGCAACCGGCAGCTGTATGTCTGGGATTTTCCATGACAAAAAAGCCTTCGGAAAATCTGCGTACTCGTAAAATGTGATGCTTTTTAGCCAGTAGTGTGTGTACAGATGGCTGCGTAGAAGCTATTAAAACACGACGCCAAAACATAATGCACTCGGCACATAATTGGGCAATATCTGAATTCGCTTTGATGGCGAAATCTTCCTCAGAATCATGATTCTGAAATATTGTATTATAAAAAAATGCACGAGTATTCTAAATATTTTGTAAAAATAGTACCTTTGCTTGTTCGATTAGTTTAAGTATCCTTTCATTAGTATCGTTTTCCCGGAACGGTGGTGTACCAATTTGTGTATTTATATTCGGTGGGAGTACGTTACTGAATTCATTTAAAGAGATTTTCAATTGTTCTATAGCTCCCAGCAGTAGGCCACAAATCTCATGATGCAACTGGCGCGATTGTAAAAGTCGGCCAGCTGGACCGCCGCTACATTTTGTAGTGCCCACTATTTGGGGGCCGAAAAATACTGCTTCCAAAGGTCCTGGAGACATGCTACCACGGCAGCTAAGCTTACCCGTACTGAGCCAAGGTTTAGTGTTCTTCGGCGCACTGAAAATAAATTTGAAACAAGATGTTACTTTTAAAAGAGGATCTAATAAGCAAAATATCTACACTAGCTTCAACATGGTTACAACAATTCCAATTATATAACGCATACTATATTAAAAAGAGCCAAAAAACTTACAATTTATCAAAATATTTTCTCTTTTCTTATAAGGCAGTTCACAGAACAAATCTTTATCGACCACGACAAATTCATTCACATCACTATTTTATTTAATTGGAAGAATATCGTATCTTACAGTAGTACTCAGGGGACTGAGCACTACATATGCAGTGCACTGTACCAGAGCTTGGAAAATCCGAAATGAGAGGAGAAAAATGAGACTAGCGTTTGTGGACGTGTGACTTGAACTATCCAACACTGTAACTGACAGAAATCATGTTTGCAGGCAACTTGTTCTACAGATTTACCGTACGCCTAAAGAACGCATTGTGCTGTACATTTCACTGGGCAACTGACTACAAAAAGATAAGGACTGGGCTATAAATTTGTATCACATGAAAATAACTGGCTTTCGGGAACAAGACCCCTAATCAAGTCAGAGCAAAATTCAATGTAGTAACGAGGGAATAAAGTAACCCACCCAACACTACAGCGATACTCAAGTGAGTCTATAGAGTTAGATATCTTATAGTCACCGATAGGCTTCTTACGTCCTCTTCTATATGGTCCGGCCATTGTAAAAGGTTCATATATGAGAGTTATATTGTATTTTCGGTCGCATTTACGAGTACATATCGCTCCTTTATTGCAACATAGTCATAACTGAAAAAAACTTGTTTTGAGAAAAACACATTTCAAATTGTTAGTTTCCATACAAGTCTTAGAATTTTTTTAAAGAAAATATCTCTTAAAGAAAACAGCTTAAAAGTAATTTGAATACATTTTTGGAACAATATAATAGGTAGTGCTGTTAACAATTCTGCATTGTTTGTTTAAAAATTTAATTTTTTGAGATATGACTATGTTGCAATAAAGGAGCGATATGTGGTAAAAGTTGTTAGGAGATCGGAAGGAGTGAAGTGTGTTTTGAATGCTTCATTAGAGACAGAGTAAATATGTTCAGTTCAGCGAACATCACGCTCAATTTTCATTCCAAGTGCATAAAGAGCCACCGATTCCTCAATATCTACGAGTATACCGGCCATGAGTACTGATGAAGCAGCATTCTGGGTGATGTGAGTGTTGAAATCGATCCTATTTTTACGGTCTGATTCGGATATTGTAAAGAGATTATTATACAACATGTCATTCATATTTTGTTTCTTTGCACCTTCCTCGAATAGACAGGGCAATATTCGTTGCGTTATTGCCACAAATATTAGAAAAAATATACCTGAACCAGCCACGGCGATCATATGACAGAAGTCATATTTAAATTATAATGCCAGAAGTTTATCTTTCGAATAAAGCAAATTTTAGGTAAATTAAACAATACAAAGTTCTATACCTCTATAAAAAAGTACTATACCTCTATAAAAAAGTACTCAAGTCTGTAGTCGCTAGTCTCTCCCATCACGACGCGGCCTAAAATGTAACCAGCTCAGCTTAAAAACTTTCATTGTAGAATAGCGAATTAGGTAAAAACTGGTTAAAGGGAGAATATTGGACATTTAACTCATAGAGAAATGCATCTTCAATGCGTTAACTAAAAAAAAGAAAGAAAGAGAAACTACAAGGAAAGAAAAAAATGTGCTCTCATATACAGCATATATAAGTACAAATCAAATACGACAATGCGACGCACAGGCATTATATTGATGACAATAAGTCATCAACTGTATAATTAAAATATTTATTTTTAATTCTCATTGCTTTCTTGAATATAAAGTTAAATATTTAAACATATTTTTCAAATCATTAAATTGAACCAGAGTTTGAGATTAGTGTAACACAGTATGATGATGTATTATCGTCAAACCACATAGTAATTTTTCTACGTTACTGATGCATCATACTAATGATTTTTTTTCAACAAATTGAGTCCAAATTATAGTTAGTTTGATTTTGGCGTTAAGCTATTGATGATATAATGCTATTTTTTGTGTTTTAACAGGTATTATTAAAACATTTTTCTTTAAAAATTCTCAATAATTTATTTAGATTGTTGGGATATAAAGTTGAATGTTTGAGAATATCTTCCAAAAATTTCCAAAGTCTACTGATGATTCGGGTAGCTCCTAAGAAATGTCGACACATAGACAGCATAGAAAACAAGCTGTTTATAATTTTTTGAAGTCAAGGATCTTATTTCATTATATCATCAATATAATGGCACGCAGTGAATAAAACTCAATCACTGACTTCATTTACTAATTTCCTTTCAGTCATATTGAACGAGTCAATCAATTCGAAACCTTTACCCTAGTGACCTTCATGGATATTGAAAGTGCATTCAATAATGTCGAAACACAGGCAGTCGTAGATGCACTTGACTATCTGAAGGTTGATCGACCTACAGTCATGCTTATTACTAGCATACTAAAGCACAAAACTATAACATCGACAATGGGGGACTCCAGAATTACGAGAAAAGTATGCAGGGAGAGGTATTACCCTCCTCTTATGGAATGCTTTTTTTTTTTATTAGGATAAAGACTGCTGCCTATGCCGATGACGTAGCAATTGCAGTCTGTGGAACCTATTTAGACACCATAACTGAGCAGTTAAAATACGCTCTAATGACGGCAAGTCGATGGAGTATACAATGCGGACTAAGCATAAATCCAGCGAAAACGAAAATCGTACTTTTTAGTAAAAAGTATAAAATCCCATACTTCACACCTCCAAAAATGGATTGGATCGTACTTATCCTATCAGATAAGGCAAAATATTTAGGCGTCATTCTGGACAGCAAACTATCATGGAAAGAGAATATACAGGCTAGAATAACCAAGGCTACAACAGCAATCTATCTATGCAAAAGAGCAATAGGCTCAACATGGGGCATACAACCAAAAGGAGTTGTGTGGCTTTATGAAATGGTTATAAAACCAATAATTTTCTATCAGTATGGTGGAAATCAGTGGAATCCACAACCAATAGACTGCAAATTGAAAAAGTCAGTCGAACCATGGCAATACTGACCACAGGGGCCATGAGGACAACACCAACTAAAGCACTTCTTGTACTTATGAGCTGGATGCCATGTGACTTAGAAGCCAGGCGCATAGCACTAAAGGCCGTGATTATGTTGAAAGCGAAAGGAGCATGGACCCAAAGACCGTGGGGATACGTCAATATACTTGAGACCTGTTCCCCGATCTAATTGACTACTGCATCCCAAAACCATTCCTCTCAATGAGCTTCGGCTAGCATCGAGGAATCTCCCTTAGAAGCTGGACCCTTCTATGTTTACATGGAAGGATCCAGAAGGGGAGATGGGTTTGAGGGTGGCATTTACATAGAAGAATCTAACACTAAAATATTCTTCAGACTATCAGACGGATGTAGTTTTATGCAAGCTGAAATATCGGCTATAAGCAAAGCTGCCAGATGGCTGACGTTTCACAAGAATTTCGGTAGGGACATCACGATAGTAATGAACAGCAAAGCCGCCATCAACTCCCTGAATGGAATATATACTAATTCCAGCCTGCCAGTCTTCAAGAATGCCGGACATCTTTAAATAGATGGGCAGACATTCTAGCCTAACCCTAAAATGAGTACATGGACACGGGTCCAACAACGGCAAAAACATCGCTGATGACCTAACCAAAAAACGAACAACCTTAGACTTCTTTTGTGGACACACCTTATCAGCGTGTTGGAAAATAATAAAATGCCACACGCTAAAAAGTTCCCAAGAAAGCCCACATGCCTTATGTCAAGTAATCTACGGCCGCATTTTAACTCTAAGAGAACGGGGGACCTATTAAAATTACCCAGATCTCAATTGAAAGTCACTGTAGTAATCATCACTGGACATTGCCCGTTTAGGAACCATGCCAGGAAGCTAGGCTTATTCTATAATGACTTCTGCAGAACTTGCGAAGATGAGGAACAGGAGGAGACGATCCATCATCTCCTCGGAACATGCCTGGCATTGGAGCATCTAGGCGAGAGGAGCTTCAACACTCTATCATATCTGGCCTCAGACAATCCGACCGCGCTAGCTTCTTTCATAAGGAGCAGGGCATGGCTAATACATTAGCAAGTAATGCCACATTACGCAGTTTCTCACCTTTCCTTTTCCTCTCCTTCAATCAAACTTTATCAGTCTAATTTCTATTTTGCACCTCTACTATTCCACTTTTCAGGCAATCACAAAGGGAACAATCTTCTGAACCCAAGTGAGCTGAAGAATCTAAGTACTTTTTGTAGAATCCAGCGGCCTACCTACCTATCCTAACCTAGTAATTTCTTCGATACTAGAGTGTCATTGCACGTGATCATTGCTCGCATCAAACGTAAACGTAAAGCGCGTATATGACGTTATTTGTGTGTACATTTCAATCATGAAATAATTATCATAATTGCGGCAAATGACAATTAGGCAACTGATAAAATGAATAGTGTCATTGGGTCAAAAATGAGACAAAATGGAGACACTTGTCATTGTATTGATGTTAAAATAGATCACAACTATGGTGGGGTTTCTATGAGTGTACAGAAGATATAAGAAGATTTGATTGGGGACGATAATGCTGCTCAGAGAAGAGACTTGAGTGTACGCAATTACTGCCTGGCTCACGATGTCGTTTCGTAAACGTTCGTCATAATTGTTAAGGTCGAAACACCTATGCCGATGCCGTTTATAAGTTTTATTTTCCCTGATCTTGTATCCTATGCCTTGTCTACCTTCGGTATATCCGTTAGTTGAATAATAGTTGGCTATACGTTACTTATTTTGAATGCAAAACATTAGCGAACGTTAACGAAACGACATCGTTAGCCAGGCAGTTAGAGTTTCATTAAAACTGATATCGGACGAAATAGAAGCTTGCTTAGAAGAAGCTGTCATACTTTTTATTATTGTCAAAAAATTATTTTAAAAACTTTATGGCTAAAAAACTAATATCCACACAGAAAAATATATTATGTTCAATAATGAAATCGCTGAATTAATTAATAAATTGTTTGAATCCGAACCTGTAAAGGAATTCGTGAATTCGAACAAAAGTTTAGTAAAACTAATTATGGATCGAAAACAACTATCTCATAACGAAATATGATATCGAAAGTTATATTTTTGCTATAAGTATATGTATATATAGGTACATACAAATAATATTTTCAGATAAACAATTTATTGCATTTATTTTTACTAGAATGGTTCTTCTTTTAATGAATAACTCGAAATTGGAAGTGTTGTACGCCTGTGACCAACTAAAACACTAAAATATTGAAAATTGCTTACTAAAAAAACAATAATAATAAAATAAATATATTAATTGAATTAAAAATGGTGTTAAAACTACATATTATAAATTGCTACTTCATACATGTAAAATTGAAAGTTTAATGTGGATCTTACCATCGTCTGATATAATGGAAAAGTGATTTCCTTTCATGTGGAATTGTGGATGGACATTTGTAAAAGAATTCATATGCAACGTTGAAATACATTACAACATGTTGTAAATGAACCAAAATGATGAAATCAAGTACATAGAATGTAAAGGGAGGGAATGGAAACAGAAAAGGGGTTTTAGGTCATTTGTTGGGAGTTGTTTGTATCGATTTGTACGAGTACGAGTATGTTTTGAATGATGGATGTCATGATGTTGTTTGAAAGCACAAAAATATAGATAATAATAATAATGATTATGTACTTTTTTTGTTATGCTTTAGAAAGAAGATAAAAATAATACTTAAAGAAAATTTTAGAATGATTCAATTAGTAGTTATACAAAATTAAAGTTATGCAATTATTTGTGTCAAATCTGAAATTTTTATAAGTTTATGCGATAAAAAGGTATTTATTTCTGTAAACAACAGGAAATGTAGAAAATATGGAGGGAGTTTTGCGCGAATATGAGAAATTATACATATCGCTCATTTATTGGAAAATAGTCATATCTCAAAAAATTAGCTTTTCGAGTTAACAATGTAGAATTCTTAGCAGTACTGCCTTTTATATTGTGCCAAAAACTTATTCAAATTACTTTTAAACTGTCTTTTTTAGGAGATATTTTCTAAAAAAATTTCCATCACTTATATAGAAACTAAAAATTTTAAACGCGTTTTTCTCGAAACAATTTTTTTTTAGTTATGACTATGTTGCAATAAAGGATCGATATGTATATAGCAGAACAAACAGGAAAAAGAAACAATATATATTCCAAGTAGTTTCAAGTTCTTGTGATATTCCAGGCAAAACAGGAGAAAAGGAAGTAAAATACAGTAATGTATTTATTACAGTAATGTATGTTTATTCGGCTGAGCTTGTTTAATAAGTGAATCGCTATAATATTATACACTGAAAAAAAAAAAAAATCAATCCATTTCTACCCAATCCCAAGCGGTGTCAAAAGTACGGTAAATATGGATTTTCTAAAATCAATTCAACCACTAAATACTTATTTATTGGGCCTACTTAATAAGTCAAAGTGTTTGATTTGAGAAAACTTGAGATCGAACCAATCTTAAAATGCGATTGATTCAAGGATTTCAAAGTGGATGCAGTGAATCCATACTTGAATCAAGCCGAACATATTATTGTTAAAGACCAATTGAGTCTACTATTATTTATTCTATTATTTATGCCAATAAAAAAAAAGAACAATTGTGTAGTATATTCGGCAGCGTCGAATCTAAAATATCCTTCACGATAACAACGCCAATATATACGGCCGCATGCATAAAAAATATGGTAAGTTTATTAAACACTAGAAATTTGTCAACTAACAGTTTAATACACATACAATATTTTTTATGAATAAGGCCTATGATATACGAGGACTGATCAAAAAATAACCGTTATTTTAAATTTTTTATTTATTCATCAATAACTATCGGGAGCCAAGTCCGATGAATATGGTAGTACGGCATGATAACGGTTTTATTTCTGGCGAGAAACTCACGCACAAGCATCGATGTGTGAGCTGGTGTGTTATCATGGTGTAAAATCTATGATTGTTTTTTGCACAATTCTGTGCATTTCTCACGAATTGCTACGCATAATTTCAAGGTAGTGTTCCTTATTAACCGTACGAACTTGTGGCACACGTAGAAAAAAATATATGCTTGATATGACAATATTCTAAGGGCAACATACTATTGTTGAATTACGAGTATATGGTTGGTAGGGAAAATATTATATTGTTATATTTGAACGCGATTCATTGATATGCCTTAACGTAGTTTTGTAAGAAACATGTTATAAATAACTATACTGAATTCTGGTTCAACATTGTTATACTTGTAAGCAATCACAGTGTTAATAAAAGTAACCATGATGATGTCATACCTAATCATGTTATTATGCCAAACAATCATATTACTTACATTAAACAACCATAATAAATTTCATAAACTGCTTTATTGCCATACAACCGTATTTTTGTTATTACTCACAATATTAATTAAAAAGAAGCCGTTTTTGGATAAACAATACTATCTCAATATTAATACAATTAATTTCAATATTAATAAAATGAAAATATTAGATCTGATATATTTTTATTAAATAAAACAATTAAAAATAATCCGCTAAATATAGTCGGGTTGCAATATAATCGAGTTCAATGGGTTCTCTAGTATTTATTAGCTGAAATAAACTGAGTTTTTTATGCATTTCGTCGATAATTACATGTATAAAATTCATATGTGTAACCATATTAATATGGTTCGATGTAACATTATGTGCTTGTTCACAACAATAGTATGGTTCGACATTAAAATGATTGTGGTTGGGACAATAGTATAGTTAGGTACAACCATAATATGGTAGGTCGACAATATGGTTTACTTCGCCATAGTATTGTTGATTACGACACATATACAAATATCAACATCTTAATCTTTTGGCGTACCTTTTGATTTGGCAAACGTTCTATATGTAGTTTTAGCACAATTTTAGTTTTAAGTCTTCTTTCTCCTTATGTAGATCAAACAAATTTTTTTTTTTAACTTAAATTCCATAATTCATAAAACTAAAAGAAAATTATATGTCAACGACTAATATAACAAATTATTAATGCTGACAATAGTAAGTTGATTTTGTAAGCTAATATTTGTTACATGTAAATAACCATATCATATATATGATCAAACCTGAAATATTATTAATTTGTTAAATTTTTGTTGAACTTTTATAATTTTTTAAATTAAAAATTGTTTGGTTTGTACATATGTACAACAGGTTTTTAGTTCAAGTTTTTCCTTTCTTAATTTTTTTCTTAAGAAGTTCTGAGACAGCAAACGCTGTACAAACAATGTGGGCAATTAACAAAATGCATATGTGATTCAATATGAGATGAATATAGATAGAAAATAATTAAATGCTCGGTGGCTTAGTGGTTAAAGCAGTAGATTATGATACGTCATGTCCCGAGTTCAAATCCCAGTGGGTGCTGATGAGTAGTGTATCGACTACGAAACAGCTAGTTGTCCCCCAGCTAAAGATTTGATTATTATTTTTCTTGTCTTCTTCAGTCAAAATTATTGATCACAGCAAATTTGTATTGTAAAAAATCCTTCTTAAGAAAAAAATTAAGAAAGGAAAAACTTGAACTAAAAACCTGCTGAAATATTATTATTGGATATGATAGAAGCTATTGTGTTTTTTAAAAAATTACATACAATACTAACATTGCATACAACCATATTCGGAAACTAGTAGGTGGTAATAATAGATTTGCAGAAATGCACACGAAAACATATTTATGGGGAAACAAACTATTATTAAGTTGATAATCGGCTGTTTTTAATAATAATACACAATCTTATGGCGTATATACTAATGTTGCTGTAAACACATTTCAAACTGTCGTTTCTTTGCGTGCAAGAATTCATGATGCACCACGCCATTGCAGTTGAAGAACACAGTGAGTAAAACCTTCACATTTGACCAAACTTGACGTGCCTTTTTCGTGCCTCTTCTGGACGCTTCCATTAAGATGATTGGGCTTTGGTTTCAATGTCATAGCCATACAATCATCATTCGTCACCAGTTATGACCTTTTTGAAGAAATATGGATCGTCGTAGACGATTGTTGGGAACCTCTGGATCTACTGTAGAAATATCTACCTGTTTATTTACTGTATAAATATTTTATAATTTCAACGTAGATACTTTTGTAAAATAATTCAGTCTAATGAAAACTTTTATGGAATAAACGAGTTGGAAAACATTTTTATACAAAAGAAGAAACATTTTTATTAAAAGAAGATTCTTGGGTACTTCTTTTACGATGTTCAACAGCTCCTGAGCGATGTCCATGCGACGCTGTTTTTGCTCAAAATTTAGTAATCGAAGAGCACACCAAAGCGCGACTAACCTTTTTATCTGTCAAAAACAAACTGACAGTCCAAAATGGCTGATATTGCCAACATATATAACAGACTTGCGTACCAACATAACGGACAAAAAACGCGAAAATCAAACATACGAGTACACAACTCACGAAATTTGAAAATAACGGCCATAGACAAAGGTCGTGCAATTTTGTACAAGAAATGAAAAAATTAATATTTAATTTTCTTCGAAAATTGTAAAAAAAAAAAATTGGTGCGTGGAACGGTTCTAGATAAATTTCTGCAAATATGGATTATTTCTTCTTCCATGTGGAACAGACCTAACATTGCGGAAATATTACTAGGTCTGGCAATATCCTGGTTAAAATTACAAGTAAATTAAATTTTCAAGTAAATTAATTTTTCTTACGTCCCTTTTGCTTTACATCAACTCAAAGTTTTTCCGCATTATCACACATTCGATTTGCTGCTTTAAGATTAATATCCATTTAGATACACATTTACATGTCAAGGACTTTAAAGCAGTGCTCATCCCTTACCTTTAGTAACTCTCATCCTGTGCTATAATTTTTTTATGAATGTTTGCAAGAAATGCGATATTTATGTGCAAACGAACGTCGTAAAGGGTTTTACAACAATAGACTGTTAACTGTTTTAGCTTACAGCCTATTTATTCATTTCACTTGTTCTTGGTCATGGATGTGCGTGTTTGCTCTACTGGGCTCTTGTGCAGATTAATCTGTTCTAGTTTTACCTTCTGTTTTTAACTTAATTGACATTGACAACAGACGTGTTTAGGAGTGAGGAGCAGAGGTCATACTGCAGGTGAACATTTTATTTTTTTATTTTTACCTTTCTTCAACAGCACTTAACAACAAAATGAGTAAATAAAATTTTATTAAGCTCCCGAAACGCATGTGTAATAATTAAATTAAAAGAAAAGTGGTTTTCTAAGATATTTTAAAAAGCTTTGTAAGAAAAAGTTTGTCTTTAAAAATCGTTGGAATAAATAATTGCATGACATGAAATTTGCTCAAGAGAAGTTTAAAATTATTTTGTTTTAGCACTTGAAGTATCTCATAATGAGCTGAGATACGTGAAAACACACACATACACTGCTACTTACAAGCATACCCAGTTGACGAAATTGTGTTAAGCTACGTATACACGGTTGTCAGATCTTACAATATTGCCAGTAAAATTGTCTGAAAATGTATTACAATTTTTAAATTACAACGTTGTCAGAAAAATCATTGTCAATCAATTGTAAGACGAGAATGTTATCAGGCATCTGACAATCGTGAGAACACTCTTCGTCGGTATTGCCAGATAATTGGCTGATATTGTAAGCTCAGTTTTAATTGTCAGATGTATAAAATTAATGCACCTGACAATGGCGTCATTGTCAGAAAAAAGTTTGATGGGCAACACTGCCAAACAGATGGTTGTTGCTATACATAAGTGGCAATGCCTTACAACATGTACAACCGTGTGAACTGACAATTTTTGTTGTCAGATGAATTATTTGTCAGACCATAGTCTGACAATGAAATTGTAAGATTTTCTTACGATCGTTTAAACACACAATTTACTTCTGCGGGACAATTTTTCATTGTCACTACATTGTCAGCATGTTGCCAGATCTTACAATATTGTAACATCTGACAACCGTGTGTACATAGCTTTAGACGATATAATCTTTGATGATATATGCAAGATTTGTTCTCTTTTATTTCGGTTTTCTTAAGTTATTTTAAGCGAAAGTGGGTGATAATATCTTCAATCGGCCGCTCAACCTCAACTGATAGATGAGCAACAAATTACTCAAAATAAGCTTTAGGACAAAAAACAAAACAGGTCTCTAAAAAAAGCTGAAGAAAAATTTATAAAAAGAAAATGGGCGTCAATGTCTTCAATATAGTCTTTAAATTGTTCATATAACATATTTTTGCAAAAAAGTAGTCGAGTTCTGAAGAAACGAGTAATACATCTCTATTCAGTTTCCTAGGTAGACATGTACTTAAGACATCTTAAAGGACGGGTAGAAGACAAATCGTGAAATTGATTTACATTATAATACGGGTTTCGACCAGACCATCATCACTGTTGTATTTTCAATGTCTCTTGTCAAAGTGACTTTTATTCAGATTCTCCGATAACATTAATAACATTCATGTTTTTGTACATTCATATTAACTAATAATAACAAGGTGAGTTGTTAAGCTATGAAACTTTAATGTTAACATAACTACACAACATCTCCCTCTGTAATACTAATTAAATAAATATGTATAATAAGAATTAATCTATATAGCAAGATTAAAATACATTTACAAAATTTCAGTTTCAAATATTATCTTTACAACAATATTATTATTTAATAGGGAGATTCCAACGGTGTCATATCACGCATAATGTCATAACATATTATATTGTGTTTCGAACATAAAAGTCGGAAAGTACTCGTAATAAGAATTTTTAAACGGAGTTTGCCGTAACTAAACCGTAAGCAGTTTAAAATACGCAGTCAAAAACTGGGCCTTAGAATGCTCATAGTATTCATATTTTTTCATGCTAATATTTTATCTGCCTGTTTTTGGGAGACGTTCAAAGTAAACAAGAATCGGATTCCAGCTTGACAAATACGTAACAATTTGGGTTTAATGGACACGATTCGGTTTTATCGACTTACTTACGAGAGCATTTACGTTGTATGAAGTCGTAGTGTTACCTACCCACTACAATTTAATATCTGTTTACTTTTGTTCATATGAAATATTTATTTTAAGCATTAAAATGGTAGCCCCGTTTGAATATAAAGAAACAAGCAGAAAAAAGGAAACGAAAACAATAATTTACAAAATTTTTAACAGCAAATTTTTTGTATAATAAAAATTAAAAATTTTTAAGCCCTTCTAATTTTTATGAAATAAAGTGAGTATAAAATAAACAAAAGCAAAAAGTAGTATAAAATATTTCTTTGATAAATTGTATTGTTTATTCTCCGGCGATTTGTATTTTTCATTCGTGTATGTTTAACAGTAGTGTCGACAGAAATCGTCACACAAAAACCAAAAAACATGTAATTTATTACGTAAGTAGCAATAATATTTGACATTAGCGGTTGAAAAACGCAAATATGCAAAACGTTAACGTTTTAACGCGAACTAACGCCATATCGTCTCCGTAAGACTTATAACTTTATGACAGCACTTTGATTGCCGTAAATAGTTATCAAAAATAATTGGTATAATAACAAATTATAAATCAAGCCTTTCTGGTCGCCTTATGGTTCGTCCCTTACGTGTTACATATTGTTCATCAAACTCTTTAGAGCCTGCACCACCATGATGAGTCACTCCTTCCCTTTTCCCATAATCCTCACGAGAATCCTCTACTGGTTTCTCTCCATTACTAGCTGAGACAACATTTGATCTATTCTTAGGTCTTTTATTTTTTTAAAGACAACAGCATCTCAGGGTGTTATTAGCCCGCAAAAAATGGTAAGCACTATAGTTATCAGTTAGGTTTAAACCACAGCCAAGGTAGGCACCTCAACCATGATGGTTCGAAGTGGTCTGCAAGCAGAAGCTCCTGGCGATTTTGCCGATTGCCGTTCTTCCAATTTTAACCCTTGGCAATGGTTTCGGAAGTCCAACACAATATAAGTCATGCGGCTTCCTAGAGTTTTATTTGCCATAAAAAATGAGGGACTCCTTTCCCTCTATGCGCCAGAAAGCTGAGCGCTCTGGCATGTTGTACCCCAAGGCATTATTGAACTATTGTCTACATGTCTTCCACAATTTTCCATTGTCTTCTATCGTTCTTTAAGATGTCTTAAGTACATGACCAACTGGGTAAGCAGTTGCATTTTTGCAATGCGAGTACCAGCAACCTATTTCTTTACATACATACATATTCGTATATTCGCAAGAGAAATTATTTTATGAGCTTAATACACATACAGTTAATTAATTGTCTAGCGTTATAGGCATGTCAATGAAAATGAATTTAGCAAAACATTATTTTTTATACAAACTTTCCACGATGATGGCGACATAAAAGCTGTTCCAGTTTAAAATTCCAAGATAAAATAAAATGTGGAGTTGAAAAGAGCTGTAGTTTTACTCGAGGTTGTTGTATTCTGCAAAATTAATTAATTGTTTTTAATGGTGTAGTGATTTAAGGGTTGTTTTATGGTGTGTCCTTGAAAATATTTACTTTCAGGCTAAAGACTACGCTCAGTAATGATGGTGGAGAAACGCATTATTCAATCTCTATGCTAACCTGCTGACTCTCCTTTCTGCTAATTAACACTTGGTGCGGGTTTCGGAAGTTTCAGAACGTAAGGTAGTTTCAGAACGTAAGGTGGGACTTCATAGAATTTATTTTCTTATAACAAATGGGAGACTTCTACCTCTCGATATCTCACAAATCAGAGTGATTGGCGTATGCCAAGGCTAAATCTGCTCCCCGGGGAGTCGAACTGTGCTACAGGATATGAAATTGATTTACATCAGCACTTGCCTTGACGGTCTTATCTGATGATGAACCAATTACTACACCAGTAGTGCAATTCACTAACTTTTAACGATTTTAAAAGAGCATAACTTAACGCGAGCTATTGTGGTTTGCACTAACGCTTATGTGATTCATTAACTTATTCTTAACACCTCTGGTTGTATGTTAAAAAAATTTGAAATAATGTGGCAGCTTTGTTAAAAATAAAGAAAACCACAAAGAGGAACAGAAAAAAAACAAACAAATTTGCATATAATTCCATGTTTAGAGTAAGTAAAACTATTTATATGTTTATTATTTAAAATATTTTTTGATAAATAAGATAAGTTCTTCTCACGGAGAACACGCCGACCGACTGTTAGAGTCTTCCGACAAGTCGTATGCCAAATACTGTGAAGTTATTCTAGTAGAAATTTTAACGACATTGTTGTTAAGATAAACACCACAAAAATAATTGGTGTTTAGTTAACGCTAATCAGTCAGGCTATAAAAACAGCTGGTTTAAAACGAAGACAAATAGTGTTAAAAACTGTTATAGAATCGCAAAAACACCAACGCTAGTGTTAATTTCTCTAAACGAATTTTATTAGAGTTAAAACAGGTTAGTGAATTGCACTACAGGTGAATTTTTCACGATTAACCAGATTCACTAACAGGCACAGTGTTCACTTTTCTTTAAAAAGCGATTCCGTTAGAATCAATGAATATTATTGCGCTGAATGTGTTAGTTCAGGCTGAATGATATGCTGTTTTGTCAAATCAACTTTGGCACACAAGTTATAATTTTAATATAGATACATAATACCAAGGCAGCTTTATACAGGTAGTGGCTGAATTACAATAAACACAACACCAACAAACATCAACATGTATTTTGTTGGTAGAATTTACGAATAGTTGTCAAAATTTTGACAACTCTGCCAACAAAATACATGTTGATGTTTGTTGGTGTTGTACTTATTGTAATTCTGCCACTACCTGTATAAAGCTGCCTTGCATAATACTTTTGTTTTTTTTAAACTTCCAAATAATTTACAAAAAACCAAAAAAAAAAAAAAAAATAAGTATTTCTTAAGTGTTCATTCATTGTAACTGTCAAAATTATATTAATTATTGAATTGAATTCATCGTTGCGTTATTGGGCCTCAGTGGCCCCGTGTGGTCATAAGTCGCAACTTCTGTAATCTGAACAAATTCCTTGCTGAAAAGCTCAGTCAATGGAAGACAAAGCTCAACAAGTTAGTAGGCCGAAGCCTATTTAAGAGCATCAGCCTTTAAACCAACTTACCCGCCCAACCATCAGTACTGGTAGGTGTTTGTTGCAAGACAACATCACCACCTCGGGGGATCGAAAAGTTCCATAAACTCGAAAATAAAAAGTATTTTCACCGGAAATCGTTTCAGAGTCATATCGTACGTCGTATGAGATAATAAACTCTACAACGTATTAGATTTAAATGTTATCTGGCAAGTTTAGATTTGGGGTAAGTGAATACCTACAGGTGAATGTGTGTATGAGTAGAGTATATTTAATTGAGGTTTGGAACACACAGTATTTTTTTTCGTAAGGATCGTGCCCTTTAGGAAATGTGTATTCACTAGTTTTGTATATGCTGTTCTCTTCTCGTTATGGAAACAATACATTGTGTTCCACAACTGCGTAATATATACCACTAATATGTATGTATATGATATTTTAATTCGTTGGCATATGAGTCGCAAAACAAAACGTGCTTTTCTGCATATTTTTAGAAAATGCTTTTCTGATGTTTTTGCATTAATTTGGGTTAATTCTATCGGGTAGTTAAATTTCAAGGGCCCATGTTGAATGTGAACCACACCTAAACGCCAAGTTTTTTTTCGAATTTTATTTGACATTTCTCTATTTCAGACTTACTCAATTTGAACCATGGAGAGATACACAATCCAACAACGTGTTAAAGTTATCCAGACTTATTATGAAAATGGGCGTTCAAATCAAAATGCATATCGTGCACTTCGTGATTTTTTTGGTCACTTTGATCGTCCAAATGTGCGTACAATCGCAAAAATCGTGGAAAAATTCGAGCAAACCGGGTCTGTAGAAGATGTGAGAACACCAGTGCATGCTCGTACAGCTCGTACTGCAGAAAATATTGCTGCTGTTCGCGATAGTGTGGCTGAAGAGCCGTCCACCTCAACTCGTCGTCGTGCCCAACAATTGCATCTCTCACGCTCGTCGTTGATGAACATTATGCATAAAGACTTGCATTTACACGCTTACAAGGTGCAATTGGCTTAAGAACTAAAGCCTCTTGACCATTCCAAACGTCGTGAATGGGCAGAATGGTGGCAAGAAATGGCAACAGTGGATGATCAATTTTCGAAGAAAATCATCTTTAGTGCTGAGGCACATTTTCACCTCAGTGGATTCATCAATAAACAGAATTGCCGCATTTGGGCGAATGAGAATCCAAGAGTGACTGTCGAAAAAAAAAATGCACCTACAAAGAGTGACTGTTTGATGCGGTTTATGTGCTGGTGGCATCATCGGGCCGTATTTTTTCCAAAATGAGGCCGGTCAGGCAGTTACTGTGAATGGTGTTCGCTATCGTAAGATGATAACGAACTTTTTATGGCCCGAATTGGAAGATATGGATGTAGACGATATGTGGTTTCAGCAGGACGGTGCCACTTGCCACACAGCTAACGAAACAATTGCTCTTTTGCGCAACAAATTCAATGGCCGTGTTATCTCACGTAATGGCGATGTCAATTGGCCGCCAAGATAATGTGATTTGACACCGTTGGACTTTTTTCTTTGGGGTTATTTGAAAGAAAAGGTGTACGTCAATAAGCCAGCAACAATTCAACAGCTAAAGGATGAGATAATTCGGCACATTAACGGCATAGAACCTCCATTATGCCTCAGGGTCATCGAAAATTTGGACCATCGGATGGAGGTGTGCCGCCGAGGTTACGGCGGCCATTTGGCCGATATTTTGTTCCCTACATAATTGAGTAATACCAATATATCATAATAAAATAAAATTACAATAATTTCCTAAATAGTTTGTGTTTTATTCAAAATCAACATCGGCCATTGAAATTTAACCACCCTTTACTAGAAAAAAATTTATTTACGCAATATTTACTCATCGAAAAATGTTGTCTTTAAAAATTGATGTAGAACAAAACGTGATTTTTTCTTCTATTCTAAAAAAACGTAGTTTTATATTACAATTTATGTTTCTTTGTTTCAAGAAAAGTAGAGATGGGAAAATGATGCGATTTTCTCCAATCGCGAGTGATTGTAAGTTGAGCGAGCGCGCACGAGAAAAACAGAATCACGCACGTGCACATCTCTAATTGTAACAGTAATTTTTGCGTAATTTCTCATTTAATCAACAAATTTTACTTTCATTATTGGAATCAAGGTGTGAAAATTTTATTTTTTTTAGGACTAACGAAATTGAAATTGATTTAAATTAAACTACCTTGTAAGAGGTCCGATAAAAAAATATCCGTTATTTTAAATTTTTTCAAAAAGTTCTCTTTAAAGTAATCCCACCCAAATATAATACACTTATGCCAGCGTGTTTTCCAATCCTCGAAACATTTCTGAAACGCGCTTTTTGGTATCGCCAACAGCTTCTGTTTCGATTTTTCTTTTAGCTCCTATGAGTAAATCGTAGCAAAACGCTTTCCTTTCATCGGTGTCTTTAGTTTTGGAAAGAGGAAAAGGTCAGCGGGGCCAATGACGGTGAATATAGTGGTTGAAGCATGAGAACGGTTTTTTTTTGGCCAAAAACTCACGCACAAACATCGATGTGTGAGCTGGTGCATTGTCATGGTGCAAAATCTATGGTTGTTTTTTCCACAATTCTGTGCGTTTCTGACGAATTGCTTCGCGTAAACGGCGCATAACTTCAAGATAGTATTTCCTATTGACCGTACAACCTTGTGGCAAGAGTTCATGATGCACGTCGCAGTTAGAGTCGAAGAAAACACTGAGAAAAACCTTCACATTTGACCGAAGTTGAATGCTTTTTTCAATCTTGGCTCTTCTGGACTTCCATTAAGATAATTCGGCTTTGGTTTCAATGTAATAGCCATACATCCATGATTCGTCATCAGTTATAATCTTTTTGAGGAAATCTGGATCGTCGTAGACGATGCTCAACAGCTCCTGAACAATGTCCATGCGACGTTGTTTTTGCTCAGAATTTAGTAAATTTAGTAAAAAATCGAAGAGCACACCAAAACACGACTAACTGTCAAAAACAAACTGACAATCCGAAATAGCTGATATTGCCAACATATATAACAGATATGTGTACCAACATAGCAGAAAAAAAATGCGAAAATTTAATACACTGGATGCTTCCATTGGGCTTTGGTTTCAATCTCATAGCCATGCACCCAGTTATGACCTTTTTGAGGAAATCTGGATCGTTGTTGATGTGTTCTACAGCTCCTGAGTGATGTCCATGCGACGTTGTTGTAGCTCAAAATTTTACAATTTGGGAACAATCTTCGCTGCCGCACATTTCATGCCTGAAAAATCCGTAAAAATTTCTTGGCATCAGCCAAATGATTCGACGATTATCCAACATCATTTTCTTTACTGCATCAATGTTTTCATCGCTTGTTGGCGTGCTCGGGCGACCAGGATGAGTATCGTCCTTGACATCTTCTCGGCCGTCTCGGTTATATCACATTGACCTTGTGTTCTGCTCATAGTAGACTCGCAAACGCCACAGTCAACATTTCACATGTCTTTGCGTATATAACTTAATTTTTTACACAAAACTTAATACAGTTTCTTTGATCCATTTTTTCGAATAGTAAAAAATCGAAGAGCATACCTAACCACGACTAACCTTTTTATCTGTCAAGAACAAACTGACAATTCAAAATGGCTGACATTGCCAACATACATAACAACATAACAGACAAAAAATGCGAAAATCGAACATAAGTAACTCAGGAAATTTGAAAATAACGGTTATTTTTAAAATCAGAAATCGTTCTTAATAGAAATAAAATATTAATTAATTGAGTCCATCACGCACATCAAAACGTTGTTTTTTCATTTTATTTAAACAAAACGTGACTTTTACATTTTATTTGAACAAAATGTGCTATTTGCAAATTAAAAGCTCTTAAACTTAAAGCTCTTTCGTACAACGTTAACATTTGTTGGGGCTACATATTGCCGTCTGATGAACTTTAAAATAAGGAATGAACTTACTTAATATTCAGGACTCCTGCTATAAAATAATCGGATGAAAAACATAATCTTACACGGCTTTCACACACGGAAAGTTTACTTCGCAAAGTCTTGAGGTTGGCGGTGGCAAAGGAAAATAAAGAGTGTAAGAGAGCCTCTCTCTTTTCCCTTGCCACCACCAAACTAAAGACTTTGCAAAGTAAACTTTTCGTGTGTGAAAGTGGTGTTTCATGCATGTTCGCAAATCGCTTAAATTTAACGTTTTCGATTTCAAAACGCCAAATAGGTGTTCTGAGAAACGTATAACGCAAGAAATATGGTTTTGCGTTTTGAAATCGCCAAATAGGTGTTCTGGAAAACGCGTATTTTTACACATTTTCATTAAGAAAACTAAATTGAAAAATTTTTCTATTTGTTGTCAAATTTTTTTTCGTTTTATATTACTACCACATACATAAGTATGTACGTATGTAAAACACATGTTGTATTTTTTCGGAAAAAAACTAAACGGCAGTAAAACGCGCGTTCCTCAGAACACCTAAAAATCAATTAGGCGTTTTTCAAAACGCATTGCGGTTTCAGGCCGCGCGTTCTCGGAACAAGGCTGTTAGATTTGCCAACATTATCAAATAATTCAAAATGCACGTTTTGTTCTGCGACTCCTCAATGTCTATATATATGTATATTGAATTGGTTTAAGTGGCTGAGAGTTTTTTTCAATTATTTCATTGCAATTAGAGAATGCGATTAAAAATTGTTAAGTGCTTGGTTAATACATATGAGAATTTTTATTGCAACCTTTTACTGCTACTTCAAAAATTCTTTAAATATTACGATAACTTCCAGTTCCTGTTTTAAATTGCTGCATGAGAAATTGAAACCAGAAGCTTAAACGTTTTAATATTTTGAGCCATACCTAAATGTTAAAGTCACTCGTTGCCAAACCAGAAGTAAAAGCCTTTGCAGTTTTTGTTATGATATTGTATTAATGTAAGATTAAATGTTGTGTTGTTGATATGATTTTAAAGCAAATTCATTATTTTCTATAGGCTTCATTCACCATAAAGATCATCTCAACAGCAGCAGGTTGTTCATTCAGGCTTTGTATTGTTAACTCTATTATGTCATAATGTGCATAAATTCTCAGAATAGATGGATGAATGAATGCAGCGTTAGTATGAGTATGTGTGTGAGGAAAAAAAAAATTAAAGAAAATGGTAAGAGGATTCAAAAACGTTCCAACACTGCATTCATTCTATTACTCCTTCAGAGGCTTTAGGTGGCGGGCTGAATAACAGACAGCTGGTGGTGTGTTGTGTGGTAGCTGGAGTCTTAAATACTTGCACCAATTTTATTTATACATACAAACATACATATGTATGTATGTGTAAATATTTTCTGTCATTAACAAGAAATGCAATTTTTTAAGCTTAATTTACTTACTTGATGTATGGCTGATGCAGTGCCACCAAACTTGCATGTATGCCCACACTTATGGCAGCCAAGTGAAAATAATCAAACAATACGGGCAAGTGATAGTGTAAACCCCGTCCTGGATGGAAGTTTAGTTGCAATGTTCGCGTTGATGCCAAGGATAAATTGGAGGCAGAGCCGTTTTGTTCAGCAAACCACAATTCTAGTTGCAAAGAAAACTCTGCACGCTCTATAGACTCCTTTAAATGACGACTGTCAACTGTTGGAAACGAAAACAAAAAGTACAATAATAATTAAATCTTTTTTTCTTTTACGTCAAAAATAAATCTGAAAGGAAATGAATTTAATGAATAAGAGTTTTGTGGAAATTTAAATACATACTCGTGCATATATACATATATTATACATACATAAGTATGTGCGTATGCATATACAAATCTCGTTTTTTTATATTTTGCATAGTTTAAATGGCCACAGAATTAATCAAGTATTTTAAAATAAAAATAAAAAAATTCATTGGAAAGTACTGGCAGTTTGTAAGTTTCCAAAGCGTTTGACAGAGTGTAGCATGCTACACTACTGGTAAAACTTATTGCTTTTAGTGTCGGTGAAGACGTTTCTCAGTTTATGGCGAGCTTTCTCAGAGACCGCACTAAACGAGCTTTTATAGATGGCGTCTAATCAAACGAGTTCAAGATAAATTCAGGGGTACCGCAAGGCTCCGTTCTTTCTCCTACCCTATTTCTTACTTTCCTCAACGACCTTCTATATCAAACTCCTAACCATATCCAATCTTTCACGAATGGCAGCAGCATTGGCCATTTGTACTCTTTACGAGATCGTTTCCAAGCGGTAAAATGGGAATGACTCACTAAATAGTGATCTTCTATTAATCTCCGAATGGAGTCGTAAAAGCACGGTCGTAAGGCCCAAGATTGCTTATTAACACACAAACAAACGATCGTAAATGCTGCTTCATTTGTACTCATGAATGGTATAAATATTGAAGAATCAGATGCTCTTGATGTCTTTGGAATGAAAATATAGTGTGATGTTCGCTGGAATGATCAAATATTTCATGTCTTTAAAGAAACATTCAACTGCCTCGGGTTTTTGAAACGGTGTAAGGTGTATTTCACTCTATCCGATCTTACTATTTATACAACCTTATTATTTACCACCTATATCCGGTCGAAAATGGAATACAATTCTCCTGTTTGAGCCGGTGCCTTAAAGTCTATGGTGAGGATACGCGACTGTATGCAGGAGAGGGCGAAGAAGCGTATCGGTGACAGTAGGGTATTCAACTCTATGGATTCACTGGAGTAAGGTGCATTAGTCTGTTCTATATTTACTACAATGGATTTTTCTCTGACGAGATTAGGGATCCTGTTCCCGAAACTTGCACAGTTATATATAACAGATGTTCATCGTCCAGAGCTTATCCATTTATAGTTGATTGCCCCGGGAAACGTACAACGCATTAGTCCTAATAATAACTTTAGTTGCGCAAGTCTTGAGTTTGTGGACAAATAAGTGAGGAAAGAGTGGGGAGTGTGCAAATGAGTACAGACTTGCTTGTAGTCGAAAAGTCGTTTTGTGCTGTCATTCGTAATGTAAGAAATTTTACATTTTCTTTCATTTGAGTTTCTTTTACGTATTGATTTGTTGTTCGTTGTGAAAACAATATTGGCGCGAAGTTATGATACTTAAAATATTAATTTAAAACAAAATTTAAATAGGCCGGCTAAAGAAAGCTGAAGCGTTTAATAATATTGTGGACAACCTCAAAAAACAGACAGCAGCATTACTTTGGAAGAAGTGAAAATTATATGAAAAAATTTGAGAATGCATTAGATGCAAGATTAGGAAATTGTAAGCAATAGAAAACGAAAGTTGCTCAAGGAAAATTTCTGTGTCTGAACATAAAAGCAAGTTAAAAAGAAAATTTGATAAGAATTGCGCAACTAAACTTGCCTCGTGAAAATTGGGACTTGCAGAGAGAACTCGTTTTTCTGTCGTACGCTTCGCCTGATGAACAAGTTGCTTACATACGTGTTTGCTGTCTATTATAATCTTGGAAGGTTCAAGTCAATTGTTCAATCAAATACCCTCCTCACAAATGTGCCTCATCACTGATGAATATTTCCTTCGAAAATTCATTATCCGCTGTTGGAATTTTTTGCCACCATTCTGACCATTGATGACGCTTGGAATAGTCAAGAGGCTTTACTTCTTGAGCCAATGCACTGCATACATATTGTTACACTTTTGCCTTTAAAAATGTTTATGAGGACTCTTGAATTGCAAATGAAATAATGACACTAGCACTTGTTCGTTACACAGCACTAAAATACACAAATTTATTTACGTTTAACAGCACCATTTTTTACCTCACTAGATTTGCTTACTATTCTTGCACAAAGTATAAATTTAAACTGCCAGTATACCGGACATCTGCATGCTATTTATACTTTTTTATTACTTTCTACAATTATAATAATTGCACTTACTAGTTATTGATAAGACTCAAATGTACAAATATAATTGTTAATACACATTTACACATTCTCAGATATGCTTGCGAATAACAAGAAAGCGACAATGACAAATAATAAGAACGCAACAACAAAATACGATAAGAACGCAATAATAAGAACGCCACAACAACGACAAAATAATTAGCGGTTGGGTTACTTGGAATTTTGCATTCTTTAAATCTTGTATGTTTGATTGTGTATTATGTTTTTAGTTTTATGTTGTTTGCATGAATGTGCGTGTAAATTTATAATAAGTATATCAAGAGCTGCACAATGGGTCAGAATCTATACAAATTCGTATGCTTTTGCCATATTTGTCGTACACAAATTGTCAACCTTGTTGGAGATGTTAATAGTATAAAATTACTATTGTTGTCATTAACCCTTAAATGACAGAACTTGAAATACGAATTAAATTACTGCAATATTTTTTTGTTCTAGTATATAAGCCTGCAGGAAAAAAAACGCTATAGGGAAGGTCCAGCACCGAAACAAACAAGACCGCTTAGAGCGGTCTTAGTAGATAAAGGGATTTTTTTTTTTTAGAAATAAAGAAAATATTATGCTTGTTTGAAAGTTTTTAGTTTAGATAAAAGATCTTATCCTCTTTAAAGTAATCCCCCTCAGATATAATACACTTATGACCCGAGTTCAAATCCAAACGGGTGCTGATGAGTAGTGTAGCGACTATGAAATAGCTAGTTGTCCCCCAGCTAAAGATTTGATTATTATTATTATTTTTTTTTTTGTCTTCTTCAATTAAAAATTATTGATCACAGCAAATTTGTATTGTAAAAAATCCTTCTTGAGAAAAAACTTAAGAATGGGAAAACTTGAACTAAAACCCGATGTACAAATGTACAAAAACCAAAAATCGAATTTAAAAATTATAAAAAAATCAACAAAAATTCAATACAATAGTTATAGTTATTGTTAAATTAATGTGATGTTTCCACATCACAAGCAAATGATTTGTCAAGTAAATTTATACGAAAAGCACCCAAATCTTTGAGTGATTTCTATACAAATATTTCAAACAAGACGGTTGCTTTTACTTAATCATTAATGTGAGGGTGATTGTTCTTTTTGTAAAGTTGGTTGTCAATTAGCGCTCGGTCTATGCTCCCAGACATCTTGTTTTTCCAAAGAAAATTAAAGTTCAAGATCACATATCCAAAAGGCCTTCTTTGCTGCGACATTATGCAACAAACTATATTTTTATGACCTAAAAATAGTTTGTGGTTTTATCTGTTCAGAATTGTATTTCATTAACCAAATTAATTAAAACGTTCAACAATTAAACGAGTGGCAACGTATTGTGGGCGTTTTCTTTTCACACATTTTCGCACTCAACCAGACAAAATGCCGCCAATTTATAATTGGAAAAGTAAATAAAACGTAAAACACAAAGACTCATTTTGGTTTTGTTTATTTCATTTTATAAATAAAATATAATGAAAAAATTGCTGGTTTTCTATTTTAGAAATAAATTATTATTCTAAAATCGATTCGGAAAATAAAAGTTTCGGAGACTTCATGAAACATTTTCATGAACTTGGGAAAACGGTTGCGTCGCTGTCGTTTTTAAACATTTTCTTGAACTTTTCCAAAGAACCTTGCAAAATAATGAAAGATGCCTGAAACACATTGAAGCCAGCAGACCAGTGTTGGTATCTCTAGCCAAAGCAAAAGCAGCGTTTCGAAAGAAATTAAAAAAGGGGAATAAAGACGAAAATGGGGTAAAAAGCACTATTTTATATTTTGAGGCCATATTTATGTTAAGAAGCATTAAACAATTTAGAAACCTTCAGTTAGGTGTAGAAAAAAGTGTTAAAACTAACCTCTTCTTTTATAAAAAATAATTAAGTTTTATAAAACGTTTATTTGACAAATTTTTACAATTATTTTGCTACAATTATCAAATGATAAATAGCCGAAGAAGAAGGGCGTGTTGCTGCATACAAGCTTAAAAATGTTTGTATTCTAGCTTTCCGTAGGTTCGTTTGACTGTTACGCAAAGCCGCTGCTTGGTTTTATTGCCTCTTCGTACTTTTTTGTTGGGCTTTGCTGCCATAAATTGCTATACCGTACAATGATTTCACAATATCTATCTTTGTTACGTGTTTTTTTTTTTTGGTTCTCGTATTATTGTTAAAACGAGAATCAAACCTGTCCACCTAGGAGCGATTTTTCCTTGACGTACACCAAACCAAGGCCCTCTGCTTTCTGGGGCATAGAAGCGAAGGAGTTCCTCGTTTGTTGTAGCAAAACAACAGCCGCCTGACTTACGTTGTATTCGACTTCTGTAACCCTAACCAAGTTTTTAAACTTTCAGAACCGGAATCAGTAAAGTCTTTGGGACATTCTGCTTGCAGACCATCTCTGCACTGATCATGATTGAGCTGCCTAGCTAGGCTAAAGCGTTCTGGCGTAGGTTAAACCTAAAACTGCAGGAAGGGAAATTAGTTTCGCTGATAACCTCACTGCATGCCGTTTTTCGGGGGCTAATAACCCCTTGAGATGCTATTGTATAGCAATAGATACCTCTAATGTAAGGAACCAGGAGTGATGGTTGGACAGGTCAGTTGGTTAAGGACTAATGCTCCTAATGAGATTCGGCCTAAAAACTCATTCTTGTCTTTCATTGACTCTCTGGAAAATTGCATACAGAAGAGATTAGAAGACCCGAACTGTTCAGTAAGGAGATGTCCTCATGGCTACAAACTTTTGACAAAAAGTTGCGGCCTGTGTGAGCCTAGAAAGCCACACGGGGGAAATGGTGAATTGTGAATAATCCACCTGGTGGAGTTGGACCATCATCAGATTAGGCCAACAAAGCAGGTGCTGATGTAAATCAATTTAACAATCTGCTACTGTCTGATTAACCCGGTAATCAGGTAAATATATTTTTTCGAGCACATTTAAATGTTGAAAGATGTATTAAAATATAAAAATAATATTAAATTTCTTTAAAAACAATTTTTGGCAACAAATATTCCATAATATATTCTCATATTCTATTTTTGATAATAAATGGGGAAAGAACATTCATTCGACTATTGATTTTGTTTACAATTGTTTTACAACACTAATATATTCATTCCGTTAATTTTTTATGTTTGAGTGTTTTTATACCCTTCACACAAGTGTTAAGGGTGTATATAAGTTTGTGACTCCGTTTGTAATTTCCATAATTTTTATTTGCGACCCTATAAAAATATATATTCTGAATCAGCATTGATAACAAAGGCGATTAAGCGATGTCCGTCTGTTAGTCGTTGAAATACCGTTTTCGAGAAAACTATTAGACTTAGAAACTGTTTTCTTCCATCTTTCTATTAGCCCATCGATTCATGGGTTTGCTATTGAAATTCAGTAAAATCGGTTCATATATCCAAAATTCCGAAAAAAGTAATAATTTTTTGCAATTTTGTATGAACATTTTTGAAAAAAATTTTTTGTTTTGCTTCAACCTTCACACAATTATTAAGCATGGCAATTACAGGCAAAACAAGTAAGAGTGTAGTATATTCGGCTGGGCCGAATCTAAAATACCCTTCACGATAGTCACGAATATGTATAGTATATTAAAAATGTGACCTAAATATGCTCGGTTATATATGAACCGATATCGGATTTTTCTATTTTCTGTATTTTAGTAACCTTCTTTTATAACGAGAAAAAAAAAAAAAAAATACCGTTTCTGAGAAAACCATTAGACTTAGAAACTTTTGTCTTTCGCCATTCTTTTACCCCATCAATTCATGGGTTTGCTACTGAAATTCAGTAATATCGGTTCACATATAGCTGAGATATATCCAAAATTCCCAAAAAAGCTCTTTTTTGGGCAATTTCGTATGAAATTTATTGAAAAAAAATTTCTGTTTTGCTTATAACTTGACGTAATTTGGTATGATGATTAAAAAACAAAAAAAAAATTTCGCCCATATCGGTTTATATACATATATCCGATGTATAGCGTAAACCGATTTTTCTATGAAAATTTCACGTGAGCTTTTTTGCTTAGCAGCAGTTCTGGTAATAAAAGAAATTTATTTAAGTATAGAAACTGAATATAGCCTAAACCGGGTTTTCCATAAAAACAATTAATTAAACATCTTTGTTTTAAAGCAGTTCTGGTTAAAAAAAGAGGGTACTTAAATACAGAAAATGAAAATTTCGGTCTATACATGAGATATAGCCTAAACCGATTTTTTTATGAAACATTTTTTTTTTCTTAAAAACAGTTGTGGTAGTTAAAGGAGGTTATTAATATACAGAAAATTAATATATCCAACGTTTGTCCCTATATCCCTGAGATATAGCCTAAACCAATTTTTCAATGAAAATTTCCGTGAAAGACTACTTTTTTGGCATGGACCCGATATCGGTCCATATGTATCCGAACATATTTAGTTAAAATTTGAAATATATACTGTATATTTACTTGACTATCGTGAATGGTATTTAAGATTCGGCCCAAAAGAGGTGTCTGAATCGCAAGATAATGAAAAATTTGGAAATAAGATGGAAAATAAATTATGTTATTATATATTATTATAATTTTGCGTATGGTAGATTTTTTAAACCGACATTATTCTTAAACTAACAATTTTGTAACTTCAAAGTAGGAATAAGTAATAACTCACTTTCACTATCCCTGTTTTGATATCAGTCGGAAAACACAGATCTTATTTTACAAATAGTTAATGGCAGTCAGTTGTAGGAGAATTAACACATGCAAGCAATATGATTGGTATATATTGATGTTGAAAAATAAAACATTGAAAATGTGTGTGGACAGCGAAACAGAATCAACTCATGCATTTCTCTGGTTGAACCGAGCGAAAAAATAAGTCGTAAGGAGAATCCTTAAAGGTTGCGATTGTATGAGGCTCAGCGGCTTCACGTAGACCCAAAGAAATAAGTTTGGAATAGTTTAATCGGACGATCTTGCATGCCAAATGGTCAAAACGAGAGATGACGCGACCAGGAAATGCTTTCTTCATAACATTTGTTGTAGCTTCTGCTGTGCTGAAACCAAACCACATGTTCACCAAGCCCCGTTCATTCAATTCCGGCAGTAAAAAGCTGTTGTAGGGTCCGCCTGGTGACACCCAAGTGCGTGGCACGTCGTCTGGTTGATGTTTGTTTTTCTCACCAACATCAGCAGACACTGCTGAGATTTTTCCAATAGAACGGTTGGTGGCGCCCACCCCCTGAAAGATCTGTTGGGTTTCCAGTCTGTTCCATCCGAGCAGCTTTCTAGCGTAATGTGTGTGCAATAGGCGCAACATGATTAAGAAATCTACGAGGAAGCCAGGCCGAGCTAACACCACCAACTGAGTATTGGTTAAAACTTGCGTAGTATAACGCTCCATTTTTTTCTTCACTCATATTTTGCAGTTGTCTAGTTCTTAAATGTCAAATATGATTGACGTAAATTGCCATTTGCAGAACCTATTACATCTTACGATGTACGCACCCTGTTCCAAACACGTGTCTTGTACTTAATGTTTTAATATCCGATTTAAAACTCATATACGAGTACATTTCGATATTGTTAGTTGAATTTCTATAACATTTAATTTGATTTAACAAATTTCTTAGTTTGAATTACTAATTATCATTGAATACATACCTATGCAGGTGTTTCTTTTTCAATAAATAAGTTGCATAAAACTCACATTTTTCTAAAACTTAATTGAAACTTTAAAAGGGATTGTAAAAATTTCTGTCCAAAAGAGGAGTAGATAATATCTTTTATACAACAAATTATATCGACATAAATTAATGCACTCGTATGTATGTAGTTGTCAACAATTACATGTGTATTTAAAATCAAGTTGACAACGGCAAAGCAGTAAAATAATCTTTTTTAATATAAAGCTATTTCCTTTAAAAAGGATAAAACAAAGACTAGATAAAATAATGTAATCCTTGTCACTTAACAATAGAGAAACTTTTACAATTTAAAGATAACATTTGCTTTCAAGCCATTGTACGAGCATAAATTGCAAAAAAAAAAATATAAAAAATGTTTTATAATTCCTTTCTAGTAAAATGTCTTAATGCACTACGTACTAGTTAATGTTGTCTCCGAAAATTGTTTTGAGTAAATGAGTTCCTAAACAAGAAACAATTGTATAACAAGTAAACTTTTGTGGAAAAAAAACTCAAAAAACTTCAAAGAAAAAACTATACGAGCATACGAAGGCGGATTGATATTGAAGCAATCTAAGTAGGGAAAAAAATGTTTTTTTTTTCAAATATTTATTTCGCAATATAGTCTCCCTTTTGCTCAATACATCTGCATAATACGATTTTGGGAATCCCTCAAAATACTCCTGCGCTTTAGTTTCGGTAATCACTTCTTCGTTTGGAATTAATCTTTTTCCCGCAAGCCATTATTTCAAGTTTGAGAATAGGAAAAATTAACTAGGAACTAAATCTGGACTATAAGGTGGATGATCAACCAATTCGAAATATATTTTACATAATTTTGACATCGTATCTAATGCTGTGTGAACCGATGCATTGTATTGAGGAAAGAGCACCTTTTTTTCTTCTTTAAATGTGGCCGTGTTTCCTTGATTGCATCAGCCAATTGGTCCAATAATGCACTATAATGTGATTGTGGATCGTTTTACAAGATAATCGGTGAGCAATATTTCGTGTGGATCCCGAAATACAGTGGCCATAACTTTGCCTGCAGATTTCACTGTTTTCGCCTTTTTCGGAGCACTTTCACCAGCGTCCCCCACTCATTGTTTCGATAGATTTTGGTTTCAGGTGTGTAGTGGTGGACCTACGTTTTATCAACAGTTATTAATCGAAGTCAAAAATCAACCGCATGCTTTATCATGTCCAAACACCGCTGTGAAGTGGTCAATCGAAGTTGTTTTTGTTCGACACTGAGTAAACGCGGCATCCATATTGCCGATAGCTTTTTAATATGCAAATGTTCGTGCCAGATGTTGAACATACGTTCATATAATATATTTACTATATCAACAATCTCACGTAACTTGACTCGGCGATCATTCATAACTATATCGAGGATTTTCATGATATTTTCTTCAGTAACCACCTCTTTTGGCCTTCCTGTTGATGGTATTGTTGCAGTGCTTGTTCGGCCGCGTTTAAATTCAGCAATCCAATATTTTACCATGTAATCTGACGGAGCGGACTCACCGTAATGTTTACCAGGCTTTTCTTTAGTCTTTTTCGCTGTTTTCCCTTTCAAATAATAGTGTTTTTCCATTTTTCAAGAAACACCAAAGTTGCTTACTTCAAATGACTACAACATGGCTCATCGCAACATCAAAAAAAAAAAAATGTGATTGTGCTTCCATCTAGTACTAGGTAGCTCCGCCCTCGTATGAATGTACTAAGAGGGCCAATTTTAATCATCCATTTTCGTTTCTGAATAACTTTTCTACTACACAAAAAAATTAAGTGTTGGAAATCTTTATTTAGATCTGTGAAATTTTTTCTATTAATTGAAACATATTGTTTCGTTTTTAACGTTAAAACTGCGTCGCGAATTCTTCACTTTTGAAATGAAATAATGACACAGACACTTGTTTGCTCACAGTATTGAAAAACTTCACAATTTTATGACTGGACTTGCTTACTTTTCTGACTTAGGACTGTCTTTGATAAGAATACTCTCTGATAGCCAATCAGTGCTGAAGGCCCTGAGAAGTTGTGTCTTTACGTCCAAGTTAGTACTGGAATGTCACAACAGGCTAAACGAACTGGCAAGCCAGAACCAGGTCACCCTGATCTGGGTGCCAGGACGCGAAGGGCATTGCGGCAATGAAATGGCTGACATTTATGCCAAGAAAGGAGCGGAGGGGATTTTATTGGACCCACTCCAACTTTTGGCTTCAACAAGGGTCTCCTGAATGAGGAGATAAAAAAATGGACGGTGTCCATCGTTGAACAACAGTGGAACCAGACAGTTGGTCTTGAACATTCTAAGAAATTTCTAAACTTTGATAAAAAGAGGGCCGAACGTGCTCTAAAACTGGACAGAAGAAGTCTCAGAACATTGACAGGTGCACTTACAGGTCATTATAACTGATACAAGCACCTGCACAGGATGGGAATATCCAACACAGACGTTTGCAGATTCTGCGGTGATGAAGAGGAGTCAATGGAGCACTTAATCACCCACTGTGGAGCACTGGGACACAGAAGAAATAGGCTACTACAAGCCTATATATAAGTGAATGTGACTTAATATCACTCCCTATGAAGGAGCTTGTCCGTTTCCTTGACATACTCAACCCATAATGGGGCAAAGGGACGCACAATAGATCAATGTTGGTCGCAGTGCAAATGGCCGATGAGGGCCATATCCCATCCACTAATAATAAAATAATAATAGGGCTGTCTTGCACAACGTTTAAAATTATACTCTCTTTCTGCCTGCTATTTTCTTCTTTATTACCTTCTAAGTTGTTTTTGAAATACACATTTAGTTAATGATACCTGGAGTTTTTGTGGGTACGAAAGCACTGAATTCCCCGGAAATGTTGTAGCGGACAAACTGCAAAAGCCCAGTGTGCAGCGGCAATAAAGGGATATAGATGGGATCGTTGGAATCCCGCTTAGGAGCTGAAGAAATAAAGAGTCGACTTTTCGAGACCGCTCAAGACAGTAGGTCTAGTGATGTTACCTGTCGCATATCAAGGCTTATATAGCCCAGATATGATAGACGGAGGTTTCGTTCTGCTATGGTGGTCCTGATGGACATTGTTACATAGGGACGCAGGCGAGGAGTTAAATATTCCATTTAATGACTTTTGTGGAAGTCGTAGAGACAAGGAGGAGGTAGAGAGTGTTGAGCCCTTCCTCTGTCAGTGTCCAGCTCTTTCTTATATAAGGGTTTTGTATCTAGACAGAGAATAAGAAGACGACGTGAATGAAGTCATGGAAAATGATAGCGATACTATACTTAGACAGCCAAGATCATCCATCATATATTTTCGAATTGAAAGTTGTGAATTGAAAAAGTTTGTACTCAACACAAATAAAGAAACAACTGCTAAATAATATGGCGGTATGTAAATGTCGAAACAAGCAAAATTTTCTTGCGTTTTACACTATCAATGGACTATTTAATTGCCGAAATGGAAATCTGGGAAAAATTCGGCAACTATCTGCTGTTAAGGACGCTGCTGAAAGAAGGAAAAAATTAATAGAAGGATGCAACATATTGTGCAATAAAGAGGAAGAAAAAGTATTTTTAAGTTGCCGCTTCAAATAGAAACCAATATCGCTTGTATAATCAAAAGGGATTAATTTACTAACGTAATATTTATACTGCTAAATTAAAAATAATTTTTTTTGTATCCTTCGAGAAAATGTAAAGGGTATAAAAAATTCAGTAAAATCGGTTCACATATAGCTGAGATATAGCCAAAATTCCGAAGAAAGCCATTGTTTTTTTCAATTTTGTATTAAAAATTTTGAAAAAAAACTGGTTTTTTGCTTCAAACTTCACACAATTATTAAGCATGGCAATTACAAGCCAAATTGCAAGCCGATATCAGTCCATATATATCCGAGATATAGCCTAAATCAATTTTTTAATGAAAATGTCGCGTAAGTGAATTTAAATAATTTTTTTTGTTTAAAATCAGTTCTGGTAATAAAAGGAGGTTACTTAAATACAAAAAAATGAAAATTTTCGATATCGGTCCATATATACCCGAGATATAGCCAAACACGACTTTTCCACGAAAATGTCGTGTAAGCGAACTTAAGAATTTTCTTGCTTAAAATCATTTCTGGTAATTAAAAGAGGTTTTTAAAATACAGAAAATGAAAGTTTTCGATATCGGTCCATATATACTCGAGATATAGCCAAAACCGATTTTTCATGAATATGTCGCGTAAGCGAACTTAAACAACTTTTTTTGTTTAAAAGCTGTTCTGGTTATAAAAAGAGGTTACCAAATAGAGAAAATGAAAATTTCTGTTATCGGCCCATATATGCCCGAGATATAGGATAAACCGATTTTTCGAAGAACATTTTTTTTTTTGCTTAAAGGCAGTTCTCGTTATAAAAGAAATACAGAAAATATAAAATTCCGATATCGGTTCATATATGTATGTATATCCGAGATATAGCCAAAACCGATTGTTTCATTAAAACCGACCGAAAGATTTCCTTTTGGTATTGCTTACAAGGCAAAAATATTTTTTCCCCGATATCGGTCCATATAGGCATATCCATGCATATTTAGTTAAGATTTGTAATATATACTATACACAATATATACGTGACTATCGTGAAGGGTATTTTAGGTTCGGCTCAGCCGAATTTTTTAAATAAATTTTTTGTATGAGAATTGTGCTAATGATTCACGATAGAGTCTAGGTATGTTCTACAAAAATATGGGTCGTTAGTACATGGCAGCCTTTTGGGGCTAGTTAGGTCGGTTGACCCTAAAATGTTAAAAACTAATATTTTGTATGGGAGGGCAGCTAAGGGGTAGATATATTCACAACAGCAATAATAGTGGGGGTCGGTCTTATATTTTATCCCTCTAAGAGCGTCTCAGAAAAAGTTATAAAGCTTTTAGCCATTTTGCCATACCTTTGGCTCCGATGCAATGCTATTTGCTCCGATTCTAGTATTTTGGCTCATGAATTTTTTACCGAGTTCCACAAAATAAGAGGTTCAAGCCTATGCAAATCTCGTACCTAAGATTTTCCATGTAACACTAACTCACCCCTAATGTGCATATACAACAATTTAAATTGTACGAAATAAAAGCTAGAGAACACACAAGAATTGCCGAAAAAAATGTTTTTGTATAAAAGCAAAAAAGCAAAAGAAAATTGTACAAAAGTCGGGCAATTAAAATCGTTCTGGTTGCTCTTTTTATTTACAAACACATTTATTTCACTGCCTTTTTTCTTTATATAGCACAATATATTTTTCGAAAGGAGTTTAAATAACTTTGTTTGTCTTCATAAGTTATTTCCAAAAAAAAAAAAAAAAACCTGCATTTGATAAAAATCAGATCCCCAGAGAATTAAAAACCATAGAAAACCAGTTCTAGCAATTCATTAATACGCAATAGCTACTAATTACTTTCGTTCCCTATTTAAATCAATTAAAAAAATGAAGTACACTGAAACAAATTTCATCGGTATTATTAAATAAAAAATTTAGTGAAAATTTATCCAAAACAATACTAACTAATCGTAAGGCAGAAGCACACGCAAATATTCAAATTAACATCAACATCTTGATGATAGTTTGAATAAAACATGCGTTTATTTGACTAAATTTTGTTAACAAAATTCACCTTGTAGATTTGAATAAATTTTTCCTATACTCAACTAATTTATTTTATTAAACCTGATCAATATTTTTCCATTTAACTAAAGGTATGTATTTGGAAATATACCAATAACACCACATGCGCTGTAATTTTTTTTCTAAGTACCGTTTTTTTAGATAACGATATTTTTGTGTTTTCCGGTGCATGGTCCCACTCAAACCCCAATCGATATAAATGGCATATCGTTGGAAAGGTAGTTGAATGCCTTTTCCGTCGATATTAATGTGAATTTCTATCTGACAAGAAATGGCTGAGTTATGGCACCCCAAAATTCAAAATTTGCCTATTTTTTACGTTTGTTTCAAAATTTTCATTTTTATTTCGTTTTTTTTACGTTGTAGTAAAGATCTGTACCTCGTTTCTGTATTTCTCGCATCGAGAAATTTTTCACATGAAACAAGGGAATTGGAAGAAAACTGATATAAATTGAAACAAAAAATCATTTCTCACACACAAGTGTTTCTACAATTCCTTTCTGTGAAAACTATATGTCAATTGATCTTTTTGACATAAATTATTGGAAAGTTGGGAGTAAATGTGTTTCTGTAATAAAGTTTTGTGAGAAGCAGCTGTCAAAATATTTCACAAATAAAAACCGTGCGGAAATAGAGAAAAACGAAAATAAAGTGTTGAAATTGATCTCAAAAGTACAGAAAAGGTAACTTTTTTATTTATTTATTTTTAAATGCAGTGTGTTTAAAGTAATATTTATAATTTATTTAAGAATAACAAAAGTAAGAAAGCTAGAAAACTTGAGCGTTTGACGAAAAAACGAACTTAAAACACAAGCTGCGATTAAAGGCAATTGTGAAGAAAGTACCCGACCAGATTGTATTTGCTATTTGATAAATATGTACAAAAATTTGTGTTAACTATTAAGATTTTTAAATTTAAATAATCTTTTAGGGTCTTAGCAAGGATCAAGTGAAAAAACAGCATTATAAGGAATATTTAGTCGCTGTTAATGCAGCACAGTGAATCTTTTTATATTATTTTCTTTGCTAAATAACACAATCAAATTAGCTTGTTTTAAATTTTATCTTTTTTTTATTTAACTTGAACTTTATAAACGCATAGTTTACGATTATTTGAGGCTCTTACATATTGCCATCATTGCCAGTACCAGCTTGTTTCAATGGTATGTCACCCATATTCTGTTTAGTTCGATTTGAGCACAACTATAAGTCGGCAAACAATACAAATAAGTTAAACCTAATGTGTAGAAGTCACTAAAGTATTTACCTTGAGCTTGCAGTCGAGTTCGCACTAACGCCAAAGGAAACGAACACACCTGACCTAATGTTGAGAAAGCACAGCCGCAGGCTTATAATACCACTTAAATATTTCTTCTTTAGAGTCTCATAAATGACTAGATCAATATCCCCACATGGTATATTGATCAACACATTTGAAATGTTAGCATAATAAAGGGTGTTTTTTTAAGCCCGATAGAACTTGAAATTGTAAAAAATAACACAAAAAATTAAATTGTAATCAAAATTTTTTTTTATTCGAAAGATCAATACGTGACATTAACATTTGAAAATGATTTCGGGCATATGGGCACCGCGGCTGTTCTTGACGAAGCGCATTCTGGACGTCCAATTTTGGGCCACTTTTTCGAGCACTGCTGGCCGTATGTCACGAACAACACGAACAATGCTGGCCTCCAAGGCGTCAATTGTTGCTGGTTTATCAGCATAAACCAGTGACTTCACGTAGCCCCACAGGAAATAATCGAGAGGTGTCAAATCGCACGACCTTGGAGGCCAATTGACAGGTCCATTTCTCGAAATCAACTTATCGCCAAATTTTGATTTCAGTAAGTCGATGGTTGCGTTCGCCGTATGGCACGTAGCGCCATCCTGTTGAAACCACATCTCCTCCGGATCAATGTCATCCATATTTTCAAACAAAAAATCATTGATAATGGTGCGGTAACGATCTCCATTGACCGTAACGCGAGCTCCGGCCTCATTTTTGAAGAAATAAGGTCCGATGATGCCACCAGCATGAAAACCGCACCAAACAGTGCATTTTTCTGGATGTAATGGAGTCTGTAGGGTCTCTTGTGGATTGGTCTCACTCCATATGCGGCAATTTTGCTTATTAACAAAACCGTTAAGCCAAAAATGCGCCTCATCGCTGAACACAATTTTGCGATAAAACAACGGGTCAGTTGCCAACTGCTCTAGAGCCCAATCGGCGAAAGAACGACGCATACAATGGTCTCGTGGCTTCAATTCCTGCACCAGCTGGATCTTATACGGGTGTAGGCCGAGATCTTTGCGCAAAATTTTCCACGTAGTGGACGGACAGAGCCCCAATTCATGCGACCGACGACGAATCGATAAATTTGGATCTTCTTCCACACTTTCGTTTACAGCGGCGATATTCTCTTCAGTACGCACATTCCTTCGACGTGCTGGTGTTATTGCATCCTCTAGAGAGTATGTGGTACGAAATCTATCCACAGTTCGACGAATGGCTTGTTCAGATGGACGATTATGTACGCCATACAAATGACGAAGTCGTCTATAAGTTGCGCGAATCGACGACTGATTTAAAGTTCTATCTAGCTTAAAAAAACACCCTTTAAAAGCGACGAGAACCTTCTTTAATCTTTTTCGATGCGTACAAAATGCCTTTATATAGACTGGCGTAAAGCTGAACGTGTCTTCATAAAACGTTCACCAATTACAAAAATTTTTAATTATTTTTCTGATTTTAAATATTTATTTTAATATATTTCTTATATTTTATTTCAATGCTAATTTTTGTCATTGTACGTCTAATTTTAGTTCTTATTTGTTTATTTATTGTTTTTTGACAATTGCTTCATGGAAATATTCCAATAAAAATAGAGCTAGCGTTGTCTGTTTTCACTTTGAGATACAGAAACACTATTTTCTCACTAATCGAGAAACAGTGGAATTTTTTGTTTCATAGTTTTCGATGAGAAAACTTCTCACTAAAGTTACAGAAACGTGGTACTGGAAAGTTTTATTTTTTTACCAAATAGTTTATTTAATAACGAACATTTCAAGCGTAATGTAATAAAGTTTTTATTAAGGTTTTTGTGGAACGACAACATTTTCATTGCTCACACATTATATTCGGTGCAAATTCAAAAAATTTTGGTTAGGCTCAACATTGGTTTGAGTGGGACCATACACCGAAAAACGCTCAGGAGGTCCTAATTAACTTATCTAGGCATGTGACGTTCTTGGTATTTTTTGGCTGTAAACCAGTGTTATTGAATAAATTTCTGTATTATATTTTAGTTAAATAAATTACAATACTTGAAAATTCGAGTTATTTGAATAAAATACGAGTATTTTGTATGTTGTAAATAATCCACTTTTCTTCAAGTTTATGCCCCTTTGTGCAGTATTTAGGTAGATTTTTTTTATTCAGTGTATGCAGCGTAGTTGTAAAATCAAAGTTGTTTGAACAATTTGAAAGTGAAAATGTGAACTACATAAATCGTCAAAAGCAGAACTTAAATTGTTAAATCGTCAATATACAAAATCATCAAAATGACGATAAATTGTTAAATATGGCAGCCATGGTTGCAGCAGTTGAATTTTATGTCTTATACTTGCGAGTAATGCACACGTTGCTGTCGAAGCGCTAGCTGACTTTTTTGTTAGATGATAGGAATTGTCAGAAGTTATTTATATTTTGCTAACATACACACACACACACTTTTGTATTATTGTTTATAAAAAAAAGATATATATATACATATATATATATATATATATATATATATATATATATATATATATATATATATATATATATATATATATATATATATATATATATATATATATATATATATATATATATATATATATATATATATATACATAAACACTCTTTTAATTGCGTATATAATGAAGAGGTTTAAGCGCCAATGTTGGTTTTAAACAGAATACAAATTATATATCATTATATTTTTATTATGATAATATTGGTATGGTTCGATTATGTATGGAGCCGCGACCTCGGCTGTTCACCTCCATCCAATAGTACAACTTTTTTGACGACGCTGAGGCAGAAGTCCAACGGTGACAAATCACATGATCTTAGCGGCCAATTGACATCGTCCACATCCATATCGTCTAATTCGGGCCAAAAAAATTCGTATCATCTTACGATAGCGAACACCATTCACAGTAACTGCCACACCGGCCTCATTTTGGAAAAAATACGGCCCGATGATACCGCCAGCCCATAAACTGCACCAAAAAGTCACTCTTTGTGAGTGCATTAGTTTTTCGACAATCACTCTTGAATTATTATTCGCCCAAATGCGGGAATTCTGCTTATTGACGAATCCACAGAGGTAAAATGTGCATTATCACTGAAGATTTTCTTCGAAAATTGATCATCCACTGTTGCCATTTCTTGCCACCATTCTGGCCATTGACGATGCGTAGAATGTAAGTGTACAAATGCAAGTCTTTATGCATGATGTTCATCAACGACGAGAGTGAGAGATGCAACTGTTGGGCACGACGACGAGTTGAAATGGACGCCTCTTCGGCCACACTAACGCGAACAGTAGCAATATTTTCTGCATAATGAGCTGTAGGAGCATGCACGTGTGTTTTCACATCTCCTACAGAACCAGTTTGCTCAAATATTTGCACGATTTTTCCGATTGTGCGCATATTTGGACGATTAAATTGACCGAACAAATCAAGAAGTGCACGAATGCGTATTTTTGCGAAATGCATATTTTTATTTGAACGCCCATTTTCATAATAAGCCTGAATTACTTTAAGTCGCTGCACGATTGTATATCATTTCATGATTTGAATTGAACGAGTCTTAAGTTGAGAAATGTAAATAATATGCAGAAAAAACTTGACATTTAGGTGTGGTTTACATTCCACATCGGCCCTTAAAATTTAACTACACGATAGAAACACAAAATAAAACACACGTCTGTTTTCTTTTCTCTTGCTTGACAGTTCATAATACAAAGTAGTAATAAAAAAAATCGTGTTGTTTTTAACACGCTTAGATTAGTTTCACTTGTATGTTTGCAACACTCGACATATGTATGTATGTACACTGTTACTGATTTAGTGCAAAACTTTTAGTTGCCGCATTGCTTTCGTGGAAGTGGGGGATTTTGGGTCTTCACGAAGGCGATTTTGGGAATTGCAAAAAAAAGTCAGGACTACTTCGCTTACCGGTTTGGAACCGGATTTTCATAATCGGTGCGCGTTTTTGCCGTGAAACATTCTGAACTATACACACTTATTAGATTTAGTGCAGAAACTAAAGTTGCCTTATTGTTTCTCAGGAAGTAGGGAAAGTTTTACGTTTCTTGAAGACGACTTTGGCAATTCCCATAAAACTCGGCATCGCTTCGCTAACCGAATTGAATTCGGTTTGTCATATTCGATGTGTGTTTCGACCGTTGAACGTGTATCTGAGTTATTAACGGCCATTCGATTAATGTTGCCATATTGTTTCTGGGAAGTAGGGGATTTTGGTGAATCCTGAAGCCGATTTTCGGCATTCCAATAAAAATAAAAACTTGGAATACGTTTTACGGATAATTATCTGTTCATATGGACGATTAGCTTTGTTTGATATCGATGCGTGTCTTTTAGTTTTTAAGCAATATTCATTTACTTCTTCTTGCTAGTACATTATTGTACTACGCTCGCGAGTATAAGAAATTGAGAATAACACCGGCGCTGATTTAAATATATACACGTATGCGGCTCATTCTCGCATTTCTTTTTAATTTTAATTTGTCCTATATAATTTTTACAAGTCTCTAAACAACAACTTTCGTAGTGCAACAAAGTTTAGCCTAAATAAAAGTAATTAAATAGTAATGAAAAAATTCATATGTACGTAAAATATTATTGTACTTTTAGTCTCCAAATGACACAAACACATAACAAGAACTAGCGGTATTTCAGCCTACATTCATATGTATATAGTACGTACAAACATACATTCTATTTCGTCAACTCATATGGCACAGAAAATTCAATTCGTGTGTTTTCAAAACAAATGTTTTAATTTTTTTTTGCACCTTCAATTTGTTTTTGTGTTTTGACGTTTTATGAGTCTTGCATGCTGTTTTACCTTGAATTTGATTTTAAAAACATTTTCTGGTTATTTTATTTTTAAACGATTTTTATTAATGACTTGCTGTATTGTACAAGTAGACAAAATAATAGACAACAACACACGCGCAAACATTTTCAGCCAAAATTGAGACTAAAAACCGACAAGACTTGCAAAACTATTATATTTGTTGATTATCGCTTCTCTGTAGTAAAAGTGAAACGATTCGAAATGAAATGAGCAAAATGGAATTATGATATAAAATAATATCATTTAGTGTCATAAGGGTGAGTAGAGAATAAGTCATTGATGTACATCAGTACCTGCCTTGACAGCTTTATTTAAAGTGGCTCAACTACACGGGGATTCACCAGTCCCCCCAATGGACTTGCAAGTCTCACACAGGTCGCAATTTTTCTAGATATCTAGCCAAACTCCTTACTTAATAGTTCGGGGCTTTTAATTCCTCCAGTATGAAATTTCCCTACAGTCAATGGAAGACAAGGCTTAATGAGTTGATAGACCGAAGCCCATTACCAATTCAGCCGCGTAACTATCACTACTGGTTCCGTACATTACAGGTATCTGTTACATGGCAATAGAACATCGGGCATGCAGCATAGTTATCTGCGAAGACTAATTCCTTCTCTGCGATTTAGGTTTAAACCATAGCCATAACGTTGTAGCCAAGATAGGCACCTCCTCTGGTATGGTATGCAAGCAGAACTGTTGGGAGCATTGTTAATCTGTTCTTTATAGAGTTTAATTTTCTACAACAAACGAGAACTCTTAGCCTTCTATACGTCCGAAAAGCAGAGTGGTCTGATTTGGCGTACAACAATATTAAACTTTCTCCCGGGGAGAGAAACGGCGAGTAGAATTAGATATTTTAGATATTGAATTATTACCGTCTCATTTTTATCAAAATTGTTTACAGGACACTTCATATTACAGTGATGTGTATTTCGGGCCACTAAATAATTATTTTTAAATAACGTTGAAGTGGGTGAAACCGATTTACATAAGCACCTGCCTTTACGGCCTCATCTGATGATGGAGCAATACTCTGGCGTGAATCAATCACAATTCTGCAGCGCTCCCATGTGGTTTACCAGGCACACACAGGTAGCAATTCTTGCCATATGGGCAATCCATTCTAATCCCTCATGTGAGCAATTTCCCAGCAATCAATGGAATACAAAGATTAATGAGCTGGTAGGTCCAAGCCCACTAAGAGCATCAGCCCCTAAACTAATTCACCCCCGTCCAACTATCACTACTGGTTCCTTAGTACAGGTATTTGTTGCACGGCAGCAGCACCTCGGTTGTTAACCCCCGAAAAAAGCCAGGCACCAACAAATATCAGGGATACTAACTCCCCGTTCCTGCGTCTTTAGGTTTAAACCACAACCAGAACGTTCCGGCCAAGGTAGGCACCTCAACTGTGATCAGCCCGAGTTGAACTGCAGGAAGAACCACCCGTTGGCATGCTGATTCTTGTTCTGCCAATTTAAACCCTTGGTAAGGGTTTCGGAAGCCAACACAACATGAATCATGCGGCTTTGCACGCTACAACAAACGAGGGACTCCTTCGCCTCTTTACCTGAAAAACAGAGTGCCCTGGTTTGGACTACGTCAAGGCAAAATGTGTTCCCCGGGGCGACAACGCTGAAGTTGAATTAAAAAAAGATCATAATTAGTTTATGATTTGGAGACGCCTAAAAATTTTAAAGCTATATTGGATTTCCTGCAGCATTATCGCTACTAAAAAGAAAAGTTTTGAAACCAAAATCAAGTTAAGAATAATAATAATATAGGTGGTTTCAGATTTTACTGGCGTAGGGTTTTAAGTCCAAACTTTTTGGAGGAAATAATTTCTTTCCCTATCATGGTTTTAAAAAGCTACATATATTATTTAATTCAAACAAAGAGTTTATCAAAAAAACATTGATACAATACGGAACATTTAGAAATACCTTCTTAACGTCCATATATGAAATCAAATTAAAGCGTACGATGACGATTATAAATCACGCGAATGATCATTAGTAATTAACGTGTAGCATGAATAAATCATGACAACTACACTTCTCTACTTTAAATCAGCGAAGGGCACTGGTTTGATAGAGTTCCGTAGATTTTGGGGAGTTTGTAATAACTCATCGCATTTGTTTTAAACAGAGTTGCTACAAAATCAAAAATTAGAAAAATATACTTTAAATTTAAAAGATGTATGAACTGATCATCAGCAAGGGATTTTAAAATAGATAAATACGATTTCTTGCATGTAAAGGTGAAAAAAATTAAAAATTTACTTTAAAATTGAAATTAACACTTCCTTGACTCACTCACTTACAACTCCCTACAAACAGAACAACTTGTATTATTTGTTTCATACGCAAAGAGTAACAATGGCAGCTCTCAATATAGGTACCAACGAAAAGAAGAAGTAAAACTTGATTCAGAACTTTTTTAAATTTCACTGGATTCTTGTACTTTTTGTTAGGTTACAAAATTTCAACGGAGCAAGAGTGTTGTGCAAGTTTGTAAATTTGACTTAATTTCACATTTTGTTGTTGTACACTGGCAAAATAAGTATATGCTAGAAATAAACGTAGTTGAAAAGAAATAAGAAAAACGCTTCGATATCGGGCTCTCGATATATGAAACTATGGCACAAAACACGCACGCCGTTTTACAATTCACTATTCTTCTTTTCTCCTATTATTATTTTGAAAATGATTTCTTATTTTTTAGTTCATTATCGAAGCAAGTTTTTCAGTTTTTTAACTATATTTATACGAGTATATTAGTTTTCGGGCTCTCGATATATGAAACTATGGCACAAAACACGCACGCCGTTTTACAATTCACTATTCTTCTTTTCTCCTATTATTATTTTGAAAATGATTTCTTATTTTTTAGTTCATTATCGAAGCATGTTTTTCAGTTTTTTAACTATATTTATACGAGTATATTAGTTTTTAACACGCTTATATTAGTTTTACTTATATGTTTATTTGTATGGTTACAACATTCGAAACCAATGCCATATAAGTGATTCTAACATATATAGATATATAAAGTATTGCCGCTTTAGTGCGAAAGTTGAAGTATTGCTTCCGGGGAAGTCGGGAAATTTTGGGGATTCACGAAGTTGATTTTGGGAACTCCTAAAAAAATCGGAACCACTTATCTAAGCGGTTTGGAACCGATTTTCATAAGCGGTGCGCGGTTTTGACATGAAACATGCATCTGAAATATAAATGGTTATTTGCTTTAGTGCGAAATTAAAGTTGCGTATAGATTCTGCGGAAGTGGGACCGTTTTTGACGTTTCCTGAAGCCGACTTTGGGAATTCCCAAAAAACTCTGAACGGCTCGCCAACCGAATCTGAACCGGTTTTTCATATTCGGTGCGCGTTTTGGCCATGAAATGTGTATCTGAACTATTAATGGTAATTTAATTAAGGGCGAAAATTGAAGATCCCATATTGTTTCCGGGGACGTGAGAGACTTTGGCGATCCATTAAAATTCAAAATTTGACATCGAAGCGTAATTCCAGCGTGTATGCGAGAATGCGTAGCAATGTTCACATTTGTCTCTATACATAATCACTCATACGACAGTGATGCGAGATTTGCAAACACATACACAAACATACAAGTGAATCTAATATAAGCATATCACTAACCACTCCTGTCTCATAGATACCAGCTACTCAGCTAGTAAAACCAACAGGAAACTTTGAAAAGTGTTACTGCAATGCACAAAAAGAACACAACTGACAAAAACCGAATAATTACACACATACTCGGATCCAAAAACGCTGCTAAAAGTTCAGATACGGCACACCGAATAAACCAATTGGTTTACGAACTGATTAGCGAACGGGTTCCGAATATTTTAGAAATTCCTAAAATCGGCTTTAGGAATCGACAAAATCACCTTATTTCCCCAGAAAAATTCCGGAAGCAAGTGGGCTGGCTTTACACTAGCTGGCAGCCTGCCAAACCTAATCTAATACGGCAATTGCAATTTTTACACTACGAGTAAGGCAGCAACACTATACAGTTTAATATACCTTTTCTTTTTTATAGCGGTATATTAAATTCTTGAAAAGTGCGCACTGTATATAAGAGGGGTTGCACGAGTTGCAAACGTACTGTTACAAATTTGTATTACATCTAACCCACTATGCCAGACGTTGATCTGCTTGCTATAAATGTACTCGTACATTCAAGTAAATCAAACATTGTTGTTGTTACGTTCTTATTGTTTCACAAGCGTGTGTGTGTGTATGTAGGTATTACATTTGTACATTTGAGTCTGGAATTATCAATAACTAGAAACCTCTCGAACAATGTAGAAGGTAGTACAGAAGTATGAATAGCAGGCAGAGGCAGAGTTTAATTTTATTAGTCAAAAGTAAGCAAGTCTAGTGGTTTAATACATACAAAAATATTTACATTTAAGTAAACAAAGTTGTGAAGTATTTTAGTACTGTACAAACAACAAATGTCTGAGTTATTATTTAATTTGCAATTGAAGAATCTGCAAAAGTGTTTTTAAAGGTAAAATCGTAGCAAGACAAACAAAGCTATATATAAGCGTGCTAAAAATTTCGTGTACTGTATAAAAAGAAATGATAACCATGAAAACTTACACTCGGTTGATGCTTTGTTTCCATTTCAACAAAGATGATAAAATTAGTTGCTTTTTCTAATACAAACTTATAATGTATACGTGTGGAGCAACTTAATTACTTTTCCACTCAACACGCTCTATCTGCCCATCGCTGCTTTAAATCAATAGAAAAACGAAATGTTTCTTACGTTCTATTCTCTCCTGCTCTGTTTCAGCCAACCATGAATGAATGAATTTTCGATGTCATAAAATCATCAAAATCGCTGAATTCGCTTAAATTTTCGAACGCTTGAATGCAGGTCAATGTAATATGAATGTGCGCTTGTGTTGTCTGAATGAATGTTCTGATGCATTTTAGTTACTACTGCTGGCGTTTTTTCTATACTCGTATCTAGACTTATTGAAACCAGTGACACACTTACATATGTACGTGCAAATGAGAAAAAAATTCCTACGATAAACTTTAAAGGCATAAGAACAGATGAGATTGAAATCGGTTTGCAATAAAAAATTGTTTTCAAGTGATAAATTTGTGCCGTCAATTGATGATGTATTGAAAATGCGTTTTGCCTTATTCGAAGAGTTGCTCCATTTATCAAATAAATGTAAAGATTTTTGTGTAGATATTTCAAATAAATTGAGTCTCTAATTGATAATAAAATTAAATTAATAAACAAGATTATTTGGCGTAAGTTCTGAATGACTTTTTATTATTAATGCATCAACAAGTTTAAGTACTTAAGAAATACTCGTAGTAGAGATAAGTGATTTATGTATGCATGTGCCCAAATTACAGGCGTGGCTCAGCTCTAAAATGTACTGTGGAAGCTCTTACAATCGGACTCCTTCCGATGGCGAATATATTGCCCACGAAGTGGAGATGGCATAAAAAATTATAAAATTTTTGGAATTTAATTTTGTTTGAAATGGAGAAATTCTTGTTATTTAGTATCGCAAACAGTTTTTTTTTTTTGGTTCAAATTTAGCTTTATTCATCAACGTAATCTCCATCAAGAGCAACGCAATCATTCCAGCGCCGGTCTAACATTTCAATACCACTTTTGTAGAACGACTTATCTTTGCCTCGAGTTTTAGCGATAACCTCTGCATTCGTGAGAAATTTCTTACCCGCGAGCATTTTTTTCAGGTCTGCGAACAGCCAGAAGTTGCTGGAAGCCAAATCTGGTAAATACGGTGGATGTAGGAGTAATTCGAAGTTTAATTTATGTAGTTTTACCATTGTATTGATTGACTTGTGACACGGTGCGTTGTTTTGATGAAACAACATTTTTTTCTTTGCAATTTCGGCTTTCAAACACTGCAACAACCCTAAATAATATTCACTGTTAATGATTTCTTTTCTCAAGATAGTTGTTGAATATTACACCACGCACATCCCAAAATATCGAGGCCATAAATTTTCCAGCCTTGTGCTTTCGGGCGCTTTGGACGAGGCTCACCAGTTGCTGTCCACGCAGATGACGATCGTTTTGATTCCGGAGTGAAGTTTTGGATCTAATGTTATATCCATTGTCACATATCTACGCAAAAATGCCGGTTTGTTCCGTTTAAACATGGCCAAACACTGCTCAGAATCATCAACACGTTTTCGTTTTTGGTCAGTAGTGAGCAAACAGACCTTTCTCATAGTCATGCAATATAAAGCCAACACGTTCTTTTGATATATTTACGATGTCAGCTAACTCACGCAACTTCACTTTTCGATCATTCAAAACGATTTTATGGATTCTTTTTGTTTTCTGGTGTAACCGCCTCATTTGGATGTCCACTGCGTTCTGCATCATCGGTCTCTACGACCACGTTTGAAGTCAAAAAACCAATGTTTTATTGTTGTTTCTGGTGGAGCGGAGTCCCCATAACACTTTTCAATCCATTGCTTTGCTTGAACGGTGCTTTTTCCCATCAAGAAGCAGTCTAAAATAATAACACGAAATAGTTTTTGATCCATTGTTTTGAAAATAAAAAAAGTAGCGTCACTCTTAACACAATAACTCACGAATTAAGGAATATAATATCAAGAAATTTTAGCAGCTGAAGATGACTGCAATAAAACTAGCGCCTTCTATGTGTTAGACCCAGGGCTTTTCAGCACATGTAGTATTGTCGCCTTTAGTATAGTAATAACCTCCAAGTTCATTTGTTGTTTGTTGCGATAAAGTTTTTGGCTTCTTATATACATATACATTGGCTTTGTTATAAGGGGCGGTCCAACCATAATGCACGATGTTTATAGTGTATGACACCTTAACGTCAAGTTTTTCGCTTAACTTAATTTGACATTTCTTTGTTTCAGTGTTTGACAAATGCAAACACACAATTAGATGGCGCGCTAAGATTGTTGAAGCCTGTTGCGAAAATGGGCATCCAAGAAAATCCAAGTGTATATCGTGGTTTTTTTTTTTTTTTTTTGGTCAGCATAATCCATAATTCTCACGATTGTGGACACTCGTGAGAAAAACAGAGTTCGCTAAGGCCAAACCTGTTCCCCGGGGGGACAACGCTGAAGTTGAATTAAAAAATATTATAATTAGTTTACAATTTCGAGACGCCTAAAAATTTTAATATAAGAACAGTTCATTCTAAAGACAGCATTGGTGTACCGTACCTCTTCGAAAATGAGGTCGTCCCCAAACAGCTACCGAGAATAGTGTTTGCTATCGCGAGATGATGACGGACTTTTTATGACCAGAAATTGAGGATATGGACCTAGATGATATGTGGTTTCAACAAAAGGGTATCTCTTGCCACACGGCCAATGAAGCAATGGCTGTTTTGCGGGAAGAAGTCTATGATTGTGTTATCACAGGTCGTGACGAGCATGTGATGTGATTTTAATCCGTTGGTCTTCCTGCTTTGGATATCTTTAAGAAACACTGTACGTTAATAAGCCAAGAACAATTCAAAAGCTAAAGAATGAGATAATTTGGTACATTAACGACATTAAACCTTAATTATGTCTACTGGACCATCGGATAGAGGTATATCACCGAAGCCGTTGCGAGCATTTAGTCGATACTTTTTTCACACGTAATTATCATAGATCCTTCTATCATAATTAAAATATTAAGATAATTCTGTGAAAACTTTTTGTTTTATTTACAGTTAATGTTTTAACGAGTTATATTGTTAGTATTGTTAACAAGAAAAGTGAATACGAGTTTGGTTTTCAACCCGCCTTTGCGGGTCATTTCAATCCTTTTGTCGCTTTCTACAAGGCATAGTCCGATTGATGAGTACCATCAAGGCTTTCCAAGTATGTTTTAAGGGAAGACATTTTCTGGATTTCAAGTAGATTTCATAATTAAGGTATGCATTCCCGTTGCCTATTTTTAAGCTGGGGAGACCTGCAGAGTTGCCCTTCTCTTCTGAGTTTTCGTTTTTCTAGCAGAAGTTGCTCAATTTCATTGTTTTCATTTGTGGACCTTATATGTCCAGTTGTCATTTAAAAGAAAAATGATCTAATAATACCTGTCAAAACACAAAAAACAAGCTTTTTCATTTATACACGTCTCTAACATTTCTCAGCAATTTATTTAGATTGTTGGAATATAAAGTTGAATGTTTGAGAATATCTTTCAAAAATTTCTAAAGTCTACTGATGATTAGGGTAGTTCCTATGAAATGTCAACATATAGATAGCTGGGAAACATAGAAAACAAGCTATTTATAATTTTTTATTGGTATAAATGGTAGAAGCTAAAAATAGCAAATAAAAAACTTATTTGATTGAAAAGAATAATCAATATATTTGATATCGATTATTTTTTTCTAAATTAATTTGTATGAATTTATAATTAAATGAAAAAATGTGTGTTAAATTTATTGAGAAATTCATTTTTGTTTCAATATGTTTTTAATTATACATATATAAGTGCATAGATATAATACATAATTTTAATTTCATACAAAAACTGTGCAAAAAAACTGACGATATGTCTCATACTGCTGTTAATATTCAAAGGAGTAAAAATGTATTCTCAAATTTTATACATTTTTGTTGTTAATTTTTTTTCAGAAATATTTTACTTGAACGATTTGAAGACTAGATAGAAGACATTGTCGCCCATCGTGTAGCTGATCTAAACACAAATATAAATTTTTGTTCAGTTTTTTTTAAAGTTCAAGCTTTTTTGAAATGCCTACATGAACAAATTGTTCAATGTGGCCTATAGATGAGCGGCCAGATTGAAGACATTGTCGCCCATATGGTCCTCTTTTGATTACAAAACCTAAAGAAAAGGGGAAAAACCGTGCATATATCTTCGAAGACAATATCATCTAGGACGATTTTGCCAACTGGGTATCTATGAGAGCGTTCGTATTGGTGAATGACTTCCGCACAAGTTTATGATATAGACTCTAGGTACTTAGGAATTGTCCGGTTAGATAGATTTCACTGTACTCACATATTTACACCTCTTTTAAACCGTTTTTCTTGTTATTGAATTTACTAGTCTAATTCATTCATTCGTGTTTTTTTCGCCAGCAGTGTTGTGCCTTACACGCAGTTTCTCTTCTCACTTGTGTCAATTAAAAAAATTAAGATTTCCTTCTTAACATGTCAGTTTGTTGTTTGATAATAAAATAATCATTTGGAAAAAATAAATAAGGATTTGTTTGTAAAAACGCTTTTTTACGGCGTATAATATGTGATCTGTAAACTAATTTAAATAACCTTTAAAAAATGTGATTGTATTAAAAAATACTAAAAATCAAGTTCTGAATTGCAAATTCCACAAAAATATTTGGTATAACGTAAACAACATGATTTATTAATAACTTTTGTGAAACAAAAGAAACAACATAAATTTTTACATTCAATTTAAAAAAAAACTTGTTGCTTAATTAGAGAGAAGTTTAGTTTATAATCCAGTACATTCTTTTAGATTAAAGAAAAAATAAATCAAAATCTGAATTACAACAACATTAATCTGTTTTATTTCAATACTTGCTTGTTACTAGCGATGGGCAAACGAACAAAACCTGTCGATACATATCGGTTAAATATGATTTGAGAGCATCGACATACATTTTCTAAAAACACCCATATTTCGGTATACAAGGTTGGCTAAAAGAAGTCATCCGAAGTTGTTTGGCTCTTATTTTTTTTTAACTGCGATTCTGTTGTTTGTTTATGGTTATTTGAACCTTTCGAATTTTATTGGTCAATTCGAGAAGATGATATCGGCCAAATGGGCGCCGTCACAATTGATTGCTATACGAGCATTTTTCATCACTTTGGCGACATATTCTCGCCAATATGTCTCGAGTGACATATTCTCGCTCCCGTGTTGAGTATTATCCTATAGGGCACCACCTCGTCTCGTCGTCATGCCCAACAATTGTACTTTTCGTGCCCCCCGGGGAACAGGTTTTGCCTTGGCGTATTCCTAACTTAGGCGCTCTGTGTTTCGGGGAAAAGAGGGGAAGGAGTCCCTCGTTTGGTGCGGCAAACAAAACTCTAGGAAGCCACATGAATTATGTTGTGTTGGCTTCCGAAACCCTTACTAAGGGTATTAATTGGCAGAACGGGGATCAGCATGTCCCCTGGGAAGTTCTGCTTGCGGTTCGACCCGGGCTGATCATGGTTGAGGTGCCTACCTTGGCTGAAACGTTCTGGCTGTGGTTGAAACCTAAAACGCAGGAAGGGAGTGTTAGTATCCTTGATAATTGTTTGGTGATGGCTTTTTCCGAGCGCTAACAATCTCCCGAGGATCTGTTGCCTATATAACTGATACGTGTACTGTAAGGAACCAGTGATGATGGTTGACGGGTGAGTTGGTTTAAGGGCTGATGATCTTAGTGGGCTTCGGCCTACCAACTCATTAAGCATTGTCTTCCATTGATTGCTGGGAAATTGCATACATGTGGGATTAGAAAGCCCGAACTCCTCAACAAGAAGTTGTTCATATGACCGCAATCATATGACAAGAATTGCTACCTGTGTGAGCCTAGCAAGCCACACGGGGGCGGTGGTGAATCGTGAAAAATTCACTCTTTGGAATTGGTCCAACATCAGGTTAGGCCGTCAAGGCAGGTACTGATGTAAATCATTTTCACAGTTGTACCTTTCATGCCCCTTCGGGGAACAAGTTTTGTCTAGACGTATTCCTAACTCTGTTTTTCGGGTAAAGAGGGGAAGAGGTCCTTCGTTTGTTGTAGTAAATAAAACTCTAGGAAGCCGCATGACTTATGTTGTGTTGACTTCCAAAACTCTAACTACGGGTTTAAATTGGCAGAACGCGGATCAGCATGGCCCCCGGGTCGTTCTGCTTGCAGTTCAACCCGGAATGATCATGGTTGAGGTGCCTACCTTGGCTGAAATGTTCTGGCTGTGCTTTAAACCTAAAGGGGGGAGTTCGTTTCCCTGATAATTGTTAGTGCATGCTTTTTTTCTGGGACTAACAACCTCCCGAGGTAATGAGACAGTGGTGATGGTTGGACGGTTGAATTGGTTTAAGGGCTGATGCTCTTAGTAGGCTTCGGCCTACCAACTCATTAAGCATTGTCTTCCATTGATTGCTGGGAAATTGCATACGGGAGGGATTAGAAGATACGAACTCCTCAACAAGAGGTTGCTGATAAGGCTACAAACATATGGCAAAAATTAATACCTACCTGCGTGTGCCTAGTCGAATATTTGGACCAATGGATGGAGGTTTGCCGCTGAGGCCGCGGCAACCATTTGGACAATATTTTATTTCAAGGCTAATTGAACCATACCAATATTATCATAATAAAAAGAAATGGTAATAATTCATAAATAATTTGTGTTTTATTCAAAATCAACATCGGCCCTTAAAGTTTAACCACACTTAATATTGAAAATCAAAAGCCAATTGTTTTAACGCAACGTGCTTGTCGTCATAATTTTAATGTAAGTACTAGACCTTCAGCACCTACAATAAACTGCCTGGTTACAAATTTTCGACAATATAATACATTAAGAAACTTTCCATGAAGGGAGGACCACGTACAGTCCATAAGGAAGAAAATATTCTACGTATGGCGGATAGTGTACAGGATAGTCCAGAAACATCAACAAGAAGAAGCTCGGCGCAACTGGGGCTATTGCGGAGTTCCGTTCAGAGGAGCGTTATACGGGAACTCTGCACATGTTCCCGTAGAAGGTTCAGCTTGTTCAGGAGTTTAAGCCGATAGACTGCGAACAGTGTTTTAAACATGCCATTTCATTCCGACCATAAAGGTACTCCAGCGTCACCCTGTAGCTCTAGCGTCTTTGTGCCACATGAGTTTCGAAGCTGTTTTATAAAACTCAGCTGGAGATAATACATTCGTAACTCAACGTTTTGAGGACTAAATATACAAGAATTCTTATCAATAGTCCTGAATACTGCATATTCATGTCGATTTGAATTTAATTAAAAGTTTTTCAACTACTGAATAGATGAAACAAAAACTCTTAAACTATTTAAATTTTTTGCCAAAATGTCATCAAACATCGCAGCATGATAGGCAATTGAGAAGCTGCAAAAAGTTACAACGAAAATAGAAAACAGAAATAAACGAAAAACAATCTCAGCAATGCGGCAGTAAAACAAACAAATCATGGTGAGATGAAAACAAATTCATTTGTATTCTTTTCTAACGAAAATATACAACTTGATGCCAAATGCACATGCATACAGTTTGACGCTAAAGCATAAAAGTTGATTTAAATAAAGAAAAATTTGTTGATAATTGTATATTTAAGGCTTATCAAAAGATTTAATTTCTGATGGAAGGCAAGCCAATCTTTTCAGATTTCCATTGAATCTATACAAATGGTCGGAAAATTAAGAAACAAAAAATACTCAAAACTTAAGAAAATGGCTCTAAAAAGTGGAACATACAAATCCAATTTTATTTTTGCATTCAGCAATTCGGCACTTGTATGGGTTAAACACAATTTCTTCAGATACGAGTAGTCTACTTCGTGAGTTCAACGCATCTTATTGATATTTTTATCTTTTGTTGCAAATCCATGTTGCCATTTATTGATGATTGGTATTCTGTGAAACAACTTGATTTTCATGTTGTCCTTAATTGGCTTTCAGTTCATTGCAGGCATTTTTGCTACTGTGTTGAGTTAAAAAAAATCGCAAGAGAAGATTAAGTAGAGTGTAAAGTGTTATTTTTAGAGGATCACAAGTTTAAGTTGACAACACCCTTTTATTTGACAATATATTTAACAGCTGATAGTTGATTTTTGTTTACTTTGGATTGACACTTTATTATGTAGACTTTTACATCAGAGCTTTAATGCTCGAAATCTATATAGCTGCTCTAAGTTGGGCGTACGTTCCAATGGAATGGACCAAAAGTAACGTAATCTTCATCCTAAAAGGAGGGAAAACGGCACACACTAAAGCAAAGGAGTACAGGCCAATTAGCCGGATATCCTTTCTTTTGAATTTGCTAGAGAGGATCATAAGGTACAAAATTAGTAACAACAAATTGTCGCCATCTCAACACGCCTATACAAAGAGCAGATCAATTGAAAATGCGCTACATAGTTTGGTCGGTCATATCGAACGGTCCAACCAAAAATTACACCTTAGTAGCCTTCTTGGATATCGAAGGTGCATTCAATAATGTCAAGACCCAGGCATTCATAGGTGCTCTTGGCAGCTTGATCGACCCATATTCATGCTCATTACGAGCATACTAAAGCGCAGAACTATAACATTGACAATGGGGAACACTAGAACTACGAGAAAAGTATACAAGGGTACACCTCAGGTACCATCTCACCTTTTGTGAAATGCTGTAGTGAATAATCTGCCTAAAAACCTGGATTGTAAGAGGATAAAGACTGATTGTAAAAGGATAAAGACTGCTGCGATTGTAGTCTCGAGAACCCATTTAGGCACCATAACCGAGCAGTTAGACTACGCTCTAAAGATAGCAATAGACTCAACATGGGTCATATAACCAAAATGAGTTTTATGGCTGCATGAAGTGGTCATAAAACCGATCATTTTTGATGGAGTATCAGTATGGTGGAAATCACTAGACTCCGCAACTAACATACTGCAAATTGAGAAAATCCTTCGAACCATGGCAATACTTAGCACAGGGGTCATGGGGACAACAGCAATGTTAACTGCAGTCCGCCCCTGCAGTGAATATTAATATGCTATTTATGTATGTGCATTTGCTCTTGTGCCTTACGAGTAGATGCTCATTTTGCTCAGAACATAATTATTAAATTATAACACTTATGGATGCATGCATATGTATGCATATATATATATATATATATATATATATATATATATATATATATATATATATATATATATATATATATATATATATATATATATATATATATATATATATATATATATATATATATATATATATATATATATATATATATATATATATATATATATATATATATATATATATATATATATATATATATATATATATATATATATATATTTATATATATATATATGCTTAATAAGCAACAATATATGTATAACTTTGTTTGTTTGTTTTTTACTGCAATTAAGCTATATACATATGTATGTATTTAACAGTAATAAATTCCTGAGTTTTTTGTACTGCATTTGCTTCACAATTGCTTTTGCATTTTTATAAGTTAAGTTAAGAAATGTATATTGAATAAAGAACTCGCTGTTCTTAATCATTTTCGTTCCTTTGCATTTTATTTTCACACAAAAGTTTGTAGAAAACATTGCAAACTCTAAACAAGCAGATAGCACTAAAAGCCGCGATCAGGACACGCCAATACACTTGAAATTAAATAGGACCTAGTCCCAAATCTAACTGACTACTGCATCCCAATACCATTCCTCTCACGGAGTTTTGGCTACCAAATCCCGGAATCTCCCTTAGAATCTGTACCCTTTTATATTTGCACGGATGGATCCAGAAGGGGAGAAAGGGTTGGCGGAGGCTTTTACATATACTCATAAGAACTCAAGAACGTCGGTCAACCTGACCGCACTAGCTTTTATCATTAGGAGTTGCGGTTGGCTAGTACAACAGCATGTAACACTGCACAGAACAGTTTTCCCCTTTTGCCCTCCTAACTATATCCCTATACGACTATAACCCCATAGCTTCTCCTTTCACCTCTCTATTTTACTGGCAAACACAAAGGGAACAAATTCAGGACACAAGTAAGCTGGAGAATTTAGGACATACTGGGGAATTCAGCAGCTTGCAAATTGTTGAAAAAAGTAAGAAATAATTTTTAAAGTAAGCTGAAAACAATAGTGAACGAAAAATACTAGTATTACTGTGCAAAAAGCGTTGGTATCAGTGAAATTGCAGACAAATTTTGCTTTAGTACAAGATAAAAGCTAAAAAAGTTTTTGTGTAAATTCAACTTAAAACGTATTAGTTTTGTGTTTGTTTACATTCAAAAATTAGTACACAAAAATTAGTACACAATATACGATATAGATGTTTCTTTAATATATTTCACCTTTGCCAAATATGACTTTTAAGATCTCTGTTATACTCTGTTATATCCCATGATAGCAAAGTGAATGTTATTCGAGTATAATTTGAAAACTGTAAGCCTTTTAAATGCACTCTATTCTGTTCAGAGCTTCTCGATTTTGTTAGAACATATTAATTATGTATAAACATGGATTGACATGGGTCAATCCAAAACAAATCGGGCTGTTCGAAGAAAACGGTTTTTTTAATGTGTTTTATTTTTTAGCGTATTGATGTTCCTTTGGAACAGCAGATTATTTCAGATTTTTTTTTTTTTGGCTATGGTCTCAGAGATATCGGGTTTTTAAAAAAACCAACTTACAATAAAGCTGTGCCCGAATAAATAGTCGTAACTTTTTCAATATTAGTCCAAACAAAATATTTTATGCATTGTTTTTCTTTTCTTGTCTACTATTTAATACAAATAGAAAAGAATTGTTCACAGTGGGCTTGGATGAGATTTTCGTGATATAAAATTGTTACGTTTTGCCCCTAAATATGCTTTTAAGGATTCTTCAATTGCATTACTTTTATGACTTGTGACTTGCTTACTTTTATGACTTGTGACTGTTTTTCACAACGTTTAAAAATAAACTGACCCCTTGCCGCATTCCTACCTGCTATTTATACTTCTTCACCATTTTCAGCTATCATCACGATCTTTCTAGTAACTCATAATACTAGATCAGCGGTGGACATTTAGTCAAAAAAAGTTTTCATAAGCAACGCCATCTGTTTCTTAAGGCCGTGTCAGATAAAACTTTGTCTCTTTGCGTGAAGCCTAAAACTTTAACTTTAGAAAAGCGCAAAGCAAACGGTGTATGTCGCAATAAAAACTTTGGCAACGATCACGATTGGTTTATTTGTCTAAAAAAATGGTTGTTAATTTTTGTATTTAATCATTTTTATGATAATAGAAGTTAGAAATATTATTGGACGAACTACTGAAATTGGTTCTAATTGTTTTCTTAGTACATCAAGGTTTGGAGCTATTAGAAGAAACTTCAACGCGTAAAAAGATGAGAGTTGTGAACTTTTCGCTTCACGTTGCGTTGAAAATGCTTATGTGGCATGTTTCATATAAGTATATATATCTTATCTTAGATCTCAAAGCGAATTTGCAACGCAAAGTTTTATCTGACACGGCATTTATGTTTTTTTTAGTCGGTCAATAGACGTTGGCGAATGAACATGTTGGGTAGATGCTTAAGGCTTTTTTTTCAATTACATGGGATAACATAAATGGCAATGCACTATTTTCTTATCATAAGCAATGCGTTTATATATGTTTCTTATGTCATCAAACATTTAAAATGTATAGTAAAATGCAGAGAAAATGTTATAAGTGACATTTTGATTTCTTCCATAATGACATAGTTTTGTGAAAAAATTTGTGACGTAAAATTAACTTGTACTAAGCTTCGCAATAAAATTAGTTCTACGTCCTTGAAACATACATGTTTATTGCTCTTACGAAACTGTCATAACAGCATTAACGTAGATGATATGATTCCTCATACGAAAATCTTTGTTTTAGTATTGCTTGTCACAGTATTTTAAACTACTCGCAAACTATCTCACTAACACAAGTGTAAAACAAATTTATCCACCACTGTTTTAAATCAGCAAATATATTTCTTAGGCATATACACATTCACATATGTACATGCTTGCGAACATTACGCAAGTAACAAAAATAAATAATAAGAAATGTATTACCAAGAATGCAAGAATAACAACAACATCATTTGTAGTTGATTTGCTTGGAATTTTGTATACTTTAAATCAGGACTGCCCAAGCCCTATGCGTTTCATGCTCAATTGTTTTAGTAAAAGCGCTTAGCTATAGGGGTGTGCTCTTTAATACACACATACTGTGCTCAGCACACTAGCAATGAAAAATACACAAACAACTTTGTCTTATAATTTTTTTTGTCGTTCTTCACTATACACACACAAGAGCAAAGCAGCAACACTTTCGCATGCTTTGTTGATAAATATTGCCGACAGCGATTATCACTGTAGATTTTGTTTTTGTAAATATATTTCCTTTTTCACAATAAAAAATATTAAATAAAAGTAGTTTTTTCTTAAATAAATTGGTTTTTGCTCTTCCATATAGAACTTTTGGGCACCTATGCTTTAAATCATGCATGTTTATTTACTTATGTATTATGTTTTTAGTTTTATCTTGTTTGTGTGAATGTGCTGTATATTTATAACAAGCAGATCAACGGCTGCACACTGGGTTAGATATCATAATAATTCCTAACAATATTTTGAGTACATTTTTCTTAGTATTTGTACTCTTTGATTTTCCTGAATTTTTTTTTGTATTAAACTTTGATTTTTCACACAACTTTTAAGTCTCCTTTGGTAATGGAACTCAAATAACTACTATTTTCCTTGATGTTTTTAAAATTTAAAAAAAAAAATAATAATTTTTCGTGTTAAATCACTGTGCAAAAATTTCACAAGATAAATGCTGTTATTTGCATGTAGAAATATATTAGATATAAAGGTTAAAAATAATTTATTGTTTGAGTTTGTATTATTTATTTTCAATTCTTTTAAAGTAATTTAGTTTTAATTGAATTATATTTATGAAACTTCAACATCTTTAAAACAGATTGCAACACTTCACCCACATTCCTAATTCTCACTCAACTACATCTATTAGTCAAATGGGGCAAACCAAGCGCATCCTGAGATATTTAGAGCAGAACTTTCTTATCAAGTCTATTGTAAATGGCATATTAAGCTTTTAATTAAAGCCTTCTGCTAAATGAAAGCCATTTTATAATTAGTACAAACTCTTTAATAAAATTTACGTGTGCATGTATGAGTATGTTTTTGTTTGAAACGATTTAAGTGAAGTTTTCGCTTTTTTTCCTCAACATCATTTTTTTCTCCGTTAGCATTTTTCTCTTTTCCTTTTGCATAGACATGACCTAATTCTCAATATCTACTGCTACTGCTATAGTACTTATTGAAAAAGAGGAGGAGAAGTGCGTTGGATTGCAGAAAGATGAAGTGGAGTTTTACTTATCCTTTTTTCCCTGATTCGAATATTAAATATCAAACAAATATTTTAATAGAACTAAAGGTTTTTAATTACAGAAAAAATAGCAAATTAATGGGTAACCTGAAAACTATAAGAGATACTTACAAACAAGAGCCAATTGATTGAGAAAGGAAATGTACTTCCAATAAAAATCGGTTATAAATTACTTTTGAAAAAAGACTCTTTCACAGAAATAGTTTTTTTTGGGAAAAGTTACTTTTACAAAAAAATTGATTTTGAACAAAAATAACTTAATAATATAAATAAGCAAAAAGCAATTTTTGACGAAGTATACTTTATTGATAAACGATATTTTTGTTATATGAGTACTTTTTTAAAAACATGCACAAAATAAAACAGGACTATGAAGAGAGTGTACAGGTGGTGATGTTGTTAGATACATATTATCAAGAGTAATAAAACTAGAGATAACGCCATGCGCATGTTTTCTCGTTAGATGACGTAGTTTAACTTATGCCAGAGTACGGGTATGTATTTAAAAACCATCGAGGAATGTTTTTACATTGTTTCGTGACGTCATTTGACCAACATGCGCAGAAGATTTCAGTTTTGTGTGAGAGTTGTCTGATCAAAAGATAACCGTTATTTTCAAATATCCAGAGTTACATACAAACAAATATATGTTCGATTTTCGCAATTTTCAGGTCTGTTTTATGCATATGTTGGCAATATCAGCCATTTTGGATTATCAGATTGTTTTTGACAGATAAAAAGCTATTCGTGTTTTGGTCTGCTCTTCGATTTTTTAAAAAATTTTGTAAAGAAGTAAAATAATTCATGTATAACTATAGATTGCTTGAGGCAGTTACGATATCAGATCAAATACAACACATCCACCAGCACCTGGTGTAGGTGCTTCCTGTACTAGATGCTTGATAAAGCTCTGCGTAGATCATATAATTCCAAACAAGTACAAATCGCCCATGTTTTATAGCCAATTCTAATAGGCTTTCCATGAACGTTTAGGAATGGTTCGCATTCAACATCGGTCCTTAAAATTTAACCACCCGATATAATAAATAAATAAATAAATAAATAAGTAAGTAAATAAATATATAAGTAAATAAACAAATAAATAAATAAATAAATACATGAATAAATAAGTAAATAAATAAATAAATAAATAAATAAATAAAAGTTAAAGGATCTACACTTGAGCCTATTAAAAAAATTACTAAGGCGCTCCAACTGCGCCTGATTAACTTAATAAAACAAAATTTTTGATATTAATTGTTACCTTTTTTAATTACTCTTTTCAATATTTAAATTTTACAATAAATTAAATTAATTAGTAAAACGGCTTTTCACATACGACGCGCAACCAAGACTGCCCGTTCTTCATCAATCTTTTTGGCTCGTTGCATTGCTCGATCACGTTGCACCGACATGCGCGAGTATGTAGACGCTGATCCAGCAAAATTGCTTTCCCATCGATTTAATGCAGAAAGGTATTTTGTAATTGGAACGGATGCGCGTGTTGAAATGGTAACAATAAAAAATGCTTGATCGACTAAACTGCATTTTGTTGGGAGCATTGACATTTATTAAAAAGCTTAAGCAGTTAAATTAATTTTGTTGGCAGTGTTAACACTGTTGTTAACTCCTCCCTCCTTAAATGTCTGCGTCCCGCAGATCTGGGGATCATTTGCTGACAGTTGGACCTGTATCTTTGGGAGATTCAGTTTTTTTGTTTGTTGATACCAAAGCCACCCTACGCATGCCAACATTGAGCCGACGATCATAGCATTTATCCCAATAGAGCTATTAAATCTCATTCCCAGCTTGTTCAGTCGGTTTATATTTTTGAGGCTGACTTCATGAACGTATTTGATGTCTAACAGCAGTTCCTCATGTGTTATATTTGCAAGTACTGGAGGTAGCGCTTGAGTTGTCATTATAGAGCTACTTGAGTAGGTATGATTCTTTATTATTACTGATTCATTGGAGAGTTGCAGAAGATAGGTGCCATTTAGAAACTGGGTCTTGCCTTTAGACTCAATTGATCCCATGAAATTCGTTACGTAGATAACATCTTCATTTAATACTTCAATAATTTCTTCCTGGGTTCGTCTATAATTACACTTTGCTGATCCACCCTTTAGAATTTGGGTAAGGCAATCATTCTCTGACAATTTGGTTATTGATGATCTCTTGCATACTGTAGAATTATTAATTGAAAGACAAGCATCCTTGATACCGTATGCCTCGGCTTCGTTGACAAGGATCCTGTCGAATCCAAGGTCAATTTGTTTACCCTCGGTAATAGCAGCTCTTGTGAGGAGTAAGTTATATGAGTTTCTCTCAAGCTTCGGTATTGACAGAATGTACAATAAAAGTAAACCATTCGTATAAACAGATGGGACTCCGTACTCTACTGCTTCAATTGCATTTCCGTAAGGCATCGTTTCCAATTCATCAATTATTCTATTTACCTCGGATTGATCAAGTAAATTTGTGTTGACAATTCCACTCTTGGCCAACTGACGTGCTCTGACAATTTCGTTGATTTCGTCTTTCAAAATGATGACTTCATTGATGGTGTTTTGTTCAATAAGGGTATAGTCTTTACCGCTCGTAATATTGTTTAGTCTAGCGATGATTTCGTTGATCTTTTTTATACTTTGGTTTGTCGTTAGTAGTAGTTCTTTGTTTATCTTGTACTGCTCATTATTGTTTGATATGATCTTTTCTTGGCTTTTTAGTATGGTATTCCAATCTGCCGCATCCGGACTTCCGGCCACCCATTTCCACGCTGACCCAATCCAATCAATTGATCTACGTGTCCTTGCTTTTACGTTAATAAGCTCGCTGAGACGCTCTTGCATCTGTTGCATGTGGTGCAAAATGAATTCTTTGTTCTTGCTTGGTGGAATGTGTTGCTGGACCAGAGATGATATATTGTTTGTCACTTCCATGTATCGTTCCAAATTGATAACGTGTATTAATTTAAGGTTCCCATCGATTATCCATCCATGACCAACCTTCAATGATACCAGTGGTGTTTCGTATTGGTAGATTTGCAACGCGTTTGCATACGAGCTGAAGTCGAGTGCTAGTAGAGTTATTATTATGAAAAACATGACTGAGGAGTTCTGGAAAAGTGTTATTCATTTCATTAAGGAATATTACTTGATTCAATTTTTTTATTTTTTTATTTTTTTTTTTTTTTTTTTAAAGAAAGAAAAGAAAAACAAATAGTTTAAAAAATTTTTAATTATTTAACCATAATATAAGATGCCTTGGTTGGTTCATAAAATGTGTTAGTTAGCTTAGAAATTACCCTTTCCCTTTTTTTTTTTTTTTTTTTTTTTTTTTTTTTTTTTTCTTTTTGGATATTATTATATTTTCGGTTATATGTATACATACATATATAAATTCTTTTTTGTTTTTTTTTTTTGTTTTAATTTTTCATTTTATATTCTCAGTTATATTTTATAAAAAGCATTTTCGTGTTTGCATGGCGCGAACAAGGAGCCAGATAACTGGTGTTTATGGAGAAGTTTTTCGAGCACCTGGCCCTCTTAGATTCTTAATGTGCTCTTTGTGAATTTTTCTTCCCCCCTCGTTAGCACCGTTACTCTATTGTCTTTTTCAACTATTTCCTTCCTATACAAAGCCTTATTCTTTCCTTTAATTGTCTTAATTGCTACATATATTCTGTCCCCCCTTCTATACTTCTTCGGGCTCTGTCTCTTCTTATTTAGTCTGGTATTACGGGCTGCCATATTTCTTTTCAGCAGATGTTTAAGGTCCTTATTCACCTTTTCTTGTTCAATTAAAAGCCTTTCATAATTTGCTTCAACAAATCTGTTAAAAAACAAGTCTCGGGGTCTCTTTTTTGTTACCGAATGGATGGTATTATTGTACCTATCCACACAAATTTCAATCAATTCTTTCACAGACAGGTCAGGATATTCAGCTCTCAGACATCTGTAGATCTCTAATATTGTTGAGTGTAGCCTCTCAACCTGACCGTTCACCTCACTTCGTTGTGCGGGGGTGAGATACAACTGGATTCCCAGCGATCTTATAAAGGTTTCTATTAAAGGACTTATAAAACTACTCTCATTATCTGTGACGAGGATTTTGGGTGCCGTAAAGAAATGGAGGACTTTAATTAATTTTTTCCTTACTTGTAATAACGACTTATTTCCTATACTAAAAAATTTTGCAAATTTCGTAAATTTGTCAATACATGTAATAAACTTCTGCCCTTGGATTTCCATGATATCCATGTGTAGGATTTCGCATGGGTACCTAGGGTCAGAAGTTTTTTGGTGATGTGGTCGTGGAGGTTTTCTATCATATTTACAACGGTTGCAAACATCGCAATCAGCAACATATTTTTTTATGGCAGCAGTCATTTGGGGGAAGTAAAACTGTTCCAGAATTTGTTCCCTATTCTCCCTGGAATTACGGTGAGCTCTTCTGTGTTCAGCTTCAATAATCTCGAACTGACGCTCTTTCGAAGTGATGTCATTTACCATCTTTTGTGTAATTCTGATTTTATATTGGCTGAAATGATCTATATAAATTTCCTGCATAACCCCGAGCAAACTTTCAGGAATCTTAATTCCATTTACAATGTTGGGCCGTAGCTTTTCTTTCAAGACAGCAGTAAGTGAGTCTTCACTCCATTGACTCGAAGATATAAAGTGCCGTGCATAACCACGGTGTGGTTCCTCATATGCTGTCATGTCGATGCAGATTTTTATAATGATTTGGTTCTTAAAAACATTAATGGGGGCCTCCACGTGGGGTATTAAATCCGTAGAATCCTGATTAGCGCTATGTATTGTAGCGTCTGATGATAGATCATCATCCCTACGCCCCTCTGAAGCAGTTTCCGTATCGCTTGCTGCACTCACATTACCCTCAGAAGCAGTTCGTGTATCTTCAGAGTCTACCAGTCTGCCTTCACTTGCCGTGTCTGTTACAGAATTGTTCAAGTGATTCGAGATAACTTTCAACCTAGAAAGAGCATCAGCCACATAGTTTGATTTACCCGGTTTATAAATCAACTCGTGATTGTACTCCTCTATACGGGCCTTCCACCTTTTCAGTTTATGGTTGAAATTCCTATTTCCTAGTGCAAATGTCAAGGGCTGATGGTCGGTATAGATTCTGACTTTCTTTGCCCCATATAGATAATTTCTAAGATTATCGAGAGCCCAAACGATTGCCAGCATCTCCTTCTCATTAGTCGCGTAGTTTTCTTCTGTTTTATTCAGCGACCGAGAAATGAATGCTATGGGCTTATCCTTGCCGATTTCACCCTGCGACAGTACAGCGCCTAGTGCGGAATTAGAGGCGTCGGTGGTCAGATTGAAAGGTTTTTCAAAGTCTGGAAAACATAGTACTTCGGCTGTTGTTAGCAAGGATTTTAATGAATGGAATGCTTTCAGAGAATCGTTTTCGAGACTAATGGGTACTTTCTTCGACTGGCTCGCTTTTACTTGCGCGTGCTCACCTCTGGTTAAATTCGTCAGGGGTTTTGCAACTTTTGCGTAATCGCGGATAAATCTCCTATAGTAGGAGGTCATACCTAAGAAGCTTTTTAATTCCTTAAGATTTGTGGGAGGCGAAAGGTTCTCAATGGACTTTACCTTGTTAGGATCAGGTTTAATACCCTCTGATCCAACAATATACCCCAGGAACTCTACTTCTGTTTTCATGAAGTGAGTTTTATGTAGGTTAACTTTCAGGTTGGCTTCACGAATTTTCGCAAAGATGGTATCTATATTTTTTATATGATCCTCAACATCCTTTCCGATTACAATGATATCATCTATGCACACATAGCAAATTCTCCCTATGTATTCGCGGAGGACATCATCTATCATTCTCTGAAATATGGCTGGGGCGTTCTTCAGGCCAAAGGGAAGTCTTAGATATTCATACTTGCCGTTCATCGTCGAAAAAGCCGTTTTAGGGATATCTCTGGGGTTCATAGCAATTTGGTGAAAGCCTGACGTAAGATCGATGGTTGTGAAATATTTCGCGTTTCCGAGGCTAGCTAACGTTGATGTTATGTCAGGGATGGGGTAAGTATCGGATATTGTAACTGCATTAAGACGCTTAAAGTCAACAACCATCCGATACTGTTTCTCACCGTTCGGCTTTGGTTTTTTTGGCACTACCCATATTGGGGAGTTGTATGGGCTCTTTGAAGGTCTTATAACTCCTTCAGTAAGCAATTCCTCTATTTGTCTCTCGACCTCCTCCCTCATACATACAGGGTATGGGTAACTTTTCGTATAAATCGGTTCATCAGTATTGGTCCTAATTTCCGCCTGGATATTCGTCGACGCTAATTCACTCCCATCCAAAGGTCCGAAAAGCGATTTATACTTATCTATAAGACCTTGTATTCTAGCTTTAATTTCGGGTGCATACTCCTCATTCAAAATATAATTCAGTTCAGCAGACGGTTTTTCTTTTAACGGAATTTGGATGGTCTTTTTTAACGTTAAAATGTTTCGCTTCCTATCGACTACTGCGCCTAACTCCTTAAGGGTGTCATCGCCGATTATTCCATCAAATGTTTTTAATTCAGGTAAAATATAAAAGGAAATTTGGTTACTTATGCCTACAAACTTAAAAAATTGTCCAATAACTTTCCTTTCGAGGTTTATGTTTCCACCAACAGATCGCACAATTATTGGCTTATTCAAGGGTATACTACCACTCGATAGTAGTGGGCTACAGAAGTTTTTATTAGAGCCCGTGTCGATCAGAAAACGTAAAACATCACCTCTCCTCGTTCTATATTCTATATAGGGAAGGCTGGAGGATTGTCCTCCATAAAATTTACTTCTCCTTCGTTCTCTTCCACATAATTTCCCTCTTCTAGCTCACTCTCTGGCACCTGGTGTTCGTGTGAAAAAGTTTCCATGTGATATAGCCTAGGTTGTTTATTAATAATGCGAGGTTCCGAAGCACCTCTTTTTTCCGCAGCCCTCGGATGGTTTATATAATTAACATGCCGAGATTGGATTGATCTATCCACATCCATCGGTTCGTGCTTAATAGCAGGATACCGGGGAGGTGGTGTTGGCTTATTGTAGGGAGTGTAACCACTGACCCGATTTGGCACATGACTATGTTGCCAATTTTTCTGCCGAAAGTTTTGCGATTGCCATCCCGACCGCATAGGGAAAGGTTTTGGTGGCCGAGAAGGCCCAGGTCGGTGTCCTGTATCTGTAGCCGTTTGGTCGTGAGTCTTGCTGACTGTCTTCGTATAGAGGATATTATTCCTCATCGTCAAATTCTGCAGCTCTAAACAGGCAGAATACGCTTCGGGGAGTGTTTTTGGCCTCTGTATAATGATCATTCGCGAGAGTTCTGGCTTGAGTCCACGAACAAAAATATCAAGCGATCTATTCCTATAAGTTTCGACAAGCGCCCTAATAGCTTCCTCACTATACGACTCCGTTTTCAATTTATTGACGATTAGGGAAAGCTGATGATTTACCGTCGAATAGAATTCGTTCACATTCGAAGATCCCTGGGACAATTGGTTAAGCTGATGTTCCAATGTCTGAATATCACGCTTATCGGCGTAATGAAGCGACAAGACCCTTTTTATTTCAAGCCAATTATTATCGAATACATTGTAAGATACTAAAGCCGTATCTGCGGCACCCACAACCTTCTGTCTAATGCTTTGAACTATTGCCCGATAAATGGGTTTTTCCCTAACTATTTCGAAATCCTTCAAAATAGTTTCTACTGAGTGAGCCCATGAAATGTACTGTGTAGGGTTCCCATCAAAAGACCGTAACTCCTTAACACTATCCGGAAGACGACTGATATCCTTCAAATCGTCCTCAGTTCGTGGTCTCTGGAGGGGTCTTTCCTCAGATTCTATAGGAATTGCCTCAATAGGTCGTGCTGTTTCCAGCCTTTCTAATCTACTATGAACACGACTTAGTGCATTATCAGCTAGAGCAGCCTCAATATTCCCTATTCTACTCTCGACTAACTTAATCTGCTCCATAAAGCGATTAATGGCCCCGGTCATGGTCGTAACGGTGTTTCGTAAGTCTTCCATTATGTAATTGGGCTAACGAGGAGTTAAAAAGCAAAATTCACTCACCTGTGATACTTGGCCGTCTTCTCTTAGAGGATCCTTGATCGCAGCAGAACACTTTTCACTTTTTGAACTATTTTTTATTTATAGAATATACTTTTATAATTTTAGCTTTAATATTTCAGCTTTTCTTTTATTTTCTTTGAGCTACAAAACTTTATATATTTTTATTCAATTTCTTTTCGAATTTTCATTCATATATATATTTTTTATTTTTTTTATTATATTTTTTATTTTTTTTTATATTTTTTTTTTATTTTTTACTTAAGCTCAATTTTTTTCGGTATGTATTCAATCAAAAAGGAAAGATTCCTTGTATTACACTTTTCTGATTTTTCAAATTAAATATATTAGAGCTTTATTTAAAAAAAAATAATTGCGATTTTCCTTATTATTTTGCTTTTTTTTTATAAGGAAAAGGCTGTTGAGCCTTGGTTGAACGTCACGACGCGCTCAAGTGGAGAACCTTTTGTATTTTTCTCCTCGCGGAAGCTCCGTATGGTTCCTTTTTGGAAATCCGCTTTTATAATCGCGGATACCTACTGGGGTACGGTTGACTTCACTTTCGCTCGAGTAACCTTCTGTGATTTGTGTATTAATGATCACCAGGAATACCCGGTTGGCGAAGGAGGAGTGACTTTTTTATTTTTATTATAATTTTTTGTTTTATTGATCCTGGAGTGCTCCGTAGAGATCGCAGGAGAGTTATTAATTTATTTTGTTTCTGGAGTGCTCCGTAGAGATCGCAGAAATTCTATTTCGTTAATAAGAGACCTTAACTCAGGTCCCTGCTCGGGCGCCAGTTAAAGGATCTACACTTGAGCCTATTAAAAAAATTACTAAGGCGCTCCAACTGCGCCTGATTAACTTAATAAAACAAAATTTTTGATATTAATTGTTACCTTTTTTAATTACTCTTTTCAATATTTAAATTTTACAATAAATTAAATTAATTAGTAAAACGGCTTTTCACATACGACGCGCAACCAAGACTGCCCGTTCTTCATCAATCTTTTTGGCTCGTTGCATTGCTCGATCACGTTGCACCGACATGCGCGAGTATGTAGACGCTGATCCAGCAAAATTGCTTTCCCATCGATTTAATGCAGAAAGGTATTTTGTAATTGGAACGGATGCGCGTGTTGAAATGGTAACAATAAAAAATGCTTGATCGACTAAACTGCATTTTGTTGGGAGCATTGACATTTATTAAAAAGCTTAAGCAGTTAAATTAATTTTGTTGGCAGTGTTAACACTGTTGTTAACTTAAATAAATAAATAAATATATAAATAAATAAATAAATAAATAAATAAATAAATAAAGAAATAAATAAATAAATATATGAATAAATAATAATAAATAAATCAATAAGTAAATATATAATAAAAATATTTTTTTCTTCGTGTGCTTAAGCATAAAATACATTCGCCAGAGCAGACTACACGAACACACGACTACAAATTCTGCTTGCTACAAATGTAGCCTGTAGCCAGCTGCTTAAATATATTAAAAGCGGCAGCAACATAATAAACAGCTGACATTGTTTTTTTTTTCTTTCTTAGCCAATATTGAAAAGCTTTTTGGGATTAAATATTGGCTGAGGGAAATTAGGTAAATGCTATAGTAGCAATTGCTAAAATAGTGCAAGCTACTTAGTATTCGATGAAATTATCTTCATACCTATATAAAAATTAAAAATATACAAATAACAGCCAAAATCTAGAATTCAAATTAAATTTCTGTAAAAAATTATAAATAGCTTGTTTTCTATGTTTCCCAGCTATCTATATGTCGACATTTCATAGGAGCTACCCTAATCATCAGTAGACTTTGATAAAATTTCTGTAGTATAAACAGCTGCTTTTTGCATTTCAGTGGTGCCACTTACAATTTTTTTTAGCTCTCTCTCTAAAGCAATCAAATGGGATACGGAAAGTTAGAAAAACAAAGAATATTCAATGAACTATTTAAAGACTAAAGTTATTTAAATATAGCTCCATTATTTACAAACCTACGAGTATATACGAAAGTAATTTGTTTGTAAGAATTATTGTTCATTTCTAACAAATTTGGAAATATGCACTTGCATTCATAAAAGAAGAAGTTTGTATGTATCCAAAAATTATTGTTGTTTCTAAAATGGATACAATCAGTTTCAAAAACGGCTTACATAAAATAACATTTAAACTTTAAATTAATTTATGAATGCAGTTTTAACGTATTTTCCCCAAAATAGCTGTTTAATATTTTGTGATTTTTTTTCAAAGCACTAATTTATTTCACTTTTCTTGATACATTGACATCACTAACAAAGTGTTGGTAGCCAACAAATATAGAAATTAGTTAAGTTGGATTACAACGAAAAACTCAGCATGGACAACAACCTGCAGTCATGTTGCCATGCTGTTTTCAAAATAATCATTCTTATACATGTGTATTTTAATTTTGAACTTTTGTAGTCGGTAGCCTGCTGTCTCGAATGTATTTAATGCTTTACTGCTAGTTTATTTTGAAGATACAAGCACAATAAATAAATGAAATGCCTTAAAAAGTAAGGAATATTGAACTGAGCCACCAAGATCCCATAGTAAGGAGCTCCCCTGGATACAATATATTTTACGTTGCACCTAAGAAACCAACAAAAAAAAAAAAAGAAAACCTCGTACAGACGATTACTGTTTTCGATTTTTTTTTGTCAGCAGGGTCATTTACTAAGAGTTGGCTGCTAATGCTGAAACATTCTTACGAGTAGTATACAATGAAGTTAAATTTAGTAATAAACTTCATGTCATGTTTAATTTCGATTGACACTCCTATTTAAAAAATAGTTTTATTTGAAACACCTCCTTTAAAAGCTCATTTGCTTTTATTTTGCCCTAATGATTTTTTTTCTTTTTGTTTTAGTCTTTATGTCAATAATGTCATTTAGCAAACAATTGAACACGAAATTTTTCATTGCACACCATTACCTCGCCCTCAAACACAAAAGTGATTGTGTCAGGACGAAAAAAGAATCAAGTTTGTATGTAGAAAATAAAAGTGTTTTATGGGAGGCAGAATATGATGTGTAATGGCATTCTAAGACGCATACTTACAGTTATTGCCAAGTCATTTGTATTCACTCACCTAACAAATGTGTTCGAAAGTATATTACGTCACGTAATGTCACCTCTTCATTGCGGTAGAGTATTTGAAAAACACGTGAGGCACCCGCCCCATTAATTATACTGGCCGAACCTAAATTGTGCACATTATTTGGCAGTGGTGGTATATCCGAAGGCTGGTGATGAAGATGTTGTTGATCTCTTAAATCTGCTTCAATGCCGACGCCGCTGCTACTGCTGCCACCACCGCTTACAATGCTTAGAATATTGCTGCCATTAGACAAACCAATTAAGCCCCCACCACTGCTGAGTAAACTAACACCATTGCCACTACCACTACAGTTGCCGCTTGCATTTGTAGCATCACTGCCATTTCCACTGCCATTCGATATAATGGGCTGTGCTGCTGGCTGGCCATTAGCTGTGGTTTCAGGTATTGCGGTCTCGATTTGTACTGGCAAACGGGGTGATACACGCAGGGAACATCGCACCTGATACAAACTGTAATGAGAAAATCAAAACATTTTTTTTTCGTTATATGGCTTAATCTATATTTTCATTAGCTTATTTTCCAATAACACACATTAGGAGATACGAAAGTGCCCATTTGGGGCACTTTAAAAATTTTCATTCGCAGTTAATGCAATTTAAACTTAATCTGTTCTAGTTTGTTTAAAATAAATCAATACGAGTAGCAATTTAGTTTATTTTTATTTACTTTATTTATATTAATACTACTAATATTTATATTAATAAATAAGGTAATTGTTGCTTTAAATGTTTCTGCTGTTTGACCTATTAGTAAACAAAATACGAGTTGTTTTTCTTTTCCCGACGTTTTGCAGATTTTTTGCCTAAATTTTCAAGGGAGCATCTTAATTAATGCTGTTACATCTGAATTGATAACAAAATTATTTTTACAAGGACTTTAAATTAGAAAATATGAAAATAAACACAACGTTAATTTAGCTTTAACAGTTTGCTTTTTATATCTCCTAGACATACGTATCAATACAAAGAAAGCCTATAAGGCCAATATAAAATCATAAAAAACAAGCTATTTATATTTTCTGATTGGTATACATATATCAAGGCCAAACACCAAAAAACTTCACATGTATTTTGTTGCTAGAATTTTCGAAAAATTTTCAAAAATTTGTTTTATTTTTATTTGAAAACGCAAGAAAGTCTATGTGTTTTTGACAAATTTGCACAAAGCAGATCTGGCTATTGCAAGATCTATGTGCTGATGGTCATGTATTAAACAATGTGAATGCAGTTTCTGATCTTGGAAAATTTTTGGATGCGAAACAGAACATCGTAACATTGATAGTAAATAAAGCACGTTCCGTATTAGGATTCATTAAACGCTGGGCAAAAGAGTTTACTTATATAACTAAGCAATTGCGCACTAAGCAATTTGGCCAATTCTTGAATATGGATCAGCTATTTGGGATCCTAATTATAAAGTTCATATTGAAACCATTGAATCTGTTCAAAAACAGTTCTTGCTTTTTTGTCTTCGTGGCCTGCACTGAAATATGCTAAATTTACCTTCATACAAGTCGAGACTTGCATTAATAAAACGTCCCACTCTTAAAAGTCACAGAACAATGTCAAATGGCACTTTTTTGTTAAATATTATAAATGGAAAACTTAGCTGTTTTTGGCAATTTCTTGCCGCTGTCCATGCAGGTTTTCCGAGCTAACTACGCCAACTGGGATCCATTAATAAGAATCTGTTCTGAGTTTAATAAGAATTATAAACATGTCGACTTCTGTGTTAATACTAATTATGTTAAACGTAATATAATTTAAATCGTAATAATTAATGTATTTACTTCTTTTGTAATGGTCTGATAGGATTTCATTTATCTTTAGACTTTAATTAATTAAATAAATAAATAAAGATCAAAACAGACTTCTTGTGGTCAAAAATTGAGGATATGGACCTGAGCGAAATGTGGCTACAACAGGTTGGTACCATTTGTCACCCAGGAATTAATGGCTTTTTTGCACAAAAAATTTAATGGCCGTGTTATCTCACGTCATGGTGATGTTAACTGGCCGCCACGATCATGTGATTTGATCTCTAACAAAAAGTGTACATTAAAAAGCAAAAAACAATTCAAGAGCTAAAGTAAGAGATAATTCGTCATATAAACGACATTGAACCGCAATTGTGTCGCAGGGTCGTTGAAAATATGGACCATTGGCTAGAGGTATGGCAACCAAGCCATATTGAGGATATGGCGGATATTTTGTTTCACACATAATGGGGATAAATCTTTCCATCATAACACAAAATATTAAGATAGTTCTCTGAAAACTGTTTGTTTTATTTACAATTAAAATCATGAGTTTAGATTGGACCACCCTGTAAAACAAAAAAACGTTTTATACCGAAAATGAATAAGAATAGTAGTACTCTAAATTTGAAATAAATAAAGTGAAAGAAAAGCCAAAAGAAAACAAAATACGCTTCGATATCGAATTCGAATTTTAGAAATAGCTCTAAAAATAAGCTTAAAGCAACAGTGAACGAAAACTACTAGTATTATAGTGAAAAAATCGTTGAGCACTCGATATACGAAAAATATGGCACAAACGCGCAACGCTTTTCTCACAATAATAGTTTTATAGAGTTTTTCGCTTACTATCTCTTCGAAATATTTTAAAAAATGTTCCTTATTTTTTAGTTTGATATCGAAGCGTTTTTATTAGCTTTTCAACTATAGTTATTTTTGACTTTTTATTTAGATGCGAAATGAAAGCGTGTATGAGTATACGTATTAGTAACAATGTTCTTACTTTACCCTGTAAATAAAAGAGATGCAAGCATACCAACTTACAAAAATACAAGTGAAGATAATAACTATAAGCGTGTTAATAACCGCACCTGTCGTATAGATACCGGCTCTTTAGCCACTAAAAACCGGCACCAAACGTTGAAAAGTGCTACTGCAATGCAAAAAAGAGCCCATAAACTTGGATATATGTTTAAAAAGTGCCAAAAACCGGTAAAAATAAAAAACCGGTTAATTATCCGTTTAACCGGCTACAAAATGTTGACATACGGGCCCAAAATGTCAACGTTCCAGGGCAAAAATACGCATCCAATATGAAAATCCAGTTCTGTAATAGTTGGATAACGAGTTCTTTTTCTTTGGGGAATTCTTAAAATCGACTTCAGGAAGCGTCTCACTTCCTCGAAACAATCGCGGAAGCAATACGACAACTTTCATTTTCATGCCAAAGAGGCGATACTCCTTTCTATAGCGGAATATCAAATTACTTAAAAGTACACACTGTACACAACAGGGGTTGCGAGAGCGAAGCTCATATACGCGTGTTGATAATCTAAATTTTGATAAAACAATATTTCACGTATATTCGGCTGGGCCGAGTCTAAAATACCCTTCATAATAGTCACGTATATATATAGTACATATTACAACTTTGAACTAAATATATACGGACCGATAATAGTCACATATATATATAGTACATATTACAACTTTGAACTAAATATATACGGACCGATATTGGAAATGTTCATTTTGTTTATTTTAGTAACCTCTTTCTATTACCAGAGCAGCTTTTAAGCCAAAAAAATTTTTTCATGGAAAAATTAGGTTAGGCTATATCTCAGGTATATACTCGTATGTACCGATATAAGAAACCTTCATTTTCTGCATGAAGGTAACCTTCTTTTTACAATTAGAACTGTTTTTATCCAAAACAAAAAAAAAAAAAATTTTTTTTCAAGGAAAAATCGGTTTAGGCTATATCTGGGATATGTATGGACCGATATTAAAATATTTCATTTCGTGTACTTTGGTAACCTCCTTTTATTACCACAACTGCTTTTAAGCAAACAAAATTGTTTCATGGCAAAATCGGTTTTGTCTATATCTTGGATAAATATAGACCGATGTCGGAAATTGTCATTTTCTGCGTATAAGTAACCTCCTTTTATAAGTAGAGCTGCTTTTATTAAAAAAAATAGTTTCATGGAAAATTGATTTAGGCTATATCTAGGGTATATATAGACCGATATCGCAATTTTTTATTTTCTGTATTTTAGTGACCTCCTCTTATAACCAGAACTGCTTATAAGCGAAAAAAAATTTTTTTATTGCAAAAATCGGTTTAGACTATATATCGGCTATATAGAACGATATTGAAAATTTTTATTCTATGTAATTGAGTAACCTTCGTTTACTAGAAATGCTGTTATGTAAAAAATGTTTTCATTAAAAACTCGGTGTAGGCTATATCTCGGGTATGTATGGACCGATATCGGAAATTTTAATTTTCTGTGTGTTGGTAACCTTCTTTTATTACCAGAACTACTTTTAAGTGCGTTTACGCGATATTATCATTAAAAAATTGGTTTAGGCTATATCTCGGATATATATACACCAATATCGGGAAAGATACTTTTTGTCTTTGTACTCGCTATACTTAATAATATTATTAAGTTTGAAGCAAAAAACAAAATTTTTCCCAAAATTTTCCATATGAAATTTCCTAAAAAACTTGATTTTTTCGAAATGTTGGATATATCTACTGATAAATCGATGGGGTAATAGAATGGTGAAGGAAAAAGGTTTCTAAGTGCAATGGTTTTCTCAGAAATGGTATTTCAACGACCGACAGAAGGACAGACGGACATTGCTTAATCGACTTTTCTATCAATGCTGATTCAGAATATATACTCGTATACTGTATAGGGTTGAATGAAAATTGTAGAAATTACAAACGGAATCACAAATTTATATATACCCTTAAGATGTTTGTGCAGGGTAGTGAAAAAGATTTACATCAGCACCTGCCTTGCGGCCTTATCTCATGATGGACCAGTTCTACGGAGTGAATTATTCACGATTCACCAGCGCCCCGTGTGGCTTACTAGGCTCACACAGGTAGCAATTCTTGCCATATGATTGCGGTCATATGAGCAACTTCTTGTTGAGGAGTTCGGGCCTTCTAATCCCTCCTGTATGCAGTTTTCCAGCAATCAATGAAGGACAAGGCTTAATGAGTTGGTAGGCTGAAGCCCACTAAGAGCATCAGCCCTTAAACCAACTCACCCGTCAACCATCACCACTGGTTCTTTACAGTACAGGTATCTGTTGTATAGGCAACAGATCCTAGTCCCCGAAAAAAGCCACACACCAAACAATTATCAAGGATATTAACACTCCCTTCCTACGTTGTTTTAGTTTTCAACCACAGCCAGAACGTTTCAGCCAAGATAGGCACCTCAATCATGATCAGCCCGGGTCGAACCGCAAGCAGAACTACCCGAGGGCCGTGCTGATCCCCGTTCTGCCAATTTATACCCTTGGTAAGGGTTACGGAAGCCAACACAACATAAGTCATGTGGCTTCCTAGAGTTTTGTTTGCCGCACCAAACGAGGGACCCCTTCCCCTCTTTTTGCCGAAAAACAGAGCACCTAAGTTAGGAATACGCCAAGGCAAAACATGTTCCCCGGGGGGTTTGTGCAGGGTATAAACAAATATTTAGAGGAAAAGAGAAAGTTTTAATTATTTCAAGAAAATTAAATGCCCTATGATCTGAGCTTGAAAAGGTGAAATGGCCAGCTGGATTAGGGAGGGTTATGGATTTTACCTGGCTCTCAAACTGCAATATATCGGGAGGTTAAATTTGAAGGGCTGATGTTGAATGTAAACAACACCTAAACGTCAGGTTTTTTTCTGCATTTCATTTAAAATTTCTCAATTTTGGATTAATTGACTTTAAACCGTGAAAACATACATAATCAAGCAACGCGTTAAAGTTATTCAGGTTTATTATGAAAAACGTCGGCAAACAATTTTCGATGATAATCATCTTCAGTGATGAGACACATTTTCCCCTTAATGGATTCGTGAATAAGCAGAACTACCGCATTTGGGCAAATGATAATCCAAGAGTTATTGTTGAAATGCACCCGCAAAGAATGACTATTTGGTACGGTTTATGGGCTGGCGGCATCATCGTTATCGTGAGATATTAACGAACTTTTTATGGCCAGAATTGGAAGATATGGATGTGGACGATATGTGATTTTAACAGGATGGTGTATGCCACTTGCCACGCAGCTAACGAAACAACGGCTCTTTTGTGTGCCAAATTCTGCTGGCGTGTTATCTCACCTGGTGGCGATGTCAATTGGCCGACAAGATCATGTGATTTCATATCGGTGGACTTCTTTCTTCGCGGTTATTTGAAAAAAAAACGGCGTACGCTTATAAAGGATGAGATGATTCGCCACATTAACGGTATAGAACCGATATATTGTTCCATACATAATTGATCCGTACTTGTATTGTCATAATAAAAAGAAATGCTAATAATTTGTAAATAATTTGTGTTTTATTCAAAATCAACATCAACAAAATCATCATCAACATAATTAAAATAATTGCTTTTACGACGGCGGATTGATATTTTTTTATTTTTTTTTTTTAAAGCATTCGTAAGCAAAGAAGCACTTCAACAATACCATCAACAAGAAGGCCAAAAGAGGTGGTTACTGAGAAACAGGTCAAGAAAATCCTCAATATCGTTATGAATGATCACTGAGTCAAGTTACGTGAGATTGCTGAAATGGTAAGCATATTATATGAACGTGTGTTTAACATTTTGCATAAACATTTGCATATGAAAAAGCTATCGACAAGATCGGTGCCGTGTTGGCTCAGTGTCAGTCAAAAACAAGTTCGATAGACCACTTCACAGCGGTGTTTGGACATAACAAAGCATAATCCTGTTGATTTTTGGCATCGATTAATAACTATTGGTGAAACGCTAAACACCTGAAACCAAAAATCAATGGAAACTATGGGTGGAAACTGGTGGAAGTGCTCCGAAGAAGGTGAAGACAGGGAAATCGGCTGAATAGTTTATGGCCGCTGTATTTTGGGATGCACACGGCATATTGCACATCGATTATCTTGAAAAAGGATCCACGGATACAGGAAAGTATTATCGTGCATTACTGAATCAATTGATTGATGCAATCAAGAAAAAACAACATTAAAGTAGAAAAAACTGGTCTTTCTTCAAAACAATACATCAGTTCACACGGACGTAGATACGATGCAAAAGTTACGTGGAATATATTTCGACATTGTGGATTGTCCACTTTATAGCCCAGATTTAGCTCCTAGTGATTTTTTCCTGTTTCCAAACTTAAAAAAAGTCAAGCAGGAAAGAGATCCATCTCAAACGAAGAAATGATTATCAAAGCTATCGTGTATTTTGAGGGGTTCCCAAAACCGTATTATTTAGATGGTAAAAAAAGTGTATTAGCTAAAAAGAGGCCATGTTGAGAAATAAATGGTTTTTGAAAAAGAAAATGTTGTTTTCCTATTTAGGTAGCTTCAACATCAATCCGCCGTAAATCCTTTTTCGTCTTTTTTTCAAGTTTCTTTTAATTATTCTATTGACATCTGACAATGATAAAAACAGAAACAAATTATTGGCTGCGCTCTCAATTTTATCTATTACAAATTTGCCTGATACGAGATCTGATAAAAAAATAACCGTTATTTAAAAATTTCGTGAGTTACGTAAGTTCAATTTTGCATTTTTTTCTGTTGTGTTGGTCTGTTTTTGGCCATATCAGTCATTTCGGATTGTCAGTTTGTTTTTGATAGATAAAAAGGTTAGTTGTGTTTAGGTGTGCTCTTCGATTTTTTACTATTCGGAAAAATGTATCAGAAACACTGTATTAAGTTTTGTGAAAAAAAATTATGTAAATTAAATGTGCGAGGACATTTGAAATGTTGACTGTGGCGTTTGGCGAGTCACTATGAGCAGAACACAAGATCAATTGTGGTTTAACCGTTTTAAGGAAGGCCGAGAAGATGCCAATGACGATGCTGGTCCTGCGAGCCCGAGCACGTCCACAACCGATGAAAACATTGAAGCAGTGAAGAAAATAATTTTGGATAACCGTCGAATCACTACCTCTCTGAGTTGCTGATGATGTTTCCAAAATTACTAAATTTTGAGCAAAAACAACGTCGCATGAACATCGCTCAGGAGCTGTTGAGCATCGTAAACGACGATCCTGTGCCTCGTTTCTGTAAGATTAGTGAAAAGTTTCTCGCATCGAAAACTATGAAACATAAAATTCCATCGTTTCTCGACTATCGAAAAAAACAGCGTTTCTGTATATTAAATCGAAAAGAGGCAATACCAGTTACGTCTTTATTGGAATATTTCCATTAAGCAGCTGTCAAAATGTAAAAAGTAAACAAATAAGAAGAAGAATATGGGAAAAATTTATCAAACAAAAAGAAAATTTAAGAAACAAATGCTTAGCAGTAAATAAAACAATTGAATTTAGTGTTATAAATAAAATAAAATTGTGTCAATCAATAACACATGTACTACATAAATAAAAACATATTCAAATCATAAATAAATTTCATAAAAACTTTCAGTAAGGTATAGTTTTGTGGTGATAGTTGCTGACCAATATGACCGGCGAAACATGTTGCGCATTTACAGCCAGAGATTAAGGGCTGCAACCGACCCTTTTTTAGTTCCTGAACCGATGAGGGAAGCTTCCCGCATTCGAGACAGGCTAAAATTAAGATTTTGCCATTAAATTTTTAACTTATCATACTGTATGTATGTACATAAATATTAAGAAATAAAGAAAAAACCAAAAAATTTAATTCATACTTTTATATCTTTCAATTTTCTAAAAAAAAAGAAGAAATGAATAATGAACTACTTTCAATATCTCCCGTATTCATAATAAATAATTTACACATAACAAAGGTTTAATTAACAAATTTTGTGTAAAAATATGTATATCAAGTAAACTTTTACTAATTGCAAATTATTTTTTATGAATACGACAATATGTGTATAAATATTTAAAAACTGTACCTTTTCTACACTTTTTGCATTCATTACGTCAATTATATATTTTTCAAATTTATAACTTCCGCAACTCCTTTATTTGTGAAAAGTTTTGACAGCTCTAGCGAGAAACTTCTCACAAAATTTTAATACAGAAACAGGCTTACTCACAAGCTTCCAATGAATTACGTCAAAAAAGCTATTTGACAGATATTTCTCGCTTCTAAAGATACAGAAACATTTGTGTGAGAAACTCCATTTTTTGTTTCAATTCGCATAGTTTCTCTGTCAATTCCTTTGTTTCTTGTGAGGCACTGATTTCCTCAAAAAGGTCATAACTGGTGATGAATCATGGATGTACTTCTATGGCTATGACATTGAAAGCAAAGCCCAATCATCCCAATGGAAGCTTTCCAGAGGAGCCAAGACCGACAAAAACACGTCAAGTTCGGTCAAATGTGGAGGTTTTACTCACTGTTTTCTTCGGCTGCAATGGCATGCCGCATCATATTCAAATTGTTGCCACATGCCTCAAACGTAATCATCGGATTTGGCCCCCGCTGACCTTTTCCCAAAACAGAAGACACCGACGAAAGGAAAGCGTTTTGCTACGATTGAGGAGATAAAAGAAAAATCGAAACAGGAGCTGTTGGCAATACCAAAAAGCACGTTTCATAAGTATTTTGAGGATTGGAAAAAACGCTGGCAAAGTGTATTAAGTCTGAGGGGGATTACTTTGAAGCGGATAAGACAGTTATTGATGAATAAATAAATACTTTTTGAAAAAATTCAAAATAATGGTTATTTTTTTGATCAGAACTCATATCGTACGGTTTTTGGTTTTTAATAATCTTCGTCCGTTTAAGCATTCAGAAAGGAGCTTTTTCAATAGCTGTATCAAATTGAGGCAGTTTCGTTTAAATAGGACTAAGCAATATTGGACTTATGGATTGAACGGTCATGTTAATAAAATCGGATTTTTGTTTTTAGGCTCCATTATTTTTCTCTTTAAAAAAATTCTCCTTGAAGATATATTCGTATATTATTTATTAATAAAAACGAAATTTCTTTGATTGGAGCTGAGAATTTGGCTTACGCCAAACATATTTACGGGTCGGGTTTATACCAGAGAACTTCACTTGTTGATTAAAAATCGTTAGGTTTGAGTCACTCATGATGCCAAGCTCGTGGGTGTTGATGAGCAGTATAGCAGCTATGAAACTAGCTGTCCTCCAGCTATGATATAACATTATTTATTGTGGTCTTCCTCTACCAAGGGTTGGTGCTTACACTCGTACGTCAGATATTGTTATCAAGTAGCTTCGCGAAATTTGCAGGAGTATATTTCAATATTAGAGAAATGGTTAAAACTTTGGAAAATTAAAGCTAATGAACAAAAATATACTCACGTTACATTCACACTGTGTAAACAAACATGTTCAGCTATCCAAATTAACAATTCACCTATTCCGCAGCAAATTGAAGTCAGGTACCTTGGTATTCACCTGGACCGTAGGCTAACGTGGAAGTCTCACATTGAAGCAAAGGTCACTCAGTTAAAACTAAAAGCAGCGCAGCTAAATTGGCTTATGGCCAGAAATTCGACACTGAAATTAGATTGCAAACTTTTGTTATACAACGCAATACTAAAGCCTATATGGTGCTACGGAATTCAGTTATGGGGCACCGCCTCAGCGTCAAACATTGAAAAAATCCAAAGGCGACAAAACAAAATTCTTCGAACAATTACCGCAGCTCCATGGTACGTAAAAAACTCACGAATTCATAAGGATCTCTGTGTTCCTCTTGTAAAAGACGAATTTTCAAAGTACGCAACAAGGTATATCAGTAAATTGGAACTTCATCCAAATCGTCTTGCACGCAATATACTTAATTTTGCAGGCGACTCTCGGTTGAGAAGGAGGGACACCCTTGCCACCATCGGAACGTTATATAGGTGATTTCACCGATATTGACCGTGCAAAATAAAACATATTTGTCTAGCATTGGCTGGACTTAATTAATTTTATGTGTTTAGTATTAAGATTTGAATACTTTGTGAAGATTCAATAAATAAATGAATGAAAAAAAAAGATATTGTTACAACAAGAAACCTTCTTAATTTAATGACATAAAGTACTTAAACTTAACAAATAACTGAATTTAATCTTCTTAAGTGATCTCGTTAAGTATTCAATGTTTGTAATGGAAATTATTGAAATCCTGTGATTCTAAACCTTTTCCGCAATTGTTGAGAATTGTTACTTTGACACATGCATTCTTAAGACAAAAAGTTATTTAAGCTTATTAAATGCACACGGGTTACTTTTACTTACCCTCTTTGAAATAAGTCGACGTTAAAAAACTTATACAATTCCACGGAAAATTCAATTGTTGCTTGCAAATCACCCATTTCGTTGATAGCTTGTTAAATCTTGACTCTTAAAGCAAAAAAGAAGAAAACAGTGATGCTGCAGCCAAAAAAGTAATGACGTAGACGGAGTGGAGGTAAAAAAAGGTTAAAACAGAAACCGCAACGGCAATGGCATAAATATGAAGCAAAAGTTAACAAATAAATCCAAGCAATAAGAATTCCCACTCCTTGCAGCCAGCCATGCACTCACGATGAGTCAGTCAGTCATTCATTTATTCGTTCATTCATGTATTCGTTTGAATGAAAAGGATTTCTTTATTTCTTTCTACTTTTTTTTTTCCTTGTTTAGTCAAGGTTCTTTTTTTTTATTCATTCAGCAAACACACAACAATTGCAACAGCATACTGACTGACACAAATAAATATTTTATTTATTTTTGTTTTTTGTTTTTTTTTTTATTTTTTTTTAGCTGGTTCTCGTTTCTTGTTGTAGTTTGTTGTTGTTTTTTTTCTAGGATTTACTATTTAATTTTGTATGTATTTGTGTTTAACGGTATGTAACGATATAATGACATCCAAATAAAGAATTGCATGTGATTGTGTGTGTTTGCGCAAGAGTGCTTTACGGCTAAAGTGGGCGATTTAGCACACATACATACAGTCATACACACATCTACACCAGCTTAAACTTTTACGTTTGCACACTGCATCAATATTAATAGCTACAAGAGCTTAAGTGTTGTTAGTGTTTGTTGTAGTTTAGTAGAAGTACTTGGAAGCCGTTTCCTTTTAATCTTGATTTTAATGTTTGACATTTGACATTGTATATGTATTTGTTTTGTGAACTAAATCTAGCAGCAGCAGCAGCAACAGCAATTCTGCAAAATGGTTGTAGCTTGTGCCAGCAGCAACGGCGGCAGTTAGAATCGTTTTCTTTCTTTTTGTTGTGCTTTGAAACACTTTGTTTCCTATCTTTCATAAAACTCACACAACAAGTCTTAAACTCCTTCTTCTATCCCCTTGTGGTTTCCTCTTTCAATACAAAGTTATAATTTCACTGTTTACGCAACGTAAAAGGATAAAACACAGCAACGACAGCAAAGAAGTTGATGTTGATTTTGCTGCAGCTCATATTATGGTGTTTATGAGGTTTTTCTCATTATACGTTAAATGTCGAAGGATGGCGTACATTTTGTCTCCACAAAATACACTTTATGTCTTCCTCTAGTGCATCTAAAAAATAAAAAAAGGAAACGGAAATGTTATTGTATTAACGTTTTTTTCAATTTAGCAAGTAAGCCCTGCAAAATCTAACATTTATGTGTCTGTGTGTGTGTGCTTGTGCGAGTCTTTTTTTCATAATTTTCGAGGAAATGGAATTTTCAGAGCATGGCGTATTAATTAAAATAAACATAACAATATAACAGACTTGTTAAATTAAAGGAACTGACAGGTATTGTTTTTAGCTTTTTTCTTTATCTTGGACCAGTACTCAAGCAATGACCCCTGAATACTTTATGTAGGTTAGGTTATGTGAAGGAGGAAAGAGGCATGTGACTTGAACCTTCCAACCTTATATGTGACAGGAAACATGTCTACAGGCAACTTGTTCCACAGTCGTACCGCTTAAAAACGAATTCTATATTTAAAGCGTTGTGTACTGGACAATCGCCCACAAATTGATAAGCTATAGACGAAATACGTGTACTCGTATTACGAGAACAGAATGATATTGAAGCTACCTACTCGTAAGTAGGGAAACCACTCTTTTTTTTTAACCACTTATTTCTCAACATAGCCTCCTTTAAGCTCAATACACTTATACTGCACTTTTTTTCTTTTTTTATATTGGACCAATACCCAGGGGATGACCCCTACATATGCAGTGCATTGTACCAGAACTAGGAAAATAGGTTGTGAGGAGGGGGAAAGATATTGCCCTTGAAGATATATCGCATAAGTATTTAATAAAACGACACAAAAATATTTTAATTTCCGAAATCCGAAGTTTCAACATTTTAGCAGCGTTTGTCTGTCAGCTACAAACGTTTAAAGTCGAAAGTGAACACACGTGTACGAGTTGCCGGTTATGTATTCTAGGGTTAATCAGTTACTTATCGATAGTACCGTTAAGAACGAGTGTGTATGTAGGTGTATGTACATATGCATGTTTGTGGTATAAACATTAATTTAAACTTTTACCAGAAACCCACATTTCTTTTCGAGGTTATGAGGTCAATAAAAGCGAACTGAAATGTAAAACAAAACGTAATATAATCCACCTTCAATATAAAAAATGTTTAAAAAAAGAGTGCTAACCACAACAACAAAATAAAAACAATAAATAAATTAAATGAAAAAGAAACACAATATGGAAAGGTTTTCCAATAAACAGATTTATAATGAATTTAGGGCAGTAGTGCCCACAAAGAGAACACTCAGTATGTAAACGTTTAAGTACGATTACCCTTGAGGGCATTGCGTGGCAAACAATGATTTAGAGCGGGGGTGCCCAAAAACTCTATATGGAAGAGCAAACACCAATTATTTAAGTAAAAACTAATTTTATTAAATAGTTTTTGCAGTAAAAAACGAAACATATTTACAAAAACAAAATCTACACTAATAATCGCTGTCGGCAATGTTTACTAGCAAAGCATGTGATAGTGTTGCTACTTTGCTCTTGTGTGTGTACAGTGAAGAACGACAAAAAATATATAAGATAAAGTTCTTTGTGTATTTTGCGTATTTTTCATAGTTAGTGCGCTGAGCGCAGTATGTGTGTATTAAAGAGCACAGCCCTATGGCTAGAGGCTTTTACAAAAACAATTGAGCCTTAAGCGCATAGGGCTTGGGTTCTCCTGGTTTAGAAACTGTTACACAGGTGTTTAAATTAAAAACGTGTTGTTTCACTTGGAACAGATTAATTTGAGAGACATGTGTACTTATGTAAGTATATATGCATGTACATATATTGCAAAATTTTAATGAGCAGATAAAAAATGTCTAACCATTTCGCTTGCTACTCGTATTTTGTTTAAGACAAGCAACTGTAACGAAAATCATCAGTTTTTTATACTTATACGTTTTTCACTCCTTCCAAGTTTGCAATCTGCTTTTGCAACTGATGGAATCAGGTCATGTGTTATGTAAAACCTCAGAACATTAAACAAGAATAACAAAAAGTTAAAAAAAAAATAATAAAAAATTGTTTAATCGGCAACAAATAAAAGCAACAAAAACATAAAAAGTTTTTGCAAAAAAAAAAAAAAAAAAAAAAAAAAAAAAACATAAAAAGGAAGACAAAAAAGACAGAAACGATCCAAAAGAAAACAAACCCAAACACGAAGCTGTTACCCATTTCCAGTCCGCACTTAACACATTTTTGTATGTGCTCATCAGTGTAATGAACTGTGAACTGCCTGCACCCACACAAAGACCCCTCCACTTGTCCCCATTATTAATACACAATGTATTGCGATTAATTTATTATATCTATGCCTTTGTGTATGTGCATGTATTTGTGTGGTACGTCAAACCATTTGATTTCCAAAAAAACAAACAAAAACAACAGTATTTTGGATTTCTTCCTTTCAGTTAAATATTTCTTTTTAAATAATTTCATATTTAATTGTTTACGTAACTACAGGGTGGCGCAGAAACCCCTTTATGGTCGGAACGAAATGGCATATATTTTGAACTTGAACTAAATATGCTCGGATATATATGGACCGATATCGGGGAAAAAATATGTTTGCCTTGTTATCACCATTCCAAAAAGGAAATCTTTCATGGAAAAATCGGTTTAGGCTATATCTCGGTTATATATGAATCGATATCGGTATTTTATATTTTCTGTATTTTAGTGACGTTCTTTTAAGGAAAACTGTTTTTAAGCAAAAAAGAAAATGTTCATGGAAAAATCGGTTTATGCTATATATCGGATATATATGCACCGATATTGGAAATTTTCAGTATCTGTATATAAGTAAACTCGTTTTATAATTAGAACTGATTTTCAGCAAAAAATTTTTTTTTCATGGAAATATCGGTTTAGACATTCTCGGGAATGTATGGACCGATAGCGGAAATTATAACTTTCTCTGCTGCTTTTAAGCAAAAAAAAGTGGTTTAAGTTCGCTTACGCCACATTTTCATGAAAAAATCGGTTCATGCTATATTTCGGGTACACGAGTATATGGACCGATATCGGAAATTTGCATTTTCTGTATTTTAGAAACCTCCTTTTATACTCAGAACTGCTTTTAAGCAAAACAACTTTTTTTTGTGGAAAACCAGTTTAGGCTATATCTCGGGAGTACGAGACCGATATCGTAATTTTTCATTTTCTTTTGTTAGTAACCACCTTTTATTACCAGAACTTCTTTTAAGCAAAAAAATATTTTTTTTTTTTTTGGAAAAATTGGCTTAGGCAATATCTCGGATATACAAGTATATGGACCGATATCGGAATTTTTCGTTTTCTGTATTTTTATTACCAGAAAAACTTATAAGCAAAACAAAGTTGTTTAAGTTCGCTTACGCGACATTTTCATGGAAAATCGGGTTAGGCTATATCTCAGGTATATATGGATATACCTGAGAATTTTCATATTCTGTATTTAAGTAACCTCCGTTTATTACCAGAACTGATTTAAGGCAAAAAAAAAATTAAGTTCGCTTACACGATATTTTCATTACAAATCGGTTTAGGCTATATCTCGGATATACATGGACCCATATCGCGACTTTGTTTTTGCCTTGTTATCACCATGCTTAATAATTGTGTGAAGTTTTAAGCAAAACCAACAATTTTTTTTTCAAAAATTTTCATACAAATTTGCATAAAATAATGGATTTTTCCGGAATTTTGGATATATCTCTGCTATATGTGAACAGATTTTACTGAATTGCAATAGCAAATCCATGAATCGATGGGGTAATAGAAAGATGGAAGAAAAAAGTTTCTAAGTCTAATAGATTTCTCGGAAACTGTATTTCAACGACTAACAGACGGACATCGCTTAATCGACTTTTCTATTAATTCTGATTCAGAATATATATGCTTTATAGGGTCGCCAATGAAAGTTGTAAAAATTACACGCGAAATCGCATACTATTATATATACTTATATATGTGAAGGGTATAAAAACTAAAAGCCTGCTTCGATATTAAACTAAACTAATTATCCACCACCATAACCAGATGACTATCAGTAAAACGCGTTCCGAGTTTTGTTTTGGAATTCCCTAAATTGGCATCTTGACTTGTTAAAGTCCCTCATTTCCCCGGAAAAATATGCCAACTTCAATTTTCGCACTAGATCGAATGACCGTTAATAGTTCAGGTACAGGCATCGAATATGAAAAACCGGTTGCGATTCGGTTCCGAGTTTTTTGGGAATTCCCAAAGTCAAAATCCCCCACATTTTCAGAAGCTCAGAAGCTGTTGAACATCGTCAACGACGATCCAGCTTTCCACGAAAAGGTGATAGCTGGTGACGAATCATGGGTGTATGGCTGTGACATAGAAACCATTGCAACAATGAAAGCCCAATTATCCCAATGGAAGCATCCAGAAGAGCCAAAACTGAAAAAAAAACACGTCAAGTTCGGTCAAATGAGAAGGTCTTGCTCATTGTTTTCTTCGACTGCAATGGCGTGGTGTATCATGCATTCATACCACAAAGTCGTACACGCAGAGAAAATGCATTTCTTCGTATTCTTATGGCAGTATTAGTATGTACTCTGTAATATTTTGTATTGTGACGCATTATTGTTTTTAACATAGTATAAGTCTTAATAAATATATTATAGTAAAAATGTTACTTTATATTGCTATTATTATTACTTTCTTATTTTCAAATATGGCTGGATGGAATAATAGTATTTATTAAGTATAGTTCCAACACGACAATAGCTGTTGTTGTATGTATTTAAAAGCTTTTTATTTTAAGCATATGTATGTTAGACTTATTCATTGGCAACACTTGTATGTTTACAGAATAAACGTACTATTGTTGGTTTTGTTCAAGACTTTGACATATAATTTTATTACAGTTTTATTTTGCCATGCCAAGCAGTAAATTTTTTCGTGTATTTAATTATTAAGAAATATAAAAAATAAAAGAAACAGTTTTAATAAAATAAATTTTTAGTAAAATAAATAAGCCGATCAACGAGAATATTGTAAATATATCGCCATATATGAACAATAATGTATGAAAACAAAGAGGTTTGTATTAGCATTTCTATATTTGCGAACGTTTGTTGATAACGAACTAATTGTATACTTATTTTACAGATCTGCGGCCCAATAATTTACTAAAGATACCAGAAAGATGCCCAAATCTTATTGATTTTTTTAATATAAATTAGAATTAATAACCCTTATACAATATTTTTCAAATAAATTATATCTTACTGCACAAACTGTATGTATAAATTTATTTAACGATGTGGCCATCAACAGTAGTATAGCTCGACGTGACAATAGTTGACAAAAGTAGACTTTCACAATAATATAGATGAGAGTGATAATATAATGTGGTTGTCGTGCTAATATCATTAAATCTTTTACCAAACATATGGTTACATCACATAATATGGTTCTTGAATCTACTTAGTTTAGCCAAGAACATTTCAGACTGAAATCATTTTATTTGGTTGCCTTCAACCATATAATTCAACAATAGTATGTTGACATTAGAATATTGTTATCTCAACTATATAATTTTTTCTACGTGTGCTGTCAATAAGGAATACTACCTTGAAGTTATGGGCCGTTTGTGCGAAGCAATTTTTGTACCGTGATAACGCACAAGCTCACACATCAATGCTAGTGTGTGAGCTTTTGGCCTAAAACAAAACCGTTATCACGCCTCAACCACCGCATTCATCGGACTTGGCCCCCACTGACGTTTTCCTCTTCACAAAACTGAAGACACCAATAAAAGGCAAGAGTTTTGCTACGATTGAGGAGATAAAAGTAAAATCGAAGCAGGAGCTGTTGGTGATACCAAAAAGCGCGTTTCAGAAGTGTTTCGAGGAGCGAAGAAAACGCTGGCATAAGTGTAATATATTTGAGGGGGATAACTTTGATGGGGACAAGATGGTTATTGATGAGTAAATAAATACTTTTTGTAAAAGTTTAAAATAAAGGATATTTTTTGATCAGCCCTCGTATGCCATAATCATTTATGGGCATGGATGTCGAGTGTTGCAAACATATAAAGAAACATACAAGGAAACTAGTATACTCGTAAGTGTGTTTAAAATAATATGTAATATGTTTAATATCTAACAATGTAAATTATGTTTCTTCATTCTAAATGTTACTCGTAATATACACTGAAAGAAATATGCGTTATATATTTAATGGAACTCTTTCATTAAATATTTTTCATTAATCCAATGAAAACTTTTCACAATATGCATGAAACTTCATATATATTATGAAATAGTTCCATGAGAATGGTATCATTAAGTTTCATAGTTTTATTAAAAAAATCATTAGATTTATGACTACAACAAAATTTTTTTTTAAATTCTTTGAATTTTGGTAAGATGTATTAATGGGCGTTTATTAATCTTAAGATACAGTTTAAAAATTGTCAAGTTTTTTATTAAAATGTAAGTTTTATGAGTTTCATAATTCCAATGAAATAGAATTCATTAGATCAATGATCGCACTTGGGTATGTATGTACATATGTGTATGTACTCAAATCAGGATAATAATAGTTTAAACAATTTAAATACCAGTGTATTGAAGTCATTTGAATTAATAAAATCTGTTTTATTTGGTGAATACTTGTTCAACATTTTCTTTTATCATAATTAGGTACAATTTCACAAAAGCAAGGAATAGTATTGTTTGTGTAATGATCTTACTACGTACATTTGTGAACATATTTTATTAATGTGTGTTATGATATTATTTCATTAAACAAATGTAACTATTTCATTGATTTAATGTAAATTTTTCAGGTGCTCAATGAATAATAAAATTAGATAAATGAAATAACTTCATTGACCTTATGAAGGAGTTTCATATTTTTAATGAATATATTACATTAGTACAAAGAAGTTATTTCATTAAATAAATGTTACTTTTTCATTAATTGAATGTACAGTTTTCATGTGCTTTATTAAACTGATTCTTTGATCTAGAGAAATTATTTCACTAATCATATGATTTGTCTTTCATACTTTTAATGAATATAAGTCATGTTTCTTATTAAACTGTTTCATTACTTTTATGAAGGTTTTCATTAAAATAATCTAATGAAATTTGTTTCATTATTTCTATGAAAAGTTACAATGGTTGAAAAATAATTAAAAAATTCATAAAAGTAATGTCAAAATTCAGAGAATTTCTGAACAAAATTTTTTCAGTGTAGTTGAATATTTTGTTTTTGTTATTTCAATTTGTGTTTTCAAATTTATATTATTTTGTATGCACAATTTAAAGACACACACGGAGTGTCCAAATATTGAAGCCAATAAAGAACGATAATTTTTAAAAATTGGGCCACTAGCTCAACCAATAAATAATAATTTGAATAAAAAGGGTCGAAAAATTAGCAGCAATTTGTTTGCTATTTTATTTTTACAATCTTTCAAAGTAAGACATACTCGTATATAACCGCTTACTTGCTGATGTACAAACATATGTATGAATGTATGTACGTACTTATTTACTTTTCACTATTTTTTTTTTACTTATTCTCCTTGTTGACACGGTAACAAAAAGGAAACTGACAAAATAAAGAAACGGAACAAATAAGTTTTTTAGTGCAACGTTGTGAGTAAATGAATCACATCATTGTGCTTGTAAAAATTATGAGCAAGATCCTCATAATGGCATACAAATGAATATTTGGATATGTGATGTAGGTTAACGAGCAACTGCTTCGTTAACCTATTAAATTACGAAAGAATGAACTGACGTTAAAGAATGTTATGATATTAAGCAGACGTAAACATTTTAATACACACACAAATACACTAACACACACACACACATGCGTACTCGTATAAGAACAAAGAGGAGAAGAATGCGAAAGAAACAAGCTCCTGAAAGAAGCACTGAGTGGGAAAAACATGTAATTCACTTTCATTTCATTTGCCATTTACAGGAAGTATCGGATGAAACAACAACAATTTATAGTTTTCATTACATTGTTGTTGCTGGCATTATGTGACATACAGATATATATGTAGATGAAACAATAGAGTTGTTAAAGAATGTAGCAGAACGCTATTCATGTCATTGGCAATTTGAGTTAAACACATTCTATTGTGTGTTTGTTACGAGTATGTGATAATAGTGAAAGTGATGACAATATGCATACGCACAGACATTCGTATGACGCATCTACATGTATTTCAATACAATTCCGTTCTTTTCATTTATTTTGCTTTTATTGTTGCCAATATACTTACATACATTTATTCCTGTAAACATATGTATGTTGAGCAGTGCTGGCCCATTAAATAGTAAATAATTTTTAGATACGTATATATTATATAGAAGTAAGATTAGTACAGCCCTTAAGTGACTTTTAATATCGATACCGATCAAAAAATACAAACAGCTTGTTTTTACCAGGGTTATATTAGTTTCACTTCTATGTTTACTTGCTTGTTTCTATGTTTGCAACACATCCATGACACATGACTTCCACGTCATATGAGTGATTATCACATACATACGTAGATATATAAAACTGTACTCATATATACAGTGTTGCTGCTTTAGCGTAAATATTGGAGTTTTCGCATTTCTTTCGGGGAAGTGGGTAATTTTGGGGATTCATGAAGCCAATTTTAGGAGTTCCCAAAAATATTCAGAATTACTTCGCTAACCGGTCTGGAGTAGGTTTTTCATATTCTATGCGAGTTTTGCTGTGCAACATGCATCTGAACTATAAACAGACATTCGCTTTAGTGCGAAAATTAAAGTTACTGTATTGCTTCTAAAGGACTTGGGGGACTTTGACGTTTCCGGTAGCCGACTTTGGGAATTCCGGGAACCAGTTTTTCATATTCGGTGCGCGTTTTGCCCGTGGAACGTGTATCTGAACTAAAAATGGTCATTCAATTTAGTGCGGAAATTGAAGTTGCCATATTGTTTAAGGGGAAATGGGGGTTTTGGCGATTCCTGAAACCTATTTTGGGAATTCCAGAAAAAAACTTGAAAAGCCTTATATTGATAATTATCTGGTTACATTAATAATTAGTTTAGCTTGATATCAACGCGTGTTGTTTCGTTTTTTCAACTATATTATATCACCTAGCTGCCCGTCTATGTCGACATTTCATAGAAGCCACCCTAATCATCAGTAGTATCGGAAACATTTGAAAGATATTTGCAAACATATAACTATGTATAAATACCATTTCTTTAAAATAATTTTCGAGAATTTAAAGGAAAAATACTCTACTAGTAGAAAATTATTATCAAAACAATTTTTTTACTTGAATTCTCATTAATATAGTTAAAATAATGGAATATATATGGTTAAATGTTTGAAAATAACTTTCAAAGTTTTCCAAGTTTACTGATGATTAGGGTAGCTTCTAGCAAGAAGATGGCTAGCAAAAAGTAAACAACTATCAGTATATATTTTTTATTGAATCAGCTACTAACGAATCAAATTTGCAATATATTATTAGTAATGTATTCTTATATTCAACTTTATTTGTACTCGTATTTGAAATGAATTGAAAAAATAAATTAAATAAATTACAAAAAAATCTAGTTTTAATTATACGAGTAAATAGAAGTTATTTATTTGTGTAGAAGTTATATATATTGTGACTTTCAAGACTAGTACGATTAAACGTAACAATAGAATCTCAAACTTTTCAAGAATATGGGTGGTCGTGATTATATTATACAGATGGACGTGACAACTGTGAAAATGATTCACATCAGTACCTGCCTTGACGGCTTAACCTGATGGTGGACCAATTCCACAGAGTGAATTTTTCACGATTCACCACCGCCCCCGTGTGGCTGACTAGGCTCACACAGGTAGCAATTCTTGTCATATGATTGCGGTCATATGAACAACTTCTTGTTGAGGAGTTCGGGCTTTCTAATCCCACATGTATGCAATTTCCCAGTAATCAACGGAACACAAGGCTTAATGAGTTGGTAGGCCAAAACCCACTAAGGGCATGAGCCCTTAAACCAACTCACCCGTCAAACCGTCACCACCGGTTCCTTACAGTACACGTATCTGTTGTATAGGAAACAGCTTCTCGGGAGATTGTTAGTCCTCGAAAAAAGCCATCACCAAACAATTATCAAGGATACTAACACTCCCTTCCTGCGATTTAGGTTTAAACCACAGCCAGAACGTTACAGCCAAGGTAGGCATCTCAACCATGATCAGCCCGAGTCGAACCGCAAGCAGAACTTCCCGGGGGCCATGCTGATCCCCGTTTTGCCAATTTATACCCTTGGTAAGGGTTTCGGAAGCCAACACAACATAAGTCATGCGGCTTCCTAGAGTTTTGTTTGCCGCACCAAACGAGGGACCCTTCCCCTCTTTTCCCCGAAAAACAAAGCGCCTAAGTTACGAATACGCTAAGGCAAAACCTGTTCCCCGGGGGAGTTGGACATGACAGTAAAATTAGAATGTTTACAATAACAGTGTTAGCTATGATAACTTTTACCAAATATTTAGTTATATACTATAATTTTGGTTCTTGGCTGTACTTAGTTTTGTAAACAAATTTAAGTTTGAAACCAAATGATGTGGTTGTATTCAACCATATAAGTCAACAGTAGTATTTTGCTCTTAAAATATTGTTATATCAACCATATATTTCTCTTACGTGTATTGGATGTCTCAATTAGAGTGCATTAAGGAGCGGTAAAAAAAAAAAAAAAACAAGAATTGTGTCAGTCACCCCCTAGATAATGTGCAAACAATTCAAAAATTAGTTTTTAATTATTGCCACGCTTAAAGATATCGCCATTTTGTTATTTTGTTTACCGTGTCGCCATGTCCGATCATAGCATTTTATATATCGGTGTTTGCGGCTATGTAAGATCTATATTTTCGTCTTTAACAGTTTTTCACACTGTCAAATTCTAGACATGATTTTTAAAACTTCGGTTCATGCCAACTCCAATGCCATATATTTTTGAACCGAGTTTTTAAACGTCTTGACTAGAATTTCCCGAGCTAGTGCAACACTATTAAAGACAGAAATATAGCCCTTGTAGAGTTAAATGTTATGATCGGACTAAAAATTGCCATACAGTGAATAAAATACTAAAAGGTATTTGTAGGCGTGGCAAAAATCAAAAAGTAATTTTCGATTTTTTTTAATACTCTTCACAAAAATATAAAGGGCATATATAAGTTTGTGATACAATTTTCATTTGCGACGCTATAAAGTATATATATCTATATATATATATATATATATATATATATATATATATATATATATATATATATATATATATATATATATATATATATATATATATATATATATATATATATATATATATATATAAGCATTCGGTTCACATATACACGCAGAAAAAAAAGCAGCTTGAAATATGGTTACAACAACACTAGTATATATTCTATAACATTATGTATTATTGCTAAAAACGTTGTATTATCAATTTAATTATAGTTTGTTTATCTATAAATATTTGACTGTTTACATTTCTATACTTCTATTGTTAACATCTTCATATTTTACTTCATGGTTACATACAGTAATAACAATTGTGAAAAGTTTTTAAAAACAACGATGGCTTTTATCACACCCAATACCAAAATAATTGTTATTATCATATGTATAAAACGCTGATTCACATGCAACAAAAGTGAGTTTATAGTACAAACTTGCTTTTGTTGTCATTAACGATATTTTCATTTTAGTCGTTGACATAAAACTTTCTTTCAGTTTCGGTTTTTCTCTAGAAGAAAAAATAATTTTTTGTTTTCAATTAAAAAATGTACAAAAATACATATACTTGTATTGTAAACAAAAGGAAAAAAACGCGAAATAGTAGAAAAATCACATATTGAAATTACATATTCTCGAAATTAAAAAGGTAAGTATGTATAATATTAAGATGTAAAGAAGTAAATATACATCGTGAATCCAATAATATATGCAATCATATTAATATGCTTAAATATGACTTACATATGTATATAATTAAAATCGGAACGAAATACTTAAAACGATTTTTATTTTATTACAGATAATGGATATTTCAACTTCTGAGAAGAAATTCGTGCATTAATTCGGTTCAATTATTTAATTGTATTTACTTAACAAAATAATTATTACAAAATTATATATGTATGTATATGAATTTGTGCAAATTATAAGAAAAATATGTTTACAACAAAATTATTTACCACATTAGTATGGCTAATTAATGAAGAAAAGTATGATTGGCTGGTATAAGTATATGGTTGAGTATGAAAATTACTTGGTGACTTTAGTAACCATGATACTAACACCAGAGTTACTTATTATTATAACAATTTTAACAAGTATGGTTGCTTATAATATGTTTTTTCACAATACTATGATATTTTTTGACGTTTTAAATATAACAATACTTTATTATGGTGTACAACCATATAATTCAACCATAGTATGTTGCCCTTAGAATATTGTCGTATGAACCATATATTTTTTTCTTTATCAAAAATTCCAAAAAAAAAAACATTTTTTGCGATTTTGTATGAAAATTTTTGAAAAAAAAGTTTGTTTTGCTTCAAACTTCATAAAATTATTAAGCATGGTAATTATAAGGCAAAAACAAAATCCCGATATCGGTCCATATATGTATATCCAAGATATAGCCTAAACCGAATTTTTAAGGAAAATGTCGCGTTACGAACTTAAATTTTTTTTGCTTAAATTCAGTTCTGTTTATAAAAGGAGGTTACTCAAATACAGAAAATGAAAATTTCCGATATCGGCCTATATACTCGAGATATATAGTCTAAACCGGTTTTGCCATAAAAAATTTTTTTTTGCTTAAAACCAGTTCTGACTATAAAACGAGGTAATTAAAATACAGATAATGAAATTTTTCGATATCGGTCCGTACAAATATACTCGAGATATAGGATAAACCGATTTTTTCATGAACACTTGGTTTTTTTATTTTTTTTTTTATTTTTTTTTTTGCTTCAAAATAGTTCTTATTACAAAATAAGGCTACTAAAACACAGAAACTGGAAAAACCGGGATATAGCCTAAACTGATTTTTCCATGAAAATTTCCATGAAAGACTTCCTTTTTGGAATGATGATTACAAGACAAAAACATTTTTTCCCCGATATCGGTCCATATCCGAGCATATTTAGTTCAAATTTGTAATATATACTATATATAACGTGACTATCGTGAAGGGTATTTTAGATTCGGCCCCCGAATATACTACACTCTTAATTGTTTTATATTATCTTTAATCCTAGGGGTTGACTGACAAAATTTTTTTTGTATAGAAGGTCCAGCTAGGTCAACCAGCTGTTTCGTGGCCACTACACTACTCATCGGCATACACTAAGATTCGAACTGGGTATCATTTAAAAATGATGTTGTGTCAGGTGGTCAAATTTCATTCGCTACTATCGGGTGGTTAAATTTCAAGGGCCGATGTTGAATGTGAACCACACCTAAACGCCAGGCTTTTTTCCGAATTTTATTTGGCATTTCTCTATTTCAGACGTACTCAATTTGAACCATGGAGAGATACACAATCCAACAACGTGTTAAAGTTATCCAGACTTATTATGAAAATTTTCGAAGAAAATCATCTTCAGTGATGAGGCACATTTTCACCTCAGTGGATTCGTCAATAAACAGAATTGCCGCATTTGGGCGAATGAGAATCCAAGAGTGACTGTCGAAAAACCAATGCACCCACAAAGAGTGACTGTTTGGTGCGGTTTATGTGCTGGCGGCATCATCGGGCCGTATTTTTTCCAAAACGAGGCCGGTCAGGCAGTTATGAACTTTTTGTGGCCCGAATTGGAAGATATGGATGTAGACGATATGTGGTTTCATCAGGACGGTGCCACTTGCCACACAGCTAACGAAGCAATTGCTCTTTTGCGCAACAAATTCAATGGCTGTGTTATCTCACGTAATGGCGATGTCAATTGACCGCCAAGATAATGTGATTTGACACCGTTGGACTTTTTTCTTTGGGGTTATTTGAAAGAAACGGTGTACGTCAACAGCTAAAGGATGAGATAATTCGGCACATTAACGGCATAGAACCTCCAGTATGCCTCAGGGTCATCGAAAATTTGGATCATCAGATGGAGGTGTGCCGCCGTAGTCGCGGCGCCCATTTGGCCGATATTTTGTTCCATACATAATTGAGTAATACCAATATATCATAATAAAATAAAATTACAATAATTTCCTAAATAGTTTGTATTTTATTCAAAATCAACATCGGCCCTTGAAATTTAACCACACTTTATATGCTATTACTTGAGGATGCTAAACGAATTTTTTTATTCGAAACAGAATAATGAAGTACATTTGCGTTATTCCACAGTAGTGAGCTATTTGTATAGCCTACTGTCGCTTTTGTGGCTTGTCTATGGAAAAGAAAATCTTGTCCAGCATATTGATTGTTTTAAGTCATTTTCTGTTAATTTACATATTATTTTTTCATTAGACTTCATTCGCTCTTCGTCATCAAATGGTATAAAAATTAAAGTTTTATATCTGTTTTATAATGAAAATAAATACAAATAAATGAATTATAAATGAAATATATTTCCACAAAAATATCATTAAGCTGAATGACATAAATGTAATGAAACGAATTATGCAATTAAACCTGAAAGAGAACTGAATAAATATTTATTTTTGCAGGTAATTAACCTAGAAAACCAATTACACTTTTGCTTTGTAAATAATTTTTGGGGATTAAAAATAAGTTTTTCAACATAATTATCTTAATTTGGTTAATGGAATAGTTTGCTGAAGCTGTATATAAAATCTGCTCCTCAGTTTTAATTTAATATTTTTTATTTTGTGAATTCGTAACTTTTTTTTCAGTAGAATAATGTTAAACATAAGTCACTGTGGCAGGTTATTTCATTAGAAAACATTTTAACTCGAATAAAAAATCAACAACATTTTTCCATTTATTTACTTTAAATTAATGTTTTGTAAGTTGGCATATCCATTTGAATTTTTCAATTTTAAATTTCGTTGGTCTCATGTAGAAAGGCCCTAACAAAAATAATTGCAATTTTGCAGGAGAAGGAAAACCGTAATGGAAACTGTATTACTAGATACATCTAAAAGTAAGTTTTTTTGATCAATTGCTTGTAAGAGCGATATGTATGAAATTATATAATTAAATCTTTGTGACACTGTGTACTTGTGTGAAACGTAGTAGAATCTAAAAAAGAGGTCAATTCAGGGAAAATTCGAGTTAGGGCTTTTCTACGTGAGACTAACGATATGTATATACATACTTATACATTAGGGTGGCTCGATTTTCATGGATGAAAATATTAAGAAATCGTAAACATGGAATCTCCACAAAATCCGAAGATAGTTTTTTTGAAGAAACAATGGCTGTGAAACTGTATAGGGTGCATATTTCTATATACGATTGTTTCAAAAATTAATAAACGGTGTGGTCGTAGAGAGACGCCGTTGGGATTATAGATTGTGCATTCGTTGTGGAGATATTTCTTAAGAGTAATGATTTTTACGTAATTGCTCGTCGACAATTTTGTTCTAATTAATTTGTTAAATTTTTGTTGAACTTTATAATTTTTTAAATTAAAAATTTTTGGTTCGTACATATGTACATCGAGTTTTAGTTCAAGTTTTTTCCTTTCTTAAGTTTTTTCTTAAGAAGGATTTTTCACAATACAAATTTGCTGTGATCAATAGTTATTGATTGAAGAAGACAAGAAAAATAATAATCAAATCTTTAGCTGGGGGACAACTAGCTGTTTCGTAGTCGCTACACTACTCATCAGCACCCACTGGGATTTGGACACGGGTCATGATCTGCTGCTTTAACCACTCAGCCACCAAGCAAATCACAGCAAATTTGTGTTGTAAAAAATCTTTCTTAAGAAAAACTTAAGAAAGAAAAAAAACTTGAACTAAAACCCGATGTACATATGTACAAACCAAAAAATGTTGTTCTAAGTTCGATATTCGGCGAATACGAGATGGATCTGCTATAAATTTAATTCGTCCGCGGCTGCAGAGATTCCGCGCATCAGCTTCGGCTATGAATGTCTTACGTCCAGGTCCCAATGAGGGCAAGGGATACCTCGTTTGTTGTGGCAAATAAAACTCTAGGAAGACACATGACTTATGTTGTGTTGGCTTCCGAAACCTTAACCTAAGGTTTAAATTGGCAGAACGGGGATCAGAATGGCCCCCGGCTAGTTCTGCTTGCAGTTTAACCCGGGCTGGCCATGGTTGAGGTGTCTACGTTGGCTGGAACGTCCTGGCTGTGGTTGAAAGTTAAAACGCAGGAAGGTGGTGTTAGTATCCTAGATAATTGTTTGGTGTAAGGCTTTTTTCGGGGACTAACAACCTCCCAAGGGTCTGTTGCTTTTATAACAGATACCTGTACTATGGGTGAATTTGGTTTAAGGGCTGATGCTGCTAGTGGGCTTCGGCCTACCAGCTCATTAAGCCTTGTCTTCCATTAATTGCTGGGAAATTGCATGCAGGAGGGATTAGAAGGCTGAACTCCTCAACAAGAAAGGTCATATGGCCAAAAACATATGGCAAAAACTGCTACTTGTGTGAGCCTAGTCAGCCACACGGAGGCGCTGGTGAATCGTGAATAATTCACTCCGTGGAACTGGTCCACCATCAGATAAACTGGCAAGACAGGTGCTGGTGTAAATCTTTTTCACAACTGTCCAGGGCCCAGTTGATCTTCAAGTACTCTCGAAAACATTGAACTGGTCGAAAGAAGGTTACGTGAAAATTCGCGACTTTCAATACGGAAAAGAGCAGCCTCACTGTGACTTCCCAGAGCAATTATTCTTAGAATTTAAAAAAACTATCTGAATTTCTATTTTTCTGAAATTCAAATCGTCCAAAAACTGAAAAAAAGTGACTTTGATTTACGCAATAATTTAGCCACAGTAAATCCCATCTTTTGAAGCGACGACCCTCATTTTCACTTAAACGGCCACATCAACACAAAAAACTGTTGTTACTGGTCTCCAAAAACTTACAGCCCTCGATAGAAATATCAAAAGCCTTGCAATGGCCCAGAGTAACTATTTGGTGTACCTTATCCGCGCTTGAGATAATTGGACATTAACAGCGGAAGCAAGTTTGACGTTAAATAAAAAAAAAGGGCTAAAGAAAGGTTAGGAAGCCAGAACCTTGTTAAAAATTTAATGTGAAGTGAAGCAAAGAAGTTGATTTATGGCATCCAATCAGTTGGATATTAGAAAACATGTTGGAAATTAAAACTAACTACGTATAAAGATTCCTTATGTGTGCAAGTTTCTGGTGAAGAGGATGTGGCTTTTTTTTTTTTTGGAAAAATGGAGACTTGCACACCATATACAAAAGGAAGCTGAGAGGGTCCCCTATCTTATTTGTTTCTCCACGAGTAGAGTTATTATTATTATTCATTCGACTTGTGTACGAGTATTTCTTCATTTGTTTTTATTAAAACAGAATATGAGTAACTGCGTGTAAAAATCATGTTTGGTACGAAATGTTATATACTCGGGAAGCAAATGAATACATTCAAATGTATTTTTAGCGCGATTAGGCATATGTTAACTTGCACCTTTTTAAGCTGTAGTATGAATATGTTGCGCATTTATTTGGTTTCACTATGTTTCATTTGTATATACTCATACATTAATATTGAATAAGTACTTGAAATGATATTTTTGCCAATCTCTGGTAGCGAATACCACTAATAGTTTATTTGTTGAAGTGTTGAATGGTTTGGCGTTATGTATCGTAATTTTGTAATAATACACATACATATGTATACATATACATATATAAAAATGTATACATTTACTTGAACGATTCCCTGCAATAGTTAACATTTATTAACATATGTACGAGTATGTGCCCTGTCGGAAACTGAGTTAATTTTAAACTAACTTTAAGTTAACTATTCTTCAACTATTTTCGATGGCAGCAACCCTGCCTGCAAATTGGTAGTCGACTACAATTAAAATCAACTAATAATTCACTTTTTTGGCCTAACTGCAATTAAAAGCTACAATGTAATGCAGAATTTTCCCAAATAAAAGTGTATTTATTATTCTACGCAGTTATTTAATTTCTTTCGGTTTACTTTAATGCGTAGTTTTCCTTTTGTTTCTTCATTCGTCAATCGTTTGATATACTTCACTTGCTTGCAGAAGTTGTAAGATGGTGTCTTGAAATACACGACGGCTTCAAGCCGGTAATAGAAATTTCAACTTCTCCTGATTTTCTTAGTATAGATAGGAGGTATTTTTAAAAATTTTACTGTATCTCTGTGAGGTAGTGTTTTGTCTTTCGTTCCGTACACACGTGTTTTTCATTGTCGTCCGTGTTTTCTATACCTACACATATGTTTATTATTAATTTGTCATAAGCGAAATTTTACCGTAATAGGTAGAGTTTTGCATCATGTGTGCACGTGTTTTTTTATTATATTATTTTTTTACTGTCATTTGTTTTTTCTCTATTTGTTATTATTAAATTCTGTTTTATGTTCCTCCTATGTATTTTATTATCCTACGCTGTTGAATTAATTTTTGTTGATCTGAGCAGTGTCGAAGGTATGTACACTGGGCACTAATCAGTTTAACTAATTTAATTTCAACATTTTAAATTGCTGTGATAATGCTTGTTTTCGTCGTTCCGTGTGTTAAGTTCATAAACATTACTCCCCCTTTCCTCCTTCTCATACTCTATTTTTCTAGTTCCAGTACAATGCACTGCATATGTAGGGGCTATCCCCTGAGTACTGGTCCAAGATAAAAAAAAAAAAAAAAAAATAGAGTAAAATGACAATGAGTGGAATTATCATGCATATTACAAAATTTAAAACATTAAAATAGTTTTTATTTTACCTATCATATATGCCGAACAATATGTTTTGATATTATTTTTAAATTATATTTTTATAAGGTGCATATATGTTTTTTTGAAAATCCAATAATCGTTTTTCTTAAGCCTGTATATCGATCTAATTAAAAATAATGTAATACTTATATTTTTAATTTTGCAGCATGGTATATTTTACATTTGTTATTAAGTAGCTATCTTGAGGGGGCTTACGTTTTTAGAGAAAGTTTCTTTTTTACCGCCGTCAATAGTGTTCGACTAGCTTGGACTTTGACAAAGCAATAAAAGCAAAGAAAGAAAATTAAATTTCGTATAAAAATTGCGTGTAAAAAGTGTTTCAGTGAATATAAGTATATGTATTTATTTATGAAAATGAAAATTAATTAGTGAAAAAATTGTTCTTTACAGTACGAGTAAATATGATCTTTTTATTTTTAGTGTGAATTTCAAATGCTTAGTGGGCACTTTAAATTTCAATAAGTTAATGAATAATTTTAGCAAGAGGCACTGGAGGAGGCGCTTAAAACGGGAAAGATATATTTTTCGTAATTTACATTTGAATAATGTGATCTCCACCCTCCGTCTCTTGTGACAATGTTCAAAAAGAAAACAATTTTAATACCAGTGATGTTTCCAACTCTTTCGAAGACCATAATTTGGTTAGCAAGGCGCTTAAAGAAAAACTTGGTGTTTGGTACTTTAAAAATCGACCATAGCGCGAGTGTTTTGAAGAGGTGCTGCATATATTATGATTATATCTAAAGAAGATTCTTCCAGGTGTATATTGCCATACTGGCATAAAAAACCAATTACTGAGAACTCCCAGTAGCATCCTAAACGATTGTGATAAAATAATAATAAGTATTTATAAAATGTGAGTTTTTATTTGAAAAATATAAACTTGAACAATATGAAACTCCTTCATAACGTCAATGAAGTTATTTCATTTATCTAATTTTATTATTCATTGAGCACCTGAAAAATTTACATTAAATCAATGAAATAGTTACATTTGTTTAATGAAATAATATCATAACACACATTAATAAAATATGTTCACAAATGTACGTAATAAGATCAATGGAATTATTTCATTTATTCATTGATACTTTATTTCATTACACAAACAATACTATTCCTTGCTTTTGTGAAATTGCACCTAATTATGATAAAAGAATATGTTGAATAAGTATTCACCAAATAAAACAGATTTTATTAATTCAAATGACTTCAATACACTGATATTTAAATTTTTTAAACTATTATTATGCTGATTTGAATACATGCACATACATATGTACATACATACCCAAGTTCGGTAGCCAGAAATTTATTTGTCATTGATCTAATGAATTCTATTCTTGGAATTATGAGACTCATAAAACTTACATTTTAATAAAAAAAAATTTGACATTTTTCAAACTGTAGCTTAAGATTAATAAATGCCCATTAATATATCTTACCAAAATTCAAAGAATTAAAAAAAAAATAAATTTTGTTGTAGTCATAAATCCAATGGTTTTTTTTATGAAACTTAATGAAACCATTCTGATGGAACTATTTCATAATATATATGAAGTTTCATGCATATTGTGAAAAGTTTTCATTGGATTAATGAAAAATATTTAATGAAACAGTTTCATTAAATCTATGACGCATAATTCTTTCAGTGCAGCTGACACCTAAAAATCATTCAATTGTAATTGTTTTTCGTAATAAAATTAATTAGTCAACATTTTTAACGTATTTATTTGTAATTTTTCAAAAATAATTTATTAAAAACTTTTTTTTATATTACATATTACACCAAACAAAAAATATGTCATTGCATGTTGCAAAAAACTTAAACCTTTTAGAAATAATTTAAATAAATAATATTGCATCAAATGTTTGTTGTTGGCGTTGACGTATTTTTTAAAAAGGCTTTTTAAATGTCTTTTGCTAACGACTCTCATTCTTGCACTTTTAATTAAAATTAAAATAATAGCTCTATTCACAGTCTCGTGCAAATGGTATTGCATCATTGCATTTGCAAAAAGGTTTAGCGTATTTTTACTCTACATTAACAAAATACACAGAAATGCACTTGCTAGTCTTATATGTATATGCAATATTTAAAATCTATAGTTTTTATTTGCTCTGTTTATGCACAAGTTAATTGCAAATCGACAGCTGACAATCTGCGATCCAAGCCAATTAGTTCGTAATCGCCGCTTTGTTGCCGTCGCTCATCCCACATTCAAATAACACTAATCGATGTCTTTATCTAACTTAAAATCGCTTTTTCTATTAAAAACTTCATTAACTGCTCCTTAAAGCTTTTTATCGTCATATTTATTTTTGATTAAAATTTCAGTAAATTATTTTCTACTCTAATTATCACCCAGCTGTGAATTTCGCTGCAAAGCAGGCTTCCTATCGTAGCCTATCATGTGTGGCCACGGTTAACTTGCATTACGCTACACTCATCATATAGCTTAAAACTGATCCTCCTCTGATACTGGACATACATATGTACTTACATAAGAATTTTTTTTTTTTTTAGAAAACTGCCACAGAATTGAAAAATGTATATGTATCTATATAAGAAGACTTCAATATTAATAATAAAAACTGAAATCTACTGCGTCTATTAGGTGGCGAAACTGGAATTACTCTTTTGCATTGCATACATGATAGTTAAAAATTGTTTCATAAAAATTAACTAACAGTTGGCTACTTTTGTAGTCAGCTACTGATTATCCGACAGGGTATGTACATTTATGTTTTCATATGTATTGTAAATATGTAGAATTATATGGTTTCATATACTTTGTACTTATTTGACACTTGTTCATTTGTGTGTTTGTACGACTTATGCAAACATATTTATCTTTGTGTGATTGTATGTACTCGTATGTATAAACATGTGTCAGCTCGAATCTTTTACAACTATCGCCATAGCACGTGCTTTAATTATGGTCATTAAATATGTCTCTCCAAGTGTCTGGTGTTTTGTTTGCTGCCGTTATCAAATCCTTGTAACAGAAATTGCTGGCTTGTTTGTACTCGTAAATTCCATTCACATGTATTGACACTGATGCAAAAACTTTAGATACTTGTTTGTTTTATACAAAAATGTATAAATGACAGTCTATTTAATTTTTTTAATTATCCCTTTTCAATGAGCAGATAAAAAGCAGAAAACTTTCTGTACACAAGTGACACGAGTATACACATAAACACGAGTTTCAAAGTAAATTACGTTCATGTTGGATGCACTCGTACTTGTAAGTTTGTAATTGTAAGTAGTTGCAGGTTGTTGTGTTTGAAGCTGTTTGGATAACTGATTAAAACGACAGTTTGTTCATGTACATAAATACCTTTAGGTGTCAGACGAAAAATTTTTTTCACACTGAATTAAAGGGATTTTGTGTTGAACATTTTTGCTTCAAAAGTAAAAAATGGTTAAAAAATATATTAATTAATGAAATTTTGCAACGATGATCGTAAAAAAACATACAACCATATTCTACTTACTGTTGTTAATATAAGACTGTTATAATTACTAAAATATCTAGATACTTTATTAAAATTGTAATAAAGGATTTGTGTTAATCTTGTTGACGAGCAGGACCAGCAGCTGAAGTTGGAGTTTATTTATAATTAAAATACGACTAAAATTGTTCATACTGCTAATTAGAAGTTGTAGATACTAAATATCGATGCTAATAAATTTGGAAGGGTCGTCAATACACACTTATATCTACTAAATGTTTGCAAGACTACGCTCGCTATGATTTGAAGACATCCATTTGCTTTTTGAGTAAGTAAAGCTTCGTACACTGAAAAGAAAATTCAATACATTCGTACTTAAATCAATCGCAAACGGTGTCAAATCTACACTGAAAAAATTATGCGTCATATATTTAATGAAACTGTTTCATTAAATATTTCTCATTAATCCAATGAAAACTTTTCACAATATGCATGAAATTTCATATATATTATGAAATAGTTCCATCAGAATGGTTTCATTAAGTTTCATAGTTTCATTAAAAAAATCATTGGATTTATGGCTACAACAAAATTAAATTTTTTTTTAAATTCTTTGAATTTTGGTAAGATATATTAATGGGCATTTATTAATCTTAGCCTACAGTTTAAAAAATATCAAGTTTTTTTCATTAAAATGTAAGTTCTATGAGTTTCATAATTCCAATGAAACAGAATTCATTAGATCAATGACAAATAAATTTCTGGCTACCGAACTTGGATATGTATGTACATATGTGTATGTACTCAAATCAGCACAATAATAGTTTAAAAAAAATTAAATACCGGTGCATTGAAGTCATTTGAATTAATAAAATCTGTTTTATTTGGTGAAAATTGAATTTTCAAAGTACGCAACAAGGTATATTAGTAAATTGGAGCTTCACCCAAATCCTCTTGCGCACAAAATACTTAATTTTGAACTCCACTCTCGATCAAGAAGGAGGGATACCCTTGCCGCCATCAGAACGTTAAATAGGTGACTTTACCGATACTGACCGTGCAAAATAAAAAATTTTTGTCTAGCATTGGCTGGACTTAATTAATTTTATGTATTTAGTTTTAAGATTTGAATACTTATTGTTAGTTCACTTTGTGAAGATTCAATAAAGAAATGAATGGCAAAAAAAAAAAAAAAATTTGGTGAATACTTGTTCAACATTTTCTTTTATCATAATTAGGTACAATTTCATAAGGAATAGTATTGTTTGTGTAATGAAACAAAGTATTAATGAATAAATGAAATAATTCCATTGATCTTATTACGTACATTTGTGAACATATTTTATTAATATGTGTTATGATATTATTTCATTAAAAAAATGTAACTATTTCATTGATTTAATGTAAATTTTTCAGGTGCTCAATGAATAATAAAATTAGATAAATGAAATAACCTCATTGACCTTATGAAGGAGTTTCATATTTTTAATGAATATATTACATTAGTACAAAGAAGTTATATCATTAAATAAATATTACGTTTTCATTAATTTAATGTAAAGTTTTCATGTGCTTTATGAAATTGATTCTTTGATCTACAGAAATTATTTCACTAATCATATGATTTGTCTTTCATACTTTTAATGAAAATAAGTCATGTTTCTTATTAAACTGTTTCATTACTTTTATGAAGGTTTTCATTAAAATAATCTAATGAAATTTTTTTCGTTATTTGTATGAAAAGTTACAATGGTTGAAAACTAATGAAAAAATTCATAAAAGTAATGTCAAAATTCAGAGAATTTCTGAACAAAATTTTTTCAGTGTACGGTAAGTATGGATTTACATATATCAAGTACGGATTATTCAAGTACTAAAGACTTACTTTTCGACATATTTAAAGCCGAATCCGTACTTGAAATAAGCCGAAAGTTAGATCGATTTGAGAACACCTGAAATCGAATTGATCTTAAAATACGATTGATTCAGAAATTTTAAAATTGTTTCAATCCCGAATATATACTAGAAGTAAGAACAATAATATTTAATTAAATGGCTGAGTGGTTAAAGCAGCAGATCATGATACGTCATGACCCGAATTCAAATCAAAATGGGTGCTGATGAGTAGTGTAGCGACTACGAAACAGCTAGTTGTCCTCCAGCTTGATTGTTATTTTTCTTGTCTTCTTCAATCAAAAATTTGTATTGTAAAAAAAATCTTTCTTAAGAAAAAACTTAAGAATGGAAAAATTTTAACTAAAAACCGATTTGCAAATGTACAAACCAAAAATCTTATATAAAATATTATAAAGTTCAACAAAAAATTCAATATATTAAGAACAATTAAGTCTATTATTATTTACTCTAATCAAAAAATAAACACAGTTTGTGGTGATGACTTTTCTCGGTTAACATCGAGTTTCTCAGAGACCGCACTTTACGAGTTGCTATGTATGGGGTGTCATCAAACGAGTTCAAGATTAATTCAGGGGTACCGCAAGGTTCCGTTCTTCCTCCTACCCTATTTCTTATTTTCTTCAACGACCTTCTCTATCAAACTTGTAACCCTATTCACTCTTTCGCGGATGACAGCAGCATTTGTCACGAGTAGTATTTTAATTATAGGCGCAGCCTATTATAGATCGCTGCCAAGAGGCTAAATATGAAGCATTCACTGAATAGTGATCTTCTAGTAATCTCCGAATGGGGTCGTAAAAACAGGGTCGTCTGTAACGCTCGTAAGACCCAATGTTGCTTATTAACACACAAACAAACGACCGCAAATGCTGCTTCATCTGTACTCATGGATGGTATAAATATTGAGGAATCGGATGCTATTGATATTCTTGGAATGAAGATCCAAGGTGTGATGTTCGCTGTACTGAACACATTTTTCATGTCTCTAAAGAAGCCTCGGTTTTTTGAAACGGTGTAAGATGTACTTCACTCCATCTGACCTCCTTACTATTTATACCACCTACATCCGACCGAAAATGGAATACTACTCTCGTGTTTGGGCCGGTGCCTCAAAGTCTATTTTGATGTTACTCGACCGTGTGTAGTAGAGGGCGATAAAACTCATGGGTGACAGTATGGTATCCAACTCTACACAGAAAAATTTATAGTAAAAATAAAATCAACAAAATTTTTGTCTGAAAAAATATCAAAAAAATAACCTTGAATATTTTGTTGTTGTTTCAAGAGATTGTTGTTTTCGATCAAGTAAAAGTTTTGCAAATATTTAATAAGTGAACTTTTAGTTATATACATATGTACGATATTAACTAATTAGTTGTGAGTTCGAGTCCAACTTCAGTCCAGAAGAAGGATTTTTTCTTAATTATAACAATAATTGCTGTGAAACAATAAGACCAAAGAAGAACAGAAAAATAATTGAATACCATTAGCTGGGGGACAACTAGCTGCTTCGTAGGCACTATACTACTCATCAGCACCCACTGGGATTCGATATATTATTTTTACTAAACTTTTGTTTGAATCCACGAATTCCTTTACAGGTCCGCATTCAAACAATATAAAAGATTCAACGAATTTCGTTATTGAACATGAAAAAATTTTGTTTCTGTGTATTGACGCACTGGAGCATCGACACAGTGTGGGGTGCGTTACTCTGTTCTATCGTTACTACAATGGATTTTGCTCTGACGAGATTAGGGATCTCGTTCCTGAAACTCGCACATTTCTACGTAACACGCGTTCATCGTCCAGAGCTCATCCATTTGTGGTCGATTGCCCGGGGAATCGTACCACGCATTACAGAGAGCATTCGATTTTCAGCTGCACGCTTCGCCTATGTAATAATTTGCCTGCGGACGTGTTTCCTATCTGTTATAACGTTGGAAGGTTCAAGTCAAATGTTCACAAACACTACTCCCTCTTTCCCCCTCCTCACAACCTATTTTGCTAGTTCCGGTACAATGCACTGCATATGTAGGGGTCATCCCTGAGTACTGGTGCAATAAAGGAAAAAAAATTTTACCCGTGCCTTTTAAAATTTTTCGTCAAATATATTCAATTAAGACTTTTCGTAGGTGAAGTAAAATCAACTGGTATATGTCTAACCGATTACTACTTATTGTAAAAAATTTAGATCTCATATGTAATAATAAAACAATTAAATGTATTAATTTATTTAAAGCAGTATTTTAATTTTGTTCTTTTTTATGTAAAATTAGAAAATATTTGCAAATAATTCGTTCCGCTCAAGGTCCTTTTTGTTTTTTTAAAAAATATTTAATGTATTTTTCAATATTTCTTCTTCCTTTGGAAGACTTCTTCAGGAAAATTTGTTTTTTTTTGTGTGTAAATTCAATTCAATTCAAATTTTGTATTGAATTTACACACAAAAAAATTTTCCTAAAGAAGTCTTCCAAAGGAAGACGAAATATTGAAAAATACATTAAATATTTAAAAAAAAAAAAAAAAACAAAAAGGACCTTGAGCTGAACGAATTTTTTGACAATATTGAATTAAATAAAGGTCAAAGCAAATAGGATCAAGAATTAATATTAGAAAATAAATTATTTGAAAGAGCAAAATTTTTTTTGCACACTGGTTACACTTTTTTTTATTTTGTAGTTAAAAAAAATAGAAATAAATTAAATTCGACTGCGGCAATAAAATCAGGACAACAAGCTGTAGACGTGTCGTCAAAATAAACGCTACATGTATTTTATATTTGACATACTGAAGTCGGTTGGTTGCTGATCTCAATGTGTTTAATGGTTTCCTTCTGATCTAGCTCTAAAATTTCAAATGAAAATTTGTCTAGAAACTTTTTCATCGAACCCACTACACAAAATTTTACGAATTTTTTTTTTTAAATTTAATTTAATTTTATTTTATTTTATTTTATTTTATTTTATTTTATTTTATTTTATTTTATTTTATTTTATTTTATTTTATTTTATTTTATTTTATTTTATTTTATTTTATTTTATTTTATTTTATTTTATTTTATTTTATTTTATTTTATTTTATTTTATTTTATTTTATTTTATTTTATTTTATTTTATTTTATTTTATTTTATTTTATTTTATTTTATTTTATTTTATTTTATTTTATTTTATTTTATTTTATTTTATTTTATTTTATTTTATTTTATTTTATTTTATTTTATTTTATTTTATTTTATTTTATTTTATTTTATTTTATTTTATTTTATTTTATTTTATTTTATTTTATTTTATTTTATTTTATTTTATTTTATTTTATTTTATTTTATTTTATTTTATTTTATTTTATTTTATTTTATTTTATTTTATTTTATTTTATTTTATTTTATTTTATTTTATTTTATTTTATTTTATTTTATTTTATTTTATTTTATTTTATTTTATTTTATTTTATTTTATTTTATTTTATTTTATTTTATTTTATTTTATTTTATTTTATTTTATTTTATTTTATTTTATTTTATTTTATTTTATTTTATTTTATTTTATTTTATTTTATTTTATTTAATTTTATTTTATTTTATTTTATTTTATTTTATTTTATTTTATTTTATTTTATTTTATTTTATTTTATTTTATTTTATTTTATTTTATTTTATTTTATTTTAATTTATTTTATTTTATTTTATTTTATTTTATTTTATTTTATTTTATTTTATTTTATTTTATTTTATTTTATTTTATTTTATTTTATTTTATTTTATTTTATTTTATTTTATTTTATTTTATTTTATTTTATTTTATTTTATTTTATTTTATTTTATTTTATTTTATTTTATTTTATTTTATTTTATTTTATTTTATTTTATTTTATTTTATTTTATTTTATTTTATTTTATTTTATTTTATTTTATTTTATTTTATTTTATTTTATTTTATTTTATTTTATTTTATTTTGTTTTATTTTATTTTATTTTATTTTATTTTATTTTATTTTATTTTATTTTATTTTATTTTATTTTATTTTATTTTATTTTATTTTATTTTATTTTATTTTATTTTATTTTATTTTATTTTATTTTATTAAAAGATTTAATAATTTAGCTACAATTCAATATTAATTAATTCATTTATAATCTATATCTGACATAGGCTTATTTCTGTAAGCCAGGTTAGCAGTGTATGTTTAGTAATGGTGCTGTTTTGCATAATAAAAGCAGATAGACTGATAATATAGTACTAAAATATTATGAGATATACGATCTATCTAACTACTAAATTCATTCAGTATCAGAGATCTGTATTTTAGGCAAGTTTCAAGATATTTGTGTAGTGCGTAAAAATTAGAACCGTTTAATATCTTCAATACATCGTTGTAGCATAGTGTAGACTGGCCAAAGTATATGACTCGAAATACTCTATAAACAGGACAAATTCCTATGAGGCGGTAGGTATTTTCCGGGGCACCTGTATTCCAAATTGTACGAGTACATATACCGTCTGTATTACTTTTAAAGCTCTAAACACTTAGACGACAGCAGACTTCATAACTTCACGAATACAAATGAAGTTAGCTTCAAATGCTGCCGTGTCGCCAGCAACATAATTATTTTAAAGACAGCAGCAGCACTATATGTAATTAAGCAATACAAATTTCAGAGGTACCACATATATATTTTACGTGAATAAAATTAAAATTACTGACTGAAAACGTAATAATATCTTGCAAAACTGTAAAAACTCATGAATTTATTTGTTTATTTTATTTTTGTGATGTTTATTTCTATTAAATATTTCAAATAAATTTTAGTTTTATTGCTGACAATTTATATTTATAGTGGCAGCACTGCATTTACTTTCTGCTGCTCACGAAAGTAGAAATTGGTCTAAATTGGCAGCAGCAGCAAATGCTGTTGTGAAGTCGTGCTGCTGTGATGTCGTTAAAATAATCGTGTGCATCTAAACACATGTATTTTATTTTTGACAGATTGCTGCTAGCTGTCTGCTGTCGTCGAGTTTAAATCTAGTAGGCCACCTCTGGCTTTAATAATTAGATTTGTAGCCCGAGATGAAAGATTTGCAGTGGGCTTGGAAGTTGTGTTGAAGCTCAGTATACGTAAAGATCGTAAAATTGAGAGTTAGTGGCAAGAACGGCACAATCATTAGTATCTTTTGTTTTCAGGAGGTTGATAATATATTTCCATGTTGAGCATATAAGAACGTTGGAATTAGCAGAGAGTTATATAAAAGTTTCCAATGTTTTGCCTAAGATATATCTAGCTGTATTGTTTTGTCTGCAAATACTCGCGACATTCTGTTCTCAGCGTATGACAATATCTTATTAACGTAACAAAAACGCATTTTTAAGTTGAGATGTACAAGGAATTAAATCCAGTTTCTAAATATGGCATGCAGTTGCACGTAGTAGTGGGCAAATATAACAGTTTTTTCATAAAAAAGCCTAATACTTTTTTGACATCATCAAACCTTTTGTAATCCCAAACTTGTGCGGCATAAAACATGATCGATTTTGAGCACGTATTGTATATTTTAGGTTTGTTATTTTTCGATATTTTTGGGTGGTTAATATACTTCGACCATGTAGAAGCAGAAGCTATCTTACAAATTGACAACTTATTATGTAGAAGTTTTTTAAACAATAAGTTATAGCTTAGATTGGCACCAAGATACGTAAGTATAGTTGTTGAGAATTTCAATATTTTCATTTCCATAATGATAGTTTAAATCATTTGAGAAACACAAAAATTTTGTATTTCATCAATTTAATTAAGCCTTAAGCTCCAGGACGAGCAATATATATGTATGTAAATAGTCAGTCATTTCCTGAAGACCCTTGGAAAAGTTTGATAAAATTACAACGTCATATGGGTATAGCAATATTTCAACTTTCACATTTTAACATTTACTCCACCAGGAAGTGCGTCAGGCAAACCATTCATATGCAATGAAAACAGTGCGGGACTTAGAATACGACCTTGTTTCATCCCGTATTCTACTGGAAGGTATTCAGAAAATAATACTTAGAGCCCGAGAAAATCCAGTCCTGGTTTTAAGTGAAAGAATTTGAAAGCGTTTAAAATCATATTGACTGTGATTGTAACTTTGTTTTTATTTTTTAAATAAAATATTTTCGTGCTATTTTGCATGCTTCGCGTGTTACTTTTGAACTTAATTTCTGTATTGCATTCCAACATTAATTTCACAAACACTAACATAGTCTTTGAAAATTGATTTGAAAAGCAATTGGGTTCGTTTGGCTTACACGTTTTAGGCACGAAAGCAGAATAAAAACAAAAACGCAACAATCTTGGTATGTGATTACAGAATGTGTTATTTGACTATTTGTAGACTTTAATGCTGAAAAAAAAAACGATTGCACAAGGTTTAGCTGGAATATGGAACACGAATGCAATAAAGCTGTTAAAGTGGTTGGACCCTGACAGTATGATTAATATTGCATACCGTTCAATTAGTATAAAGTATACGTAGTAATAACAGGTATATAATTATTCACATATGAAATTCATATGTAAGTACTTACATGCAGCCTTCACTTAGAGGCGTTTCAGACTATCACACTTTGTATTGAGACTTGACAAAAAATCAAATGATGTGTGCAAGTGTTGGATGCCAAGTGTTAAGCAAATGACAAATAATGCAGCAAGAGACTCGGCATCCCATAAGACTGCATCATTTTTAGAAGTTTGTTTACGCAATAAGACTTTTTATGTCATCAGGGATGCATTTTTTATAATAGTGAATAATAAAAATATTACAGAATGTTGAACAAATTGGTAAATTGTAGTGTCATTGCAAGCAAATTAAGTTGATTTGAGGAAATAATTTAGAAGTGCGTATGTTTGATTATATTTTTATCATAGAAAAACAAAAACTTTGTTCAGCAAACGTTTAAAAAAAAGCTTCAGAAGTTGTTTTACTTTTCAAATTCTGCTTGCAATTTAATTTCATCTTACCTTGGGAACCGTTTTAAAATAGTAAATCTAAATAATCGATTATTTGGCCCCTAAATGTTAATAAGGCAATACCACAAGATTCAATACTTGGACCCTTGATGATCAGCCTCTACATTAACGACTTGCCAGATATCGCCATTGATAGTAGAACGCATATGTACGCAGATGGCATACTAATTTACAATTTTAGCCACGTGAATGAAATTGCTTTGTGTACAAGTAGAATCAACGACGATTTAAACAAGATTAATAGTTGGGCTGGGCCAAATGGTTTGCTTATTAGCCCGACTACGTCAAAATGTATCTTAATTTCAAAATCCGGTAGAACTGTCAATAACTCTCCAATAACAACCAATGGCAATGCTTCGTCGGATTCGTAAATTCAGCATTAAACTTGGGCATAGTTTTTAATAACAAACTCACATTGACACTGTTGCTTGCAGGGTTTACTGTAAGCTGTGTACACTATGGACATACGTATGCTCCTCGCAAAAACTTTGTCTACTGCCATCACTTTTATACGGATCTAGACAAACTTAAATTAGTGTACAATAATATTGCTAGCTATATATTTCAAAAAAGTCGTCGGGAGCGAATTTCAGAATACTCCTTTAGGACATAAAATTTAACTTTTGAAAATCTTCTTAAGTGCAAATGTTTTATTTTCTTGCATAAAACAATAACTTCCCTACAACCACCATACATATTGAACAAAACTATTTTTGCCATATCTCAGCGTGGTAAGAACATAATTCAGCAAAAAATATAAGAGTTTTCTTTCCCAGCGACAACTTTTTTGGTATTTTTTTACTTTATTTGGTATTTTTTTACTTTATTTTGACTTCCTAAGGTGGAAAACTGAGTTAGAAAAAATATTGATACATTACATACAATTATACCTGATAATATGTTTTTTAAACATATAAGTTATTATATTTGGAATATTTGATCTAAAGCTGGTCTATTGCAAGTTTTGAACAATAATCTGCTATTATTCGAGGGCTACGAGGGAACCTGTCACCACGTTCGTCTCTAGGTTCTCATGAAGGAAATCGAGGTGGGAGTGTTGGAAGTATATTTTGAGGGATGTATGCTTGATAACTCGAAAGAAGTTCCCCTATCAGATCTTTGTAGTTACTTGCCTTGAGGTTACCCAACAAATTTTGTGCGACATTTTTAACACGTTTCCAAGCAGACGTCTCTAACAAACACAACCTTTTTTGAATATGTTATCTTTTAACAATTCCGTAATCTGAGGTTCGACGAAAATTCTTTTCTTTTTGCATCACTTACTTTATGAAAGTTTTCTATCGAGTGCGTAAAACCTGAATCGTTGCGATTCATGGCTTTAATAGAATTACTTATCAAACCTAGTTTAATAATAAGTGGTGGTAAAAGTACTCTGATAGGTCCGACAAGAGGGGGTGTAAAATATTCCCAGTCTTTCTTGTGGTAGTGAGTGTTTTAATATCTACTGTCCCACTCATATAAAAAGCAACTCTGCTACTAAAACTAATTGCAATCCGTAAAGTAAAGCAATGACTTTTAAGTCCCCACATTGTTTATATGATATCAGCTATAAATGGACCGCGAAGCAAAATTTTAATTTTCTGTGTCTTAGTAACCTCCTTTTATAACCAGAACTGCAACAGAAGTTGTTTGAGTTCACTTACGCGACATTTTCATAAAAAAATTATTTTACAATGTGTCTCGGACCACTTTTGGTAACCTCCTTATATTCCACTACGGCAATGAAATGGCTGACATCTACGCCAAAAAAGTTGGACCCACTCCAACCTTTGGCTTCAATAAGGGTCTCCTTAATGAGGAGATAAAGAAGTGAACGGTGTCCATTGTTGAGAAATATTGGAACGAGACAGCTGGTCTGGAAATTGCTAAACTTTGATAAAAAGGGGGCCGAACGTGCTTTAAAACTGGACAGCAAAAGTCTCAGAGCATTGACAGGTGCACTTACAGGTCATTATATCTGACTTAAACACCTGTACAGGATGGGCATTTCCAACACAGACATTTGCAGATTCTGCGGTGATGAAGAGGAGTCAATGGAGCACTTAATCACCCACTGTCGAGCACTGTGACACAGAAGGTATAGGCTACTACAAGCTCATATGTTAAGTGAATGTGACTTAATATCACTCCCAATGAAGGTGCTTGTCCGCTTTTTTGACATACTTAACCCGTAATGGGGCAAGGGGACGTACAACAGATCAACACTGGTCGCAGTGCAAATGGCCGATGAGGGCCATATTCCATCCAATAATAATAATATATTACGAGAATTGCTTTAAGCAAAAAAAGTTTTTTAAGTTCGCTTATGCGACACTTTCGTTGAAAATCCGTTTAGACTTTTAATCATCATACCAAATAATTTTGTCAAATTTGAAGCAAAACAAACATTTTTTTTCAAAAATGTTCATACAAAATTAAAAAAAAACATGTACACTGAAAGAATTATGCATCATATATTTAATGAAACTGTTTCATTAAATATTTTCAATTAATCCAATGAAAACTTTTCACAATATGCATGAAACTTCATATATATTATGAAATAGTGCCATCAGAATGGTTTCATTAAGTTTCATAGTTTCATTAAAAAAATCATTGGATTTATGACTTCAACAAAATTAATCTTTTTTTTTAATTCTTTGAATTTTGGTAAGATATATTAATGGGCATTTATTAATCTTAAGCTACAGTTTAAAAAATATCAAGTTTTTTATTAAAATGTAAGTTTTATGAGTTTCATAATTCCAATGAAATAGAATTCATAAGATCAATGACAAATAAATTTCTGGCTACCGAACTTGGGTATGTATGTACATATGTATGTGCATGTACTCAAATCAGCATAATAATAGTTTCAAAAAATTTAAATACCAGTGTATTGAAGTCATTTGAATTAATAAAATCTGTTTTATTTGGTGAATACATGTTCAACCTTTTCTTTTGTCATAATTATGTACAATTTCACAAAAGCAAGGAATAGTATTGTTTGTGTAATGAAATAAAGTATCAATGATTTAACGAAATAATTCCATTAATCTTATTACGTGCTTTTGTGAACATATTTTATTAATGTGTGTTATGATATTATTTCTTTAAACAAATGTAACTAGTTATTTTATTGATTTAATGTAAATTTTTCAGGTGCTCAATGAATAATAAAATTATATAAATGAAATAACTTTATTGACCTTATGAAGGAGTTTAATATTTTTAATGAATATATTACTTTGGTACAAAGAAGTTATTTCATTAAATAAATGTTACTTTTTTATTAATTTAATGTACAGTTTTCATGTACTTTATGAAATTGATTCTTTGATCTAGAGAAATTATTTCACTAATCATATGATTTGTCTTTCATACTTTTAATGAAAATAAATATATAAAAGTATATATAAATTTGAACTAAATATGCTCGGATATAAGTATATGGATCGACATCGGGGAAAAAATTATTTTGTCTTGTAATCACCATTCCAAAAAGGAAATCTTTTATGAAAAAATCCGTTAGACTATATATCGGTTATATATGAACCAACATCGGAATGTTCCATTTTCTATATTTTAGTAGCCTTCTTTTATAACGAGAACTGCTCTCGAGCAAAAAAAAAATGTGCATGGAAAAATCGACTTCTGCTATATCTCGGGTATATATGGACCGATATCGGAAATTTTCATTATCTGTATTTTAATTACATCGTTTTATAGTCAGAACTGATTTTAACAAAAAAATATTTTTTTTTCTTTCGAAAAATCGGCTTAGACTATATCTCGGGTATATATGGGCCGATATAGGAAATTTTAATTTTCTGTATTCAGATAACCTCCTTATATTATCAGAACTTCTTTTAAGCAAAAAAATTTTTAAGTTTGCTTACCCGACCGGTTTAAGCTATATCTCGGGTATATATGGAGCGATATCCGAAATCTTCCTTTTCCATATTTATATAACTTTATTTTATTACCAGAACTGCTTATAAGCAAAAACACAAAAATTTTTTTAAGTTCGCTTACGCGAACATGAAAAAACCGGTTTAGTCTATATCTCGGGTATTTAGATAACCTTCTTTTAATACCAGAACAGCTTTTAAGCAAAAAGTTGTTTAAGTTCGCTTACGCGACATATTCATGATAAATCGGTTTTGACTACTTACATATATCTCGCGTATATATGGACGGATATCGGAAATTTATATTTTTTGTATTTTAGCAATGAAACCAAAAGGACCCAAGTGGGCTGGTTTCATGAAACTGGCGGCCTGTACAACCTAACCTAACTTCCTTTTATTACCAGAACTGATTTTATGCAAAAACAATTTTTTTAAGCGACATTTTCATTCAAAATCGGTTTAGGCTATATCTCGGATATATATGGACCGATATCAGGGGAATTTTTTTTGCCTTGTAAATGCCATGTTCAATAATTGTGTAAAGTTGGAAGCAAAACAAACAACTTTCTTTTCAAACATTTACATACAAAATTGCAAAAAAATGGTTTTTCAGAATTTTGTATATATCTCAGCAATTACAAGCGGAATCCAAACTTATAACTGTTGTGCATGATGACGAGCAGCAAACAATAGCAATGTGTTCCGGAGTGCGAACTGGGCGATCATGCACATATTTTATGAAATCTTCAATGTTTCCATAAATTTATTATATCTTATTAAATTGCATGACAATTTTTAACTTTTTATTACTGGCTTTTGCAAGCATTTATTTAAGCTTTTCTGTAATTATAATTATTTATCTGATTTTTTTTAATTTGGAATGTTAAGTTATTTGAGCTTGTAAATATTATGCAACACCAACATTATGATTGTGTTCAAGTCTTTTTTTTTTCGTTTCGTTAAACTTCATAATAAAATGCATCGAATATTTTTTATCCCTTTTTAACTTTATTTAACATTTTACATTTTAGAAACTTATGTTTTTTGGTCAACTTTGCTTGCAATCCGTGAAAAGGAACTAAAATTGTAAAAATGTTTTATGGTTAAACAAAGGCCGGAAGTTGTGACAGGTTGGGAGAGCAGCTTAAGAGACTGAAGCGTTAAGAGTTGCTAAAGTTGTGAAAGGAAAACAACAAATAAAGAATGAGTAAAAAAACTCTTTGTGTTGCCTTTTTTCTAGGATAGCTTTTGGTTTTTGCCTTTCTTTACGCCATAAACACTCATGTAAAATTCACCACATTTATCAAGTTAAAGCTATGTTTTAATAATTGAATATTATTTAAATAGATATGTAGTATAACCAAAATTATACAAGGGGGCATGAAATTAATAATCTTATCGTAAGATGTAATATGTTTTGCAAATGATGCTTTACGTCAATCATATTTAACATTTGTGAACTAGACAGCTGCAGAATACAAATAGATAGACAATGAAGAGCTGTACTCTGCAAGAGCGTGGAAGGTTAGGTTAGGTTAGGTTGTAGAGGCCGCCAGTTTCATGAAACCAGCCTTTTTGGGTCTTTTTGGTCCCGTTGTGTTGCCTGAGGGTGAAGTGCAGCCTATGAGACTTACACTTCCCCCGGCGGTTCAGATCCAAACCAACCCGAAAGCCGGATACAGGAATCCAGCCCGTTCACTCGACATTCCGATATATCTGCTAACCCGTGCAGCATCGGTCCGCCTAGATACAGCGCTCTCATAGACCAGAGAGCTGGGCATCGACAGAGAAAATGCTCAACACTTTCCTCCTCGTCCTCATCCCCGCAACTTCTACAGAAATCATTAAATGGAAGATTCAACCTCCTAGCATGCGTCCCTATGGGACAATGTCCTGTCAGAACTGCCACCAAGGTACTTTGACGGGGAAAACCCTTTAAGACCGCAGTTCTTCTACCAGCATACGCAGAAGAGCGTGGAATAATTATGTAAAATTTTTATCACGGGTTTGAATCGAACACCATCTTGAGCAACAAGGAGTCTTCGTTTCTGGGGTACTGAAAATCCACGTTTGATGCATGAAAAACTGTTACATCAATGCTATCGGCAGTACAGTTACTGTTATTGGCAAAACGCGACCGAGCCGTGATAAGCAAATTCACACTACCGGAAAAGAATAAGCGGGGTTTGTTGAACATGTGGTTTCTACAAGACGGTGCAACCACAAGACATTGTGAAAGAGGCATTTCCTGGTCGTGTAATCTGCCGTTCTAGTGATTTTTCATGGCTAGGATCAGCACCCAATTTAACTAACCCTGGCTTCTTTCTTGCGGGTTACATGAAGTCATGGGCTTATGCCAACAAATCTCAGACAACCGCAGTCTTTAAGACGAATATTAGACGGGAATTCGAGCAGTTATCAACAAAAGTTTAGCGGAAAGTTATGGAAAACAAAGAATATTAGACAGGAATTTGAACAGCTATCACCAAAAATTTGGCGGAAAAAATAGGTAAAACATGGAACTCTGCTTTCTGAGGTATAGAGAGGTAAGAGTCTCTCATTTACTGTAGTAAATAAAACTCAGAGAAGTTCCAGTATGACATAGGTTGTACTAGGATTACCGAAAACCCTTATTAAGGGTTATTGGGGAAGAGGATCAGCAACACACCAGGAGATTCTGTTTTGCAGGCCATCCAGGCACTGAAAGTGGTTGAGGTACTTGCATGTTCACTGAAACCTTCTGGTTCAAACCTAAAATCGCAGAGAGGGGTTATTAACATTTCCTGACAACTATAGTGCATGTCGTATTTCGGGCAGCTAACTTTAGTTGCCGTGGTGCTATTATCTTGCAGCACATACATGTAATGCAAAGAGTCATAGGTGATAGATAGACAGCTGAGAACTCATGCTGCTTATGGACTACGGGCCTCTGAAGCATTGTCATCCTTTGACTGTCTTTGTAACGGCATACATGGCCCATTAGAAGGTTCGAGGTCTTCAGCAAGACGTTTGCTTATATGACAACAAATTGTGACCTGTGTGAGCCTTGCCAGGTGCACGAAGGCACTGGCGAACCATGAACCCCGTGGGATTGATCTAGTGTCAGATTAGTTCGCAGCGGCAGGTGCTGATGAAAATCAGTTGCATAGCTATCCCTGTTCTAACATCTCTTCGTAGATCCAAACAGCTGGTTCCATTTTGTTCACACGTGACTTATATCACATCTATATACTTTGTGACACAGATTTTCAAAATACTAACAATTATTGCATGATAAAGATATGCCACAGTAAACTTTTGCGGTAAAGAGATAGGCACGCATGCTATCAAACTAAACTTCTTAAAATACTTTTTTAAGTGCCCTGTAGTGCAATTCACTAACTTTTAACGATTTTAAAAGAGCATAACTTAACGCGAGCTATTGTGGTTTGCACTAACGCTTATGTGATTCACTAACTTAAGGCCTAACTATAATGTGCATAGATTGGCTTAAGCTTTTGCCAAAATTAAACGAAAAGTCTGTCAAATGCATATGTGAATGAAAAACGACTTTAAGTTGGCCATAATGTACTTATATGAACTTAATGATTTTAAACCCATTGTCGCACAACTGCGTAGTACTTGTGTAATTTCTAAGTAGATTATATAAAAAAGTACTAAAAATGACAACAAAGTCTTTGTATGCAATAATTTCCAAATAAAAAGTAAATACAATTTTGTAGTAATTTGTGTAATTAAAAATTGAAAAAAGCTAAAATACATTTCTATTAAATTAAATACAAATATATTTGTTTAAATTTTCCTTTATTTTAATAATTTTTGTAAACACACACACACACACACAAACTCCTGAAAACAAATGATTCCGCACAGAAAGTGCGTTCAGTTTCGTACTTTGCTTAAGCAACTGACATTAGACGAAACTTAACGAAAAGTTTCATTAAGCACATTATAGTTGTACACATCTGATTATACGTATTCGCACAGTTGCTTAAGCTGGCTTAAATTAGTTTATGCACATTATAGTTAGGCCTTTATTCTTAACACCTCTGGTTGTATGTTAAAAAAATTTTAAACAATGTGGCAGCTTCATTAAAAATAAAGAAAACCACAAAGAGGAACAGAAAAAAACAAACAAATTTGCAAATAGTTCCATGTTTAGGGTAACTAAAACTATTTATATGTTTATTATTTAAAATATTTTTTGATAAATAAGATAAGTTCTTCTCACGGAGAACACGCCGCCCGACTGTTGGAGTCTTCCGACAAGTTGTATACCAAATACTGTGAAGTTATTCTAGTAGAAATTTTAACGACATTGTTGTTAAGATAAACACCATAAAAATAATTGGTGTTTAGTTAACGCTAATCAGTCAGGCTAAAAAAACAGCTGATTTAAAACGAAGACAAATAGTGTTAAAAACTGTTATAGAATCGCGAAAACACCAACGCTAGTGTTAATTTCTCTAAACGAATTTTATTAGCGTTAAAACATGTTAGTGAATTGCACTACTGGAGACAATCAAGTAAAATTGTCAATCAGTGTGTTTTTTCATTGTCGTCCGTGTTTTCTGTATATTTTCATTATTAATTTCTTTTCAATGTTATCCAATTGCAAAAATTGCACTGTTGGAGGTGTTGGACTAATTTTTGTTAGTCTAAGCAGAGTCGAAGATACATACACTGATCGCTGATCAGTTTTAATTAACTTAATTCCGCTGCTTTAAGTGTTGTGATTACAGTTGTTTCGGTCTTTCCGTGTTATTATTGATAGGTTCGACCCTAACGTCTACAAGCACTACTTCACCTTTCCTCCACCTCATAACCTATTTTGCTAGTTCGAGTGCACTACACTGCACTCCTTGGGCTCATCCTACTGGCCCAAGATTGAAAAAAGCTATGTATCGTTTTAAGGGAGACATATCCGTTAGAGCTAGGCTACCCTTGCGTACTCCAACTGGGGACTGGGCCAGAAGTGATTTCGAAATGGAGATTTTGTACGCTAACCACTTGAGAAACGTGTTCGCCATTGACGGACTGAATTATGAAGCTGATATGCCGCCATATGACGTTAAACCTCCCATATATTTTAGACTTCGTTTTCAAGATGTCGAGAGTGCTATTGTATTGAGTGCCAGGTATTGATAAAAATCATCAACAAAATGCTTGTGCAGTTACCCCGTGTAGCTAAAAGAATCTTCCTTTTTTTTAATGCTATTTTACGTCTTGAGTATTTTCCTACTGAGTGGAAGGTGTCTGTCATTACTATTATACCCAAAGGATCCTACAAAAGTTGAGTCATATAGTCCAATAAGTCTATTGCCAACAATTTCAAAACTGTTCGAGACGGCTAATGACGGAGTTGACCCCAATCTTGAATGAAGTAGGATGTATTCCTAACCATCAGTTCGGTTTTAGCTAAGCATAGCACCATAGAACAGACACACAGGCTGGTGAATGTTATCAGAAACGCGTTCGAAGATAAAAAATATTGCTCAGCTCTAATCATTGACGTTTCCAAAACTTTTGACAAAGTGTGGCACGAAGGCTTAACCCATAAAATAAAATTAAACTTGCCTGCAAACACGCACAAGCTGTTAGAGAGCTACTTATATGACCGGAAATTCGTCGTTAAGGAAGGTGATTTCAAAAGCTCGGCTCAGCCAATCGAAGCTGGAGTTCCCCAGGGTAGTATATTGGGTCACTCAGATGAAATTAAAAGCGGTGCAACTTAATTGGCTCATCGGCAGAAATTCTATCTTGAAGTTAGATTGCAAACTTTTGTTGTATAACGCAATCCTAAAGCCAATATGGAGCTATGGAATTCAATTGTGGGGTACCGCCTCTGCATCTAACATTGAGAAAATTCAAAAGCGCCAGAATAAAATTCTCCGTATAATTACTGCAGCTCCATGGTATGTTAAAAACTCTCGAATTCACAAAGATCTGGGTGTACCCTTAGTGAAAGATGAATTTTCAAAATACGCAATAAGGTACATTAACAGACTTGAGTCTCACCCGAATCCTCTCGCACGCAGCATGCTTAACTTTGACGGCCACACTCGATTGAGAAGGATGGACACCTTTGCAACCATCAGAGCGTTGGAAAGGTGATTTACCAATAAAATACACGCAAGAAACAACTTTTCGTCCAGCATTGGCTGGACCTAAGTAAATAAAAATTTTCAATATTAATTAATTTTTTTTTTCTATATTAATTAATGAATTTTTAGTGTTAAGATTTGCGTACTTATTGTTAGTTCTTTTACAAAAAAACAGTAAATAATTGAATTGTTCACGTTTCTTTAAAATGCCTTTTCTAGCCGTATCCGATTTAGAAAAATTATATAATGTTGTATATAATTTCAAAAATTTCCAAAGTCTACTGATGATTAGAATAGCTCCTATGAAATGTCGACATATAGACAGCTGGGAAACATAGAAAACAAGCTGTTTATAAATTTTTGATTGCTTATTTTTTTATTTTAAAAATCAAAGGCCAATTGTTTTGTCGCAACGTGCTTATTTTGAAGGCCACTCTGGGTTGAGAAGGAGGGATACCCTTGCCACCATCAGAACGTAAAGTAGGGGATTTTATTAATATTGATCGTGCAAAATAAAACATTTTTGTCTAGCATTTGCTGGACCTAATAAATTATGTGTATTGAGTATTAAGATTTGAATAATTATTTTTAGTTAACTTTGTGAAGATTCAATAAATAAATAAATAAGAAAAGAAGAAAATAGATACAAATATATAGACAGCTGGGAAACATAGAAAGTAAGCTGTGTATAATTTTTTTGATTGGGATTAATGTTAGAAGCTAATATAGTGAATAAAACTCAATTGTTTAAAATTAAACAATGTTTGATCGCTGTTCTGTTCCATGTTCTTCACAAAGTTCTGTAATAAAAATTTGTAATGTAGGTAAACTAAAAAAGTTATTGAGCATTCAAATCATAAAGGTAGTTCCGCGTCACCCTGTACAAAGGAATTGAACGCCTCCACCTGGCTCGCAGGTGGAGGCGTTATGACTGATGGTTGACGCCTTCTAGATAGAAAGTTTGCTGCAGCTTATTTTAGTTATCATGACATTTCTATAAAAGAGATTTCCAACATGTTTGTATATCGTTGGACTCATGTAGAAAGGCCCTAACAAAAATAATTGCAACTTTACAGGAGCTGGAAAAATCGTAATGGAAACTCTATAAATAGGTACATCTAAAAATAACTTTTTTTGCTCAATTGCTTGTAAAAGCGATATGTATGAAATTATATAATTAAATCTTTGTGACACTGTGTACTTGTGTGAAGCGTAGTAGAATCTCTAAAAGAGCTCAATTCAGGGAAAATACGAGTTAGGGCATTTCTACGTGAGACTAACGATATATACATACAAATCGCTCCTTTATTGCAACTTAGTCATATCTGAAAAAATTAGCTTTTCGAGTTAACAATGCAAAATGGTTAACAGTACTACTTTTTATGTTGTGCCAAATATTTATTGAAATTACTTTTAAACTGTTCCTTTTGGAAGATAGTTTACAAAAAAAAAATTCTACGGCTTGTATAGAAACTAAAATTTTAAATGTGTATTTCTCGAAACAAGCTCTTTTTAGTTATAACTATGTTACAATAAAGGAGCGATATGTATATAAGTACAAATTTAAATAATGTATAGGGTGTTTTTTTAAGCTAGATAGAACTTTAAATTGTAAAAAGTAACACAAAAAATTAAATTTTGATGAAACATTTTTTTTATTTGTTTCAGTATACTCTGACAAATCATCATGAATAGACTCACGCTTGAACAACGCTACGAAATTATCCAAATTTACTTTGAAAATCAGTTGGCAACTGACCCGTTGTTTTATCGCAAAATTGTGTTCAGCGATGAGGCGCATTTTTGGCTTAACGGGTTTGTTAATAAGCAAAATTGCCGCATATGGAGTGAGACCAATCCACAAGAGACCCTACAGACTCCATTACATCCAGAAAAATGCACTGTTTGGTGCGGTTTTCATGCTGGTGGCATCATCGGACCTTATTTCTTCAAAAATGAGGCCGGAGCTCGCGTTACGGTCAATGGAGATCGTTACCGCACCATGATCAATGATTTTTTGTTTGAAAATATGGATGACATTGATCCGGAGGAGATGTGGTTTCAACAGGATGGCGCTACGTGCCATACGGCGAACGCAACCATCGACTTGCGATAAGTTGATTTCGAGAAATGGACCTGTCAATTGGCCTCCAAGGCCGTGCGATTTGACACCTCTCGATTATTTCCTGTGGGGCTACGTGAAGTCACTGGTTTATGCTGATAAACCAGCAACAATTGACGCCTTGGAGGCCAGCATTGTTCGTGTTGTTCGTGACATACGGCCAGCAGTGCTCGAAAAAGTGGCCCAAAATTGGACGTCCAGAATGCGCTTCGTCAAGAACAGCCGCGGTGCCCATATGCCCGAAATCATTTTCAAATGTTAATGTCACGTATTGATCTTTCGAATAAAAAAAATTTTGATTACAATTTAATTTTTTGTGTTATTTTTTACAATTTCAAGTTCTATCGGGCTTAAAAAAACACCCTACCTTTTTACCTGAATATTTTTCAAGGTAGGTAAGTATATATTTATGTATATGTATGCACCAGAGAAGAAATAAATACCTATTGAAATTTTAGAATGGGGGAGAGAGAACGAGAGAAAATTAAAATTAAAAAAATAAGTTCAGGATACAAAACGCCATTAAAGGTTTGAATACAACAATTTGTTTGATGACGTTGTGAGTCATACAACTGTCGTTGTATTTCCTTCGGGTCGTGTTTTCCTGTTGTACTTGTTTTGTTTTTAACTGTGCGACAGGCAGAGCAGGAGACTTTCATTTTGTTATGTAAAGCTGATAAATAAACAAGTGCATGTGGGGAGTATGAGTACCGCTGGCAGACAGCTGCTGTTACTCATTCATTATTCCTCCCCAGAGTATAGAAGTGAATCCTTTATTGAGGGGTGATTTTTTTTTCTTTTTTATTTAAAGTTTTTCTGCTTTTGTCGTCTGTCTCTTACAGAGAGTACCTTCATGTTTTAATTTTTTTTTTTTGTGGCAACAAAAAATCAAATATAACAAATGTTTTTCTTGTATTACAAACGCTAGATAATACAATATGGAATTTTATATTCAACTGAAATAAAACGTCAACCACAAGAAAAAACTCTCAGCGCCACGAAATACAATTCAACTTGTTTCTTTATACTAAAAATTCATTATTTAAAAAATTTGTTGTATTAGAAGAGTTTGTCTGTATGCAGTGAAAAAAATCTGTCTGCTTCAAATAAGAGTCCCACCTAAAAGTTCCTTATATGTTTATTCGCTATTTTTAAAAATTTTACAATTTGTGGGTGTTGGGGTCCGAAGCCGAGCATTTTAAACAAATATAAAAAATCGGGGGTTAATTTGGTATTTAAATTTAGATTTATTTTGCGGGTATAAATAAATACCCCTTTTTTCTGCAATGACCAAAACAAGACAGTTTACAAACATTTCGTGTCATTTGTCATATTGCATTAATTTACAAACTACAAAATTTATGGGAGGTTGCGAGAGAGGCTGGAAGGCGGTAGTACAGTATATCGGTTGTATACTTTATCACTTGCACTTAAACAGTGGGTAACACAAATAAGTATTTAGAATTGTTCTACAAACAGAAGAAATTAACGAAAGAAAAAATTAACGTTTGATAAACTCTATTGCCCAGATTTCTATACAAAATTCGTCTAATAAGAGTTTAATAAACATGAAATATTTGTTATAAGGAAGACCGATAATATATGCGACATATTTTAAGGGCTGTGTTGGCCAAACTCATACATTCATATTTCTAGCGTATAATTGAAAGGGTGTTTTATAGAGGTATAGAACTTTAAGTTAGCAAAACTTTTTAGCACGTTTACATTGTTTGTTTGTTTGTAACACTCGAAACCCATGCCATATGAGTGATTATGACATATGTAGGTATGTAATACTGTATATACAGTGTTGCCACTTTAATGCGAATATTGGAGTTGCCGTATTGTTTCCGGGGAAATGGGGGATTTTGGGGATTTATGAAATTGATTTTGGGATTTCCAAAAAAAATAATAATAATAATAATAAATAAAAAAAATTGGAGCCACATAGCTCACCGCTTTGGAACTGGTTATTTATAATCGGAACAAGCATATGAACTGTAAACGGTCATTCGCTTTAATTTAATAAAATTGATTTTAACAATTGAGTTTTTTATTTACTATTTTAGCTTCTAACATTGATGCCAATCAAATATTATAAATAGCTTGTTTTCTATGCTTCCCAGCTATCTATATGTCAACATTTCATAGGAGCTACCCTAATCATCAGTAGACTTTGGAAATTTTTGAGAGATATTCTCAAACATTCAACTTTATATCCCAACAATCTAAATAAATTGTTGAGAATTTAAAAAGAAAAATGCTCTTATAATACCTGTCAAAACACAAAAAACAAGCTTTTTCATTTATACACGTCTCTAACATTTCATTTGTTTGAAAGGTGTAAAGAAATGTTAGAGACATGTATAAATGAAAAAGCTTGTTTTTTGTGTTTTGACAGGTATTATTAGAGCATTTTTCTTTTTAAATTCTCAACAATTTATTTAGATTGTTGGGATATAAAGTTGAATGTTTAAGAATATCTCTCAAAAATTTCCAAAGTCTAATCATCAGTAGATATGAAATGTCGACATATAGATAGCTGGGAAACATAGAAAACAAACTATTTATAAATTTTTATTGGTTTCAAAATTGATTTTATTGCATTTAATAAAATGAAAGTTGCCGTATTGCTACTGAGGAAATCGGGAGATTTTAACGTTGTCTGAAGCCGACTTTGGGAACTCCGAAAAAATTCTGAACCATTTCGCTAACGGTGTGCGTTTTGGCCGTGGAACGTACTAATAATGGTCATTCGGTTTATTGTGAAAATTTAAGTTGTCATGTTCTTTTCGGGAAAGTGGAGGATTTTTGCGGTTCCTAAAGCAAATTTCGGGAATTCAGAAAAAAATTAGATTGCGTTATACAGATAATATATTCGACATCTTATTATTTGGATAATTTTGTTTTTTAGTTTTGCAAACTATTTAGTTTTGTAGACTATATTTGTTTAACTGACAAGATGAATTGATAGCGCTTCCAAATCATATAAAGGACCCCAAAACAATATTATTTTTGATCCCGAAGTTCACTAACGCATTTTATTAAGCGCCGAAGCTCGCTACTTTTTAATGGACACGTCAATAAACAAAACTGGATAGAGGTATATTGTGAAGTGTGTGTTGAGACACCGAATAACAGACAGTTTGATGTGCTTTATGGACACGTGGAATGATTACGAGTAGTTTGTACTTTTTAAAAATGCTGCTGGTGTGGACGTTATAGTCAATGGTGGCCACTATAGAGCCATTTTTACTGACGTCTTCGTCTATCAATTGAACAACCATGATGTACAGTCGATGAGGTTTCAACAAAACGGGTCAATATGTCATCATAAGCGTTCCATAATTGATTTATTGACGAAAGCGTTTAGTAATAGCATAGTTGCACGTTTCGGGTCCTTAAATTAGCCTTCACGATCGTGCAATTAAACGGCGCTAGGCTGTTTTCTGTGAGGATATATGAAGACGCTACTTTAAACTAATAAGCCAAAAACGATTGATCACTTGGAGGATGACATTCGCTGCATTATTTCCGATATACGACCACAAATATTGGAACAAGTCATCGAAAATTGGACTTCCAGATTAGAGTATGTCCGAGATGGCCATGGCGATCATGTCAGAATTTAAATTATAATGCCAGAAGATTATCTTTCGAATAAAGTAAGTCTCATATCAATTTAAATTCATCTGTAAAGTTATATTCACATTCAAAGTTATTTATCTCTATAAAATATACATACTTTACAATAAGTTTTCAAACACATCAGTAGCACGTCGACATCGGCACGTTTGACGTCGACTCATATTCCCTATTTGGATTGTAATTCTGGATGAAACATTTGATGTTAACAATTAAATTTAATTGAAATTTTCATGTTAAATTTTGGATAAAATACGGTAATTTTTCGATATTTTGGAAAGAGTTGAGATTTGGACCTTTACCATTTTTTACGTTATTTGGTCAAAATTATATTAGCCTATTAGCTGCAGTCAGTGTTTAAACACATGTGTGCCCATTCGATCGCATTTTCCATAATTATCTTCAATATTTCTGGTGATAACTGTTCACATTCCTGTTGTGTGTGAGGTTTGTTGGCGTAAATCTGGAACGTGCAGTAGGCCCAAAGATAGAAGTCTGGGATGATTAAATCGAGCGATCTTGCTGGCAATCCCAAAGCACCAAAACGAGGGATTAAACGACCAGGAAATGCTTTCTTCACAACATCCATTGTGGATCCTATTGTGTGTGCGGTTGCACTGCAATTCCGGCAGTATAAGTTCTTTAACATGACATTTGCCTGTAACAGTAATTATATTGCCAATGGCATCCTCAACACATAGGGTACAAACGTTCTTCCCACATGAACCTCCCCCGGAGAGCAGGTTTTGCTTAGGTATACAGCAAACCAGGACACTCTGCTTTCTGGAGCATAGAAAGATGGGAATTCCACGCTTTTTGTAGCAAAAAAACGTTAGGAAGCCGCATGACTTACGTTGTATTGGAATTCTGGAGCCCTCACTAAGGGTTAATTGGCAGAACGGGGACCAGCAGTCCCCGGGAGATTCTACTTGCAGATCATCTCAGTGCTGATCATGGTTGAAGTACCTAACTTGGTAGAAACGTTCTGGCAGTGGTTTAACCCTAAACTCGCAGGAAGGGGAATTAGTTACCCTGATAACTTTGGTGAGTTGCCGGCTTTCGGAGGTTTATAAGCACCCCGAGTTGCTGTTGTCTTGCAACAGATACCTGTAATATAAGGAACCACGAGTGATGATTGGGGGGGGGGGGGGGTGAGTTAGTTAAGGGCTGATGCTGTTATTGGGCTTCGGCCTGTCAACTCATTTGTCTTCCAGTTGCTTCTGGAAAATTGCATACAGGAGGGATTAGAAGGCCCGAACTCTTCAGCAAGGAAGGGCTTTGTCCAAATGGCTACAAACTTATAGTAAACCTTGCAAGCCTCATGGCGACGTTGGTGAATCGTAAATAATTCCTACTGTAGAGTTGGTCCATCATCAGATTAGGCCGTCCATGGGTGGATGTTGGTACGATATGATTAAGAAACCCACAACAAAATTCACACTGACCTAACTCCACCGACCGATTATTGATATAGAAAAATATCAATGCAATTATTCCACGCTCTTGTAGAGTAAAACGCTCCGCTGTGATTTCTAGTTTGCAAATAGCAAATATGATTGACGGGAAGCGCCATTTGAAAAAAAGTTGTACAACTTATTATAGGGTGCTTAATTTTGCACCACCCTGTATTTCGTTTGGAAGCAAAATATAATCCTTATCTTTCATTTGAGACATATGTCACAACTTTCAAGATATTCATTTATATTTTAAGAAACTTTGTATTCCTGACTCGTACTGCGTGTATTTGATTCCATGTACATATTTTAAAAATATTGCATTTTTAATAAGACATGTTCATACTCTTACAGCAGCTGAATGAGATGTTTGCTTCATTTTCATTTTATTACTTCTTTGGTACTCGTATCTTCGAGTACATCTCTCAACGAAGCGTATAGAAAAAAATGCATTTAAATCCTTTAAGACAACAAAAACTCAAGATTAAACAACTCGTTCCTTTACAATTTAATAGTTTCAGGTACTACTCGTATTCTGCTCGAATGTTTATTTACTGAACATCTAAACTTAATCTGTTGACAAACCGGAGCATTCAAGGTATGTCTAATGGATTTTTTTTTCACTTGGCAAGAAGAGTTCAAATGTGAAATGGTCTGCACTTGAGTTGCTAAAATATGTTTGGAATTTGCGTGTGTACTCGTATGTAAATGTGATACAAAAATGTTAGTTAATTGTGCGCAAACTTATTTTTTAATTAAAACCACGGACTAAAAATTTGTTTTTTAATATTTTTTTCTTTACTGCCAACTAAAGAAAATATATCTTTCGTTAACATACATACGAGTATGTGTATTTACAGTCAGTTCGCCGAAGTCGAAAGGATAAGTTCATTTGCATTCTAGGCGAAAGAAAATAGATTTGCGTTTTTCTAACTTAACGGAGCCTCATGCCATATAATGTGCGTTACAATTGTTTTATGTGCTTTAGATGAAATAATACCAAAATAGTTTTATTATAAGGTTAGGTTATTGTATATTTCATGTCAATCTGAATAGGATATTTCTTTTATTGGTATACAAACCTTAATTAGTAATTAAACAAAATGAATAAAGTTATTAATATGTTGATATTATTATAATTGAACATGAGTGAATAAATTTGTTTCGAAGGGATTGTTGGCATCAGATGAGGTGAAGTAAGACGGGTTGAGGGGCCGTATTAAAATATGAAGCGGATGCTAATGGCCGGGTAGGGATATGGGCGACCGGAGAAATCCGATAATTAAATGTTCCAATTGTAAGTAAATGCTTTGTTGTAAATGGCAGGTTTTGCAGGAACGTATGTTCTTGTTTTTTCTCTTGTTCGTACGAGTGGTCAAAATGGGTTGAGAACACCGTCCTGAACAAACCGCCGAGTCAGTCTGGAGCACGACCACCAATAAGTGTTCATACTTGTAACAAAAAGAAAATGAAATTCTTTGGTACCAATACCGCGTAATTAAACCTTATTGGACGGTTTTCTTTAGGCTCACTGCTCCAAGTCGATAATCCAGAAATTAATTTGTTTTATTATGAAAAATGTAACTAAAAAGAAAACACCCTGTACATTTCAAAACTTTTTATATGTGCGAACGATTCAAAATTCAATTAAAATACATAATAATAGTGACATAGGCAAACCCAAATTGATTCGAATGTGAGTGATTAGCTTTCTTTCACATGCATCTTCATTCGATATCGTCGAACAGACCATAGTGGCACTTATCACGGATGAGGTGCTTACATCTTGGCTGAAATGTTATGGCTGTGATTTATACTTCAAGTCGCAGGAAGGCGAATTAGTTTTCTTGATAACTATGGTACAATACCGATTGCGGAGCTAATAACCCCCCTGTTGTCTTGCAACAGATACCCCCGTAATGTGAGGAAGTTATGGTTAGACAGGTGAGTTGTTTAAGGATCATTAAGTTTTGTCTGCCATTGACTTTTGAGAAATTTCATGCAGGAGGGATCAGAAGGTCCGGCTTCTTCAGCAAGGTTTTGTCTCTATGTGTTTAAACTTATGACAAAAGTTGTGACCTGTGTGAGCCTTGCTAGCTACACGGGGGCGCTGGCGAATAATTCACTCCATGGAGTGCATCATCAAGTAAGGCCGACAAGGCTGGTGCTGATGTAAATCAATTTACATAATCTTTCAATGTTGAATGGTACACGGACATACTTACAAACTTTTTCGTAATCCAATTAGTTGGCATTAATCTTGCTGACATATGATTCGAAAAGAACGGAGCCTCATGCCATATAATGTGAGCTACAATTGTTTTATGTGATTTTAATGAAATAATAATTTTATACAAGAAATTCTTTGGTACCAATACCGCGTAATTAAACCTTATTGGACGGTTTTCTTTAGGCTCAGAAATAATTTGTTTTATTATGATAAATGTAACTTAAAAGAAATCACCCTGTACATTTCAAAACTTTTTATATGTTAACCTTGCTGCTCATAAATATTTGTTTGCTATTTATTCATAAAACACTTAACATACCATAAAATTTGTTTTTGTACATATTTCTTAAGACACAATTTATTGCAGATTTTTATTTATATTTTAATAATTTTTTTTAATTATGAATACTATATTGCAGTTATAAAGAAAAGAGTGTGTAAGCATGTGTATTCTTGGCACACTCTTGAACGAGTAATAAATATACAGTCATACTCGCATTTCATTTTTAGCATTTTAAAAAACTGTTAATAGTTCGAATATTTGTACGACTTTTAAATAATTTGCTTTAGTGTTCTTTCTGGGTTTGCCCAAAAAAAAAAAAAAATTGGGGTTGAAAATTGTTCGTTATTGTTTTATGTGATTGTGATGTCAATGTGAAATCAGAAAACAAAGAAACGTTTGTAAAAGATTAAAGGCTAAACTATAATGTAACATAACCTGGCTTAAGTTAATGGCAGTAACCTAAATTATGACTGTATATATATATATATATATATATATATATATATATATATATATATATATATATATATATATATATATATATATATATATATATATATATATATATATATATATATATATATATATATATATATATATATATATATATATATATATATATATATATATATATATATATATATATATATATATATATATATATATATATATATATATATATATACAACTACTGGCTCTTTTGCGTGAGAAATCCATTGGCCGTGTTATCTCATATCGTAAATATGTTAATTGGCCGCCACGAGCATGTAATAGCGTGTTCAGGCGTGTAATTTTAATTGAGTCTATTTTCGTTAATTGGCAATATTGTTTTGTCTGTTCATACTAAAGGGCTGCACAGAATGTTCTAAAGAACACTGCTCCTTACTGTGTAGTAGTTCCAAGCACTATATTTAAAAACAATTCTTAAAACAACACAAACAATTTATAGAACATTTAGAAACAGAACAAACACTTCATAGTTTTGAAACGCCTCCACGAAAGTGCTTGACAGTACTTGAATTCTGTTTCACAGCAAAATCCAAGCCAAAGCACCACAATAAAGCAAATAAACGATGAATCATAGCAAGCACATTGGCATTTGAGCATACTGCGTCTTAAATATTTGTGCTTAATCCAAAGACAAAAACCATGAACAATAAAAACACACGAACATGAGCATACTGTGCATACAGCACTTCTGCACTAATAGAAAGACAAAAACCATGAACAACAACAACAAATTTTATAAACAAAACTGAAGAAGAACATTACTTCAATGCTTGAAGTTCTACTTCAATTTTGTTGTATTTAATTTGGTTCTACTTGTGTTTAATTCTGTTTGTGCCAAATGCTTATAAAACGGTATTCGTTTATGTGTTTAGAACATTTCGGCACTGAAGTTTTGGTTTTGAAATGTGAAAAAAGACGATGGATAGTACTTGCATATACTACGATGTTTTGTAATGGCCTATTTACACCAAAGCGAAATCGGCTGATTCGAGATTTCAAGCCAAATCTATTAGATTTTGAGAAGATTTCCCATACAAAATGAAATCTACTTTATGAGTAGATTTCGACGAAATTTCCTCAAATCTACTCAGTACTAAGCGATGCAACTGTGATTTCTTGCAAAAAGTACTTAAAAATACTACGCTGCACCAAAAATTGCACTATAATGTGGTATATGCAGTCTCTGGGCACAAAAAATATACACTTTAGTGCTGGTGTATTCAGTCTCTGATAATAGTGTGTTGTCAAACCCGCATGCATAAATTATTTTTGAGCAAATGAAGTCTTGGTAGATGTCCAAAAAAGGTGGTGTAAACGATATAGATTTCGTTGTAGATTTCAATTCAAATCTACTAGATTTTGAGTTGGTGTAAATGCGCTATAAGACATTTTTATTGTGCATGAGCAGCCCTCTAGTTCATACATACAAAATTTACTTTACTCAATTAGCATTTGACAGCTGGAAAAGGCAGACACATTTATTTTGGGTGTTAAAATTTTTATTTGCCAATTTATAAAAATGGAAAAACACTAATCTTCAGCAAATGATATTAAGAAAAAAATCAAAGCGTTTTTTCTTTTAAGCTATATAGTTTGAAAAACAAATAAATTTTATAAATACATCATCAATGCTTTTAAAGGTCGGCTCATTGAACAAATTAGATTTATATCCACCATTATTTTATGAACCCTTGAAAAATATAACCATTTTGAATGCGATTCACCTGATACTCACATTGCCGCTGTTTCTTTTCTGGAAGGATGTTATTTTTAAGAAAAATTTTACAAAAATTTGAGAGGATTAGTGTTTTGTTCCAAAGGTATAAGAAAGAAAAATAAACGCTGACAAAACAATAACACCTGAACGATTTCTAGTGAAATTATACAATTCCATTTGTACGTCCCTTGGCCTATGAATTGCAATGCTGGCCAAGTTCATTGGTCCGCATTAATATGACCATTTATTGTGGTCACCACGCGGCCATCAATTTACTCGGCCACATATCTTGAAGAGCTGCTTCTGGTATCACTCCAATCCACTCCCTTTTTTTACTTTTGTCTACTATTTATATAAAAATAAATTGATTATATTAGCTGTTTATTATAAATTTAATTTTAGTAAATTTACCATCACCTTAACTCGCCATTTTTTCTTCTTTTTTACTGTTTTGTCATTTGAGTTGCTATTGTGAATGGTTTTTCTCACTAAACATACCTGTATTTAAATTTTGTGCTCAATTTTATAACAATTTAGCGTTAATTGCTCAATAACTTAATTCCATATATTGAGCTCAATTAACGCGTTAATTGCGCTAATCTCAATAATTGTGTATGTCTGAACACGCTATAACTTCATATCGTTAAACTTCTTTCTTTGAGCATATACAAAAGAAAAAGTGTACATCATTAAAACAAAACCAACTCAAGAACTAAAAGATGATAAAATCCGGAGCATTAACGATATTCAACCACAATAATGTCTCATAGTCATGGGGAATAATGACCATAGGATAGAGGTATGTCACGAAAGCAGTTTCGAGTATTTGGCCGTTAATTTTTTTCACTCATAATTCTCATAGATTCCGGCTATAAATTAAGATATGTACCTAGGCGATATGTACACATCGCTCCTTTACTGCAACTAAGTCATATCTCAAAAAATAGGGAATTCAAGTTAACCATGCTGAATTTTTAACTACTCGTATTATTCTTATGGATTTTTTGTAGATTTTCTTTTATACTACTCGGGCTTCTTCTTTTTATTAATTATATTTTAAATTCATCTATTATTGATTTTAAATAGAAATAAAATGCTAGTTTATTTTAATATTTTTCATCCGACGTTTCGTAGGGATTTTTCCAACATCTTCAGGGAGTTTTTTAATAATATTATATGTTGCTCGTTACATCTACATTATTATTTAAAAATAAATTTAAATAACAAATCTAAATATGATTGTAGATTAAAAATAAAAAGAATATTGCAATTAATATGTTTTAATAACTTAGGCCCAGTTGTTGAGTTCGTATTTAGCGTTAAGTTCCATTTAAATACGATAATCAGTTTTTCACTACAAATTTGGACTAAACTTCTTCATTTAAGTTTTTCTCATAGTCCATATGGTTTTTGTGTGCTTGCATTTGTATTAGTGCAAAAAAGGTAAACAAAACACACATACGAGCTATTGCCTGCTGAAGATATTCGAAAATTAGTTGCTAATTTTGCACTAAATAAAAGCACAGTATAATAATTTATTAAAAATAACTTAGCGTAAAATAAAATTGTTAAGTTTTTCTATGCCGTTAATAAATTTAATATTTTTCTTTAAGAATTTTTCTATTCTTCCACTTGCAAACAGCTGTTCTATGGAATACTTTCCATAATATTTGGAATTAAAGTAGAGCTGCCACAATTTCATTGCATTTAAATAAGAACAATAATTCAATAGGTATTTGTTCAAAAATAACGTAATCGAAATATTAATCGATTTGTGTCTGCATCATAAAGTTATTTTCGATTAAACAACTTTCCGGAAGCTATTAATTTTATGCTTTAGTACGAAAAAATTTGCAGCTGAGGCTTATTGAACGCTCGCAAATACCTATAGTGAGTCCGCTATTAGTGAAAAAACATGGTTTCCATGCTCCACGAACGGTGATTTTGACGTCGCAGACCAGTATGGCAGTATAACAGAGATGGTTTTCGAAGATGCAGAACTGGAGGCATTACTTGATCAAGGCTCATATCAAACGCGACAAAAATATTTTGAATCATAAATGTATAAACAACTTTTTACAAAAAAGCCTTGAATTTCGGAATAAACGGTGAAAGCAAAGTTATAAACCTATTAATATGAAGTTTTTTAGTTCATTAAAATTTTTGAAGTCAGCTCATTTTCAAATTATTTGTAATTTTTCAAAATAATAAACTCTTATAAATTTTAAAAGCTTGTTTCTGGCAACATTGTGTTGTAATTGTGAAATAATATGAGTAGTACTTATTACTCGCGAAATTTCAAACAACAGCTGATAAATTTTTTGTTTGATAAAAGTTCTTCTTTTTCAATTGTAATTTTCTAAAATGGAAAAGAACTTAAATTTAATAACAACTGAAAAAGACGAATATTAAAGTGGAAACGATTCCATTTTTCACAAAAAAAAATTTTTTAATGTTATACGAGTACAGTCGTAAAGCAGCTCGTAATTATTTCTTAAATGCGGTCACGCTTGTGTTTGTTGTTCGGTCTTCGAGAGTTTCGTGTCTCACTCGCAAGTTAACGGTTTGCCTCAACTAACTGTATTGGTTTACAGTTTTTTTAGAGGTTATTCATTGTTAACCACGTGGAAACTCCCTATGTGAAGGCATAGGTCGTTATATATAGTTAGTCACAGCGACGCTACAAACGTACTGTTAATACCATCTTGGTCATATGATCTTTGTCACCCCGTCCATGCTGTGCATCCTATACTTTGCAAATTTACTTTGCAACTGTGTAGTTACTAAATAAATAAATAAATGTTATACGAGTAATATGGTTTTTCTTTACATTTGTAAAACAATGTGGTATATCTAAAGCCAAGAAAACCGTGAAATTTGCCTCAAACGCGAAATAGGCATCACATTTTATGTCATATTTTTGGAGTGAAAATAATTAATGTTGCTCAACATTTTTCGCAGATTTGAACAGAGTACTTACTTTAAAGCACAAATTATTTAAGAATTATTGTCATTTCTTTTTAATACGATAATATTGGTATGGATCAATTATATATGGAACAATATATCGGCCAAATGGCCGTCACCTAGGTGGCACACCTCCATTCGATGTTCACTGTTGGAATTTCTTCCTCAGATATCAATTATCTCAAATATAAACAATTTTTTTTTACATTTACATTATTTTTATCTATGAAAACTAATTTTCTTTGATTGGAACTAAGTATTTGGCTTCTACGGAATATATATATATATATATATATATATATATATATATATATATATATATATATATATATATATATATATATATATATATATATATATATATATATATATATATATATATATATATATATATATATATATATATATATATATATATAGATATATAGATATATATATATATATATATATATATATATATATATATATATATATATATATGAGTAATATACATAATGAATATTAAATACACAATTTTAAGTTTCGATTAAACAATAGCTGATGGTTAATGTTGATTGCATGAAATATAATATGGAATTTTAAGATATATATGGTGAACTAACGTAGGTGTGGTTCTTAGATTACTAAAAAGAAAAAAAAATAGGTCAGAATTTCATAGCAACATGAATGGTAAAGCAAAACATCTAGTCCTGAAAAGAAAAAATGTTATGTATGAATGGGAAAAAGGAGGCTGTTACGAGTCTCATGAATGCATACAATTATTGACAAAATAATTGTATAAATAAATAAATTGTTGGTCGACAATATGTTTGACTTTTTCATAGTATTGCTGATGACAACAACAAACATACAAATATCAAAATCTTAATATTCTAAAGTACCTTATGATTTCTGCGAACACTCCACATATGTATATTACCTAAACAGATTTTTCAATGAAAAAAAAATTTGTTTGTTTGCCTAAAAACAGAATTAAAATTTCAGATATCGGTTCATATCAGTGATCACCAAAAATCATGCTTTTGCTTGATTAACTCATACACTAAAATGTTTAATCGACAAAAATCAGGCAACAAAGTTCAACGCTGAGTAAAATCAACTCGTCTTGTAAACATTCTAAATTTGTAATCAGCAACAATCAAGCAACAAAGTTCAGCGTTGAATAAAATCAATTCGCCTTGTAAATAATCTGAATTTGTAATCTACTCATACTTGTTTTATTTACAATTAACACTATGCGCTTTGTTTGTACCACGCTTCATATTTCATAAAACTTTCTATCTAATAAAGCCCTTTTCCTGCTTTTAAAAATATATATTTTTATTTTATTAAGACTTAAAGTTACACCCTGACTATATGCATTTTAGGTGACGACATGTATGTATTTTGATTAAATTTAAATTTTCTTTTACTATTCTATCGTTGAATTCGAAAAGCAGATACGAGTATTAATTTTCTTTTTGATGCCATGAATGTTCGTTCTTGTTTCTGTAATTGCAGGAAAAGGGCGATGTGCTTTCAAATTATTTAACATTTGCGCGTCACTCATGTTTTATTGCTCATGTTTGACTGAAATAAACAGAAAACAAAATAAGAAAAAAATAATTGGCATGAGATTTAAAAACTTAATAATATATATACATATGTATATATGTACGAGTACATATACTACATGAAATATTTGGTTGTTTGTTTGTTTGTTCTCATGCAACATTGAAACTCTGAATCACACACACATAAACGCAGACGTTAAAAAAACGTCTAACATTTTCATCAAACATTTCAAATGTCTATAGATGATTTTTATTTTAATATATACATACTTACGTTCATTTATGTACACATGTATGTATATGTATATGTATGTACTCGTACATAAACCAATTTAAATTTATTAAATATGCAAATTTGCAGCTGCCAAACTTTAAGTTTCCGTTTCCTTTTGAGTGTCAACTTTCAGCAGCAAATGATGACGTTGGTATTACTTTTGTGAGTTTAGGGTTTGGTCATGGATTTCCCATCTACATACATATGCATGTAAGTATGCATTTGTATCTGCATGGATTTTACTTATTAATTTTTTTTATAACTTTAATTTTTTCCTTGCACTTGTATGTAATTAATCAAATTTCACTTAAATCTTGTAATATAATTTATAAAGATTTTAAATTAAAATACTTTACATTTTTATTCTACTTTTAATAAATTTTCGTATCATACACACAATATATTAAAAAATTTTAACTTTAAGTGCACATATGTAAGCGTGTACATATATACTTATATTCTCAGTATTGTCTTAAAACTAAACTGATTTTTTCACTGTCTCATTTCTTTCCGCACATTTTCTCCAAACACATCCGCAACCGTAAAATGTCTATAAAAAACTGCTGTTCTTGCTCCGTTTTTTCTCAATTCAGCTCAAAAATTTCCGTACAATTTCCATCTGTTTATATTCGGTTTCTTTTTCTATTCCTTTTTCTATCATACACTTGACATTTTTGCTCGTTCTTAATTTGATTTGAAGAGTTTTTGTTCGTGCGGAATTTTGCGTAAAAAGAGCGCAAACAGCTGCCCGAACTCTCTTAACTTTCCTTTGGTTTTGTTGTTATATGTGGTGGGAGGGAAAGTGTTTATTTCTCTGAAATATTTTGGGTTAACAGGTGATTTCACTTGTCTTTGTAAAACAACTTGAAATGAACTTTCTTTGCTTGTGTGTAAGGAGGTGGCAATTAATTTATCCAATGGGGTCAATGTTTAACCAGGTGGGTGAAGTTGTTAAGAATTAACACTCAATAGTATTGATTTGTTTCAGTTTTTGAATTGTGTAAAAGATTTCTGTAGTTAAATCTCTCGGTACTTGATTTTACAAAAGGGCGATACATATTTTTTTATTATCTTACGGTCTGTTCAGTTCGAACAAATGTAGGATGTTTTTATAGAGGTATAGAACTTTTAAAAGGGACAGAGTGACTGGTAGCAGGTTTATATTTTCAACTTAAATGAAAAACTATAAACAGCTTGTATTCTAAGTTTCTCAGCTGTGTATATGTCACATTTCATAGGACGTGATAGACCACATATGCATCACATAGTGGTTCACCCCGTTCTTTTCTAAAAAATTTGATAAAATATTGAAGGGTATCATGTTCTTTTCGAAACATTTATTTGTTTTTTAATTTTATTTATTTATTTGTTTACTTTCTGGCAACAAAAAAAAAGAGAAAAATTATAAAAATATACAAAACCATAATGTAAATATTATAAAAACAAGTACAAAAGAATCTTATCTTATTAAACGAACAATTGTTGTTTATATATATATATATATATATATATATATATATATATATATATATATATATATATATATATATATATATATATATATATATATATATATATATATATATATATATATATATATATATATATATATATATATATATATATATATATATATATATATATATATATATATAAAATCGTTAGAGCTGTTTTCGATTCTCGAAAACTGCTCTAACGATTTTGATGAAAATCGGTATCCAGGAGTTTTGGGGGCGAGAAATCGATTTAAGTTCGCCTCGGGTTCGGGAAAATTCATTTTCTCCCGGGGTTGACCCATTTTAGGTTTTTAACCCCTTGTAATACTTTCATGGGTTCTCGAAAACGGCTTCAATGATTTTAATGAAAATTAAGGGGGTTTTAAGGATGAAAAATCGGTCTTGATTGTCCTCAGTCCCAGAAAGATCCATTTCGTCCCGGTTTTGCCCATGATTAAAACTTTACTGGTTCTCGAAAACGGCTCTAGCGATTTTAATGAAAATCAATTTCTAGGGGGGTTTTAAGGTTATAAAAGCGATTTAGAATGTCCCCGGTCCAGGGAAAACTCATTTTGTTCCAGTTTTTACCCTTTTGGTACTCGAAAACGGCTCTAACGATTTTAAGGAAAATTAGTATCTAGTGATTTTCAAGGTAAAAAAGTCGGCATATAGGAGTTTTTAAGATTGAAAAAGCAAGTAGGACTCGAAAACGACTAAACTGTGTTTGATTATTTTAGCGATCAATATTTCATCACCGTTTTTTACGCGTTTTTCTAACATTCGACGTTATGGCATATTAAATGTTTTCGAAAACGGCTTCAAAGAGTCAGTATCTGGAAGATTTTTTTTGCTCGGTTTTTACATACATATCTGCGGAAATTTTGTATCAAACTAAGAATTTTTAATGAGAACAAAGGGGTTGATTTTTTTTTGTGAGAAACGGAAATTTAAATAAGCGAATTGCTAACTATTTTGCCCTCACTCCACAAAATATATAAGTAAAAATAGAAAAGGTAGTCAAAGCACAATTTAAAAAAGTCACGACTTTTTTATACAGCGTAAAATTGGAAAAATCTTTTGAATTAAGTTTTATTAAAGTAAATATTTTTCAGATGCATACAATTTGAAAGCTCCGAGTAACACTCGGTGCCCCAGGTACTACAGTTTATATGACTATATAAAAAAATTTTTTGAAACTATTAGAATTTCTGTTCAACTGTTGACATAGTGGTAGATTATTCCAAAGTCGGACAGCATGTATATAAAATTGCCATTCGGATACTAGATATCGATATCGAGGTATTATAATGTTTCGGTTTCGAGCGATTAAAACAAGAAAATTGTTTCATATAAGTAATTAGGGATACGAGTGTGAACTATTTTATGCAAAAAAACCAGGGTGCGGATTTTTAATAAGTTTTCAAAACTAACCCGATATAGGCTTTCAGAGACAAATGAAGCGTGAGCAAATCTTCTCAATCCATACAAATACCTTATAATATTGTTACACTAAATCGTTAGTTTTCTTTGACAAACCGAGTCGCAGTTTGAAAATAATTCACACCCGTACAAAAGGGATGGAACGAGGTAAGTCTTAGCAAGCAAAATTCTTATTTTGAGAGGTGTGATATATTGTGTGAACCAGAGAGCCCGTAACTTTGCAATACATTTGGCCGAGTTTACATGATCTGTCCAGGTTAAATGGGTGTTAAAAGTAATATCAAGATTCTTTGCCCTGTTAACAATTGAATTTTTTTGCCATTTAACACAATATCCATCCACACTCTCATATGGAGCTATACTTTTTTTGTGATTATAATACATTTTGACTTTTTCCGGTTCAGACAGAGTCTGTTTGCACTAGTCCTCAATTCATAATGTGATATACCGGTATCAAAGTTTTCAGGTGCGATACTTAAAGCCAGTTGAATGTCGTCAGAATACAGGTGAATATTGCATTTTGAAAGAATTTTTGGCAAGTCATTTGCATTTATTGAAAATAAAAGCGGTCCTAAGATGCAACCAACATCTTAAAAAGTGACACCCTTAAAAAGCGACAATATATCGAACCAAACATTGTTAAAAAACCGACTGTCTTCGATTTGAAATATACGAAGAAATAAGTTTAGCGGAGGTTTGCGAAAATCTGAAAAAGTATTTTGATTTCTTGAATGCCTTGGAGTGTTCAAATAGCACTAAGAAATTTATGTTTCCGCCCTCCAATCCCTGTCGTATGCTTTCACTCGCTTCGACAAGAGCCGTAATACAACTATGGTGTTCACGAAAGCTAGATTGTTTACTTGACAACACGTTGTTAGCATTAATGTACGTAACTATTTGCTTATACAAGATTTTTTCCAGAACTTTTGAAAGGAAACACAAGACGGCTATTGGCCTAAACGCGCCATTTGCTTATGTTGCACATAAAACTGGCTAAAAATATAGCATGTCCTACACTGTACTTCGCGTAAGGTGAAAATACTGCCCTTTTTTATATTTTTGTTTCATACACTGAAAAAATTTTGTTCAGAAATTCTCTGAATTTTGACATTACTTTTATGAATTTTTTCATTATTTTTCAACCGTTGTAACTTTTCATAGAAATAATGAAACAAATTTCATTAGATTATTTTAATGAAAATCTTCATAAAAGTAATGAAACATTTTAATAAGAAACATGACTTATTTTCATTAAAAGTATGAAAGACATTAAATTAATGAAAAAGTAACATTTATTTAATGAAATACCTTCTTTGTACTAATTTAATACATTCATTAAAAATATGAAACTCCTTCATAAGGTCAATGAAGTTATTTCATTTATCTAATTTTAGTATTCATTGAGCACCTGAAAAATTTACATTAAATCAATGAAATAGTTACATTTGTTTAATGAAATAATATCATAACACACATTAATAAAATATGTTCACAAATGTACGTAATAAGATCAATGGAATTATTTCATTTATTCATTACACAAACAATACTATTCCTTGCTTTTGTGAAATTGTACCTAATTATGATAAAAGAAAATGTTGAACAAGTACTCACCAAATAAAACAGATTTGATTAATTCAAATCACTTCAATGCACTGGTATTTAAATTTTTTGAAACTATTATTATGCTGATTTGAGTTCATGCACATACATATGTACATACATACCCAAGTTCGGTAGCCAGAAATTTATTTGTCATTGATCAAATGAATTCTTTTTCATTGGAATTATGAAACTCATAAAACTTACAGTTTAATAAAAAAAACTTAACTTTTTCTAAACTGTAGCTTAAGATTAATAAACGCCCATTAAAATATCTTACCAAAATCCAAAGAATTTAAAAAAAATTAAATTTTATTGTAGACATAAATCCAATGATTTTTTTAATGAAACTATGAAACTTAATGAAACCATTCTGATGGAACTATTTCATAATATATATGAAGTTTCATGCATATTGTGAAAAGTTTTCATTGGATTAATGAAAAATATGTAATGCAACAATTTCATTAAATATATGACGCATAATTCTTTCAGTGTAGAAACTTGGATCAAATATTGAAATATTTTCTTGAACGTAGCAGCTCTGTTATATTTATTGAAAAAAAAAATTTATATCAGAACAATTTCACTAAAAAAACAATTCTAAAGTATTTCAAACAAGAAAAAAATAATGCAGTTAAATTCATTTTGTTAATATGGCACCATCATTACCTCCCCATAGAAAAACTAATTTAAATTAATGGTCACCACCTTATCTTTGGTATTTGTGTTAATGGCTTATCTTCTATGAAGACAGGTTTGATTCTATCAATTGATATATTCTTAATTCCCCATTTGAAGTTTAAAATACTTTGCATTTCTATACAAAACCTCAAAAGGTCCTTGTTTAAAAGGTATAAAGATAGTTGTGTGTTGTGTGTATACATACATATATAACACGCATATTAACGGCTACACAGTGGGTTAGATGTAATACAAATTCGTAACAATATAAAGAATTTTACAACTGTGCGGGTCTCGAGAGCCTCTCCACTATTAAATTTGTAAAACATTGAAACAAAAAAATTTCAAATCATGTGGGAAAAACGTTAAGTTGTGACTCACAAATTATATCGTGCCTTATGGTTGGAGCACCGTTTACTTAACGGATTGTTATTTATTTAAAAAATGAATTATTATAACAATATTTATAAAAATTTATTAAAAAGAAAAAAGAGTACTAGCAGCTAAGGCTATCGACTCCGATGTTTACAATTATAATTTTCAAATGATATTTTTAAATTGTTTTTGGTTAAAAGTTTGTAAATTAATTTGATATCGCATACAGAAATATTTTTGAGGACATCACTTGGTGATTTATTTCCGAAAAAATTAATCAAGGAGGAGTTGTAGGCAGGGGGCCATTCGTTCAAAATATGAGTTGTAGTTAACTGGCAGTTACAAGTAGAGCAAGTAGGTGGTGAAGTTTTGTCAAAGAGATCTTGATGAGAAAATTTACAGTGCCCAATTCCTAAACGTGCGAACATGGTTGTTTCTTCCAGTTACTGAGTGCTTGGGTTACTCTCAGTAGAGTTCATGACTTTGTAACAATGTTGATAGTTTTCCCATTTAAAAGACCTAGTTGATGTCACAAAAAAACAGATGAGGTTCTATTAAAAATATCTCAAGTCTTCGAGGTCGTGCATTTAATTAATGGTTGCTGTTTAGCGACTTCGGCTGCTCTAACAGTTTTCTCGTTGCCAGTAATCCCAATATATGAAGGGGTGCTATGTTCTATAAAGTCTTAAGTAGAGCTGTGCCGAATCGTTCATTTCGGTGACCGGTCCCTTTCGTTCAATTAGAAACGACTGATCCGTTCGTTCTGTAAAATAAACAAAACAAAATAGCGAAATAAAAAGTGATAAAAATTAATTGTTTAAAAAAGAGAAAATAATTTTAAATAAAAACCATTTAGGTGGGATAAATTTTAATTAGTTGCATATTCTATTTATATTTTATTTCAGATAATATAAAATAACTAAAGCGAAAAAACATTTTTGTTTTTAATTATAACAATAAATAATGTGATCAATATGAGACAAATATAGACAAAAAAATAAATAAGAGTTCAGTGGCTGATTTGGTTAAGCGACCGTATTAAAAATACATCTTGTTTACATGGTACTGAGTTCGAATCCTAGTGGGTGCTGATGATCAGTGTAGCGTCTGTCAAACAGCTAGTTGTCCCCCAGCTTTAGTGTATTCAATTATTTTTTCCTGTCTTCTTTGATCAAGAGTTATTGATCGCGGCAACTATTGTTATAGCTCAAAATAAAAATTTTTCTTGGTTTTAGCCAGGATTGAACTTGAGCCAGACGAATGATACCAACCCATCATATAATATAGCCAAATCCCGATAAATCGTACCCCTATAAATCGTAATTCCCGATAATTCGTAACAAACTGTCGGTCCCTTGAACAAATCTCGATAATTCGTAAAATTTCCATTCATTTTGGTTCCCTCGATAATTCGTTATTTTTTCCAAATAAAATCTTCTTTACCTCTTATAAATCGTAATTGTTTGCTAACTACCACTTATAATTCGTAATAAAACAACAGAAACATGGAAAGAATGATTTTTGTTTACTTTTACTTTTCATTGGATCAGGGTTGTGTCTTTTAGGAAACCAGCTCTTTAAAGATTTAGTAGCCGACTATTTATTAGCCGATGGTGTGCCGTCACCGGCGGCTCACCTGCCGCCGTGTAAAGTTTTATGTTAGCTCATCTATTTGCTGAATAAATAAAACAAAGTTGGAAGCTTGTACATATGTAGGTGCGTGTTTCCCGAGATGAGGGAATAAATATGTATCTGATTGCAGAAAATCTACTGCTGCCACAATTCCTAAAAACATATTTTTTTGGCTCATCATTTTCCAAATTTGTTAATTTTATAATTTCATTTCTTCTTTAAAAATGTTTATCAAGAATAACTTTTTTCCAAGTTTTAGGAAGTTAAATCAAACACGATCAAATACCTAATTAAAATTTATTGTTTTCTAAAAAAAATATATATTTTTTTTCATTCATTTATTTATTGAATCTTCAAAATATGAACTAAGAATAAGTATTCAAATCTTAATAATAAATATAAAAGTTATTTAATTCCAGCCACTGCTAGACAAAAAAATTTCATTTTGCGCGAATAATATTGGTAGAATCACCTAGTTAACTTTCTGATGGTGGCAAGGGTATCCATTCTTCTCAACCGAGAGTGGCCGCCAAAATTAAGTATGTTGCGTGCAAGAGAATTTGGGTGAAGTTTCAGTTTACTGATATACCTTGTGGCATACTTAGAGAACTCGTCAGTTACCAGCGGAACACACAGATCCTTGTGAATTCGTGAGTTTCTTACGTATCATGGAGCTGCAGTAATCGTACGAAGAATTTGGTTTTGTCGTCTTTGAATTTTTTCAATGTTGGATGTTGAGGCGGTTCCCCATAATTGAACTCCGTAGCACCATATAGGCTTTAAAATTGCGTTATATAACAAAAGTTTGCAGTCCAACTTCAATGTCGAATTTCTGCCCATAAGCCAATTTAATTGCGCTGCTTTTAATTTCAACTGAATGACTTTCGCATCAATGTGAGGCTTCCACGTTAGCCTACGGTCTAGGTAAATACCAAGGTATTTAACTTCATTATGCTGCGGAATAGGTGTATTGTTAATTTGGAGAGCCGAACATGTTTGCTTACGCAGTGTGAATGTAACGTGAGTACATTTTTGTTCATTAACTTTTATTTTCCAAAGTTTCAACCATTTCTCTAATATTGAAATATACTGCTGCAAATGTTGTGAAGCTTCTTGATGGTTTACATGAACGCTGAAAACAGCTGTGTCATCTGCAAAAGTTGAAGTATGGATTCCGGATCTCGTTGGCATGTCAGATGCGTAAATCAAATATAGAGTGGGTTCTAGAATGCTACCTTGGGGAACTCCTGCTCCGATTGACTGTGAGAGACTTGTATAGTCACCTTCTTTGATAACAAATTTCCGGTCGCATAAATAACTCTGAGTCCGTCGTGCCACACTTTATCAAAAGCTTGAGAAATGTCGATGAATAGAGCTGAACAATACTTTTTGTCTTCAAAAGTCTGTCTTATGACATTGACTAGTCTATGTGTTTGTTCTATGGTGTCATGTTTAGCTCGAAAGCCAAATTGATGATCAGGGATACATCCCACATCATTAACTATTGGAGACAACTTCGCCATTAATAATTTTTCGAACAGTTTTGAAATTGTTGGTAGTAGACTTATTGGTTTATATGACTCTACTTTAGTGGGATCCTTCCCTGGCTTGGGTATCATAGTAATCATAGAGACCTTCCTATGAACAGCTGTTTTCTTTTCTAATCAAATTTTTTTGTTTTATATCACGTGTGATAGTGTAAATGCATAATCTAATTTACGTTAAACTTTTTGACAGTCGCAAGAAATGTGTTTAGACTTTTATCTCACAAAGTCCAATGAAAGTATTTATACTTGTATAATAGTCTGATCGGGCCTTAAGCGATTTGAAATTGCTCCATCAAATCTTACTTCAATCCTTCGACAAAGAGAATTTATTATGCAAAAATCTTCAAGCAGTAAGCTAAAGCATTTACGCAGTCCCGGCAGTCTAACATTCCGATTAATGGCCCATTACTATTTTTTGTTTTATATTAATATTACAGGTATTTTATGCTAATTAAATGAATTTGCAATTTTATTTTAATTATTTTGTATTTTATTTAATACATATAACATTTTTTTTTTATAGTTTTAGTAAAGAAATTAAAAACCCCTGTTAATTCGTATTTATTTTATTTTAACCCCGTTAAATCGAAACCTCGCTAAATCGAAAACCCCTATAATTCGTAAGAAATGGACGGTTTCATGCGATTACGAATTATTGGGATTTGAAATGATAATATAAAATAATATAAAACAAAAACAACTCCGCTATTGTTAAACAAAAGAACAAGACACAAAAAGAATTAGAGATAATTGAACGAAAGCTCTACAAATTGAACGACTCACTATTGAACGAAAAGTGGTCCGTTTAACTAATGGCTCACTTCGTTCAATGAGATGATCCGTTCAATTTAATCCGTTCGTTCATGAACGATGTAGTCTTAACCGGTTTTGGCATTTAATATAAATCTATCAATGGCCTGATTTACATCTTTCAACGATGAAATGGCAACCCGACCTTTGGTCTTCAGCAAATTTCTCTTAAGCCCGAAAATGCGTACAAACAATTTATGAACTTGCGCAGTAGGACATTTTCTCATTAACTAAAATAGCAGAACTGCATAAGCTGTATGTGCAAAAATAGGAGGAAAAGCACGTTTTTGTCTGCTTGTGTAAGTATATACGTATGTATGTATGTACTCGTATGTATTCTCAAGTATTAGGTTGTGGTAGTCACAACAATCGCCAGAATCAACGTTCAATAGCGCTTTGGTGTTTTGCACATTGCGGAGTTTTATTCTGCTAACTAGCTAACAATTTGGCAGAGAGTTAATACAGCGTGAACGTGTGTGTATACGTGTACATACATATGTATGTAGATATTCCTCATTTGTATTCTTGTGTCCCTGATTCTAACCGTTGACTTCTTGCTGCAAGTCACGCACGTTTTCCTGAGAGCCTGCCGGCATACTTTTTCTACATACACACATAAATACTTACATATACATACATACATAGTACATATGGCCACTGTAAATTGTTCATTCTCTCTTAATGCCTGTTATTATATACACACAGACACACACCCATACACACACAGATAAGTATGTGTACGTGCCCTATAATTTGGATTATGAAACCCTCTTTTCGGTTGCAGCTTGCAAGCCACTCACAATACGAGCGCTTTGACTGGTTCCTGGTAAAGGTCTTTGTTTTGGTTGCAGTTGAGGCAGACTGAACAGTGAGTTGAAGTGATAATCTCTGCTAAATCCCTGTTAGATAATTTAAAGGCTTTGCAAGGCTGCATGTGCAATAGAAGAGAGTTTTAGCTGAGTGTTTGGTGAGTTTTTCATAAACAACAATTACATTTATAACAATTGCATGTTGTTTAATAGTGGAGTACATACTCGTACTTATTGCAAATGGTTGTTTTTTTATGTTTTTGTTGTTTGTTACAACTTTTCTATTGTTATTGTTGTTTGTGGTGGTTCATTATTTTCCTCTTAGAGTTATGATTGTAACATTGGCATGATCAAGTTTTGGCTGCTCTACTTAAAGAAAAAAATACTCGTAAATAATTTTGTAAGTAATTTTACTGCAGCTTGTTGGGAGAAGTTTTTTTGTTTTACTTTCAGTGGAATGTTATTTAAGCAAACACATTAAAAGTTAACAACAATGCTCTTATAAAACTTTCATTTTTCCTTTCTAAATTGCTAAAAAAAAATATATTTGGATAATTTTAAAAGCAACAACAGTTATTTAAAGATATGAATTCCTTAGATGGCGAAATTTTCATATCACATCCAAAAATGTAACAAGTTACAAACATTTTGCTCCTCAAGTATTTCTAATTGTCAAAATAATGTAAGTTGTTTTTTGGTCCTTAAGATGATACAAGGGAAATAAATTGTATTGTTCATCATTATTTATTTATTAGAAGTATTTTTTATACTTTTAAATGACATTTCAGGGCAAATAAGGTACATTCAGCATTATTGTGTTTGGCATAGTCGTAAAATGCCAGTTCTGTAGTGCGATTCCGAAGCTTTTATAACGATAATCGAATCGTTAAAATAATTATAACGATATTTTATCTATTCTGTAATATGTTTTTAAGGATATTCGCCGTCGATCAAAATCAGCCGTTAATTTTACTGCCGATTGTCGATATCTTAAAGACAAACATTTTCTTGTTGTTTATTTAATCGTTAAAGTGTATTTTTTTATATTGAATTGTGCTTCCATGAAATAAAGTGCTAATAATCTGATTTTATAATACATTAAAATATTTATTGATACCAATTAAAATATTATAAATAGCTTGTTATCTATGTTTCCCAGCTATCTATATGTCGATATTTCATAGGAACTACCCTAATCATCAGTAGACTTTGGAAATTTTTTTTTATTGGTATCAATGTTAGAAGCTAAAATAGCGAATAAAAAACTTTATTGATTGAATTTTTGTTCTCTACTTTTCGATACTTTCAAAAAGCAAATCGTTCCAACGGTTGTTTGAAAGGTGTAAAGAAATGTTAGAGACGTGTATAAATGAAAAAGCTTGTTTTTTGTGTTTTGACAGGTATTATTAGAGCATTTTTCTTTTTAAATTCTCAACAATTTATTTAGATTGTTGGGATATAAAGTTGAATGTTTGAGAATATCTTTCAAAAATTTCCAAAGTCTACTGATGATTAGGGTAGTTCCTATGAAATATCGACATATAGATAGCTGGGAAACATAGAAAACAAGCTATTTATAATTTTTTAATTGGTATCAAGGTTAGAATCTAAAATATCGAATAAAAAACTTTATTGTTCAATAAAATATTTATTAATAACATAAATTAATATATAAAATATTTACTACATAAAATCCACCCAAAGAATTAATCGTTGTCCCCTCAGAAATGGAGAAAGAAGTAATCTAGATGGCTCACCGCCAAGGCCACTTTGCGGCGCGTAAAACAAAAGCGCTGATTGAGAGATAATTTTACATCCCAAGGCTAGATGCTAAACAGAGACAGTTGTTCAAAGCTGTGTAGAGTGTAGATGCAAAAACAAGAAAAAAGGAAGGCATGCTGGACCCGATCAACAAATCGGATAGGCTGTTCGTAACATACCACATTGATCATGTAGGACCAATGGACACTACTAGCAAACTGTACAATCACATACTCGTAGTGATACTTTCACAAAATTCGTCTGGTTATACCCCACCCAGAGTATTGGCAGCAAAGAGGTGGTAGAGAAATGCGGCAAGCAGCGACATTTGGTAACCCCCAGCGAATAATATCAGACAGGGGAACTGCTTTTACGGCCAACAAATTCGAGTAGTATTGCAAGCATGAGGGGTTACAAGATCTATTAATCGCCACAGGAGTTCCAAGTGGAAATGGGTAAGTCGAACGAATTAATCGCGTTATCGTGCCCATGTTAGCTAAAATTTGTGCCGAGAAACGAAAAAGCACCGAATTTTGAATTTTTTCCTTTCATTTTTATAAGCTTATTTTGTATTATAAAATTACATTTTTTGTATTAAAAACACGATAATGAAACAGCCTTTTAAACGACTACCTATTATACAATCAAACTGGGTCTGATAGCACCGCTTGATGGCGGTGAAAAAAATATAACCATTAAAAATGGTTAAAAAAAATATAAAATGGTTAAAAAAAAATATAACCATTACTATCGAAAGAATTTACGATAGAATCGCCCTACAAGCCTTCAAATTCAATTATTAGCAATTCTCTCAATCACCGTATACATTTCATTTGAGTTTTCGTAAGAGGTGTTAAAAAAAAAAGATGGTAGAAATATACGAAAATTTGCCAAAATTATAATATATGGAAGATGAAGTTTACCATAATCAATATTTAATGCAAACGTTTTGGAAAAACTTTATAATTTATTTAATAATTTGGTCATTTCTAAATTACCAAAACCGTAACAAAATCACTAGCCGTAATAAAAATACAAACTTCACAGTTCAGAGACTGAATTTATTGCAATATTTGACAAACTTGGCTTGATCGATTAATAGCAAACCACTCCCTAAAAGTAGCAAATTTTATAACACGATATATATACAACAGAAAGATTTTCTTACTTTGTACATACAACATGGTACGTTTTCCACGCAAAATGAAACGTAAAAATTTTGGACACTGGATATAAAAGAAAAAATTGATTTAAATTTGACTTGGTGCCACCGGAATTTAAAAAATGTACCGAAAATGTAAGAAAAGCGCACCCCGCACCGACTAAAGAATTTTTCGCACAAATAATTTTAAAAAGCACCAAAAATGGTGCGAAACGCACCGAGTTGACAACGCTGTTAAAGACAGAAAAGAAACAAGACAGAAGAGAGAGTGAATTGGACAGGCAAAGCGAGCAGACGCGTGCTGAGTGTTCGCGCGGAAGTTAGATCGGACGATTTCGGTGGCCATGGGATATCCCCAAAGAGACTGATCGGTTTCTAGAGAAAAATTTCTTGAAGTATATTCATTGACACTCTGGTTATTTGTGCACTCACCCCATCCTGTTCAAGCCACGTTTGTATAAAGAACGATTGATGAGCTCGCAGGTTTGGCTGTAAGAATTTCGTAGCCATGCATCGATAATTTCCACCGTTGACATTCGTTGCCTAGCCTCAAGAATTTTCGAAAAAAAATGGCTCAATTATCTCACGCGTGGATAAGGCACACAAAACAGTTACCCTGGGGCAATCCAATGATTTTTGATGTTTCAATCGTGGGTTGCGGGTTCATGGAGACCAGTAATGGCAGGTTCGCTTGTTGACGTGACCGTTTAAGTAAAAATTAGCCTCGTTGCTTCCAAAAATATGATTTACAGTGCGAAAACAAAGTCACTTTCTTTTAGTTCTTGAACAACTAGAATTTTAAAAGGATGGAACTTCAGCTTTTATTTTAAAATATCATGATTAATCGCTCTTGGAAGTCACAGTGAGGCTGCTCTTTTATATTGAAAGTCGCGGATTTTAAACAGTTTAATTTTTTCAGGAAGATCCTTGAAGATCGACTGGTCCCTGCTTCCATCAGTACCCTTTATTACATTTAAAAAAAAAAACGTATGTGTTTAAAAATATAAATTTTCTACTAGACGACAACTTTTAAAATTATTTTACATAAATTACATTATTTATATATTTTGTTTTTTGATCTTGTTTTTTAGTCAGTTAAATTCATATGATAAGAAAACTGTTATAACATATTGCGCACAATTCTGTCTTATAAATATCTGACACAAACTTGTTAAACAGGAAGTGAAAAAAATAGATTAAATACATAAATAAACAAAATATTTAATATTTAGTTATTTGATCTGGTTTAAGTAATTAATTCTTATTTTTGCAATTAATTTTAATTTTTCTGACGATGTTAACAAATTGTTATCGAAATATTGAAAATAAGTACTGTTGAATTTTTATATAAAACCAAAACGAATTAATTAAATAAAAAAAATTTTTATGGAGTGTCAAACTACGAGGGCGGGTCAATAAGCCCGTGACTTTTTGAATGAAATACAGGCTTTTATATAAGAAGTTATTGTTGGGGTAGTTTGGCTTCCAAAGCCAAAGATACTTTTTTTTGATTTTTATTCGATTGTCTTCAATGGCAGAGTTTATTTTGTCGCTTTTTTGCTGTTTGCCTTCTGCGGCTCTTGCACTCGACTTTTTAACTAACTTTTAATTACTTAAACAATATAAAACAATGTTACAAAACTACAAATTTTAAGAGATAGAAAGTGGTAGAGAAATTCATTTTGGCTCTAGAGAGACGGATAATCGTGGATTATTAATGATTTGGGAAGACATCGACTGCAAGTCACTCGATGCAACAATTAAATTGGGTTTAACAGTTATTTTATTTTTCATCGTAGTCTCCTTTGAGTTCCATACACTTAGTCCAACGTTTCTCTAAGTTGTTATTCCTTCCGGAAGATATGAAGTCTTCAAAGTAGAAATTTTTGTGAGAATATTTCGTCTCTGTAGTGAAATCTCTTTCTGTTGAGCCTTTCCAATTTGGGAAAAAGAATTAGTTACTCGGTACCAGTACCGTTAATTGAGTGGTAATTACCACTACACGGTACAGTAATTTTGGCCTTTAAATGGCAGGACGGTAATTTTATTATTTGTACGGAAATTTTGAACCAAATTTTTTCTTGTTTTGGTTTCATTTTGAATACTTCCGAAGACATAATAGCTTTATTTAAAAAAAACTATAATCTCCCTACAGCTTTGTAGGCACCGCGTAAGCTACAGAACTGTGGTCACTTCAGACATAAATTGTTAAAAATGACATCTTCGGCAAAAAAAAACAAAGATTTTTAACGGAACAAATCAGTTTATATCATTCACCCTTATTGTGTTTGGCGTAGTCGTAAAACGACAGCTTTTGTAGTAGCTGTGGCATTTACACTCTTATGTTACCGTCTAAAATTTTCGACAAGCAAAATTTTGTAAATGAATCATAATGTAAAAGATTATGCTAAACTAAATGATTATGAAGCAGCCTGTTAAAGAAGTGCCAAACATATGTTTATAATTTTTTTTTTTTTTTGTTAAGTGTTTTTATTTATTGAATCTTCAAATTTAACTAACAATAAGTATTCAAATCTTAATACTAAATATAAAAATAAAAGAATTAATAAAAAAATAAAATGTGCTTTTTACTTACGTCCAGCCAATGCTAGACAAAAAGTTCTATTATGCGAGAGGAATATCGGTAGAATCACCTATTGAACGTTCTGATGGTGGCAACGGTATCTCTTCTTCTCAACCGACTGTGGCCGCCAAAATTAAGTATATTATGCGCAAGAGGGTTTGGATGAAGTTCCAGTTTACTGACATACCTTGTCGCGTACTTAGAAAACTCCTCTTTTACCAGCGGAACACTCAGATCTTTATGAATTCGTGAATTTTTTACATACCATGGAGCTGCAGTAATCGTTCGAAAAATTTTGTTTTGTCGCCTTTGGATTTTTTCAATGTTTGACGCTGAGGCGGTGCCCCATAACTGAATTCCGTAGCACCATATAGGCTTTAGTATTGCGTTGTATAACAAAAGTTTGCAATCTAATTTCAATGTAGAATTTCTGCCCATAAGCCAATTTAGCTGCGCTGCTTTTAGTTTTAACTGAGTGACCTTTGCTTCAATGTGAGACTTCCACGTTAGCCTACGTTGAAAGTTAAGTCTCAAAGACACAGGCTGTCTAACAGCATACGGCGGAAATTCTGCTGCAGCATCCGCTGAATCATTTGTCGTAAAAACATTTCTCAAATGATCGACATACAACATTCCCTTTTCAGAATCGCTTCTTGCCCAGTCGCCAGTTGAAGTTCGCAAAGGTGGCTTACCTATTACGGGTCTTTTCAGACCTTTTGTCGCTTTCCACAGAGAATAGTCAGATTGCGGAGTACCATCTAGGCTTTCCAAATAGGTTTTAAGGGAAGCCATTCTGTGGATTTCAAGCAGATTTCTTAACTGAGTTATGCACTCTCGTAGCCTGCTTTTAAGCTGGGCAGACCTGCGAAGCTGCCACTCTCTTCTGACTCTTCTTTTTTCTGACAGAAGTTGCGCAATTTCAGACGAATAAGTTCTATTGTTGTCATTTCTGGATCTTATATGACTAGTGGTAGCATGCTGTACGGCCAGTTTGAGGTTTTCAGAAAAATCGTTAATTGACACATCAATATCTTCAGGCGTTCTCAAGGCGATATTTTCAGTACAATGTGTACTCAGAAATTTTTTGTATTTTGAACGACAATTAACTCTATTGACGGTCAACGGGGAGCCAATCTCTTGGGGAAACGAAACGGAGATTATAGTGGGTGAGTGATCTGATGACAAATCTAATGAAGGCTCCACTTGCATCCACTCTAGAGGAAAATTTTTCGCAACTTCAAAATCTATAACATCTGGGATCTTTCGTCGGTCTGATGGCCAATAAGTGGGGTGTCCGCTTGAAACCACATCTAAGCCCATTTTAGAAACGGTATCAAAAAGCACACGGCCTTTCGAGGTAATTAAACGTGAACCCCAAAAAGTGTGTTTAGCGTTATAGTCGCCAGCCGCTAAAAATCGAGGCCCAAGTGAATTGAAAAAATTTGTATATTGATTTTCTGTTACTGAAAACCGGGGTGGGGAATAAATCGATGAAATAACAACAATTTTATGATGAAAATTTTTAATACATATGTTTGTTGCTTGGAGATACTCTTCACGTGTCTCATTCATTAAATGGTGCTTAATTCTAGTTTTTATCAAAACTGCCGAGCCTCCGCAAGATCTTCCACGCGGATCTTTAGTATCATATAATGTGTAGCCATTAATTTTGAAAAAACTGTTGGTCGTTTATAAATAACAAAGAGAATAAACATAGTAATATTTTTTGTGATATTGTTCATTTAATTGGTGCATATGAATTTTGTAAAAATGTGATTGATTATGAAAATCATGAGTAGGCGCACTTATACAGGATGTCCGCCGGGAAGATATACTACTCGCAGTAATTCCATTGTAATCCTGGCTATATGCGAGCGATGTGGCACGGTCTTGTTGACACCACATGTTAATTAAAGCCAAAGAATGCAGTTGTGGCTTTAAATAGTTTTCAATCATATCCCGATATCGCTCCCCATTCACAGTTGCCTCGATGTCTGGTTTGGTAGAGTACTTGACCAACAGTCTCGAGGTCGCAGGTTCGACTCCTGGGTGTTACTACAGACAAGCAAAAAAGCTTCGCAGTTTTTGTGTTTGTTATATTTAAAAAAAAAGAAAAAAGTTGCCATTGCGGTGCTTTTGTTTTGAAAGAAATTAGCGCCCTTATTGTGTTTGGCGTTTTTATGGCGAAAGACGGGCGTTTTTGGAAAATGGTACCGTGATTGGCATAAAACGCCAATGAATACGACAAGTTATTACAAAACGTCATTAATATGCCACCGTGTTTGGCGTATTTGTTTTTCAAAAGGGAGCAAATTTGTTGTCAAATTATTTGCTCAATGCAAATATTTAAAATGGGATAAAATAAAAAAATATTAAAAATAAAAATACGAGTTACTTTCTCCATTTTTTGTATATAATTGCTGCTACATTTTCTTATTTGAAGTGAGTATTTATTTATGTATGTAGATATATTTAAATAAAAAATAGTATAGTAGCGTGAGACACCGTCACTACTCATCAGCACCCACTGGGATTCGAACTCGAGATCATGTGAACATGATGTATTTTTCATACGGCCGCTTTAACCACTTCAGCCACCGTGCTCTTTAATTATTCTTACGTTAATCCTTGCCACATATTCATCACATATATGCAATTGTTATAACCCCAGTTGTTTGTACAGGATTTTCTGTCACTGAACAACCAGTTTTTAATTTTTGAAGTTGGACTCGAACTCACAACTAGTTAATCTCGTACATATGTATATAACTAAAAAATTCCACTCATTAATGATTTACAAAAGAATATTTTGTTGACCATCTGACGAGTAACAATAACAAAAACATCTACTTTTTTATAAACTATCTGACACGCTCGCCACACAAACTTGGAATGCTTGTTAGATGATTAAAATTCTCATTGTTTTTACTTTCTTAATATTTTAAACCGAGTTTTATATTATAGATAGATAAACAGAAATAAACAGCATACAATAGTGTTTTCTTAGTTTTTGAATATAAAAAGTGCGGGTGCGAATCATATATACGAGTACACAGTATGAAAATATCGAATGAATTTGTGCTGTTTCTTATAAGAGTCATACAAGGATTACATGGCTGATTCCTTGATGAGTTGTAAGATTGTATCTACACGAGTCTCAGACGATTCCCTATACGATTAACGTAAGAATCTTTTGCTGAGTTGTGTAAGCGTCTCATAGAATAATTAGCTTTTGTAACACTTACTTCCGTGCAAGGGATCGTTTGTGATTAAACAATGAGCTCGTCGACGATTAACAACACTCTTCATGAGTTTCCCAGTAGAGTATTCGAAGATTGAAAATGGTAGTTGGGATGCAACATAAAAGAGTAAAGGCAGAATTAGTTTGTACGTTCTTTCCCGTTCTGAATCAACTCTTATGTTTCTGCTCAATACAAACTGTATGTGCCTGGTTTGTTTTCACTTTTTCGTTCTGTTCTGTTGCGGACTAATCTGTTGAAAATAGAATTCCACGTTAAGTGACGGCCAGATATCTGTATGTGTTACTTTTTTCAGGTATGGAAGCATTAATTTTTTATTCAAATGTATATAATTTTCTTTGTCAAAAACTAAAAAAAATTTTTTCAATTAAAGATTTTGAAAAGTTAAAACATTTTTATCAGTTAATCAACTATGAATGATCAAAATAATATTAGTTTAGCAAGGAAAAAATTATATTTTGTATGAGAAGTGTCATAAAGTCTGGAGATTGTGAGATAGAAGGGGACTGTTTGACCACCATTTCTAAACTATTAATTTGTTCCTTTTTTCACACAAGATAATATTTAGGTACATATTTTATTCTGCATTCCAATGCGTTTATTTTATTTATGCTCTACTGTAGAAAACAGCTGAATATTTTCACGGAAAAAGTACTTGTAAAATATTTGCTGCAGAAATGAACGTCACAGAATGGCAACAGAAAGTGAAAACTAATGAGGCCTTAAAGGTGTATTCAAATTTTATATGAAAATTTTCCACAACAAGCATACACTATTGCATTTTAATTGAACAATATACAGGGATACAAGGGATTTTGTGAGTTAGCTAATTGTTTTAGCAATTTCGATACGTGAGCTCTCAAATGAAGGAGTCAGTGTATTTTAACCGTCATAAAATTGTGTTCGATACTTGATCACGTATGCGGTAATTCGGCTCCTGCTTATGGACGAATCCGCTAAGGTGAAAATGTGCCTCATCCCTGAATCACTCGCTTGTGTATCTTTCCATAGTTCAAATTGAATTAGTCTGAAATTGAGAAATGTCCAATGAAATGCAGAAGAAAACTTGACGTTTAGGTGCAGTTCACATTCTACATCGGCCATTAAAATTTAACAACACGATATTTTTGAAACGGTGAAAGATGTACTTCACTCCATCCGATCTCCTTACTATTTATACCACCTTCATCCAACCAAAAATGGAATACAACTCTCATGGTCGGGCCGGTGCCTCAAAGTCTATTTTGGGGTTACTCGAGAAGGCGAAAAAGCGTATCGGTAACAGTAGGGTATCTAACTCTATTTACTCACTGGAGCCTTACTCTGTTCTATCGTTACCACCATGGATTTCGTTCTGACGAGATTAGAGTTCTTGTTCCTGAAACTCGCACATTTTTACGTAGCACACGTGCATCGTCCAGAGTTCATCCATTTGAGGTCGATTGTCCGGGGAATCGTAGTACGCATCACAGAGAGAATTCGTTTTTCAGCCGTACGCTTCGCCTGTGGAATAAGTTACCGCAGACGTGCTTCCTGTCTGTTATAATGTTGGAATATTCAAGCCAAATGTTCACAAACACTACTCCCTTTTTCCCCCTCCTCACAACCTATTGCACTGCATATGTATAGGTCATGCCCTAAGTACTGGTCCAAGTCAAAAAAAAGAAACTTCTTATATAAAATATAGTTGTTTATTCTTTATTTATTTTACAATTATTTAGTTTTTTTTTTTTTTTTTTTTAATATTAGATACAAAAATGTTGTTGTCTTATTCTTATCTACTTATAAGTTGTTGCGTAACGTTGCATAAGTTAATAAACGTTATGAACGTAAAGAGAACAAATATAAGTTTAAGAATAAGCCTTTTTGTATATCTTATATAATATTACAATCGTTTTATGAATATGCACACATACATTATATATAAATAATTAAAACTACTTTAGACAAAACTAAATACATATATCGCTCGTTTATTGCAACAACAACAACACTGAAAAATTACCGGTTTCAAAAAGCACATTTCAAATTTGTAGTTTCCATACCTGGCTTAGATAAAGAGGTTATAGCATGCTCACACGAAGGCTTATATTCGAGGTTCGCTCTCTCATTCGTGGCTCGCGACCCAATCTTGACTGAATTAACATGATTCGCCATACAAAATTTTATGAGTGAACCAACTTGGTTCATTTTGAATCTTGTTGCGAACCATGCAAAAACTACTACCATCTCCAAATTTGATAATAAATTATCGCTAGTTTATCTAAACTAGCTCTCAAAAAAATGAAAACAAAGAAAAAAAAAACAGATAATTAATGTGTGTAAAATCGTTTCTTTTGATTTTATATTGATTATATAAAAATTGGATACTTACATAAAGATTTGAATAAAAATTGAATAAAGAAGTAGGGAAGATTTGTATAAAATATGTAAACATCAGTTTGAACCAACAAGCAACCGTCTGAACACCTAGTTTCGCAATAGTGGTTCAGAGAGCCAATCAAGTGTTTCATATTACCGTCTGAACATGGTATTAAAAAATAAACAGAGTTCAAACTGAAGTTGAACAATTAATGTCCAATATCGCTGACTACCATGTCAGCCCTAATCACAATTGAAAAATGTAAGTAAAAAAACGGCGATTTGGTATCGCTGCATCGCACCTAAAGTTGCCGTTAGAAAAACTTTTTTTCTGACTTCCTGTAAAACCAACACTCGACAATCATCTTTCTTCTCTTAACACACATTTCTTTTATAATTTAAGCTTAAACTTTTCATTAAACTTATCTCATATTACTGCAGTTAGTCTAAACCTATAAATACCAATTTTTTTCTGTGGAAATAATAAACTGGATGAAGAAAAGTTGGAAACCCCTGTCTGATTAATTCTTCTATGGGCAAATAGGGGACTCTAAATTCGAAGAACAAGAAAAGTAAATACTCCAAAAGTATGCACTCAGTTAAAAGAACTTGAATGAGTTCTTGGCACATTAATAGCGTATTTACACTTACCTACATCATACATCTTTCATCATTTTGGCAAGGTGTTGACATTTTTCCATATAAAGCCTATATGAAAAAAACTCAACATCTTTAAAAGATGTTCATTTCTCATTTTGCTGGACTCAAAAGCTTTCGATTATTTTAGTGTCATCACTGAAAAAGTTAAAAGAAATTTTCAAAAATTCATACCATCACTAGCAAATATACCTACAAATGTCAAAAATATTTACAATGAGCGGGAGCGAACAATGTAAGTTAATTTTTATCTAATTAAAAATAATGCATACAACCATGTTCCGAGAACGCGCGTTCTCGCCAAATTGATTTTTAGGTGTTCTGAGGAACGCGTGTTTTACTGGCGTTTAGGAGTTTTTTCCGAAAAAATACAACATGTGTTATACATACGTATGAATGTATGTGGTAGTAATGTAAAACGAAAAAAACAAATTGATAACAAATAGAAAATTTTTTCAATTTAGTTTTCTTAATGAAAATGTGTAAAATTCTTTAAACTTTTTATTGAATTAAAAAAAAACATATTCAATTTTAATTGAATATGTCAGGGGATGACCCCTACATATGCAGCGCATTGTACTAGAACTAGGAAAATAGGGCATGATGCGGAGGAAAGAGGGAGTAGTGTTCGCGAGATGTTAACGATAACAACACGAAAGACTGAAACAAACTCTATTGCAGCATTTAAAATGTTGGAATTAAATTAGTTAAAACTGATCAGTGCCCAGTGTATATACCTTCGACACTGCTCAGATTAGCAAAATTTAGTCCAACACCTTGCACACTACAAGGTAATGTAATTCATTGAAAATAATATTAATATTGAACATATAAAGAAAACACGGACAACGGTGAAAAAAGACAAAAGCAAGTTGCGCATAAAGCAAGATTTTATCCTCATCGTCGCCGTCGTCTTGCATAATTTCTAACAATTTTGCAAATTGAAGCAGTAATTGTTATTTGCTCTCTAAGAGCAATTGTTAATCGATTAATCACGGAAACACGTAAAGTATTACTTGACAGATGAAAGATGTTGAAAATGTAGTGTAAACAGCTTTTTTCAATTCTCAACATCTTTCACACACATCTCTAAGACGTGAGTAAATCAGTGGTGGACAAATTTGTTTTGGACTTATGTTAGTGAGATAATTTGAGAGTAATTTAAAGTACTGTGACAAGCAAAACTAACACAAAGATTTTTCTATGAAGAAGTAAATTGTCTATGTTAATGTTCTTATGACAGTTTTGTAAGAGCAATATATGTTTTAAAGACGTAAACCCTATTTTCTTCGATTGCTTGGTACAAATGAATATTAAGCCTGAAAATTTTTTTCCACATAATTATGTTATATGTTATGTGCTGTTCATAGAACACAGACGAGCACTCGTCTAAAAAATTTTATATGGAAATCACTCAAAAAATTAAACAACTTTCATACAAATTTTCTAGACGAGTTGCTCGTCTGTGTTCTATGAACAACACGTTAGACTCATATTAAATTAGAAGTAATCATAATGCCTCTTAATAACATTTTCTCTAAACATTTTAAATGTTTGATGCAGAAATTATCTCAGGTACTTCATATTTTGAGAACATCTTCATACATATTTTACTACATGGATTAATATAAATTATAAAAAGTATTATGTCATGAAAAATAATTTTTTTATGTAAGAAACCTGGTCACCTAATACTGCTTTGTTCATCGTTCGCTGACGAAACAATTAGAAATTAATCTATTTCAACTTTCGCTGAGTATGACGAATTTCGACCAACACCATGATTTTCATATACACAATGGCAGTTATTGTGTTTGGCGTAGTCGTAAAACGACAGCTCTCGTAGTAGCTGTCGCATTTACACTCTTATGCTACCGTCTAAAATTTTCGACAACTAAAATTTTGTAATCATAATGTAAAAGATTATGCTAAACTAAATGATTATGAAGCAGCCTGTTAAATAAGTGCCAAAGATTTTTTTTCTTTTTTTTTTTTTATTGTCAATTTAATTTGTGCAAATAAATTTTGTAAAAATGTTGTGTTGCATTTTACTCATCGTCTGAATATAAAGTGGAAAAGCAAACATTAAACTAATTCTATAAAAATCTGCTGAAACTGCAGAAAGTGAAAATATTTTCTTTTTCACAAAAAAATATGTTAGAAAATATTGTATTATCAATATTTGTACATAAGTACTTATGTTTAAAATCAGTCCAGGCCTTCGTACAGCTGCACGGAACGGGATGGTGGTCCAATATATGTAATTTAAGTTTTCGCAAACGGTGTGTCCCGCTGATTTACTATTTATTTTTTACATATGTATATGTACATTTATAAATAAATATTCATTTCAAATGAGCAAATGTAACAGCAATCATATGTAAAAAATGGAGAAAGTAGAATTCGTATTTTTGATATCTTTTTATTTTATCAGATTTTAGTTATCTGTCGTGAGCAAATGCGTTGACGACAAATTTGCTCCCTTTTGAAAGACAAATACGCCAAGCAAGTTTTTCGCCAATCGCGATAGCATTTTTCAAAAACACCGGTCTTTCGCCATAAAAACGTCAAACACAATAAGGGTGAATGTGTTTTATTTTTTGCGGACCAAATATTCGTCATTCCTAACTTAATATGTGTGTTAATATTCGCCAACGTCTGTTGAACGACTAAACTAAAGAGCAAGAGAAAAACAAGACGTTGCTTATAAACAATTGTTTGACTAAATGTCCATCACTGGAGTAAATACGCTATAAATCAACTCTGCGTGGTTGGCTTAAAATCCTCAATTTTTAAGTTATGACGTTGTTGCAATAAAGCAGCGATATTGTCAGTGAAATATTTTACATTATTATTTATTCCCTATATACATACACACTTAAAGATAGTAAAAATTATAATTAAAAAAAAAATCGGCAGTGCTCCTTTATATTCGTAGTATTAAGAGACTTAAAGCATAAATCTACATAAGTATGTCTGTTTTATATACATATGTACTCGTATGTACATACATTTATTTATAGTCTTCATTTTAATAGTTTATGCAAATATTAAATCATTTACAAACAATCACAAATAAATCGACTTAATTACATTTTGCAATGAAAAACATTTAAATGATAAATAACGATTTGAAATATTGAAAAGATGTGCATTTATTAAATTTTAATTAACAGAGAATTTTATAATGGAACTTCAGTGTTTGTAATCGGATTTATTTTATTCTCTTTTTGGGTCAAATGTTAATGATTTTTAATTTAAAAACTGTATAAAATAAATAAAATTCAAAAAAGCTGTTGCAGGAATATCTGTGATACTTGTAGCTTGGAAACAATATCAGGCCTGTTCTGAAAACGGCGTGCTTTCAAATCACGAACCGTTTTGAAAGCACGCAATTTGAAGCTGTTCTGCATATCACGTGATTTTACGGTTTTCGACGTGCTTTTAATTTGTCGAAAGCACGGAAAAACAGCTATTTTTACATTTTTGTTTTGTTTATTTATAGTTTTATATTCTTAACTACAATAAAAAGTAAGTATTAAGTAAAAAAATAAACCAGCTGACTGCTAAAGAGAAAATGTGAATCACTACTTTTTTACTTATTGGTAAACAAAGCAAAACAATTTCTCAAAAAACAAGCAGTGCCAATAATTTTATTAATATTTATGTTTCTGTGTGAGTAAAACTTAATTTTATTACAAAAAGGAACAAACAACATAAAATGATAATGAATACATAAAAATAGTTTTATTAAATTTATAATGAAAAAGACAGAGAAAATAACCAAGTGATATCAAAAAGCCAGCCATTTGGCTGACCGGTTTAAAATCACGTGATTTCAATATTTTCTATGTGCAGAACACCTTTTGCGTGATTTGAAATCACTTTGACAAAAAGTGATTTGCAGAACAGGCCTGTATTTTTACGACACCAAAACAGCAGCCTTATGCCAGGCACACAATTGGGGCCAACAACGAATTTTTCGCAGCGAATATTTATCGCTAAAACGTATTTATTTATTATACCCCTACATAACAAGACTTGTGGTGTTTTCTTTGCTAACAAAAATGTTGCACCTATGCAACATATAAGGTGTGTTTCTTTACTCTACTTTGGAATTTGCACGAAAAGCGTTCCCAAGGTGCATTAATGTTTACACGGTGGCAGCACTAGAGCAAAATTACAACAATACAACAAAAACCGGCATGAGATAAGCTATGTTTATCAAAAATATTTGTAACTATTTTCACAATTATAAACTATGAATGTACTTTTTCATAATTATAAATTATATTTTTTTGAATTATCTTTATGTTCACAAAATAATTTGTATATGTTTAATTCAGAATAAAACACTAAATTCACTTACAAAAATGTAAACAATGCATTTGACGCAAATAGCTTCCTATATTGCCAGTAGCAAAAAATTATCACATGCCGTAGTGCTGCCACCGTGTATACATTAATGCACCTTGAGCGTTCCCGTACTTTAAAATTGGGTAAATGAGAGCGCTTTTGAGAGAATAGTGTGCTTCCTCTTCTTGCTTGAAACAGCCATTACTTTTTATTCGGGCAAGTAGTTAAGCAATCAGCTGTTCGAAAAATAAACAACAACAAAGAAACAAAAATCGTTTGAATCAACTCGTATACAAATCATTTCATTGTTTTTATATAAATGTTAAATAAAAAGAAAAGTGCAAAAGACTTTAAAAGCCCAAAAGTGTAAAATATCATAGTATTTTTTCATAAAACTAAATGCGAATTTTTGTTGCCACATCAATACATATCGTATGTTTCTTTTTGGGCTAAAAATTTAGCGTTTTGCGTTCCCGTACTTTAGGTAAATACTATCTGTACTTGAGAGAAACTTATGCATGCTCTCTTTTGTATGAAACTTGCCCGGAAAGTAAAGAAACACACCTATAGTGATTCAACACGTTGTTCTCCAAAAAAAATTTGATGTACTGTTAGAGGGTACCACGTATGTAGCATTACCTACACTGTAGTTCGAGTAAGGTTGTTTCATACGTGTTTATGCAACTATGAGATTGCTTTGTTATTGTAGATGAGTAAACGATGCTGCTGATGATACGGGTAGCTTTCATTTTATAAAAATAGTGACTAAATCGTTGGTTAGTTATAAGTAGTAATGATGTATTTGAAGGGCTAAGTACGTACATGTACAAATAACATTAGAAACAAAATTATAATTTAAATTATTTCTATGACATCACAGTAACTGCACATCTAGTCAAAACAACCGAAAAGAAAATTTGTTGCAGTGCACTTAGTTTTCTGATGCTATGGAAAAGCATTCCAAAGACCCACATTTAAAAATATAATGCCCCATATTCTATTAGGCGTCATCAGCGTCACATGAAGTCGACACAAACATTGTATCATTTATTTACTTATTGCCAAAAACAATTGAGTGTTGTCGACAGTTTCTATGTATCGCTTAGGTCTAGGAAATATCGCAGGTCCATCAAAGAATACATAATTGCTGTTGAAGAGGAATGTATAACCGAGTGTTTTTTGATGTCGTCTTGATGTGACAACGATGACGCCTCATGGGATATGGGGGAATAATTTGGGAAAAATAATAATAGTTTACAATTATCAACAAGTACTTGCATAATTTATAATTGTGAAAAAGTTACAACTATTTGTGAACTACACGCCTATTTTGTTGTATTCTTGTAATTTTACTTTAGCGCTGCCACCTTGTAGACAGTAATGCACTTTGCAATCAAACTTATAAAAAATTGAATAGAACTTGTTTGTAATTTTTCTTTCCAAACGAGTTTTTAATTTACATTTAGAAAACAGCTGATGGCTGATTTTTCATTTGTATTTTTCTGTAGCCATTAATTTTTTTGGTGTTTTGTTTTTTTTTTTTTTTTTATTATAAATTAAATACTCCAGCATGTTCCAAAAAAAATAGTAGAATGAAAATAAAAAAAAAATGATTTGGAAAGTTAAGTTTTAAGTTTTCTTGTTCTGAAAAAGTAGTAGTTTGGGTGTTTCATTCTTTCGTTCGAACTGAGCTTCGAACATAAAACTTGGCTAAATTTTCATATAACTAGTACTGACACGAACCACGTTTTCAATTTTATTTTCTGCCTGGCTCACGATGTCGTTTCGTAAACGTACGCCATAATTTTTAAGATCAAAAAATCTATTCCGATGCCGTTTATAAGCTTTATTTTCCCCTGATCTTCTATCATTTGCTTTGTCTACCTCCGATATATCCGTTATACGCTTTTTACACTGATCAACATATTCATGGAACGCGTGGAAGATGTTGAAAATGTGAAACACTGTTTACATTGCACACATCTAACATCTACTATCAATCAAAAATATTGTTATATAAATTTTCAAACAATTTAACAAGAGCATGCAAAGTTGTTTCGAAAAAAAAAAATAATTTGAAAGACAAAAGAGAATTATTTATAAAATATACGTATGTCTATAAACAAAATGTGTCCTACACACATAAAAAAATTGGCAAAAACGGAGGAAAAAGTATTTTAGAAAAAAAATTTAGGAAGAAAACATACACGCAAACAATTGACACATGATAAATAAATTATGTTTTTTTTTAATTTTTTCAGCGATGCCACAAGAATAATCGACATTATTGCCACTTTTCTAGTGGTGACACCGAAATAATCGAAAGATGTTGAATGGAATAACATGAGATAGAAACATTTCATAAAGATGCTGAAAAATATTGACTTTTAGTATTTCTTATGGGAAGATGTTGTCATCTTCAAAAACTGATGGTAGATGTTAGATGTTGTTCAGATTAGTTGTATAATAGTTGACTGTAAGTCATTTATTTTGAATATAAAAAATTACCGAACGTTAACGAAACGACATCGTGAGCCAGGCAGCTGGTTTTTTATATGAACCAGTACTGAAATGAATCCCATTTTCAATTTTGTTTTATATTTTGTCATATGCATTTTGCCAAATAAACGACGTGCTTGTTTATTTATAAGGGTAAAATTTAATTAGGTTTATCAAATTCTCTATGAACAAGGGTGATGGTTATTTCTTTGAGCGCCATTGGGGCCAAGACATGAAAGTGATGACGATGATTCGGATGCGTTAGTAATTCCGTAACCGCTGTAATAAGAGATGGTATCGCCAATCGACTTTAGTTAACAGAACAATAAACATTAGTTTTTTATATAATCACCCCGATCATGGATAGCAAGTGAAATATTTGTTCACGTAAAATTTTGATTTCCTTCGAAGTGAAAAATGCTATGAACAATTATTTAAAAAAATAAAATAGATACATTCATATAAAAATAAGTTTTGTGGGGTTTTTAAAAATTAAAGCGGATAATTAAAGATATTATAAAGAGGAAGAATTTAGGTAATATTTGTAGAGTTTAGCGTGACAAATGTAACCTCTAAAGGCCTCATTAGTTTTTACTTTCTGTTGCCGTTCTGTGACGTTCATTTCTGTAACAAATATTTTACAATTACTTTTTCTGTGAAAATATTCAGCTGTTTTCTACAGTAGAGCATAAATAAAAGAATATTATCTTGTGTGAAAATGGAACAAATTAATAATATAGAAATGGTGATCAAACAGTCCACTCCTATCTCACAATCTGCAGACTTTATGACACTTCTTATACAAAATATAATTTTTCCTTGCTAAAATACTATAATTTTAATCATTCATGGTTGCTTAATTGATAAAAATTTATTAATTTTTAAAAATCTTTAAATGAAACAATTTTTTTTTAGTTTTGGCAAAAAAAAATATATACATTTGAATAAAAAATTTATGTTTCCATACCTGAAAAAAGTAAAACATACACATATCTGGCCGTCACTTCTGTCGGTTTTCACTTTTTCGTTCTGTTCTGTTGCGGCCAAGGCGACTTTATACAGGTGAGTGCAAGCGGAAAGGCGAATTCAGTACAATGTATTTTGTTATTGTAAAACACATCGTGAATGTCATAATCTAAATTCGCCTGAGATTGCTCAGCAGAGAAAATATTTTATATAAACGTTAAATATAAGCTTTTATAATTGTTTGTAATTAAAATCACAGATTATATTAGTTTTTCACTTTTAAATTCACACAAATTTCATGAAATTGCACTAAATCATGCAAAAAAACCTTCAGATTAAAATGGCGCGAAAAAGTTTGTAAACAAAAGAAACAAAATTTGACAGTCTCATTGGAAAAAACGCGAGAAGCAAAAAATAATCACCTGTGCTGTTAAGTTCACCTGGTAATGAATTCGCCTTGGTTGCGGCCTAACATAGTGTCAACAACTGATATTAACTCTCATATGATATGAGAGAGAACGTCAGCAGATTAACGAGAAAAAATAAATTATATTTTCTCTCATATCTAGCATGGCGCCAAGTATTTTTGCAAATATCATAATATTTCACAATTTTTAAGCAACCATGCAGTAAACATCGTTGAATGTTGTATTTTTCTTAAACAAATTTATATATTCCAACAACAAAAAGAACAAAAACGATTTTTTATAAATATTTTAATGATTTTATATTTTTTTTATTAAACTTTTTTCGGGAATTCCTCAAAAATTGAATATTATGTCGTTTTGTTTACGTTTTTTTGATAGTTCATATCATGATATGGTTTTCTAAATATATATTATCAAAACAATATTGTGATATCTCATATAATATTGCGATAATACTAATTTTGAAGGCTACACGTGATATAATTCTCTCTGCTATCAAATTTGACGTTTGCTGATAGAAAAATATTTGATATTATATCACGTATAGACTCTATGTAATCTGTTGAAAATAGAATTCAACGTTAAGTGACAGCCAGATATGTGTATGTGTTACTTTTTTCGGGTATGGAAAAATTAATTTTTTTATTCATATGAAAAGAAATGTTTTTTAGCTGAAAGCTAAAATAATTTGTTTTAATTAAAGATTTTTAAAATTTAATATACTTATATTTATGAATTAAGCAACTATGGATGATCAAAAGAATGCAGTTTTAGTGAATAAACATTATATTTTGTATAAGAAATGTCGTAAATTCTACAGATCGTGAAAGAAAAGTAATAAAATAATTTCTTTTCTTTTTCAAACAAAATATTTTGTACGAAAATTATTTATTGTTAATTCCAATGTCTTTCTTTTAATTGTGCTTTACTGTAAAAATCAGCTGAACTTTTTTATAGAAAAAGTAATTGTAAAATATATGCTACAGTAAACAGTACAGAACGGCAGCTGAAAGTAAAAACTAATGAGGCCTTTACTAAATACTCTGAAAGTCAACTATCACGCATGTTCTGTGCAACGCAAATCGTTAAATTTAGTGTTTTCGATTTGAAAACGCCAAATAGGTGTTGTGAGAAACGTATAACGCAAGAAGTATGGTTTTGCGATTTGAAATCGCCAAATATGTGTTCTGGCCATTCTAACTTCATATTCTCTTGCTACTCCTTTTTGTTATCCGCTTTCAGCAAAGTACCGCAAGCAAGTACTTAGCTTAACTATTGGTGGAATACCAAATGCTTTTTTTTGAGGACGGCAGAGAATTTTTAAATACATCTAAAATGTACAAAAAGGCTGCTTTATTTATCCTGTAATATTGGATTAATCTAAGAAGAGCTAAATTATTACGCAAAATTATTAATAATTACATATGTAAGTTACTTTCTGCGTATTTGGTAGCTTCAAGGGTTTGGATGCATCGCGCAAACCTTGGCGAATAATTTGATGTTTCCTCAATAGTATTAGCGTACCAATTCTAAACATCTTGCATTTTAATTTTTAATTTTAGTTTTCAATAATCCCACAAAACTTATTCTTATTTGAATATATTCAATGTAGACTGGTAGCTTATTTTATTTTGTAATCTTTTTTAAAGAGTTCCATAGGAGATTCACGATAGCATTTTTCGCTTCGAGTGAAATTAAAATTTTTCGTGAACGAAAATTTCACTTACTATTCATAATAGGGGTGAATATTATTCACGATAATGGGAATTTATTTGTAGAGTTTAGCGTGACAAGAACATTATTCCATGATATTATTCACCCCTAAGTTACCGAAAAAGTATTTCATGGGAATTATTCATGATGTGATGCTGTTTCGTGAAAAGTAAAAAAATTTAGAGGGAAAAATTATTCATAATAAGGGCGATTGTTTTTTGTTTACAGTATTCTTAATAGGGAAATGCAGCTTGATTCTAAATCGTCACACTGAAAGAAAACTTTAAAGATAGATTAGTAGATATGGATTTAAATGCTTAGGTTTTGAAAAATTTGCTTAAATAACTATTGAATTTTTTTAAATTTATGTTTTTATTTGCTTTTTTTAGGGCATAATGAAAGCAGTCTAGCAGTCTAGTTTGTTTCCATATCCCAAGCAAGTGACTGGTTTGGAAAATGTCTATCAATGCATTGAAAATATTAAATGCTTTTCACACAACTTTTCCCAACAAGTCACTCCGTTGTTTTATGAAAACATCGCATAAGCATAAAAAAGTAAAAATTTCTTTACATCTACTCTATAATCGAACTATTTGCAAATAATTTATTATTCCATTTTTCAGTGATTTTTCGTATGTTGTCTTTCTTTTTAAATTTCTTATAATTTGTTATTCTAAACATTTGCTTCGCTTTCATTAACAATCAATTCGGTTGTACTTCACACACAAAATAAGTCTCAAAGCTGCATGGAGAGTCATTCCACTTCAAGCCTTTGCCATCACGATTCCACAGCTCAAGACAGTTTTCTTCTTCACCATTTTCATAGCGGAAATTATTCGGCTCGCCGGCATTCCAATTTGTAAAGGTGATTGGACGGCCAGTGGACATCCAAAAGAAATTGCCCTCATCAGCCAAATCGGTGCCAGAAGTCCAAAAATGTTCGTGACCCAAACCTAAAGGTGCAAAGAAAAATAGAAAAACAAAGCAAGAGATGAAAACGTTGTGGAAGATTAAACATAACAAACGTATTATTAATGCTGTAAATTGATATTGAGCACAACCACATTCACCCTCTTCCCTCCCCCTCTTTGATTTGCTTTTATGCTGTTCATTGCAAACAATTCCACAAAAATTTGTGTGCTTTGCGCTAGACGTGATGAAAGCTTTGAGCCAAAATAGTTTTTGTTTTATTATTCAAATATGAATACGAAATCAGCGTAAGTGTTATATAATTATGTTTATAGTAATAAAAAAAACACAAACATTCTAATCCTAAAAAGCAAAAGCTGATAAATGTATGAAACATTTTTTATTATTTTTATACTGGGTGGCCCAGAAAGACCGAAGTGGTGTGAATTCCTTATAACTTTTTTATTATAATTTTTTTTTTCTTTTCTTTTCAGTATTTTGTAAAGAAGACTTGGATAATTTATAATGGAGCAATACACAATTGAACAACGTGCCCAAATTGTTGAAATTTACTTTTCAAATCAACGGTCCATTGTGTTGACTCAGCGTGCATACCGTCGTCAATTTAATGTGCGGGTTGCACCCTCTCAGTCAACAATAAACCGTCTGGTTGCAAATTTTCGAGAACAAGGAGCAGTAAGGAACCTTCCTGGTCCCGGCAGACACCGAACTGTCCACACGGCTGACAATATTCAAGTGGTACAGGAGAGTATTCGGGAGGATCCAGAAACATCAACCAGGAGACGTTCGTCACAACTGGGCCTCTCAAGGACGTCGCTGCAGCGAATTTTGCACACCATAGGATTGTTTCCATACAAAATTCAACTTGTCCAAGAATTGAAACCAACAGATTACCAGCAACGACTTGACTATGCAATTTATTTCCAGCAAAAAGCACAAGAGAATCCAAATTTTATTCATAACTTAATAATGAGTGACGAAGCCCATTTTCAATTAAATGGGTTCGTTAACAAGCAAAACTGTAGGATATGGGCTACGGAAAACCCGAGAGTACTTCATCAACGACACTTGCACCCAGTTAAGTGTACCGTTTGGTGCGGTGTTTCTTCAGAAAGGATCATTGGCCCATTTTTTTTTGAAAATGAACAAGGTGTCGCCATTTCCGTCAATGGTGATCGATATCGGGCCATGTTGCAAAATTTTGTAAGGCCAGCCGTTGAAAACCATCCGCAAATATGGTTCCAACAGGATGGAGCCACAGCGCACACTGCGAGGGCCACAATGACTCTTTTACGCGACATCTTTGGTGAAAGAATAATTTCTCGTAACAGCAATTTTAATTGGCCTCCGCGTTCCCCGGATTTAACCGCTCCAGACTGTTTTCTTTGGGGCTATTTAAAAGGAAAAGTTTATGTTAATAAGCCTAGGACTATTGAGGAGTTAAAAACCAATATTCGAGAAGAAATTAACAACATACCACCGGAAGTTTTGCGAAAGGTCATGGAAAATGTGTTGGAAAGAGCACATTTGTGCGAAGCAGAATATGGCCACCACTTGCGGGATATCATTTTTAATAACTAATCCAAAAATATTCCCCATAAATTTAATGTATTTAAAAAAAAAAAAATTAAAAAAATATCTCTTAAATAAAAAGTTATAAGCAATTCACACCACTTCGGTCTTTCTGGGCCACCCTGTATTTTTTTTTTTTTTTTCTTCAAAATATTGTAGCTTTATATAATCTTGTTATGAGTTTTTATCACGTCTAAACCAATGTGCAAGTAGCTCATCTGCTTGCTATAAATTTACATCCACATACTTACAAAGAAGATAAAACTAAAAACATTCAAGATTAATTCAGGGGTGCCGCAAGGCTCCGTTCTTTCTCCTACCTTGTTTCTAATTTTCCTCAACGACCTTCTCTATCAAACTTCCAACCCTATCCGCTCTTTCGCAGATGACAGCAGCATTTGCCGTTCGTACTCTATTAGCGATGGAATAATTTGTTTCACAAGTTTTCGACGCGAGAACTTCTCGCCAAAGTTACAGAACACGTCCACAGGGTTGTGTCTCATAACTGCTGGCTGTGATGATTAAGTTACCGGAAGAAATATGTTATCATTTTTTCCCTTTTAGCTTTACTCTGTTTACTGAAAGCAGTCTACGATACTTAATGCCAAATATCACAACAAGAATTGTTTTTTACTTACTCTTGGACAAAGCATACGAGTATTTTGCAAATATCGATAAGTTCTGGTACAGAAAGCTAAATTTAATTTGCGACATGTTTTTTATTTTAAGTCTTGTAATTTTAGATGTCTTAGATGAACATGTACACACATACATATGCACATAAGTCGATTGCTTATTTCTCTATGGAATTATATTTCCGGGTATTACTTTAACTATTCATTCATTCAGTCAAATCAACATGTACGAACGTTTAAAAGCCAAACAAATTGAAGATTTTTTTTAAACCTGCCCGTACATATGTACATACGATACATACGTCAGTGCCAAAGTATGTATGTATGAATGTATGCAATTGGTGTTTTGGTTTATTTTTCTTCATTTTCAAAATGTTGTCACAGTTATAACAGTATTAACTGAATATCCATTGAACTGTACGGCTGCTGATTGCAGAGAGTGCCAGTCAGACAGACGGACGGACGTTGGAATAAAAGAAAATTTTACATACTCGTAAACATTGTCAAATAAATAGTTGTATAAATGTGTGTGAACGAATGAAAGTAGGAGTGTGTATTTTTGATCGTGCACTGTACACAGCTGTGTAACCTATTTTAGAGCATTGACTTTATAGCACCATTTAATTGTGTGTCTTTACAGGCGGTTGTCGAAATTGGTGCGAAGAATTCTAAACTGTGTTATTGTTGCCTGCAACTGGTGTTCGAAAAATATCACAATTGTGTTGATCAGGATAATAAGCCTCTGGGCCATAGATGCCAGATACATCTGGTTTAAATCGTCAAATCGTAAAAATCGTCAATATGATTATTGCAAATCGTTAAAAAATCGTCAGCCAGTAAAATTAATTATTTTTTAATAAAAGATTGATTTCAACGGTGTAAAGTATAGAAATATAAGTCTTGGCTGCCTTTAATAAAAAACTACAGCACTTAAAGCTTTAACAAGCAGTCAATTTCATAATTATTTTATGTGGCATACGAATATATTTTTAAAATAAGATTTCATTTAATAAAAGGCACTATTTCTAATATTATATGATGATGGGTTGGTATCATTCGTCTAGCTCGAGTTCAATTCTGGCTAAAGCCAAGAAATATTTTTATTTATAATTATAACAATAATTGCCGCGATCAATAACTCTTGATCAAAGAAGACAGGAAAAAATAATTGAATAAGGTACTATTTTTGATATTTAATTATTTGATCTTGTTTAAGTAAATATTTCTTATTTTAGCAGCTACAGATCGTTTTATTTTTTATAAAAAATTCAACAGTATTTATTTTCAATATGTCGATAACAATTTGTTAGCATCGTCAGGAAAATTAAAGCTGTAAACACACAGACTACAGCAGACTTCACAACTTCACGACAGCAAATGCTGCATCCAGCAATTGTAGTTGTGTAGGCGACTGCTGAAATATTTTGAACACGGCACCAACATAAATTCATTTGAATAAAAGTATACTTCAGTGTGGCCACGTGAGAGTTTTTAGCTTTAGAAAATTCCATTGTTTTACAGAACGAGTTCTGTTTATATCAATCTTTCATGAAAAAAGTTCTGTCTTAAAAAAAGCCTTAAAATCTAAAAAAAAAAATTAATTAAAAAAGCTTTTGTTTGCTACGCTTAATTCAGGTTAGGCGGGTCTTACAAGTTATTAAGCAAAATTCCCTAAAGTATTATTTAAAAACCAAGATTTGTTTAATATACTAACTGCAACTTCCACTATTTCGAATAAAAATTTTCATTCGCATAAAAACATTTGAAACAAAAACAAAATTTGAAAATTTGTTTTTGTTTTAAATGTATTTATGCGAATGAAAATATTTATTCGAAATAGAGAAAGTGGCAGTAATATTAACTTAGTGTCAACTGCTGAAATTTTAATAAACCTTCTGCCCATCTTTAATACCATGTTCAGACGGTAATATGAAACACTTGGTTCGCTCTCTGAACCACTATTGCGAAACTAGGTGTTCAGACGGTTGGTTTTTGCATCACACTGATGTTTACATATTTTTACGTTTCACTAATTCTTTTTTCAATTTTTATTTAAATCTTTATGTAAGTTTCAAATTTTTACATTTTCAATGTGTTTATTTTGATCTTACACACATTATTATCTTTTTTTTTTTTGTTTATAGGCTTTTTCCACTGAACAACATCTAAAATCTACCATCAGTTTTTGAAGATGATAACATCTTCCCATAAGAAATATATTGTAATAAAAGTCAACATTTTTCAACATCTTTATAAAATATTCCTCTCTCATTTTATTCCATTCAACATTTTTCGATTATTTCAGTGTCATCACTAGAAAAATGGCAATAATATCGATTATTCTTGTGGCATCACTGAAAAAACGTCATTTGTTTGATAGAAATAAAAAAGTTCATAATTTATTTATTGTGTCAATTGTTTGCATGTGTGTGTTTTTTTAAATTTTTTTCTGTAATAGTTTTTCCTGTTTTTCCAATTTTTTTTTTTTATGTGCCCTACATTTTATTTATAAACATATATTTTATAATCCTGTTTTGCTTTTCAAATGAATATTTCTGGAAAAAAATTTTGCATGCTTTTGTTAAATTGTTTGAAAATTTTAATAATAATATCTTTGATTAATAGTAGATGTTAGATGTGAGCAATGTAAACAGTGTTTCACATTTTCAACATCTTCCACGCGTTCCATGAAGATGTTGATCAGTGTAAAAAGCCTATTAGATTATTTTGCAGCTAGTTCAGATAAACCAGCGATAATTTATTATCAAATTTGGAGATGATAGTAGTTTTTGCTTGGTTCGCAACAAGATTCAAAATGAACCAAGCTGGTTCACTCATAAAATTTTGTATGGCGAATCATGTTCGTTCAATCAAGATTGGGCCGCGATCCACGAATGAGAGAGCGAACCTCGAATATAAGCCTTTGTCCCCAATAAAATTTATCAGGACAAAATCCTATTTAGTCATATATAAGTGTGAACTTGCATGTGTGTGTAGATATGTTCATATGTACATACATATTTATGAAAAAAAAAATTTGAAATAAAAACTTTATTTAAAACTGAAAAAGAATTTGAAAAAATGTGTCCAAATACGTATGAATTGATGTTTGTATGTATGTACTTTTTTCATTCATATTTCAAATTTAATAAATTTGTACATCACAAAAGTGATGTACAAAAAAGTAATACTAAAGTTATTCGAGTTCCTTTTATTCGTAATGAAAAAAGTAAATCTCATTCGCTTTCGAAACTCTACTCAAATTAGTTTTTTTTAATAAATTTTTTAACTTTATTCATTAGCATTTTTCACTAAAAGATAAAAACAAAGAAATGTTTTTTTTTTATTATTTTACAACCAAAAATTATTCGAAAATTCGGTTACCGATTAATGTAATAACGAGTGATTTTTTTGCTATTATCTTTTTGGCAACACTAGTTTTGACAGCTCACGCACGTTTTGTATCTTGTGTCACTGTCAAACATCTTCAGTTTGGTCTATAATTTAATCATGAATCGTCTTACAAACGAACAACGCTTGCAAATTATTGAATTTTATTACCAAAATGCGTGCTCTGTTAAGAAAGTTCATCGCGCGCTTCTTTCATTTTATGGTCAGTTTAATCGACCTACTGAGGCTTCTATTCGGGCTATTGTAAAAAAAATTTCGCACCAAATTTACATTGTTGGACATTAAACCACCAACACGCTTACGTAGAGAGCGAACTGAAGAAAATATCGCAGCCGTATCGGCCAGTGTTGGTGATGACCGTGAATTATCGATTCGGCGCCGTTCGCAGCAATTGGGCCTCTGTTACTCCACTACGTGGAAAATTTTGCGGAAGGATTTGGGTGTGAAGCCTTATAAGATATAGCTGGTGCTGAAGCCAAACGACCTACCACAACGCCAAATTTTTGGTGAATGGGCTCTTGAAAAGTTAGATGAAGATCCACTTTTTTATCGAAGAATTGTGTTCAGCGACGAGGCTCATTTCTGGTTGAATGGATACGTGAACAAGCAAAACTGCCGTATTTGGAGTGAAGAGCAGCCAGAAGCATTGCAAGAGCTACCAATGCATCCACAAAAAACAACCGTTTGGTGCGGATTATGGGCTGGCGGCATCATTGGGCCGTATTTCTTCAAAGATGATGCGAATCACAACGTTACTGTGAATGGTGAGCGCTACCGTGCGATGATAATAAACTTTTTTTGCCCAAAATGGAAGAGCTTGACTTGCATGACATGTGGTTTCAACAAGACGGTGCCACATGCCACACAGCACGCGAAACAATGGACCAATTGAGAAGCGAGTTCGGTGAACAGTTTATTTCACGCTTGGGATCAGTCAATTGGCCGCCCAGATCGTGCGATTTAACGCCTCTAGACTATTTTTTGTGGGGCTATGTTAAGGCTAATGCCTATAGCGACAAGCTCGCTTCGATTGACGCACTGGAAGCCAACATTGCCAACATTATTCGTGAGATACCGGTCGAAATGTTGGAAAGAGTATGCCAAAATTGGACTAAGCGGATGGACCATTTGAGGCGCAGCTGCGGCCAACATTTGCAGGAAATAATCTGCAAACATTAAATTATATCGCCCCAACTATCGATCCAAATAAATATTTCATGCATTTTTCTGAATTTTAAGTGTTTTTTTTTTTTAATTTCCGATAGTTCTTATAAAATCACCCATTACATATTTCTTGCATCATTAAAACATAAGCCACAATTTTTTGGAACTTAAGAGGCACTTTTATGTATACTGTTACCACTTCAAAATTTCAAAATTGCCTAAATTATTTATCAGTTAATGTGTTTTTTGAATACAAATTTTTAATAACGGTTTCTTAAGCTTTACTTATTTGGTAACAAATATGTACATGAAACCAAAAGTAAACTTTTTTTTTTTTGAATAAGGCTGATAATCTTTTGATCTATAATGGGAACAATATTAAAGAATTGAACATTTATATCGAACTTTTAAAAATTTGGACAAACATAATTCGACTCGAGAAAGAAAAATGTATGCGTATAAATTATAAAATTGTTCGTCGAAGATAGGCAATTAAAACTACTCATAAATGAAGTAACTGGAATATATCTAAAGAGACAAATAAACTATGCAAACCTTTCGGCAAACACGCGCTTTCCGTTTGCTCATAACGATGCAAATACAAACACAAATTATTAATTTCTTTTTTTTTTCAATGAGGGTACAAGGCGATTATGCTGCAGCAGTGTTCTTGCTAGATGAAGTTTACAACACATAAATCATAGCATTGCCACACTTATTAACATTTTTTACTATTAAGCAAACCGGTTAATGCTAACTTAAGTTTAGTTTGTGAAAATGGACCTTAAAATAGAATTTATATATTAAAGTTTATTTACAAAATGTTATGTGCTCTGCTTGAAACACCCTGTTGATACTCGTACATCTACAATCATAATTTATTGTTGCTTCAGGCAAAATGTTACATTTTCTTTCCCATGATTTTACTTTTTTTTAATCTTTTTACTGCCCCCGTTGCATGAGGGAGCAGGGGGTGAATGTGTGAATTTTACGGTTCCACTCCTTGTGTCATTTTTAACCTAATTTTGTTTTCCTAAAACGACGTTTATATTGCATTTTCAAAATTGTTGACTGAATAAAAAGCAAACAGTCAAACGGACACACAAAAATTTCACACAAAAGTTAAATGAGTTTATAATTGTTGTAAGTATGTTTGATTGTATGTGTGTATGTATGTATGTGCTACAGCTAAAGCGAAAGTTAAATTATACAAAAACTACAAACGTTAAAATACATACAAATATACGAGCACACACAAACATACAATTTGAAAATGGATTGTCCAATCTTGCAAACACATTGTTTGTTGCACAATCAACTTTTGCTTTACTCTTGTATACATATGTATGTATGTACGAGTATATACAATAAGAAACTTTTTAATTTATATGAAAAAGTAAAACTTTGTTACATTATAAGTTGGCTGTCTTTTTTTGCGGTTTTTGCTGATACATACCAAAGTCTCTTATGTGCTTTTCCAGTCTGTCGTTCTCCTCTTGCGATGATATGCTGGCCAGATGCATTCCATGGTAACGACAGTATTGTGTGGCCTTAAACCAATTTGCCTAAAATTAAACATAAAGAAAATTATTTGAATTTATTAATTAAAACATTTTTGCTGCTTTAAATTAAAATTTCATAAATGTATTTTAAATCAGCAATTGCCAGGGCATATTGATAAATTTTAGACATTTTGGGCTTTAATAACGGGTGACCACTTTGTCAGGCCTCCATTTTGGTAAACATTAGACTTGGCACTTTATATTTAGCAGGCGTTGAGTAAACACGTGGCAAATTTGTCACCGAAAAATATTCGATAAGCCAACGTGTTTTAATCGTTAAAACATTTGATCAAAATCAGTCATCACTTAATGTGACCAGCGTTGCCTTCGAGAATTTTCTTGAAAAAGGGGGAAAAACATCACGTTTTTAAAAAATAAATAAAATTTCTAATATTATATGATGATGGGTTGGTATCATTCATCTAGCTCGAGCAGTGTAGCGACTGTCAAACAGCTAGTTGTCCCCCAGCTTTAGTGTATTCAATTATTTTTTCCTGTCTTCTTTGATCAAGAGTTATTGATCTCGGCAATTATTGTTATGATTATAAATAAAAATATTTCTTGGCTTTAGCCATCATCATATTTAATATTATTTAATATTAACACATACAAAAATAAATAAAAGCTAAACAAAAATTCTTGAAAAATATATGTATTTGAATGAAAATATAATGTAATGATTACATTTAGTAAAATTATTAGTGTAAAGATTTAAATACTTATTGTTAGTTTATTTTGAATATTCAATAAACAAAAAAGGCTTAAAAAAAGAGAAAATTATTCAAATATAATTAATATAATATTACAGCCTGTTCGACGATATCGAATGAAAATGTATGAAATGACTATGTTGCAATAACAGAGCGATATGTGTGTTTTGTTTACCTTTTTCGCACTAACACAAAAGCAAGCACGCAAAACTGTACGAGTATGAAAAATGAAATAAATTTAAATACAACTTAAATGGAGAAGATTGGGCATTTAAGTTTGAATCAAATTTGAAGTGAAAAATAAATACAGTATTTAAATGGAACTTAAAGCTATATGACATTTATATACGAACTCAAAAACTGCGCTGTAAAAACTTTTTTGAAATACAATTGTTGTACTTCTTCAGACTTATTAAAAAAAACAAATCACATTTATATTTGCAATCTTGGTATAAATTATTCGACTATTTTGTTTTCTGATGGTATGGATTTATATGTCTAACAAGTAAGAGTGTAGTATATTCGGCTGGGCCGAATCTAAAATACCCTTCACGATAGTCACGAATATGTATAGTATATTAAAAATGTGACCTAAATATGCTCGGTTATATATGAACCGATATCGGATTTTTCTATTTTCTGTATTTTAGTAACCTTCTTTTATAACGAGAATTGCTTTCCAGCAAAAAAAAAAAAAAAATTTTTTATGGAAAAATCGGTTCAGGCTATATCTCGGGTATATATGGACCGATATCGAAAATTTTAATTTTCCATATTTATATAACCTTATATCATTACCAGAACTGCTTTTGAGCACAACAAATTGTTTAAGTTCGCTTACGCGGCATTTTCATGAAAAACCTGGTTTGGGCTATATCTCGGGTATATATGAACCGATATCGAAAATTTTCATTTTTCATATTTATATGACCCTATTTCATTAACAGAACTGCTTTTGAGCACAAAAAAGTTGTTTAAGTTCGCTTACGCGACATTTTCATGAAAAACCCGGTCTAGGCTATATCTCGGGTATATATGGACCGATATCGAAAATGTTCATTTTTCATATTTATATGACCCTATTTTATTACCAGAACTGCTTTTGAGCACAAAAAAGTTGTTTAAGTTCGCTTACGCGACATTTTCATGAAAAACCCGGTCTAGGCTATATCTCGGGTATATATGGACCGATATCGGAAATTTTCATTTTCCATATTTATGTAACCTAATTTTATTACCAGAACTGCTTTTGAGCAAAAAAAAGTTATTTAGCTTCGCCTATGCGACATTTTCATTAAAAATCCGATTTGGGCTATATCTCGGGTATATATGGACCGATATCTGAAAAAAAAAATTTTTGCCTTTTAGTCACCATGCTTAATAAGTGTGTGAAGTTTGAAGCAAAACGAACAACTTTTGTTTTCAAAAATTTTCATACAAAGCTGCAAAAAAAATGGCTTTTTTCGGAATTTTGAATATATCTCAGCTATACGTGGACCGATATTACTGAATTTCAATAGCAAACCCATGAATCGATGGGGTAAAAGAATGGTGAAAGAAAAAAGTTTCTAAGTCTAATGGTTTTCTCAGAAACGGTATTTCAACAGCGGACAGACGGACAGACGGACAGGCGGACAGACGGACATCGCTTAATCGACTTTTCCATTAATTCTGATTCAGAATATATATACTTTATAGGTTTTTTTTTTTTTTTTTTTTTTTTTTTTTTCTCATTCATTTGTTTATTGAATCTTCACAAAGTGAACTAACAATAAGTATTCAAATCTTAAAACTAAATACATAAAATTAATTAAGTCCAGCCAATGCTAGACAAAAATGTTTTATTTTGCACGGTCAATATCGGTAAAATCACCTATTTAACGTTCTGATGGTGGCAAGTGTATCCCTCCTTCTCAGCCGAGAGTGGCCTGCAAAATTAAGTATATTGCGTGCAAGACGATTTGGGTGAAGTTCCAATTTATTGATATGCCTTGTTGCGTACTTTGAAAATTCGTCTTTTACAAGAGGAACACAGAGATCCTTATGAATTCGTGAGTTTTTTACGTACCATGGAGCTGCGGTAATTGTTCGAAGAATTTTGTTTTGTCGCCTTTGAATTTTTTCAACGTTTGAAGCGGAGGCGGTGCCCCATAGTTGAATTCCATAGCACCATATAGGCTTTAGAATTGCGTTGTATAATAAAAGTTTGCAATCCAGCTTCAATGTAGAATTTCTGCCCATAAGCCAATTCAGTTGAGCTGCTTTTAACTTTAACTGAGTAACTTTCGCATCTATGTGAGACTTCCACGTTAACCTACGGTCCAGGTGAATACCAAGGTACTTGACTTCATTTTGCTGCGGAATAGGTGAATTGTTGATTTGGATGGCTGAACATGTTTGTTTACGCAGCGTGAATGTAACGTGAGTACACTTTTGTTCATTAACTTTAATTTTCCAAAGTTTTAACCACATCTCTAACATTGAAATATACTCCTGCAAATTTCGCGAAGCTACTTGATGGCTTTCACGTACGCTGCAGAATGCTGTATCGTCTGCAAAAGTTGAAGTGTGGATTCCGGGTGTCGTTGGCATGTCAGAGGCATAAATCAAATATAAAGTAGACCCCAGTATGCTGCCTTGGGGAACTCCTGCCTCGATTGGCTGAGTTGGGCTTATAAAGTCGCCTTCTCTGATAACAAACTTCCGCCCACATAAGTAGCTTTCCAGAAGCTTGTGTGTATTTGCAGGCAAGTTCAACTTTATTTTGTGTATCAAGCCCTCGTGCCACACTTTATCAAAAGCTTGAGAAATGTCAATGAATAGTGCTGAGCAATACTTCTTCTCCTCAAAGGTCTGTCTTATGACATTGACTAGTCTGTGCGTTTGTTCTATTGTGCTGTGTTTAGCCCGAAAGCCAAATTGATGATCAGGGATGCATCCCACAGTGTTCAACATTGGACTCAACTTTGCCATTAACAATTTTTCGAACAGTTTTGAAATTGTTGGCAGTAGACTTATTGGTCTGTATGATTGTACTTTAGTGGGATCCTTCCCTGGTTTGGGTATCATAGTAATCATGGACACCTTCCACTCTGCAGGATAATACTCGAGACGTAAAATAGCGTTAAAAATAAAAAGAAGAATTCTACGGGCTACACGAGGTAGCTGCTCAAGCATTTTACCAGTAATTTGATCAATACCTGGAGCTTTCCTGGGGTTTGTGTTACGAATAACATTTTCAACATCTTGAAAACTAAGTCTCAAAGGCACAGGCGGTCTAACAGCATATGGCGGAAATTCAGCAACATCATCCACTGTATCATTTGCAGTAAAAACGTTTTTCAAATGATTAACATACACCATCCCTTTTTCAGAATCGCTTCTTGCCCAATCTCCAGTTGAAGTTCGCAGAGGTGGCTTACCTATTACGGGTCTTTTCAGACCTTTTGTCGCTTTCCATAGAGAATAGTCGGTTTGCAGGCTACCATCAAGACCTTCTAGATAATTTTTGAGGGAAGCCATTCTTTGGATTTCAAGCAGATTTCTTAATTGAGTTACGCACTCCCGTAGTCTGCTTTTAAGCTGGGGAGACCTTCGAAGTTGCCACTCTCTTCTAACTCTTCTTTTTTCTGACAGAAGTTGCTCTATTTCAGACGAATACGTTCCATTGCTCACATTTCTAGATCTTGTATGGCTAGTGGTAGCATGTTGTACGGCAAGTTTAAGGTCTTCAGAAAAATCTTTAATGGATATATCAACATCCTCAGGGGTTCTCAAGGCAATATTTTCTGTACAATGAGTACTCAAATATTTTTTATATTTTAACCAATTAACTCGAGTGACAGTCAATGCCAAGTCACAAAACGGGGAACCAACCCCCTGGGGGAACGAAACAGAAACTATAGTTGGTGAGTGATCTGATGACAAGTCCAATGAAGGCTCCACTTGCATCCATTCAGAGGGAAAATTTTTTGTAACTCCAAAGTCTATAACGTCTGGGATCTTGCGTTGGTCTGACGGCCAATAAGTGGGGTGTCCACTTGAAATCACACCTAAGCCCATTTTGGAAACGGTGTCAAAAAGCACACGGCCTTTCGGGGTAATTAAACGTGATCCCCAAAAAGTGTGTTTAGCGTTATAGTCGCCAGCCGCTAAAAATCGAGGACCAAGTGATTTGAAAAAAATTGAATATTGTCTTTCTGTTATTGAAAATCGTGGTGGTGAGTAAATCGAGGATATAACAATTTTTTCATGAAAATAATTAAGGCATATATTTGTAGCTTGGAGATATTCCTCACATGTCTCGTTCATTAAAAAGTGTTTAATTCTGGATTTTATTAGAATTGCCGATCCTCCGCAAGATCTTCCACGGGGATCTTTTGTGTCATACAGTATGTAGCCATTAATTTTGAAAAAACTGTTAGTTGTCAAATGGGTTTCAGCAATCATCATTATATCGATCTGCTTTTCCATAAGGAAGTGCTCAAGTTCATTTTTGTGTTGGCGAATGCCGTTTGCGTTCCAGAAACATATTTTTAACCAATTCATTTTTTTAAAATTGCCTGTAAAATAGTGGATTGCATTTTTAGCATTTCCTGCATCATGTTGGTCATAGAGACGGTAAAAGTGTTAATGGATTGAACAAGAGTCTGCAGAGTTGCCTCTAGGTTACTAAAATTTGGATCGGAAATTTGGGGCTTGGGTTGCTGGTTCAAGTTTTGGTCGGATTTAACCACATTAGCATATGAAAAATTGTTTGGTATTCTGCGTGTTTGTGAAGTTGGTTGGATGGCCTACCTGGGGAAAATTGTTTTTGCCAATGACATTTGGCTGCTGGGCTGCTGGAGAAACCGATGACTTATTTGTCATTGACCGCTTAAAATGAGTATAGACAGGGCAACCTCTATAATTTGCAGTGTGGTTACCTCCACAGTTACTGCATTTTTTAACACTTGCGTCGGCCTTTGGCTTATTGCACTGAGTTGTGCCGTGAAGTTCGCCACATACAACACAAACAGCGGGCAACTTGCAGTAAGCCTTAGTGTGGCCAAATTCTTGGCAGTTTAGGCACTGAACGGGTCCTGAACGCTTATGTGGCTCCTCAACGGTAACCTTACGGTGCAAAAGATATTTGAGGTTATATATTGGGTGAATTTCACTCTTTTTTAGCAGAACATCCCCTGGTTCTAGTTCAACCCTAAACATGGGTTGAGGGGTCTTTTCACGGTTCCTGATGTTTACTACTGTTTTTATTTTAAAACCCTTATCTTCCAATCCGGTTTTTACATCATCAGTATCTACGCATGGGTCAATCCCTTTAATAACGACCTGAAGACCTTTGGCACTTTTGAGCTGGTAAGTGTAAAATGATCTTTTCTGTTTTTCTAAGACATCAGACAATTTTCGGTAGTCGTTTTCATGGTTTACCTGAATTTTTGTTTCATTGATGTTTCCGCGCTTAACTGATGTCACGTTGAAATTGTCCTTACCGATTACCGTAATAAGTTGTTTTACCAGCTCATTAGAAGTAGATTCTCTCAAATATATTGGTGGCGGTTTAAATGTTTTTTTTGCTGTATTTGGCTCATCAGTCTGGAGGATTGCAAATCTATTACTTTGCGTTGCTGTAGCGGTATTATCCTCTTTGGATATCTTTGGTTGTGATGATATCTGAGCGGATTTCGGGCTTCGCTGACGTTTAACCACGGTTACATACCTGTCCATGCCTACTTGTGTTTTCGGCTTATCTGCAATAACTGAACTGGTAGATGGTTTGTCTTCTGTTGTAACAACAATGTTTGGCGAACACGACCGCGTGCGTTTTTTATCTCTTAGAGACAGGAGATTGTCCAACGATTTTTTCAATGATTCCTCTTCAGAAATCCAGAGGTTTTTTCTAGTGGAGCTAAGCTCCCTCTCAGAATTGCATCTACTAGGTACACTCATGCAATTTTTTTTTTTTTATTTATATTTTTTTAAATTTAAAAGTATATAAAAATAATTGTCATAAAGATTTTCGGTTTTGCAAGAAAACAAAATTTTAATGTATAGTTTTTTTTCCCACTGGGTAGTTAATCTTCGCGCACAATAACAACAATAACAATGCACTGCCACCGCACTTGTTTTATTGAAATTTATTTTATTGTTTAGTTAATGAAATGTAAGGAATTTATTTTCCCGTTGTTTTTTTAAATAATTTGTTATTGTTTTTGCAATTTAATACAATATATTATTGTTTTTGTATGTGAGTTTAAAAATATGTTAGCACAATGATTTTTGGTTTGTTTTTTTTTTCACTTTTTAAAAACACGACTGTGCGGTTGAAGGGTAGCAAAAAAAAAACTGTAGAAATTACAAACGGAATCACAAACTTATATATACCCTTAACATTTTTGTGAAGGGTATAAAAATACATACAAGCTTTTTAGAAATAAAGATTCCATTATTACATTTAATATCCATATACCTACATAAGAGCAGTTTAATATAAAACCTTGCTCAAATATAAATGAGAATTGAGCAATTTTGCATACAGCTGTTCGATCGTTCTCAACAAAAAGTTCCATTACAAAGTTTGCAAAGAGGGTCAAAAGGGTATTTACTCGTAAAAAAAATATCACAAAAGCCTCATAGACATCAAGGAAGGGTCAAATTGACACTTTAGTATTATAAAAGGCAACGCTGGCTGTGACGAAGAGAAAGTTACATGAAATTTTCGGGAGAAACAACGTTCCAATAAAACGCACTATTTATCGTGCAGTGAATGATTTCGAAGAAAGAGGGTCTGTAAGTGATAGGTCTAAGCATGGATCACAACGTACTGCAAGATAGGCTGAAAACATTACTCAACATTGCTCAAGAAAGTTTTAAGATTTAGTTGACACAAGAGCTTCTTCCACAAGAACATTTATGCCACCGTACAAATGGCAATAGGATGTTAGAGGTCGCCCAAGACAACCCCGATTTTCATGAAAAAATCATTACGAGTGACGAAGCACATTTTCATTTGAGTGGATATGGGAATAAACGGAATCGGTTCTGAGCAATGGAAAACCCTCAAATTATTTTGCATTTGCATCGAGTAAAAGTGACAGTTTAGTGTACAATTTTGTCAGGTGGAATCATGGGACCTTGTTTATTTCGAAATAAAAACGCTAAATGGAGCGATATCGCCCAAGATAACCTCGATTTTCATGAAAAAATCATAATGTGTGACGAGAAACATTTTAATTTTTGAATAAACTGATTGTGGACGATGGAAAACTCTCCAATTATTCATCAATCATCTTTGCATCTATTAAAAATGGCAGTCTGGTGTGGAATTTGGTCAGGAAGAACCATTGGATCTTAGTTCTTTGCATCATTAAAAGTGACAGTTTGGTGTGCAATTTGGTCAGGAGGACTCATTGGATCTTAGTTCTTTGAAAATGAAAACACGTAACGGTAACTGTGAGTGCAGAGCGATATCGTGATATGATTGAAGGCTTTTTAACGCCACAACTGTATGCTTTGGGCTTGATTAACATGTGATATCAACAAAACAGTGCCACATCGCATACCACCGGTATTACAATGGAATTACTGCGAGACCTCTTTCCACAACAAACTATTTCAAGAAATGGTGATGTTGATTGGCTTCCATGGTCGCCTGATTTGACTGAAGACAGAATTAGTTTGTACGTTCTTTTCCGTTCTGAATCAGCTGTCTTGTTTCTGTTCAATGTAAACTATATGTACATGGTTTGTTTTTACTTTTACGTTCTGTTCTGTTGCGGACTAATCTGTTGAAAATAAAATTCAACGTTAAGTGACAGCCAGATATGTGTATGTTATACTTTTTTCTGGTATGGAAAAACTAATTTTTTTAGTCAAATAATTTGTTTTAATTAACATTTTTTCAAATTTAATATATTAATCAATTAAGCCACTATGAATGGTCAAAAGAATATAATTATAGCTAATAAATATTATATTTTGTATAAGAAATGTCGTAAATTCTGCAGATCGTGAGGGAAAAGTTCGCTGTTTTGCCACCATTTCAAATAAAACAATTTTTACGAAAAATTTTAATTCCAATATTTTTCTTTTAATTTTGCTTTACTGTAAAAATCAGCTGAACTTTTTCACAGAAAAAGTAATTGTAAAATATTTGCTACAGAAAAGAACGTCACAGAACGGTAACTGAAAGTAAAAATTAATGAGGCCTTGACCCGGACTTCTTTTTGTGGGGATAACTGAAAAGCAAAGTGTATGTAAACAAGCCAGAAACGGTTGAGCAACTCAAACAAAATACTTGTGATGAAATTATTGAAATAGCGCGTGAAATGTTTGAGAATGTAAAGGAAATTGTTCTCAAAAGGGCTCGTATTTGTGCGGCTCACAGAGGAGCACATTTACGTGATATTCTATTCCATATATAGTTGTTGACAGCTATCTATATAATATCCATCCTCTTTCCGTTTGTCCTTTAATCAAAAATTATAAACAAACAAAATAGTATACCTTTCTGGCGGACACCCTGTACATACGAGTATTCTAAGTATACTGAAATCAAGCCAAATTCACATTTTAAGATATTTCTTGAATGACAACTCTACTCAAATTATGTTGTATTTATTGTTAAATATTGGGTTTTTTTTTAAGAATTATTATACTGTCAAGGTGAAAAATTCGAGCTCTCACATTAAAGGCACGCACAGACGATATGTTTTTACGTCTGTTTTAATATGTATTTTTTTGGAGTATTTTTTCATGTCTGTCAAAATTTTTCATTTTTACAGGCGGTTTTTAAAATTTGCTCACAAATGTACATGTACTTTTACGGCTGACATTGTCTGTCTATGCTTTTTATTATGAAAAAAAAAAAAATTACTTAAAACATATTTAAATATTATTGCATTAAAACTTCCTCAAGCCGACTACTCATATTGCCCAAAAACAGCCGCTGAATTGTTCGCAAGGCATAGAGTTCTAATGTCAGATGTTTAAACATAACAAAATAGAACACGCTCTATTTGAAATTTTGTCAGACGACTTTGGTCATGTATTTTACAGACGCAATGTTTTTGAGGTAACAGACGACATATAGGCATTTTACATTGTGAAAAATTACATGTACATTGTTAAAAACATATCGTGTGTTATCTGCTTAAGCCCCATATTGATTGGTGCTTTCGCACTTTCGTGTAGAAAAATAGTCAGCGTTGCCAGAAAGTCACGATTTGCTGAAGAAAGGAAAACCACATATTTTTGAATCTAATATCCCAGACTAACGGTCATATTAACAAACAAGATTTTATATTTATTAAAGATTTATTGGACAAACTTTGTACAGAAATTTGTCAAATAAGCCTGTAGTAATTATAAAATATTTTTTATGAATACAACTTTATTCACAAAAAATAATTTTGGTTTTATGTACATATTAAGTGATCAAAGCTTAAAGTAATTATAATATATTTTTTTTTTTGTGATATAACAGCTTTATTGACTTCAGCAATTCTGAGCTGGCAACAGTAACCACAATATTACTGCCCTTTAAGTTCCACACAATTGTGATTTATGTTTTAATAAAGCAAAAAATATTTATTATATTTATGGGTAAACGTACTTTTAAACACTCTTAAGTTGTAAAATAAAAATAAACTTTTGCATACAATAAAAAATTTTTCGCTTTTGTCTTTTAGTGAAAGGTTTTAATTAATAAAAAGTTACTAAAAAAAACTAAATTGAATAAATTTTCGAAAGCAAACAAGATGCTTTTTTCATTTCAAATAAAAAGAACTACTAGTATATAAATCTTATTATTTCTTTTAATTTTTTGTACAACACTTTTGTGTTGTTTTTTGTTTTGTTTTTTATTATAACTATATATACATATATATAAATAAAAATTTTTATAAATCAGACGTGTTCTGGCAAACGCAAATCGATTAAAATCAGAGTTTTTGTAGCCGGACACCGGCCTTTGTCAACCCGTCCGTTACAACATTTTCGCGCATTTCACTGTGCCCTCGTACCCAGAAAAACTGCAGGTTCGAATATCTCGCTATCTAGTTTAGATATATCCGTCATTCATGAACCAACCTGGACGTCGTATAGTGCCTACAGTGCAGCCTTACTATCAGTACAAATTCGGATATTCTCCCCCAATATCCTGTAGCCAGTTAGCTGCCCTCATAACGGTTGGGATTTTAGCCTGCGCTACACTACACTTATTTTGCAGCATGAAACTCATGCTACTCTCATACAGGGGGATAAATATACCTCCGCCAACTCCCGACTCCAACTTGGATCCAACTGACTGACTGATTTCAAGCTCGTCCCCTTGACAATCTGTGCCAATCATCTGCGAGACCGTGCCTTATAAGGTTACATCAAAGCTCTTGTAGGCAGTAAAGCCGGTGAGCAGTAATTAATATTCTCCGGAAGGTTCACTCTTCTCCCTATTATTGAGGCATGATCATATGTCGCCTTCTTCCACGTCCTGCTTGACTACAGCCTGATAGCCAAATTCATTGCTATTTCCTTCACCATAAGATCAGCCGACAGCCTGTTCAACATAGTGAAAAGAGCATTCGATGGCGTAGTATCGGAAGAACCAGACACCATCAAAGCAGAGCATTATCTTTTCTACGATTTTGCAGTAGGTGGTTCTCTGCAACGATTTCCACCACAGAAACGCCCCATACGTTAGAATGAGATATAACAATAACAACCGTGTCGAATAGCCAGCAGGAATTGTAGGGACTTATTCCCCAGGTCTTCCCAATCGCCCTCCTGCACAAGAATAAGGTGATATCCGCCTTTTCTGCCCTTGACTAGACATTCCGCTGCCAGGATAGTTTAGAATCTAGGTAGATACTCATACTATATATCTAGGTATAGCGAACTATGGAGTCTTGTATCTTCGAGGGAAGAGTATCAGTTCCGTTTTCTGTGGATTCACACTTAGACCACTATTTATTTACCATTCTTCTATAAGTCTTAGTGCCGAGCATAGATGCTGTGATAGTGTATCCGGGTACTGTTGTACACCTAATAAATGTTAAAGGAGATTTGACACTCTAGTGCGATAATGGCTGTAGTAATTTTCTGTTTGTTGGTGACTTTAGTTAGAAATGACAGTAGATATAGTTTACACTAGGCTTTATGCGGCAATAAACATTTTTAAAAATTCTTTGGTGTGAACAAAAACTTACTACGACTTCACAGGTTGTTTGGGGTGCATTTAATAAAAGATTAAAAATAAGTAAAACAGTATGCGACAAGCATCTGACTTACGGCCTTATCTAATGATGGGCCAGTTCCATGGAGTGAATTATTCACAATTCACCAGCGCCCCCGTGTGGCTTACCAGGCTCACACAGGTAGCAATTCTTGCCATATGAACAACTTCTTGTTAAGGATTTCGGGCCTTCTAATCCCTCCTGAATGCAATTTCCCAGCAATCAATCGTAGAAAAGGCTTAGTGAGGTGGTAGACCGAAGCCCACTAGCAGCATCAGCCCTTAAACCAACTCACCCGTCAACCATCCCCACTGGTTCCTTACAGTATAGGTATCTGTTGTATAGGCAACAGGTCCTCTGGAGATTGTCCCCGAAAAAAGCCACACACTAAACAATTATCAAGGATACTAATACTTCCTTCCTGCGTTTTAACTTTCAACTATAGCCAGAACGTTACAGGCTAGGTAGGCACCTCAACCATGATCAGCCCGCGTTGAACTGCAAGCAGAACCACCCGGGGGCCAAGCTGATCCCTGTTCTGCCAATTTAAACCCTTGGCCAAGACAACATAAGTCATGTAGCTTCCTAGAGTATTATTTGCTACAACAAACGAGGGACCCCTTCCTCTCTTTACCCGAAAAAGAGAGTGGAGTAAGCCAAAGCAAAACCTGTTCCTCGGGGGGGATATATCAGTAAGGTGGAATTCACTCAGATCCTGTTGCACGCAACATACTTAATTTTGATGTACATACTCGATTAAGAAGGAGGGATAGACGAGGGAGCCATACATAAATAGTACTCGCAAAAAATAAGTTTTGGTCATTGGCCACATCTAAAAAAATTTTATATTAGTTAATTTTAAGCTTTATGATTTTATAAATACAATACTCGTAATATACAATAAACATTTGAAATTAAAAGAACATATCAAGTGTTTATCAGAGATCAGGAATATAATTCAAATTAAATCCAACGAAATATTAAAATTATCCAGAGCTGACTGAATTTGTCTGGCACGGAATATATTACTAATCCAACGAAAAGTAATTATTATTTTTTTCTTGTCGATTAGTTTATTACTTAATTTAAATCTTAATAAAAACTTTTAACAGTTTAACAATTTGCTGCTGATTATCAGTTTATAATTAGTCGGTTAATTTAATTTCAAAACAGCTTTTATAATTAATTAGCGACAAAGAATTATTTCACAAGTACAATTTCAAACACAATTTCTTCAAAAACAAAAAATACACTACAGTGAAACCTCTTTTTACGGACATTTTACATCACTGGACAAACTTTGCAGATTTTTTTTCACAAAAAACGTATTTCTATAACTGAACACTAAAAAACTGAACATTTAAAAGAAAATGTGAACTATTTTATCAGGTCGTGACACCGAGCACGAGTTACAGTCACTACTTGACCAGGCTCATTTTGAAAGAAATATGGTACAGTTATGTCTTCAGACCAAAATTCACACCAAATATTCACACGTTGTGGATGCATTTTTTCAACTATTCCACTTTCTCTGTACTAATGGATGGTATAAATATTGAGAAATCGGATGCTCTTAGAAAGAAAATTTAGTATAGTGTTCGCTGCACTAAACGCATTTTTCATGTCTAAAAGGAGGCATTCAATTGTCTTGGTTTTTCGAAATTGTGTAACTAACTATGAGCAGAACACAAGTTCAATTCTGGTATAACCGGTTTAAGGAAGGCCGAGAAGATGTCAATGACGATGCTCATCCTGATCGCCCGAGTACGTCAACAACCGATGAACATTGAAGCAGTAAAGAAAATGATTTTCAATAATCTTCGAATCACTATCAGCGAAGTTGCTGATGATGTTTGCATATTGTTCGGCTCATGTCCAGGAACTTGTACAGATGTTTTAGGTATGAAAGGGTGCGGCAGCGAAGATTGTTGCCAAATTACTAAATTGTGAGCAAAACGAAAAACCGCATGGACATTGATCTATTGAACATCCAGATTTCCTCAAAAAGGTCATAACTGGTGACGAATAATGGGTGTATTGCTATGACATTAAAACCAAAGCCCAATCATCCCAATGGAACCGTCCAGAAGAGCCAAGACCGAAAAAAGCACGGCAAGTTCGGTCAAATGTGAAGGTTTTGCTCACTGTTGGACTCATTTGGACTGCAATGGCGTGGTGCATCATAAATTCTTGCCACAAGGTAGTACGATCAATAAGGAATACTACCTTGAAGTTATGCGAGATACCTAACAAATAGTTTTGTTTTATTGCAGCTAATGGATATTTGAACATCAAAGAGGAAGTTTGTACATTAATTCCGCAGAGATTGTATCCGATTATATTCTGATTATTTGTATATACCCAGCGGCGAACATTGCCTACCACATTATTTCTCTTCGATGATGTGTGCAACACTTTGTAATCAATGAATGGTAACTTACAAAGTGTATGGCAATAGTATAGGGTGTTTTTTTAAGCTAGATAGAACTTTAAATTGTAAAAAGTAACACAAAAAATTAAATTTTGATGAAACATTTTTTTTATTTGTTTCAGTATACTCTGACAAATCATCATGAATAGACTCACGCTTGAACAACGCTACGAAATTATCCAAATTTACTTTGAAAATCAGTCGTCGATTCGACCCGTTGTTTTATCGCAAAATTGTGTTCAGCGATGAGGCGCATTTTTGGCTTAACGGGTTTGTTAATAAGCAAAATTGCCGCATATGGAGTGAGACCAATCCACAAGAGACCCTACAGACTCCATTACATCCAGAAAAATGCACTGTTTGGCGCGGTTTTCATGCTGGTGGCATCATCGGACCTTATTTCTTCAAAAATGAGGGCGGAGCTCGCGTTACGGTCAATGGAGATCGTTACCGCACCATGATCAATGATTTTTTGTTTGAAAATATGGATGACATTGATCCGGAGGAGATGTGGTTTCAACAGGATGGCGCTACGTGCCATACGGCGAACGCAACCATCGACTTACTGAAATCAAAATTTGGCGATAAGTTGATTTCGAGAAATGGACCTGTCAATTGGCCTCCAAGGTCGTGCGATTTGACACCTCTCGATTATTTCCTGTGGGGCTACGTGAAGTCACTGGTTTATGCTGATAAACCAGCAACAATTGACGCCTTGGAGGCCAGCATTGTTCGTGTTGTTCGTGACATACGGCCAGCAGTGCTCGAAAAAGTGGCCCAAAATTGGACGTCCAGAATGCGCTTCGTCAAGAACAGCCGCGGTGCCCATATGCCCGAAATCATTTTCAAATGTTAATGTCACGTATTGATCTTTCGAATAAAAAAAAATTTTGATTACAATTTAATTTTTTGTGTTATTTTTTACAATTTCAAGTTCTATCGGGCTTAAAAAAACACCCTATATATGGAGTTCCCAAAAATGAATTACGTTCATCTCTTGTACCACATTTATAAGTATGCTTATATATACTTTTCTGATATGTTCTGCAAGCAAACATATCTACACACATATTTGTATACATACAAATTTGCATGGGTATACATGTTTTTTGTTTCGTTATTTTGTTTATGTTAATTTATTTTGCAGTTGTAAATCAAAAGTTCGTCGGCTTTTGTTAAATTACGTTGTAGAAATTCAAATTAACAATACAAGTGCTAAAGGTAACAATGCATAAAAAAATATATAAAAAGGGATTTAGTGTAAGAAATATAAGATATTTAATTAAAAAAAGAAGGGACCGTAATAAACCAAAAACATCACAAATTAATTTAATTGAACTTTTCGAAAAAACTGTGTCTGAAACTCCGGATCAGGAATGTGAAACCGAGGAAACCGTGGAATGTGTTAATAATAATAATGTAAAAAGTGCTAATTTATCTGAACACTTGAAAATCTGGTACTTAAAACATTATCCTAGCCGAAAGTGTACTCTAATGCGGGAATAGATGTCCCTTCATCAGTGAAAACATTGGTGGGGACCACCTTGAATGCTGTTGTACGAACAGTAGCTCCAGGAACTTATCTTCATATTGGCATAGAAAACTATATTTTAAATATATTTGGTAAAGTTTTTTAAAAAAATTGTCTACAGTTTTAGAATACTAATCAGTTTTGTTTATTTTAGAGGCAATTGTATGTGAGGGATATACCGACAAATCCTATGCTCAAGACATTCGTAATGCTCTTCGTTTATCGAAAAATAGAATTTTTAAGAGAAATTATGACAACCGGCAAAAACAGGCAAAGAAAATAAGGTTCAGCAACTAGATATGTCTATTTAACAGAAGCTATTTTAAGGTTTTTAACCAATATTTTTTTTTCTATGAAATATGATTTTATTAATGATGCTTGTGAAAAAAATAAAAAATTTTTTGAGTTAATATTATGTTTTTCATTCAATAATGAAAATTTTTAAGTAGTTTATAGGTCGACAAAATAGTTGGTAAGTAAAAAATTGCGAAAACGTATGCAAAATTGTATTCAGCGAGCTGCCTACTGCCGACTTACAAAGTATGCGAGAATGTATTCAGGATGCCTACCGCCGACTTACAAAGTATGCGAGAATATATTCAGGCTGCCTACCGCCGCCTTACAAAGTATGCGAGATTGTATTCGAGCTACTTACAAAGTATGCGAGATTGTATTCGAGCTGCCTACCGCCGACTTACAAAGTATGCGAGAATGTATTCAGGCTGCCTACCGCCGACTTACAAAGTATGCGAGATTGTATTCGAACTGCCTACTGATAGCTTACAATGTATGTATGTTAGGAAGTAATGAGCTTTTGTTGGATGAACACCACACTAGCTCGCTTACTTTGTTTGCAGGTGGTAGGCGTTCACTCTACAAATGCGGCAATGTGTATGAAAAAGTATACTAGGATCGTATATGAGATGGTGTGCATTACTGACTTACAAGTGTGCATCGGATCATCGCTTACGTAAGCGAAACTTTGGCCGCTGGGTATTTGATACGTATTATCAACATATATTATATACACTCTCTTTGTTGTGACTAATTATCATATGCATTTATTTGTGCCAATTATAACAAAAATGTGTTTCTATTATAATAAAGCAATTTGTGGTATTAGTATGGTTACTTACTTAAAGTAATATGGTTATGTTGGCATCACTGTTAATACAAGTGTCAAAGGAGAGAAGCGGGAATTTTTCACAAAATGAACGATATAAGATTATCAGCGGTGGAATAAGAAACACGTGTACATTAATTGTAATTAATTAGAATAGTTTAAATAAAGGAATTTATTGATATTGAATTTAATTCTTAGGTTGCTTCCTTTCCAACACAACAGGTTATATATGGGAAAAGTATGAATGGTTATATTAATATGGTTGAGTTTTACAATTATTTGATAACTTTATATAATACTTATTACTACAATATAACAATATTAAACCAAAATATAGTATGGTTACTTATAATATTTTTTTTTAATACTATGGTGTATCATATCAATGTCATTTTAAATATAACAATATAGTATTATCAGGTACAACCATATAAATCAACAACATTATGTTGCCCTTAGAATATTGTCGTATCAACCATATATTTTTGTACGTGTATCTGCTGGCTACAAATGTTTAAGCAATAAACACATTGAAGCCAGCAGAAAACCGACTTCAATATGTCAAATATAAAATACATGCATTTATACGAGAATGATTATTTAGACAACAGCAAAATGACACGACTGCAGGTTGTTGTCCATGCTAATTTCTTTGACGCCCTCGAATTAAACTAGTTTCTATTTTTGTTGACTACAAAATAAAAACAGTGTGACCAATGTATAAAAGATATATGTAATAAAAAAATTTTGCTCTTGAAAATATTTTATTTTCTAATAAAACATAATAAAAGAACCAAATTTACATGGGCTTTTAAATATATTAATAAATTTATTCGTTCTGTTATACGTGCATAGTTATTTATCCTCAAAATAAGAATGCCTAATTTTATAAAAGAACTATTTAAGCGCCAAACAAACTACAGAAACAGCTTACCAAACATGCAAAAACATTTGTACAAACATTTAGCGTTTTTGAAGCATAGGTGCACGATTTTTGTGCAAACATCTTGAATGCTTCTGTTGTCTAACGCAAAATTTTGTTTTTTGCATAATTTATTTGTTAGTTACTTCATTTATGAGTAGTTTTAATTGCATATCTTCGACAAACAATTTTATAATTTATATGCATAAATTTTTCTTTCTCGAGTCGAATTATTTTTGTTCAAATTTTGAAAAATTCGATATAAATTTTCAATTCTTTAATATTGTTCCCATTGTAGATCAAAATATTATATTTTCAACTTTTAAGACGTGCCTAACCTGAATTAAGCGTAGCAAACAAAAGCTTTTTTAATTAATTTGTTTTTTTAGATTTTAAAGCTTTTTTTAAGACAGAACTTTTTTCGTGAAAGATTGATATAAACAGAACTCGTTCTGTAAAACAATGGAATTTTGTAAAGCTAAAAATTCTAAGGTGGCCACACTGTAGTATACTTTTATTCAAATGAATTTATTTTGCTGCCGCGTTCAAAATATTTCAGTAGTCGCCTACACAACTAAAATTGCCGATTGTAGCATTTGCTGTCGTGAAATTGTGAAGTCTGCTATGTTCTATGTGTTTAAAGCTTTAGTGCTTAAAGCAGGGGTGCCCAAAAGTTCTTTATGGAAGAGCAAATACCAATACATATAAGGAAAACTACTTTTATTTAATATATTTTGTTGTGAAAAGCAAAACAATTTACAAAAACAAATAATCGCTGTCGTGAATGTTGACATGCTTGTTGTTGCTTTGCTCTTGTATGTAAGTGCAGTGAAGAACGACAAAAAATATATATAAGGCGAAGTTGTTTGTATATTTTTTGTTGCTGGTGCTAAGTATGTGTGTATTAAATAGCATAGGTCTGGGCATATCTGGCTTAAAGCGTAAAGACACTACATGTGCTTGAGTGTATGGCATAGGCACACATAGTTCTCCAACGCACATGCCATTTTTTGTTTTCATAGTTACTAGTAGTATTGCGATATGTGTTTTTCTGACGAGAAGTAAAAGAATTATTTTAGTCTTATTATTTCTTTCATTTACTGGCATTCAGCGTATATAAACAAGTAGCAATAACAACCCGTATGAGAAACTTACCACAAGCTGAAATGTGTTTAATTCAAAACTCACACTACATACCAGGGGCCAAATTCTGCAACGATGAGTTTTGAAATATTCACCAATTTCAGTGTTCACTTTTGATTCTTGAGCCCGCAATGGTGAGAATGTATAATTTTGACACTTAAAGTGTACACTTACATGCTGTTCATAGAACACAGATGAGCAACTCGTCTAGAAAATTTGTATGAAAGTTATTTAGTTTTTTGAGTGCTTTCCATATAAAATTTGTTAGATGAGTGCTCGTCTGTGTTCTATGAACAGCAGATTAATAATAATTTTTTCACTCAAAAATCTTCGATGAATTTTGTTTTTTTTTTAAATATTTTGAAGTTGAAAAAAATAAACAAAAGGATTATGTTATGTCAAATTAACTTGCGTGCCACTGTTAATTTGACAAATCAGCATATCATTCAGCCTGAAGAAACACATTCAGCGCAATAAAATTCATTGTTTCTTGTGGAATCGCTTTTTAATGAAAAGTGGACACTCCGCCTGTCAGTGAATTTTATTTTGAGTGTTGACTGGTAAAAAAAAATCGTAGTTGCGGAATCTGGCCCCTTGGGGCTTAATTTCCATTTCTGAAATACGATTTTTGGAATTGAAACGATTAAGTAACGACACAACAAAATTCGTCTGCTCACAAGCTTATAAATAATAACTGTCTGTTTTTAAGCGATAAGTCATACAACTGGGCTTCTGAATCGAAACAAATATTTTTAAAATTTTGCGCTGCTTTTTGAAAGCCCAACAACTTGTTTTGCATTTAATGTGTTGGCCTACTCTTCTTTTGTGATTTTTCTTTTTAACTAATCTATGTAAAACTTATTTAAATATTTAAATAATATTTATTTCCTCTTTGTGTAATCATAAATTAATTATGAAAATGTTATTTGCCTCTAAGCTTTACAAAATGAACAAGTATTTTGATTTTTTGGTTTTGCTTTTTCAAATATTTATTATATTTTTAATTTATGCCTTCGTCCGCTTTAATTGAGCAATTCGAAACTGATTATTACATTTAATTAAATAATATTGAGAAATGTGCTACTGTGTATGTGCATACGAGTATGAATTAGCAATCGCAAAATTATCAACATTTTGCCCAAAAGTGTCTTAAAGTTTTAAATAATGTAAACATGTAGATTAATATGATGCAAGTTTTAAAATTCTTTTTAAATACTTGCGCCTATTTGAAAGCGATTCTGTCGCCATATTTGTCTCAATATATTTAAATAAATAATAAAAATAATTTATTAACCCTTAGATTTCCTGTTGACTTGTTCTAAGAAATTTTTGATATATTACTTTGAGTGATAAAATCAACCCTGTATTGTAACAGACCGAAAAGTGTCCGTTGCTTGCCGCCGAAAAAAGTCGATTTAAATTAAATATAAAAATAATAATAATAAAATAGAATTTTTATTTTTTTAAAGTTTATTTACAATTCGTATCTTTTATTTTATTTACAATACGATATAACTTCCTTACAGACAGTTTAATAACATAACAACAGTAGTATATATAAATAAAATACAAAATTAAGAATTTAAAACGACGATAATTTACTTTTAATATTATTTGCATTTAAGAAAAAATCAATAAGTCTATAAAATTTATTAAATTGACTACGCATTCTCCTAAATGGATCAGCATTCGCGTAATTTGATCTGAAGTAATTAATCGATAGCAAAACAAAGTGTTGAGATGGAATATTGAATGAAATGTTATCGAGCAGCAAATCGGAGCAAATATCACCATTAATTAAATTTATGATAAATGAGACATTCAACATTGTTTTTCGGCTTTTAAGTGTTGGGAGTTTGATTAAAGCAAGACGGCTTTTATATGACGGAAGATCTAATGGATTCCACAGTAGAATAATAAGAATTGCTTTTGTATAGATTCTATGTAATTGTTGTGAGTCATATACAGGGTGGCTAATGAAAGCTGCTATCAAAAAAAGTAATAACTTATTTTCTGTGTAACTAATCTGTTCCATTTTTATTTTATTTTACTTTATAGATTGATCTTTAAATTTAACTAAAATGAAGAATTGGGACAATGAAACAAGAATTTGGATAGTGCAACGCTTTCACTCTTTAGAGTCCGTTGTTTCCATCCAAAAAGAATATAGGCGCACGTTTGGCGGCACTCCCCCTAGCAGATGGAGTATAATGAGGTTCGTAAAGAATTTTGCCAAACGTGCCACAATCGCAAAAAGGACTTATCATCGAGATTCCTCAATTCAGGCGCAGGAAACTATCGCTGCTTTAGCTGTTGCCATACAATCCAATCCTAGAGTTTCGACAAGGAGCTTATCTGCTCAAATGGGTGTCAACAGATTTAAACTTATTTCCATATAATATTCAATTATAAAACAAACTGAACCCTAGAGACTTCCCGATTCGCTTGCAATTTTGTGAGAAGATCATTCAAATAGGGTGAGAGAATAAAAACGTCTTGAACTGCATTTTTATGCCTGACAAGGCACGTTTTGATTAAAACGGCAATATTAACAAACAAAATCGCATCACAGTGTGGCGTGCAGTTTCTTCTAGGTTCATTGTCGGAGCTTACTCAAAGAAAACGGTCTTACTGTTACGGTCAATGGAGACCGTTACTTAAAGATGTTGAAAGAGTTTTTCTTTCTAGAATTGCGCCGAAAAAGCATCCCTTCCAACACTGTTTGTTTTCAACAAGATGGGGCAACTTGTCATATAATCACGACTGTCATGACAGAATTTCCCAATAAACTGATTTCAAGAAACTCTACATTCTGTTGGCCTCCCAGGTCTCCTGACCTCACAGTAACTGTTTTTTTCGTGGTGTTATTGCAAACAGGAAGTGTACAAAAAGAAAACTGCAATAAATTTGGATGTTTTAAAGCAATCCATTCGAACGGTAATTGATACAGTTCCTGCTGCAACACTCCAGGCAGTGGTGAATAACTTTTTGATAAGATGTCGTACATGTGTTACCGAGGGCAGAGGCCATTTGAATTCAATTACAGTCAAATCCCGATAATTCGTACCCCGCTAAGCCGTAATTCCCTATAATTATAATAAACTGTCGGTCCCTTGAAAAATCTCGTTAATTCGTAAAATTTCTATACATTTTGGTTCCCTCCCTAATTCGTAATTTTTTTCCAAATAAAATCTTCTTTACCTCATATTAATAGTAATTGTTTGCGCACTATCTCTTATAATTCGTAATAAAAACAGCAGAAACATGGAAATAATTATTTTTTATTTACCGCGATTATTTTCGTGGGTTTTTGTTTTTGATTGCGTGTTTGTTTTATATTATTAAGATTCGTTTGTTTCATGAATAATAAAGAAAAATGTCAAAGCTCACTCACAACACTCTATCGGTGTTACAGAAACAACAAATTTTTGCAGCCATTGACAATGGAGTGAGAAAAATAGACGTTGCTAAGCGAAGTGAAGTTGCTCCATCAACTCTATATTTCAATTCTTCAAAAAGAAGAATTTATTATGCAAAGATTTTCTGGCAGTATAAAGCGCGAAAAACTATTTGAATATCCAGTCTTTACTTTTATGGTTTACTATGGGAAAAAGCAGTATGTTTTGCAGATTTAAATCCAAAAGGTTTCAAAGCAAGCTCTGGCTGGCTCGACCGCTTTAAAAAACGGAATAACACAACATTTATTTGATTTATTTTGTATATTATTTTTAACAATTTTGTTTTGTTTTAATTGTTTTAGTAAATAAATTGAAAACCCCTTTTTAATCGCATTTATTTTATTTTACGCCCGTTCAATCGAAACCCCGCTAAGTTGAAAATCCCTATAATTCGTAAGAAATGGCCGGCCCCTTGCGATTACAAATTATCAGGATTGCACTGTATTTTCAAAACTTAATGAATTATTTTAATAAAAATTTGTTATTTTTCAAATTAATTACCAATTAAATTACATAAACTTTATTTTATTTATTTCAAAATGTGATTATCACATACAACAAGATTATAATCTTTTAATTTACAGTATGTGATTAATTAAATGTAATATTGCGAAAAATTACAGCAAAATATCAACATAATTTGTAAATACATTTTATATATGTGTAAACAGGGGGGAACATGTATATATATATATATATATATATATATATATATATATATATATATATATATATATATATATATATATATATATATATATATATATATATATATATATATATATATATATATATATATATATATATATATATATATATATATATATATATATATATATATATATATATATATATATATATATATATATATATATATATATATATATATATATATATATATATATATATATTAAAAACTTGAAAACAAATATTTTTTAAATTGATAGCGGCTGCCTGTTAATTGTATATAAGATGGTAGTGAGTTCCACAGTCGTATTGTGCTCGTGAAAAACTGCCACTCTGAGATAAGAGTTCGGTATCTGAGTTGGATAATGTTTTTTCCTCTATTTGATCTTGCAAACTGAAGTCTGTTAAATAAATATTCTGGTTTTCTCGTATATATAATTTTATGCAAAAGTATGAGTGCTCTTATTTTGATTAAATCCATGATATCTACGCCGTATAAGGCCTTAGAATATTGGGAAGTACCATCATATCTTTTTAACCCGTATACATAACGTAATATTGCATTGTATGCTACAACCCATCTACTCCTACTATATGAGTCGCAGAAAGCAAACACTTCGCAACTATACAAAAGTTTTGGCATTAAAAAAACTTTTAGCAAGAAGGATACGAATATTTAAAGGAGTGTAATTTTGTGTAGCATAAAGTGTCCTCAGCATTTGAAATATTTTCCCAGATGTCGCAATTAAGTGTGTATTCCATTGTAGCGATTTATTGAAGATGACACCAAGATTACTAGTTGATTCTACAAACGAAATGTTTTGACCACCCAATACCACAGGTACTTCCACAACAACATTTTGGTTCCTCTGAGAAAGTAGAAGGCACTTGGATTTTACAGGGTTTAAATGGAGATTATTGGATGATGCCCACAAATATACTCTACTTAAATCTGCATTCAGCTTTGAAATACTTTCGCTTATTAAGTCTCTATTGCTGCTTATGTACAGTTGTACATCATCAGCATATATATGAACATTGCAGTGCGAAATTTTACTAGGTAAATCATTGATGTAAAGTGTGAACAGTAGCGGACCAAGAATGGACCCTTGTGGAACTCCTCTGGTCACAGGGAGCACACTGGATGTAGTATTACCAACGGATACGGATTGAGAACGATCGGTAAGATATGACGGCATGAGAGCAGCCGCAGTTCTTGAAAAATTAAAGAAATTTGTTAATTTGTACAAAAGAATTCTATGGTTAACAGAATCAAATGCCTTAGAGTGGTCCAGCAGCACTAAAAACGTAATCAAACCATTATCCAGATTTGACTCTATATCCTCAGACACATTTATAAGCGATGTAGTACAGCTGTGCATTTTTCTAAATCCTGATTGATTTTTAACCAAGAGGTGGTGCTCATCTAAGTAACTGCTCATTTGCTCATGCAATAATTTTTCAAATACCTTTGACAGATAGGGCAGGATTGATATTGGGCGATACTCGTTAGCTTTTTTGGGTACGGGAATGACTCTCGCATATTTCCAGCAACTTGGGAACTTATTGGTTGTTATAACACAGTTGAATATATGGGTAATATAAGCAATAATCTTTGGCAGTAATAATTTTATAAACTTTGGATGTAGATCGTCAAAGCCAACAGCATTAGATTTCACTGCTATGCAAGCAGATACCACATCAGCCGGATCAATATGTATAAATTGAAATCGATTTGAACTCTGCACCTCAGGTTGATGTGGTGTAGTTGAAGAATCATCAGACTGCACGTCAACTGTTTCACCACTATCAGGAATATTTAGAAAGTCTTTGTTAATTTCATCGACGTCAACATAACTAATGGAAGAGGTTTTATTTCCGATACCAATCTCCCTAATCGTCTGCCATTTCCTCTTAGAGTCAACCGCTGATATAAACCGGTTTGCGTAATAAATCGATTTTGCATTATTTATGCTTTTGTTGACATTTCTGCGAGCCGTCCTGTATGCTTCATATAGCTCTGGTAACCTAAATCTTTACCAGCGTCTGTAGAAATCATCACGAATTTGAATTAGATTTTTAATCCTTGCTGTGAACCAACGGCTACTCGTTTTATTACTACGGTATGTACGCAGAGGTACGGATATATCAAAAAGATGCGATATTTGGTTATTAAGAAAGTAAAGCTGTTGATCAGCAGTTGTCATAAAGTAGATTTCACTCCAATTAATCCTGTTAAAACCATATTCCAATGACTCAAAATCAATATTTCTAAAATCACGAAATGTGATTGGTGGATCGATATTATTTATGGCAAAATCATATGACAGAAAAATAAGGTCATGCTTTGAAAACGAAGGAGCATTAAGCTGATCAAAAAGTAACAATTTTGAAAGGTTGCCTATAATAAAAATGTCAAGCAGAGTACAACTGCTGTTAGTGAAGTGTGTAGGCTGTTCAGTGTTGACAATATGAAGACCAATCGAATTAATTTCATGAAGAAAAGAAGTGTTAGATAATATGTTACAATTGAAGTCACTTGCGATTACAATATCATTGTATCGTAAAGCAAGTAGTTCCAAGTCCAGCACAAAGTTGTCATAAGGTATATTAGAATGCGGTCGATAAACACATCCCAATAACATTTTTACATTATTATCCGAAATCTCAACTAATATATATTCAATTTTATCGTTGAACATAGACCTTTTCACTTCTTTATAACGAATTCCATTTTTTATGTAAATAGCCACACCACCTGCATAACCCATTCGATCATTCCTTATCAATTTGTATCCAGCAACACTAACAGAACTGTCAGTAAAATTTCTTTCAAACCACGTTTCCGATACGCATACAACATCTACTTTAGACTCCTCAAACAAATTTCGAAATTCATCAATTTTACGGAGTAAGCTTTGGGCGTTTATGTAGCATATATTGAGTCCATTACGTTGGTTGGTTAATATGCTGAGCAAGTTTTTTGTAGTGACTGTGGAACTATACCTTAAATTACTTGAGTACGACATAGTATGAGGATATTGTGGCAAAGCCGCTATAATTTAACACATACGAGTAGTGTACATTATTAATTAACAAAATACAAAACACAGCGTAAAAACTTATAAGAGTGAGCTGTTAACATCATGTTTATATTATTATTAATGAAATAGCAAAAATTTTCAAAATTAGCTCTGATATATAATATGGAAAAAATTTTATATATAATATCATGAAAAAAAATACACTGTTGGCATAAAAAAAGGTACGATGTTTTATAAGCTAGCAGCAGTTGATTCAGGAAAAAACTTATTTAAATCACTGAGATCATCAATTCGCATAGGTTCAGCCGAAGGATCAGTTTTTATGAAGACCAGTCCACGTAATGAGAAAACACCAGTTATACGATTCTTTTTACGCAACGATAAAGCAGTTCTAAAAATCTTTGAATTATTTGTCGTTAAGTTCTCATTCAAGTAGACATTTGAATTGTTTTGTACTGTTGTAAAACCAATATCATGTAAACACAACTGTCTTTGTTTAGTTTTCTTGAAAGATGCCACTGTTTTTAAAATAAAATTTTTATCATACGGCGAACAAAGTTTAACTAAAATAACCGCATCTGGAGAATTGATTTCTTTATTATTTTTATTTCGCAGACGAAAGATTGAGTTGTAAGCAGGAGTTGGGATGTGTAAAACAGAACAGATATTGTTAAAAATGTCACTAAGGTTTTCATCTTTAAAATATATATTAACCCGTAAATCGCACGACACCGAGGAATTTTCTTGGCGATTTAATTGTGATTTTAAATTTTTAATTTTTTTATTTCTGTCTTGAGTGATTCAATTTCAAGATATTGAGTCTCTAAAGTCAAAAAGTTATTTGAGTTTCTTAATGTAGCAAAATTGATCAGCCACCCTGTATAACACTTGATTTTACTTCAATTACGAGTAGTTTTAATTGCATATCTTTGACGAAAATTTTTAAAGTGGACGGGTATAAATCTTTGTCGAATCATTTTTGGTCCAAATTTTGAAAAATTCGGATATATCGGATCAGAAGATATATCCGATTATATGTAAAATTTTAAAGGCCTGCCTAACCTGAATTAAACGTAACAAACAAAAACTTTTTTACGTTAAATTGCGCTTTATATCTTTTTAAGACTTTTTTTCTTATAGATAAAGCAAGTTTTTTCATGAAAGGTTAACATACGGAATTTTCTAAAGCTAAAAACTCTAAGGTAGCCACCCTGAAGTATACTTTTATGTAAACGAAATAATATTGCTGCCGTGTTGAAAATAATTCTGGAGTAGACTACACGACTATAATTTCCAGTTGCAGCATTTGGTGATTTGAAGTCCTGAAATCCGCTGTTGTCTATGTGTTTAATGCTTAACGCTTTGTGTTCTATGTAATTCAAATCTTGTATTAATATTGAGTCACCCTTTATCAGCTTTACTAAAATTTACAAACGATTTTTCATTAAATAGATACCTCTCAGGTGCTTAAGGGTTAAATGGAGCTTTGACATGTGGTTAATTGATGTCACAATCGTCGGAACAAGAAATTATTATTATTTTTAATGATCTATAAGCAACGTATGAATTTTGCTAAATTAGAGTTTTCATGCCATAAATGTGTCTGCAAATGTGTTAATTATTTCATTTGACATGAGCAAGCGAATACGGACGGGCAGCTTCAATTGCAATCAGTCGCCACTCGAGCGAAATAACTTGATTTGCTTCCAGCAGAGTTTTTGCAACTTTATGGCACAAATTTAATGCTAAAAATAAAAATTTATACTTATGCAAAAAAACAACAAAAACAAAATAAAAAGCGCAAATAGAAAATTTAGCAAATCGTTAAAACAAAAACAAACAAAAAAATGCTCATAATTTGAATGTTGCTTAATTGCTTTTGAAGCCAAGAAATTTGTCTCGAATGAAAACTTGTGTTAAATAATTATTTAATTAGAAAATGTTGTGGTTCAGTTTAATACCTTCATAAAATGCTTAACAACAAGACAATTTTGACTTATTTGAGTTGTATGCAATTTTTAGGTACAAACGAGTAATAAAATTAAATTGATATGAGAAAACTTAAAAACAGCGAAAGTTTGCAAATTTAAATGTGTTAACAAACCAATAAAACTACAAAACACTTTGGAAATGTTTACAAAATTTATTTTTAAGTTTCAAGGTTTTTGTTTTCCTAATTGAGTCATATTTGTCTACTTAAAATTTTATAGCAAATTAATCATCATGTGATAAAAATTAATGCAAAATTTTGGAACTAAGAGTATAATAAAATTTTTTGAGAATAAGTCCACCAATAAACGACTCATTGTTGCAGCAGACGCAGTAAAACTTGTGTGGGCTTACATTTTAAGCGGCTTCGAAAAACTTTTTAATTATTAGTATTTCAAGAACAGTATAATGTATTGAGTTTCATTTCAAAACATATTGAAAGTTCTTTCACTAACAGCAGTCCCCCGGGGAACAGGTTTTGCCTTGGCGTATTCCTAACTTGGGCATTCTGTCTTTCGCGGAAAAGAGGGGAAAGGGTCCTTCGTTTGTTGCGGCAAACAAAACTCTAGGAAGCCACATGACTTATGTTGTGTTGGCTTCCGAAGCCCTTACCAAGGGTATAAATTGGCAGAACGGGGATCAGCATGGCCCTCGGGTGGTTCTGCTTGCAGTTCAACCCGGGCTAATCATGGTTGAGGTGCCTACCTTGGCTGTAACATTCTGGCTGTGGTTGAAACCTAAAACGCAGGAAGGGGGTGTTAGTATCCTTGATAATTGCTTGGCGTGGCTTTTTTCGGGGACTAACAAACTTCCGAGGGTCTGTTGCCTTTACACAGATACCTGTACTGTAAGGAACCAGTGGAGGTGGTTGACAGGTGACTTGTTTTAAGCGCTGATGCTGCTAGTCGGCTTCGATGTACCAACTCATTAATCCTTGTCTTCCATTGATTGCTGGAAAATTGCACACAGGAGGGATTAGAAGGCCCGAACTCCTCAACAAGAAGTTGCTCATATGGATACAAATATATGGCATAAATTGCTACCTGTGTGGGCCTAGCAAGCCACATGGAGACGCTGGTGAATCGTGAATAATTCACTCCGTGGAACTGGTCTACCATCAGATAAGTAAATCTTTTTTTCACAACTAATAGCGGCTTCACCATAAACATTTGAGAGCATTACAACAGAAAATTAAAATCTTCAGCAAATGACTAGAATAAGGCTCGTAAGCTGACATATTTAATCCAGAATAATTATATGATGCAGACAAAAATCGATTAATATTTCTATGGCATTAAGTGTATAAATACTTAAGCTTATTGTATGACATTTACGATCTATTTATTTTGACTAGCACTTACCGCTACAGCTATCTATTCTAGAACAGCGGAACTTTGCTTCCGCTACTTATTTGTTTGGCATTCCTTAAAAGCTTATGTTTAACTTTTTTAAATTATATTTATTTAAACTAACTTTGTAGTTCGCACGAAATCGAATGGCCGTTAATAGTTCCTAGCCGGCTAGCGTAGCGGTTCCGAGTTTTTGAGGAGTCACCAAAGTCCTTCATTTTCCCGGAAATAATATGGCAACCTCTATTTTCGCACTAAAGTGAATAACCGCTAATAGTTCAGAGACACGTTCCGCGGCATAAACATGAACCGCATACGAAATACCGTCTCATTTGGGTTCCGAGCTTTCTGAGAATTCCCGAAATCAGCTTAAGGAATCGCCATAATCCCCACACTTCTTCAGAAGTAATACGGCAACTTCAATTTTCGCACTAAAATAAATGACCACTAATAGTTCAGATACACGTTATACGCCAATAACGGACACTGAAGATGAAAAACTTGATCCGAACCGGTTAGCGAAGTGGTTTCGAGTAGTTTTAGGAATTTTTAAAATTGGGTTGGCGAATCGCCAAAAATCCCTCCACTTCATCGGAAGCAATACGACAACTTACATTTTCGCACTACAGCGGCAATACCGTATATATGATTTTACATACCTACAAATTTATTAATCACTCATACGGCATAGGTTTCGAGAGCAGCAAATTAAAGAGTTGCATGAGCATACTTGATTTCTGAGTACACTCATATGCTCGAACATTGAACAGAGTAACAATCGTACATTTAAACAAAATGCTTACTTGGAAAAACGAGCAGTGCGCAATATCAAAACCAGCGTTGTCAACTTTGAAATTTCAAAACGAACCAAAATGGGGAAAAAATCGCGTTATTTCAACAAAAACGCACCGAAATTTGAATTTTGTCCTTTCATTTTTAAAACCCTATTTTGTATATTAAGAAGTACAATATTTTTATATTAAAAACCCAATAATGAAACAGCCTTTTAAGCGACTATTATACAATCAAACTGGGTCTGAGAGCACCGCCTGATGGCATGCCATCAAATTCGTTCAATAGCTAAAATTCGTGTTTGTCAAAATTGGCCTCTACCACGCCTCTGTTAGTTTTTATATGTTACTTTTAAAATAATTATAACGATATTTTATCAAATATATTATTAAGCAATATCATTTAATTAAATTTGCTGTCGACCGAAATCAGCTCTTACATTAGGTGTGTTCCACGTGAATACCGAAACAGTCCGAACTAGTCTAAAGTAGTCCAAACGCGTTCCACGTTACAATTTTTGTGCAATTTTGAGAAAAATTGGTGGAGTAATTTATTTATTTCCTGTACAAATTAGCCCGAACTTTTTATTTGAGTAAGTTCAGACTAGAATTGAATAATCAGCTGTTTTTTCTCTGCAAATTGGAAAAAAGTATTTGTTTAAAAATTAGTCAAAAGCAAAATAGAAGGTTGCCCGCACTATAATTAACGTTGTGAAGTTATAAACCCAAAGTTGAATTGGAATCGTTATTTGGCTTTTCATTTTGCAAATATGTATTATACAAATCTATTGAAAATTTTACATTGCTTTTAATTTTACAGCGGTTGTCAATAATGCAAATGTTTTGTTTATATGATGTTCTCCATTTTAAGCATCTAAAATCACTAAAATATACTTTAATCATAAAAAGTAAGCAACACTAGTATTGTGGTTTTTTGCGTTCCAGCAGTTTTGGATAAAATTTATAAATTTAGAGAGTAATTTGCTTTTTACTCTCATTAGACCGAACTAGTCCGAGGTCTCGTGAAACACACCTATTTCCTGCCTATTATCATGGACTAAAATACAGTTGCTTACCGTCGTCAAAATTATATTGCAGGAGCATACAGCAATTACTGTGGAATGAATTTACGATTATCGGATCATTAAAAGTTACAGAATACTACAAGTCTGCAAAATCAATTAATAGCAATTCTATCAAACACAGTGTATATTTCATTTGTGTTTTCGTAAGCGGTGTCTTTAAAAGAATTTATTGAAATACACAAAAAATTTGCCAGAATTACAATAAATAAAAGATAAAGTTTATCATAATCAATATTTAATGCAAACGTTTTGCAAAAACTTTATAATTTATTTCATAATTTGGTGATTTCTCAATTACCAAAACCGTAACGAATTCACGAGCCATCATAAATACGAACTTCACTGTTCAGAGACTGCATTTATTGCAATATTTGATAAACTTGGCTTGATCGCTTAACAGCAAAACATTTATTTGTATTTACATGTATTTGCTAAGCGGCAAATACTGTAAAACGAAATGTTTGTTTTTCCTTCGACAGTGTCTATAATATACAACAGAAAGATTGTCTTACTTTGTGCATATATCATCGTACGTTTTTCACGCAAAATGAAACATAAAAATTTTGACACTTTTTACATAAAAGCACAAAGTTGAATTGAATTTGACTTTTTGCCATCGAAATTTAAAATCTCAACGAATATTTTAAAAAAAAGCGCACGTTTTTGGTGCGAAACCGAGTTGACAACACTGATCAAAGCAACCAATGTCCGGTTATTGTTTGGTTATACCATGTTCACACGGTAGTATGAAACACTTTATTTGCTCTCTGAACCACGGTTAAGAAACTAGGTGTTCAGACCCTTCTTTTTTGCTTCACACTGGTGTTTACATATTTTGTGCAAACGTTTCACTAATTCTTTTTTTAATTTTTATTTAAATCTTTGTGTAAGTACCAAAATTTTACATTTTCAATGTGTTTATTTTGATTTTACACGCATTAATTATCTGTTTTTACATTGTTTTAATTTTTTTGCAGATAAACTAGCGATAATTTATTATAAAATTTGGAGATGACAGTAGGTTTTGCTTGGTTCGCAACAAGATTCAAAATGAACCAAGTTGGTTCACTCATAAAATTTTGTTTGGCGAATCATGTTCGTTCAATCAAGATTGGGCCGCGAACCACGAATGAGAGCGCGAACCTCGAAAATAAGCCTTCGTGTGAACATGCTATTATGGTCGATTAATACCCGTAGATATAAAAGCGAGACTATTTAAAGAGAGCTGAGGTTTTTGGTTTGCTACACTGAAAAGTGTAGCTATATAAATTTATGAGTTTTTATGCTTCGTGTAAAATAGTTGTTAGCAAATGTTAACGTTTTAGGAAAAATACTTTACAATTTCTTATTTTTTTTCATTTAATATATTTTTCCACTACGAAGTTAAAAACAAACAAAAGATAAAACACGTTAATAATATATGTGGAAAACAACCTAAATCTACTTTAAAAATTTCCAATTGTTCCTTTAAATTTATTATATTTTCTCAGAAGTTAAAAACTTAAAAAAAACTCTAACAACAAAAAACCAAATAAAATGTGTCCCAGTTTTCGCTTTCTTAAGTTGTACAAATGTACAAAGACCTAAAATTAAAAAATTATTAAAGTTGAACAAAAATTCAAATAAAAAACCAAATACTTTAATAATATTTAATTTTTCTGTTAAATTTAAAACAAAGAAGAGATAATATTCAATAATTTCGTAATTTTTTTAAGAATGAAAACAAATTTTGCACGCAACAACAAAGAGCAAAATTCATCATTTCTCTCAGTGTAATATTCTTATTTTAAATCTGTTTTTCTTTGTGAAGATTAGAGACTCGTGAGTTATAGCTAATGCCCGAGCCACAGATACCAGATAAATCTGGTTTAAAATCGTCAAAATTGGCGGAAAACGTCGTCAAAATCTTCAATATGATTATCGCAAATTGTCAAAAAATCGTCAGCTAGTAAAATAATTGGGGTTTGCATAAAATATATATTTCAATAAGTTAAAATATAGCAAAATAATCTATGGCTGCCTTTAATAAAAAAACTACAAAAAACACTACTGCTTTTAAGCTTTAACTAAAAATATATACTTGAACAAACTGAAGTTAATATTATAGGAACACATTCACTAATTTTTGTACATAACGCATTTATTTAAATATATTTCAATTAATAAAAGGCATTTTGAAACTTCCTTTCATATACTGTACTTAAAACAACCAAAGTTGCCAAGTCTTAAGTGTTCTTTAGCCGAAGAAAATCTTTTCTTCTGAAAATAGTTTCTTCAGCTAATTTTTCACTTTGGTTTTTTTAAGCTTCATTTACCAAGATGCAAACTCTCACATTTGCTAGCCAATATTTTTCCTATAAACTTACCCATAGAAAGAAAAATTACCGAAGAATCATTTTTGATAAGTGATTCCAAAAATCTAGTTGTGTCATATTTGTATCGTAAAACAAAATTTCCAAGATTAATAGGCTACGTTGCTTTAATTCGGATTAAAGTTCTTGTCTTTCGAAATCTATTATGATTTCTTTCTCTTACAATGCTGTAAGGCTTTATAAAAATTAAAGTTTTTAATTTATCTTCATATTTAAGTCTTCTTAATATATAACCACATTAATATATATGAACATGAAAATTTTTACACTTTTTAGCTTATAATTTTTTCAAGTAATATTTACATACGGTCTTTTAAATACATCTATAACATCATACAATAAATGATTACTCCCAAATAAATATCGTGTATCATTTAAATTTTACATACATATTTACGTACAGATTTATTTTACTATATTTTTTTCTACCTCTCAATATTATTTTCATTTCCAGCATAAATTAACTAAAAATTGAGTATGTATGTAGTTGTAAATGTGATCTACAAAAATCGTCAAAGTACTATTTTGAGCACCCAAAATCGTCAAAGTGACGATAAATCGTCAACTATAACTCGGGCGTTGCTTATGAGCAAAACTATTAATGCTCATAAATTTCGAGCACTTCAGACTGTCCACTAATTACTGTAACTGTGCAACGCTTGAAATGAACAAGCATGAACAGAGCATAAAAACGAAACGAGTACTTTTTATTACAAACATACTAACAAACAAGTACATGTGAAGCTAATACAAATATGTGAAAGAGAAAATCATCATCAGCGATGAGGCGCTCTTTCATCTCAGTAAAGTCTTTAACAAGCAGAAATGTCACATTTGGAAAAATAAGAATCCACAACGTGTTTGGCTTCGATTTTTGACTGGAAGAATAATTGGACCATATTTTTGGAAAACGAAGCTAATGCTCGATATCGCGATATGATATCAAAGTTCTTTCTGATAGAATTGGATGATATTGATGTGGCCAATATGTGGATACAATACAAACGGCCATACAGCCCATGAAACACTTGAATTGTTATTTATTTGTTTATTTATTTATGCCTATGGAAATAACTCCTTACAGGCAGATACTATATATGTATATTCATATGAATTTAAAAAAAATTACAAAAATTTATAAAAAAAAATAGCTGGAAATACTGGAATTGCAAAAATTTTTAAGCAATAGAAAAAATTCAGTTGTAATTTAATTGACGACTTAGAGAAAATTGTGGCCTGTGATATTTTTATTTTTTTCGTAACTGCAATTATTTTTTAAAAAATTATTTATTTTCCTGTTTGTTATTGTCCAGTTTAAAGCTTAAAACTGTGATATACTTATATATTAAATAATATACAACCGGTAATTTTAAAGAAAATTATACAAAATAAAAATCAACCCCTGAAGAAGTTGGAAATAACCCCACGAAACGTCGGGAATAAGTTAAAATAAATAAATGTAGTTTTTATTTTATATAGAAAGATCAACAAATTGACCTTGAAAGCCCGATTTGGTTTGAAACCAAAAAAATAAAAATTAATTAATAAAAAAAAAATTGTTAATTACTGGAATTTAATTCTAAGATTATACTACGCTTAACAAAATTTAAGGTCATCGAAAAGCCAATAACGTGATACAGTTCATTAAAACGACAACATAATCTACGGAAGGGATCTGCATTCGCATAATTCTGACGGTAATAAAGCACTGACAAAGGTTGATATTGACGAAGACTGCGCTGGGGAACATCAAAATTTAGTTTGGACACCAGATACTCAGAGCAGATATTGCCGTTAATCAATTTAAAGACAAAAATTTATCATATTTCTGCGACTTGTCAAAGAAGACAGTTTTATTTGTTGCAGTCTGAACTCATAGGATGGTAAGTTGGCTACAGTGTTCGGATAGATATTGCGTAGGATGAAAAGAAGAAATTGTTTTTGGATAGACTCAATTCGATCTCTATGTACATTAAAATAAGGTTCCCATATAATCGAGCCATATTCCAGTATTGGCCTGACTAAAGATGTATACAATTGCTTCACAACAGTGGAGTCAACAAATTCTTTAGACCAGCGCTTTACAAAGCCAAGCACCTCCCTTGCTTTACTTGAGCAAAAGCTAGTGTGTTGGTTGAATGTAAGTTTTCCATCAAATAAAACACCCAGACCCAGAAATTCTTCAACTGTGTCTAATACGCGGCCACTAAGACTTAAATCCCCATGAGGGCTAAATTTTCTTGAGAAGTGCATATGCTTGCACTTGCTAAAATTTAAATTTAAAAGGTTATGCTTAGAGCAATTAAAGAAATTATCCAAATCAAGTTGAAGGCAGTTCTGGTTCCAGAGCCCACATGTTGAAAAAAATTTTACGTCGTCTGCATAGATTATAATGTGGGAAAATTTTATGACAGGTGGTAGATCATTGAACAATATAAAAAAATTGGTCCTAGATGGCTTCCCTGCGGTACTACAGAGCTTACAGGTATAGATTTAGATATATAATTATTGAAACGTACACGTTGTTGACTACCAACTAGATATGATTTGAGCCAATTTACAGTTGCTTTAGAGAACCCAAAACCATCAAGTTTTTAAGTAAAAGAAGGTGATCAACACTGTCAAAGGCTTTACTGAAATCTGTATAGATAACATCAGTACCCTGACCTTGTAGGGGAGATTTTCAGGTTGCGTGCTCTCGGGTTTTCGATGATCAGAATGGGCTCGATTTCTTTTTATCTGGTTATCTGAAATCACTGGTCTATATCAACAAGCCCATTGCTACACATGAGTTAAAGGAGGAAATTCAGCGTCATTGATGCAATATGGTCATGGAAAGTTTTTACAAACGAGTACGAGAATGTGCTTGTAAAAGCCAGGGTGTCCATTTGTCCCATTATATACAGCTCCTTTATTGCAACATAGTAGTAACGCAAAAAAGCATGTTTCGAGAAAAACACGATTCAAATATTGAGTTTCCATATATGTCTTCGAAAATTTTTTTAGGAAATATCTCCTAAAGGAAACAGTTTAAAAGTAATTTGGATAAATTTTTGGCACAATATAAAAGGTAGTACTGTTAACAATTCTGCACTGTTAACTCGAAAAGCTTGTTTTTTGATATATGACTATGTTGCAATAAAAGAGCGATAAATAACTCTATTTACTTTATAATTCAGCAAACAAATTAGCAATCAAAGGACTTTTTTTTATTTATTAAATATAAAGCACAATTACTATTTCGTTCAAATCTTACGCTTAAATTGGGACACCCTTTATTTGCGTCCATTGAAAAAGTCAGCACCTGAAAACAAGTTATTATTTGTAGATGCGTCAAAATTAGTTAAATTATTGGCAGCTGAACAGCTGAAAGCAAAAACCTATTAATGTCAACCGAACAACAACAACAAAAAGCAAAAAGTTGTAAAATAAATGCATAAAATGTAATTTACCTCAATGAAATATAACAACTCAATTTGAAAAGCCATGCAAATCATTAAATAAGTATGTTTTTTTTTTTAAATTCAATATCAAGGTAATGAATAATTAATAAATATTTGCAGGCGGTCGTTAAAGAAAATATTTTCAAAACAGGTAATCGGATATAAATAAAACTGATACAGTTTGGTGGAATTTCAAACGCCCTGCTACTCACAATTGAGGATTGCGGTGTAAACATTTTCTACTCGTTGTTACATTTTTCACGTAAAAGTGCACGAATTGTGGTGCATTTAAAGGTTTCAGCTGCTGTAGCGAAAAACACAATATAATTTTTTTTATTTAAAAACAAGTTCAGTTTAGAAACACTTAACAACATTTTGTAATTTTTAGTGTAAATTGAAAATTTTGCTTAAAGCTGTCAAATTGAAAACTTACTAAGTACGAGTGTTCACAAAAAAGAAAAAACTGTTTATGGTCAATGAAACCACCAAAATGTTAGTTTTTTATTATCCAAATAAAAAGTTGTTGGATTAAAATGGTTAAAAAATCCAGTCAAAAAAAGAAAAATGCCTCAATGCAATGATGGCAATAGGGTGTAACTTAAAAAATATATAAAACTGGAAAAAGGTTTTACGAAGTAAAGTTTTTTTAAGGTAAAAAAAAAGTTATGCAATCATAGATGAAATCGTCAGACTCGGAGGAAAAAATCGTCAATATAGTTATCGCTGATCGTGAGTATGTAAAACTAAACAGTTTTAAACAAAACATATATTTTAATATGGCAAAATACAGCAAAACAATTCATGATTGTTTTTAATGACAACCAACAAGCTGCCGCTGCACTTCGTTCTTACAGATTTTAAGCAGGACTCTCACCATCCTTTCAATGCTCTCCTACTGTAAACGGATCCCGGCTTTTGCCAGTTTACACGCCTCAATATTTCCCGGCACACTAATGTGCCCCGCTATCCAGAAAGACTCCACGTTTAAATGTCTCATTATCTCGTTAAGAGATATCCGGTATTAATGAACCAAACAGGATGTCATGTAGACATTGATGGACATTGATTTACATCAGCACATCTCTGATGATTGACCAACTCCACGGGGTGAATTATTCACGATTCACCAGCGGCCTCGTGTGGCTTGTAAACCTCACACAGATCGCAACTTTTGCCATGCTCGTAAGTTTGTAGACATATGGAGTTCAGGCCTTCTAATCCCTCCTGTATGCAATTTATTGTGTCCATTAAGAGCATCAGCCCTTAAGCAACTAAACCGTCTAACCATCACTTCTGGTTCCTTACATTACAGGCATTTGTTGCAAGATAAGAGAATCTCGGGAGGTTATTAGCTCCCGAAAACCGGCATTAAACCATAGTTATCAAGGAAACTAACTCCCCTTACCGCAAGTTTAGGCCATATTAAATATTGTCTTGGGTCGCCAAGAGGACGTGCTTGAAGTTTTCACAGATGGATCCAAGTCGGACATGGGAGTTGGTGGTGGTATCTTTATGCCCCAGTATCAGAGGAGGATCAGTTTTAAGCTATACGATGAGTGTAGCGTAATGCAGGCTGAAATTACAGCTATTTTGAGAGCAGCTAACTGGCTGAGGTACTATAGGGTATACGGGGTGAATATCCGAATCTGTACTGATAGTAAGGCTGCGTTAAATGCGCTTGTGGGTGTCTATACGACGTCCAGGTTGGTTCAGGAATGCTGGATATCTCTTAATGAGATAGCGAGACATTCGAGCCTGGAGCTTTTCTGGGTACCGGGGCACAGTGGAGTGCCCGGAAATATTGTGGCGGATGAGCTGGCGAAAGCTGGAGCTCGTCTACAGAGAGGGGACATTGATACGATGGTTGGAGTCCCGCTTAACAGCTGTAAAAACCAAGTGCAGCGTCAACTTGTAGGGACTGCGCAGGACAGATGGTCTGGTGAGGTCACTTGCCGAGTAGCAAGGCTGACATGGCCTGCGTATGATCGTAGTAGAACTGCGGTCTTAAAGGGTTTTCCCCGTCAAAGGTTGCGTACCTTGGTGGCAGTTCTGACAGGACATTGTATCATAGGGACGCATGCTAGGAGGTTAAATCTACCATTTAATGATTTCTGCAGAAGTTGCGGGGATGAGGACGAGGAGGAAAGTGTTGAGCATTTCCTCTGTCGATGCCCGGCTCTCAGTTCTATGAGAGCGCTGTACTTAGGCGGACCGATGCTGCACGGGTTAGCAGATATATCGGAATGCCGAGTGAATGGACTGGATTCCTTTATCCGGTTTTCGGGTTGGTTTGAATCTGAACCGTCGGGGGAAGTGTAAGTCTCGCGGGCTGCACTTCTCCCTCAGGCAACACAACGGGACCAAAAGGACCCAAGTGGGCTGGTTTCATGAAACTGGCGGCCTGTACAACCTAACCTAACCTAACCTAAATATTGTCTTAGTTTATTGGCTCTCACGGCTTAAAAAACTTGTGAAATAAATAATGAAAATAACAGCCAGAACGTTACAGCCAAAATTGGCATCTCAATTATGATCAGCTCGGAGCTGGACTGCAAGCAGAACCTCCCGGAGGCTTTGCTGATATCAATTCGGCCAATTAACCCTTGTTGAGAGTTTCGAAAGTCCAACATAAAACATGCGGTTTCGTAGAGTTTCATTTTCTAAAACAGAAAGCAGAGCGCCCTGGTTTTAGCCAGATTGCAGAGCATATGACCACTTCCTTCACCATGAGATCAGCCGGCAGTCAATGTATTATCGTAATCAACGATTTAGTAATTAGCGCTTTTGCAGGCGTAGTGCCAGAAGTACCAGGCACCTCTGCAATAGGTAGTTAGCTCCAAAGCCCTCTACCAAACAAGAGCCACATACGTTAGTATGGGCCTTAGCCAGCAAAAATTCCTAGGATTAATACAGATACAAAGCAACAGCTGCCAAGACAGTTTGAAATCAAAATAGATTCCGAGATATTTGGCACTATCCAACTTCCACTCTATGCCCATCGCCCCTCAAGGTCGGTCAATTGAAAGGAGGAGTCTTGTATTTATTGGAGTAAAGTGCAAGCTCCGTTTTCGGTAGATCCACATTGAGGCCATTGTAAAGGCTCCACATATGATCCTCAATGCAGATTTCATACATTGGGAGAGAGTGTTCGGGTATTTAGCCGACACTGACACAGCAACATCGTCAACATATGCCACAGTTTTAAGCAAGTAACTCCACTAGTAACAAATTTAGAGCAATATTTCATAGAAGAGGAGATAAAACTCCCCCCTGTGGGGTAACCCTATTTACCACTCTAAATTTGGTGGCCCGTCCCATACTAGATGCTACGACCCTTTCAGTCAGTAAGTTCCCTATGAGATAAATATTTAGCCGTTCCAACACCATAATCATGACTCCTGGCGCCACATTTTTAAAGGCTTCTTCTATGTCAAGAAACATCCTATCGTAAGTTGTAATAGCTTTTGCAAAGGGGTTGTTACGTCCATCATATATGACATTTGTGAACTAGACAGCTGTACAATGCAAACAGAAAAAATGGAGCCACTATAAACCATAAAGCCGAGTACCGGCAATTCATTTTCCCTTCACATTTTGCTCACCGCAATCTTCTGTAAAGTCAAGAATTGCTCAACTAATGTTGCTGTGTCTGATCCGACACAATATAAAGTTTAAAGTTGAGGATCTGAATTATAAAAAATATTTCTCATTTATAAAAAATATTTAAGGTTTATTAAGCTCTGAAAGAATTGATGAATTTCGTGTAGAATTTTGTCTAACCTGAAATAAATCTTATAAATAAAGCAGTAAATTGATTAAAGTTTTCCGTAACTGAAAACTGGAGATTAATCAAATTATTTGGTCTTTAATTCTGGACCACCCTAATAATTATCAACATGTAGTTATTCGTTCAAACAAAACTGCATGTGCAATAAGTCTGCAAAAAGTATTTTATTACAACACATACATGCACTATAACAGTCACACCACCACAAAAAAAAATTATTCAAGTTTTTTGTTTGTTAAATAAAATAAATAAAAAAGATTTGTGTTATTTTCCTACAATTTATTTAAATTTTTGTTTTCAAACACAACAAATTTTACAGAAACCAGAAAACCTCAAGTATCGAAACCAAGAAATTTTTGCCACCAGCAAATCATCACGAGTTTTTAACGTGACCGTGAACTTAGATTTAGTTCGCTAAATGTAATCAACCAACCAACCAGTCACCCATTGAATGTTTATCCAACACTTATTCCACAAACTGAAATATATGTTTTATTTATTTGTTTTTATTAAGTTAATTTATTAACTTTAAAAATCTGGTCTTGTTGACATTTTTGCATCAATTAAAATAAAAAAAAAATTGTTCCTTAATGAAAACAAATACTTGAGTTTGGAATACCTAATAAAGCAATAGTTTGTTTTCTTGTGGTTCGCAAACACTTGTTGCTATTCTTATCATTTTATTGTAATTTATTAAAATTTGTTTATAAGAATTAAAAATGCTCGGTGTCTTATCCCACAAGCCAAACAACTAATTTCAGGAACACAACCAAGACGACCGACGAATTTCGATCAAAATAAATTCGTAGGCATAAATTCGTTCCGTAAATTCGGCTGTTATAATTCATAGAGTTATTTAACAGTCACAATGGCCAGATTAAATATAATAATAAAAATCGGGTGGTCCAACCATCATGCATGATGTTAACTGTGAGCCATAACTTGAGAGCAAGCTTTATGCACAACTTAATTTGACATTTCTTTGGTTCAGTGTTTCACAATCACAGCGCGTTCCAGACTAAAGAAATTATGAACTGATTATCAGCAAATGAGTTTAGCAATAAAAAGTTTTACGTTAAAATCGATGTTTTAACAAATGTGCCGCATATCATATACACGTATTTGTGAGGTGACATAGTCTTTGCTTGATGCTAATGAGAGGAAAACATCGCATTTATTTCAGCAGATTACGAGTACTAGTTGCGAAAATTTTGATTACAAGAAATATGATCCAATACACTCATGTTAAACAAATTGTGAAAACTGATTTACATCAGCACCTGCCTTGACGGCCTTATCTAAGGATGGACCAACTCCACGGAGTGAGTTATTCACGATTCACCACCGCCCCCGTGTGGCCTGCAAGGCTCACACAGGTCGCAAATTTTTGCCATAAGTTTGCAGTCATAAGAAGAAAGCTTAAGAATGCGGGCATTCTAATCCCTCCTGTATGTAATTTCCCAGATAGTCAATGGATTATCAGGCTTAATGAGTTGGTAGGCCGAAGCCCATTAAGAGCATCAGCCATCGCACGCGTTCAACCACCACCCCTAGTCCCTTACATTACAGGTATCTATTGCAATAGAACTGTACCTCGGGGGGTTATAGGCCCCCCAAAAACCGGCATTGCACTACAGTTATAAGTGAAACTAATTCCCCTACTATTTTAAGTTTAAACCACCGCCAGAACGTTGCATCCAAGGTAGGCACCTCAACAATGATCAGCACCGAGATGTTCTGCAAGCAGAACCTCCCGGGATTCTTTCTAGTGCCGATTCTGTCAATTAACTCTTGGTGAGGGCTTCGGAAGTCCACCACAATGTATGTCATGCGGCTACTTAGAGTTTTATTTGCTACAACAAACGAGATGTTCCTACCCCTATATGCCTCAAAAACCAGAGTGCCCTGGATTGGTGTACACCAAAGAAAAATCTGCTCCTCGAGGAGACTCGTATAAGATAGTAATGTACTTCATAGCCGTATTTGTAGAGTGAACGCCTTACACATGTACACCAAGTAAGCAATATGCTGAGGTGTTCATCCCGTAAATATTATTGCCTAAAATATATCGTAAGTTGTGAGCAGGTAGAAGACGTTGTGAACACTAATTCTCTTATAATATAAGTTAGTGGACACAAAATGTTGCAAGTATCATTGTGTGTAGTGCGGCAGGCAAGGTTAGTCGCTGGAAGATTACAATTTCACATTGTTGTTGTTGTTGTTGTACACCGGAAAAATAAAAGTTATGTTGAAATCAATTTGCCTTATGTATGTCTTGTTTTAAGTTACTTTAAATTTGGCCTAGTGTAGCAAATTATTTATTCTTTTTTGTCCAAAGCATTCTCTGCTCTGTCTCTCTCTTTCTCTCTGCCCTCTCTTACTTAGAAACATCTAACCCACTTTTGAAAACTGCTCACACACAGAACTTTACTTGCGTATAATAAAATTACTTAATTAATATTAATAATTAAGCAAAGAAAAAAAAATTGCAATAATTTATTACAAAATATTTAGTTTACACTTGTTTTCATTGCATTTTAAATATTTTGTTTAGTATATAAAAAGTTAGAATAATAATATTATAATAAGAACAAGTAAGCATGTAGTATATTTGGCTGGGCGGAATCTAAAATACCCTTCACCATAGTCACGTAAATATATAGTATATATTACAAATTAGAACTAAATATGCTCGGATATTTGTACATATATGGACCGATATCTTGCAATTGCCATGCCAAAAAGTTAACCTTTCATGGAAAAATTGGTTTAGGCTACTGCTCAGGTATATATGGACCGATATCGGAAATTTTCATTTTCTGTATTTTAGTAACCGCTTGTTATTACCGGAACTTCTTTTGAGCTTTGAGATGTTTAATTTCGCGTACGCGACATTTTCATGAAAAACCCGTTTTAGGCTATATCTCGGGTATTATGGACCGATGGCGGAAAATTCAACTTTCAGTGTTTTGGTAGCCTCCTTTTATTACCAGAGCTACTTTTAGGCAAAAAAAAAGTTATTTAAAGTCGTTTACGCTACATTTTCATAAAAAAAATCAGTTTAGGCTATATCTCGGATATAAGTATATAGAACAATATCGGACAAAATTGTTTTGCCTTGTAATCGCCGTGCTTAATAACTTTAAGTTTGAAGCAAAACAAACAATTTTTTCAGAAATATTCATACAAGATTGCAAAAAACAATGGCTGTTTTCGGAATTTGGATATACATAAGTATATCAGCTATATGTGAACCGATTTTACTGAATTTCAATAGCAAATTTATATTTCAATAGTAAAATGGTGAAATAAAAACGTTTCTAGGTCTAATAGTTTTCTCAGAAACGGTAATCACTTAATCGAATTTTCTATCAATGCTGATTCTGAAAATGGGTCGGAATTGAAAATTGTAGAAATTACAAACGGAGTCGCAATCTTATATATATCCTTAACATTTTTGTGAAGGCTATAAAAGATATGGCTGTAAATCAGAGTATAAATCAGCTCTAAGTTTGATATCCATATTAAATGTTAAATGGACGAAAAGTATTTTTCTAGCAACGGAACTAGGTTAGGCAGGCAGGATGATGGATCCCCAAGTACACCTTAGTGGTCCAGCCTCTTATTTTGAAAATATATATGTATATAAAATGTAAAATCCATAACGAAATGTATATATAAAAACCAAGATACTGATTTTCTTCAATATCCTTGATGTCGTTTTCAAGAACGAATAAAAATATCATACATCAGTGCAGATTTCTGATCGAGAAATATGTGAAATGGGTGCAAACCGAAAGAAAAGTAGTTTTTCCGGGACAGTCTAGGGCGACTTTTCAAAATTAAAACCCCCTAGATACTGATATTCATCAAAACTGTTGGAGCCATTTTGGAGAAATTAGTAGCAAATGTAGGGGGTTTTGATAGAGGTTACGCTCTTTGAAATAAATTAAAACAAAGAAATTATTAAGTTAACATAAAATTCCCTTTATTGTAAAGATAACCTTTTGGCATTTTAATTTAAGAATGACTTCTGGCATATGAGCGCCAAGACTGGCTAGGATGTAGTCTAAATAGTACATATGACCGACCGCATATCGCAATAACTCGGCGGACGTTGTCCGCAAAGTGGTCAATCGTTTCGGTCTTATCGGCGTGGTGCAGCGACTACACATTACTCTACAGAAAATAGTCTAGCGGCAGCGGTTAAAGTTCGAAATCATGAAACAGGTCTTAATTCCCATATTTTGTGTACATTTTTTTTCTATCGGCAGGGTGACGCACAAGTGATCAACCTATCGTAAGATGTAACAAATTTGGCGTCAATCATATTTTACATTTGCAAATTAGTCAGCTGCTGAAAATTCATATAAACCGACATACATTGGGGCGCTATACTTTGCAAGAGCGCGGAGTAATTGTGTCGATTTTTTAGATCACGATTTTGGGACGAAAATCATCATATCAACGAAAAATATCATATCAACGTCTAGACCACTGTAAATCCACGTGCATGACAAGCCGTGACATACACTCAATTCTGTACGATTGTAGAGCGGTGTTCCCGCTGGATAAGTGATTGGATCGTATTTTTTTGAGGAAGCTAACGGCAATACAGCTAATGTTACTTCTGAACGCTATAGGGCCATGATAAGTGACTTCCTATTGCGGGAATTGAATAAACGTGGCTTGGTGAGCATGTGGTTTCAACAAGACGGTGCAACCGCATACATATTAGGAGCCGCAATGTATGTTGTGAAGAAAGCATTTTCTGGTCGAGTAATGTTCCGTTTTGGCGATTTGGTGTGGCCAGCAAGATCGTCCAATTTAAACATTTCAGACTTCTTTGTTTGAAGCTACTTGAAGTTGCGACCAACAACCTCCAGATAATCGCAACCCTTAAGGAAGCAGGAATGGGAACAGTTATCAAGAGCTAAGTCATACATATTTTTTTTTTTTTTTTTATTATTATTATTATTTATTTATTTATTTCTTTCTTTTTATAATTTTTAACATAAATGTACTTATATAAATAATTTGAAACCCGCAAAGCTTCTAAGCTTGTCTGCAGGATGACATAATCATTAAAATAAATACATGTGGACATTGTAAAAATATGTACATATGTCTGTCTGTGCTCCTTTACTAAGATATTACACGTCTTTTAATGGAAGAGAGTTTTCAGTTTTCTTTTCAATTCATAAAATAAGTATAATAAAAATAAATATATTAATATATATAATTCATTATTGGGAATTTATAAGATATTTTTTTATTAGATTGTTTCTTTTGTAGTCGGCTGCAGTATGCACTATTTCAGTTGGCATCTTATTAAAAATTGTTGGCAAAGTTACCGGAAGAGAGCTCCTTCCATACTCATTTGAAAACCGCTCCACCTTGTATCTCCCTTGCGCTCGTCTCCGTGTATTGTGAGTATGGTCAATAAGTCGCAAATATCTGCTGTCATTATAAAATTCTTTGGCTAGCGTTGCGTAATAAATATTTTTGACGTTAAGAACGTGTAGATTTTTTGAGATGCTTGTTGCTGGTTGTAAATTTGACGTTGTTGAGTTGTAGATAGGTGGCGTATGAATTGGGATGGCATTTGTATCATTTTCTAAATAATTGTTGTGTACTGTGTTGTTAAGATTTATCATTCTGTTTTCTGTATTGTTTTGTAAAAGGTTGTTGTTTGAAGAGTTTTGTACGTATACGTTTTCGTTGATAGTATTTGCATGTCTTGTAAAATTTATACTTTGGTGTGTGCTATTTTCTATAGCATTGCTTAAATGAATATTTAAATCGCTGACGTTATGCGTTCCACGTTCTGTTATATTTTGCATATTTACGTTTCTTCGCAAGAAATTGCTTTCCTTTTTGACCAAAATTTTTAATAGACGGTCTTGGGATTTTTGAAGGGTACTGCTGTATTTTGCGCTACCCCAAGCAGTAATACCATGACGTATATAGGACTCCCCTAAAGCAAAATATGCCTGACGCAATACTTCGTATGTCGAACAGTTGCTTAAATGGTATAGCATAAACAATGACTTTCTAAGTTTTTTCTGCAGCTCTTTAATATGCGTTTTCCATTTGAAGTTGCAATCTATATATATCCCAAGGTATTTATATGTTAAGACTTTATCTATAAATATAGAGCAGTTATCAACATAGTTTTGCACATTTTTCTTATTATGAAGGCAATCTTGACTATGCAGCTTAAGTTCAATAACAGCGTCTCTTATATGTGGTGCCTTTATATGCATAACTTTGGTTTTTTTAGCGTTTATAATAAGACCATTGTCGTGACACCATCGCGATGCAATATCTAATTGCTTTTGCATAATTTCATTCGCTGCCGTTATATTTGTGTGGGCTATGACTATGGCAGTGTCGTCCGCATATGCAAAAGTTGTAGCTTCTTCCAGGCATCTCATCATCTCATTGGCATATATTATGTACAAAATTGGTCCTAGTTTTGATCCCTGAGGTACTCCCCACTCAGCTGACATTTTTCGACTGTATTTTTTGTTTATTTGTACATAATATGATCTATTTTTTAAATAACTCTTAAACCAATCCAATACGTTACCTCTAATACCGATTCTCTCCAGTGTTTGGAGGACTTTTTTATGTGAAAGGGTGTCAAATGCCTTACTAAAATCAATAAAAAGTACCAGAACGTGCATGTCCTTGCTTAAACATTCATTTATATACGTTGAAAAGTTCCCAAGAAGTCTGTTAATGTTCTTGCCTTTCTGAAATCCGAACTGGTTTTTATTGATTATTTTGTACTTTTGCAAAAAATTCGTCATTCTCCTCACAACAATCCAATTAACAGAAAAAATTGTTCAGTTCCAAATAAAGATTTCCAACACTTAAAATAATTTTTTTATTTAGTTAAAAAGTTAATCAAAAACGATATTGGATGATTAACTCATTTCCGCCCGCCCGTATATATTATATAATACCATTTTTTTCTCTGGCAACGCTTTTTACTTATCAATAAGAGTACATGCAACATTCACGTAGCTGCTACACATCATAGTTGAAAAATAACAATGAGGGGAATCCCCGTTTTGGCTAGCGTGTGGGATTTTGAATTATTGTTTAGTTAATTTTATATCAGTTAACATTGAAGAACGTTTAATAGCATTTTATTTTCTTGATAACATCACATTCTAATAAAAGCGATATAAAGCGGATTAGCTCGTGTAGAATTTTTTAGCTATAGCATATTAAGTACTGCTGTACTAAGTTTAATATACTGGGCGTTCAAGGTATTCAAGTACTACAGTGAAGACATGTTCATTTCGACACTGTGCTTTAGAATTAAAGTTTTTCTCGTTTTTATTGATTTTTTTAATAGCGTCTTATTATTAACATTGTTACTTCGTGCTACAACTATTTTGGGTTGGAAGAAGCAATATGTGACATAATTAGCCAATGTAATGAAAACGACGCTACTTACGATGTAGTTATGCTGCCACTCGATCTAAGTGTTATCACCGGCGAAGTGGAAGTTGAAGATGTTCCCGGTAATATAGAGGTTGTTACTTACAGACCTACGGTTGAAGGTCTATGGAGGGAGTAGCGATGACGATGAACACCTCCAAACGTTTGTGTCATCTACTTCACGGAATAAACAGAAGAAAAGAAGAATTCAAGTGTTGAGTCTCAAAGTTGGAGAAAATGTGCTCCTGTTTATTCATGTTTTCCATCTCCTCTAGATCAAAAACAAATTGAAGACCGAATTGCTATGAAAGGTAAGAAGTGGTGGTGGGTCTTGTTTACCTACTTAGTGGACATGACTGTTTCAAATATGTACATGAAGCTTATATTGCATTGCAAACCCTAATAATCATGTGGATCAATTATGGTTTCGCAGACATATAGCACGAACGTATCTAAGTGGCAAATAAATGTAGGCAAACATCTTCCACCATTGAAGGAGAAGAAAGCTAAAATAATGGCCACAACCCCCAAAAAATACCAAGTCAACATCGAGTAAAACATCATGTAGTAAGTGCATGAAAACATGTTTGGAAAGAGGATGTTTTGCAAAATACCACCAGTAAGCGCCCATTGAACTAAACTTACAGCCATGTTCCGAGAACGCGCGTTCTGAAACCGCAATGCGTTTTGAAAAACGCTTAATTGATTTTTAGGTGTTCTGAGGAACGCGCGTTTTACTGGCGTTTAGGAGTTTTTTCCGAAAAAATACAATATGTGTTTTACATACATATGTGATAGTAATATAAAACAAACAAAAATTTGACAACAAATAGAAAAATTTTTCAATTTAGTTTTCTTAATGAAAACGTGTAAAATTCTTTAAACTTTTTATTGAAATAAAAAGAAAACATATTCAATTTCAGTTGCGAATATTTTTATTTCTTTTTGCAAGTTCGGTTTTAGTAAATTCATTCAGTTCACTTCAATATATACATGCGAGTTGAAGTCGCCAATTTTAAGCGATATGCTTTTTCCAGAACACCTATTTGGCGATTTCAAATCGCAAAACCATATTTCTTGCGTTATACGTTTCTCAGAACACCTAATTGACGTTTTCAAATCGAAAACGCTAAATTTAAGCGATTTGCGTTTCTCAGAACATGCATGTTCACCTCAAAAAACAAAATTTGCTTTTTTTTTCTTCTAAACCTATGCAAAAAAAACGCTGTTTAAACCATGTAATAAAGCTTGAGTTTTAAAAGTTGTTCATGGTTTTCATTTGGGCGTTAATGGGTTAATTTTACGCCACTTGTTATATAGGAATCTCATTTAATTTAAAATTATTTTTTTGGTTTATTTTAAAATATTCTTGCAACATTGTTTGCACAAACTTGGTCGCACAACAGAGTTTTTTAATTGAAAAGATTTTAAAGAAGGTGTGTGTATAAGAATAGCAATATGTTGTTTTGCTTTTTTTTATTTACATATTTATTTCTTGTTATTTTGTGGAATGCTGCTTACCTTGAAGAAGATACCCAGATAGTAGCGTTTTTCTCCCAGCTTTAGCAGTGGCATCGTCCATTTGTTCATGTATTGCATTTCGTCTACACAATTTGGACAGTCTGAAAAACAAATTAAAAAAATATATATAAGCATAGTTTTATACAATTTAAATTGATGTTATTGTTAAACAAATAAGAAGCAAAACAAGTTTTGGTTTAGATCGTTAATAATGAAAATAATATTGTGCAAAAGTGTTGTGACTTGAAATGAAATTGAACTACACTGAATAAAAATAAAAACAGATTTCAAAAGGAGACTATAAAAAAGGAAAAAAAGACGTGCGTATATCTGCGACAGCATATTTACATCGGAGTTATACTCGTAGTATAATTCCAATTAATAACTTTAATTATTCTTCTTGTTAAGGGATATAAAAGTGTCACACACATCTTTATGTATTTTTTGGTTTTCGGATCTTCTTACAATACGAATATTTATTTACAAGCCTTTCAAAAGATATTCGCCAGGTATTGTTCGGTATTTACGACTGCGCTAAAGTTAGATTTTATTTAAACGATAAATTTTATTTAAATTTTTATTAAAGCACAATGTCATGATTTACCTTTCAAGCTATACAGGGTATTTTTTTAGAGTAACAGAAGTTCAAATCATAATAAACACAGATAGATATTTTTTTAATCTTTACAATCTTTACAAAGTGAACTAACAATAAGGGATGGCTTATTTAACTCAAAATTAAATAAGCCATCCCCTGAGTACTGGTCCCAGATAAAAAAAAAAAAAAAAAAATATTGCGTGCAAGAGGATTTGGGTGAAGTTCCAGTTTACTGATATACCTTGTCGCGTACTTTGGAAATTCATCTTTTACAGTTGTAAAAAAGATTTACATCAGCACCTGCCTTGCGGCCTTATCTGATGATGGACCAGTTCCACGGAGTGAATTATTCACCTAGCAAGCCCGTGTGGCTTGCTAGGCTCACACAGGTAGCAATTTATGCCATATGATTGCGGTCATATCAGCAACTTCTAGTTGAGGAGTTCGTGCCTTCTAATCCCACCTGTATGCAATTTCCCAGAAATCCATGGAAGCTTAATGGGGCTTAATGAGTTGGTAAGCCGAAGCCCACTAAGAGCATCAGCCCTTAAGCCAACTCAGTCATCCACCATCACCACTGGTTCCTTACAGTACAGGTATCTGTTGTATAGGCAACAGATCCTCGGGAGATTGTTAGTCCCCGAAAAAAGCTACACACCAAACCATTATCAAGGATACTAACACACCCTTCCTGCGCTTAAGGTTTCAACCATAGCCAGAACGTTACAGCCAAGGTAGGCACCTCAACCATGATCAGCCCGGGTCGAACTGCAAGCAGAACAACCCTGGGGGTCATCAATGCCGTTCTGCCAATTTATACCCTTGGTAAGGGTTTCGGAAGCCAACACAATATAAATCACGCGGCGAGGGACCCCTTCCTGTCTTTTCCCCGAAAAGCAGAGTGCCCAAGTTAGGAATACGCCAAGGCAAAACCTGTTCCCCGGGTGGATTTGTCTTTTACAAGAGGAACACAGAGATCTTTATGAATTCCTGAGTTTTTTACGTACCATGGAGCTGCACTAATCGTTCGAAGGATTTGATTTTGTCGCCTTTGAATTTTTTCCAATCCAATTCAATACAAGGTGTCCCAGTACTCAACATCAAGCCGAAACAAGGTCACAAGATTGATTTACAATCAATCCTGTCAAACATGAGAAAAATCAGAAAAAAAACATCTCTGGTTCTAGAAATGTTATTTAGCGTTACGGTTCCAAAATGGTTACAGTTAGGCCAAATTTCTAGATTTTTCTTAAATGCCCATAATTTTTAAACTGCATGGGATAGATTTAATGCGAACGTATATTTAGGCCAGACATGCCCAGGCCTATCCGCTTGATGCTCAATTGTTTTTGTAAAAGCGCTAAGCTATAGGGATGTGCTCTTTAATGCACACATACTCGTACTGCACTCAGCCCTAGCAATGAAAAATACACAAACAACTTCGTCTTATAAATCTTTTATCGTTCTTCACTGCACACACACAAGAGCAGAGCAACAACACCTTCACATGCGTTGCTGGCAAACAATTTCGACAGCGATTATCAGTGTAGATAGAATGCATGATACTACGATTAGCTTGCTTTTTACAACAACAAAATATTAAATAAAAGCAGTTTTTACTTATATGTATTGGTGTTTCCATACAAAACTTTTAGGCATCCCTGATTTAGACTAGAAAGACGACATGATTGCAGGTTGTTGTTTTTGCCGCAGTTGAATTAAAATAATTTCTATTTTTAAATAAGATTTTCTGGTTTCTGTACCTTTGTTTTTCCGTTCATAAGTAGGATTTTTTTGCAAAATTTTTTACAATTGCTGTGATCAATAATTTTTGATTGAAAGAAGACAAGAAAAATAATAATCAAACCTTTAGTTGGGGAAAAACTAGCTGTTTCGTAGTCGCTACACTACTCCTACACTGATTTTAAGCTACAGTGATGTATTCTTAAAGTTGCTATTCTGCTGAGAAAAAAGTTTTTTCGCAAGATACACGCCTCTGGCTGCAAAATCGATAAACTATGCAGATAGTCCTCTTTCTTCCATATTTTACTAATTTTTTACAGTGGGCCAAGGTGCCACCAGTTAATTTTAATTCATTTATGATTTGTTTTAAGTCAATATCTTTGAGTAAAACTTTTAAAAGAGATGATTATAAATTTTTGTTTCTCGAGTAGAATTATTTTTTGCCTACATTCTGAAAAATTCAGTATATTGAAGTTTCAATTCTTTAAAACTGTTCTCATTACAGATCAGAAGACATATCACGTTTGAAGGTCCACCTGAGCTGAATTAAGTTCAATAAACAAACACTTTTTTAAGTTAAATTGTTCTTTTTATCTTTTTAAGGCAAAAAACCCTTTTTCCCAAAAGTTTGACATAAATAGAACTCTTTCTGCAAAAAATAATTATGTAAAGCTAAAAACTCTAAGCTGGCCACAGTGTAGTATAGTTTTATGGAATTGAATTTAAGTTGCTGCCGTGTTTAGAATAACTTCCAGTTCTAGTATTTGTTGACGTGAAGCTGTGAAGTCTGCAGTGGTCTATGTGTTTAATGCTTTATTGGATAAAAAATTGTAAGCCACTAATGCCATGTACTAGGCGCAATCTACGAGCAGATCCCTAATTACACTGTACAACAGTGCAAATGGCCTTTAAGTAAAAGTACATACTTCTCATACTGGAATATAGGTGTAAGTCTTGTGACTAGTTTCTAATAACACTGTTCAACAAAAAGACGAATTTTTGGCAGTCCTTTAAATAAATTTATGTGGCGCTATATAAGAATACTGTCACGAATCGCCAAACAGACTGTTGAATGATAAATCATTACGAACATACAAAAACGAATGAGGCTCATTCGACATCCGTTTGGGATAAGTGTTCTATTGGAAAACTGTGTGACTCACTGGTAACTGACCATTTTGCGCGGCTAAGGCTCGTCGGGCTTGGGCGGGTGTTCGTTCCACACAGCCAATAGAAAGAATCTTAATGTACCAATGATTAATCCAGACCTAAACAAAAATAAAAAAATGCGGCTAATTTAAATCTGTTTTTAATTTTTCACAATCACATAAGGATTTTTCTTTACTGACCTGGTTAATTTTAACCCTAAGACTAGTATATTACTTTAATGTATTTCACCATACGAGTACATTGAGACGGCTTCATCGAATGAAATATTATCAAATATTTTTTTATTATCTCTTATTTTTATCTTTCGCGCAGTTATTCAGAAATTAATGGCGAAAAAAATTGTTCAGTTAAGCATCCATAGACGTTTTACTTACTGAATTCGTAAATCCGTTCCCGAGCTATAGCAAAATAAATTAGAGTAGTTGACTGGTTTGTGGGGAAAATGAGCAAGGCCTGTAAAAAAGATCCCTATGTGATGAAGAAAAACTAAAAACAGATTTGAGCTAAGCGCATCAAGGTTCATGGAGTTCCGCATACATTTATTTAAAGGACAGCAAAGAACTTTTTTTTAACAGTGGTATTATAAACCTTTTGCAATATCTATGGTCTTATTTCGCAAATATTTCGTGCAATGTTGATTTTCTGGTGCCCAGTTGGCTTCACCGGGAACAGGTTTTACTCTGCTCTCTAATGTATAGAGGGGTAAGAGTCGCTCATTTTTTGTGACAAATAGAACTTCAGAAAAGTCCCACCAGGACTTACTTTGCCTTGAAACTTCCGAATCCTTAACCAAGAGTTAACTGGCAGATCGGGAATCAGCAAGCCTAAAGGAAATACTGTTTTGCAGACCACTCTAATCATGCTTGAGTGGTCACATCTTGGTTCAAACATTCTGGCTGTGGTTTAAACCTAACGACTCAAGGAAGGGTTAATTTCGGGGTAATAACAGTGTAAATGTATTTTTTCCACGTTCGTCCGTGTTTTCTTTATAAGTTCTTTATTAATTTCTTTCCAATGTAATTCATTACCTTGCAATTTGAGAGGTGTTGGACAAAAATTTGTTAGTCTGACCACAGTTTTAACTCATTTAATTCCAACACTTTAAATACTGTATGTTTGTTTGTTTTGCTCTTTCCGTGTTGCTATTGATAGGTTCAAGTCAAATATCCACAAACCTTACTCGCTCTTTTCTCCTCCTCATTCTGGTTTCCTAGTTCTAGTGTAACGCATTGCATATGTAGAGATCATCCAATGAGTACTGGCCCAAGGTAAAAAAAGGTGCCTAGGTACTGTGTTCTTGCAACAGATATTTGTATTGTAAGGAACCAAAAGTAATGAAAGAACGGATGAGTTGGTTAAAAATTATATTTTTTATGGACTTTGGGCCACCAATTCGTGGAGTCTAGCCTTCCTCTGACTAGCTGTGGAATTACACACAGGAAGGATAAGAAGGTCTGTTCTCTTCAGCGGAGTGTTTGTTCGTATGGCTACAAGCATATGACATAAAAATAAGCTTTGGAAGCCATAACACATAAGCTTTGGAAGCCATATAGGAGCGCAGGTGAGCCGTAAACTAGTTCACACCATAAAATTTTCATTTGTCACATTAGGCACATCTGTTTCATTGTCTCTTTTTGGAATCCTATGATCCTGCTGGTCAATTAATTAAACCATGACGTGAAATCATTACCTCATCAAAAATTATTTTGAGTAAAATAACTGTAGCGCGTGCTGCTGCTATATCCTGTTAAAACCATATGTTAGCAAAGCTAATGGTAGTTAATTGAGGTACCAAAAAAATTCTAATCATATTTGTATACCGTTCATCAGTGGCGGCAACAATCTAACCACAATCATTAATGAAGGCATATGGATCAAAACAACTCCACAAACTTAAAAAGCGCACTAAACAGTAATAATATTCAGTGAAAGTAATGGTGTTTTGATAGAAGCTTATAGATTATCCTGAATTTAAATATGAAAATTTTGCCTGCCTAAATACCTCTTGAATCAAAAATTAATTTCATCGGGTAATAAAATTTTCCTTAGAAATTCAATAACAATAGACAAACAAAACCATTATTTTGAAAAAAATAAATAATTTGCTGGCTTTGCTAGTGAATTGTAAATGCAAACTGAGCAAAAAAACAAATAAAGCAGTGTTGCCAACTCATAGCTGTGAACCTCTAAAGCAAACATTCAATGTTATCACTGTTCATCGTTAACGAAATAGTCTTTATTAATTAATGCACAAACCATTATATAATGAATTAAAAGTTAAAGAAATCAATAAAACTTATCAATGTCAATAGAGTTAACAGATGTCCACATTAATCAATAAACATTTTATATTTATAAAAAGAATTAATCGATTTAAATTATAGTAACACCAATCAATATTTAGTAGGGCAAAACTGTTAAATTTGGGTGTGGATTTGCCTCGTGCACTATTTATTTATGTTGTTCTAATTTGTATAAATACGAGTAGATATCGGGAATAAACTGGTTTATAATAAAAAATTGGAGTATAAAAATATTATTTATTTAAGTATACAGTTGCAAAGTAAATTTGCAAAGTATATGACGCACAGCATGTGCGGAGTAACGAAGACCTCATGCCCACGATGGTATTAACAGTAATTTAGAGTGGCGCTGTGATATACTATAACGACCTATTTCTTCTCATAGTAGTTAACAACGAAATACCTCAAAGTGTACCTGTAAACTAGTACAATTGAGACAAATAGTTAACCAGTGAGAGTGAAACGCAAAACACTTTACGACTAAAATAAAATAAAACTTAAATATACATATATGCTTCTGCGGTATTTTTCTCCAAATTGAAGTTTTATTTTAAAACCCTGCTTATACATTGATATTTCAATGTATTGCCCATCGCTGGTGGACGACAGAAGCAAATTATTCTCCCATTTTTCGGGCAGCGTATGCATCCCGTTTTGAAAAACTGTTCATGATTTGAAGCGATCCGGAGGACGATCCAATTGTTTATATCTTTGTAAGATCAGATTTGCTGGTCAGACAGGCCGTGTGTCATTGGGCGAAAGAAATAATAGTCCAAAGGAGCAACGTCTGGACAATACAGTGGGGAGAGTTGATCAAATTTTTTACTTCTTTGTAAGACCAGCAAGGTCAGCCAGGCCGTGTGCCATTGACCGAAACGAACGATAGTCGGAACGAGCAACGTCTGGAGAATACAGCGGATGAGGTAGAATTTCCCATTTCAACGTTTCCAAGTACATCTTGACCACTTTAGCAATATGGAGTCGAATGTTGTCATGCTGCTCATAACACACTACACCGACCTGGTCCTAACACATACTGATCATGACCTTAAGATTATCATACCCATTTTTCGCCTTCAGTCACAAAGCGAAACAGAAATCAATTCGGTCTTTACCTTACGAACAGCTGTTTACAAGCAAACACACCGCGTTTAACATCTCTCGGATGCAACTCGCACGGCGTCCAATTTCCTTGTTTCTGAATCATTCCTATAACTGTCAGGCGTTTTAAAATGCGTCACTCCCAATGGTCCTGCCAATTCTTGTTGCGTCTAAAACTCCAGCAAGCCGCATAACGTATGTTGTGTTGGCTTCCGAAACCCTTGCCAAGGGTTTAAATTAGCAAAACAGGGATCAGCATGGCCCCGGGTGGTTCTGCTTGCAGTTCAATCCGGGCTGATCATGGTTGAGGTGTCTATTTTGGCTGGAACGTTCTGGCTGTGGTTTAAACCTAAGTTAGTATCCCTGATAATTGTTCGGTGAGTGGCTTTTTTCGGGGACTGTTGTCTTTACAACAGATACCTGTAGTGTAAATAACCATTGGTGATGGTGGACGGGTGAGTTGGTTTAAGGGCTGATGCTCTTAGAGAAATGCCTAAAACTTTGGAAAATCAAAGTTAATGAACAAAAGTGTACTCACTTCACATTTATACTGTGTAAACAAACATGTTCGCCTATCCAAATTAACAATTCACCTATTCCGCAGCAAAATGAAGTCAAGTACCTTGGTATTCACCTGGATCGTAGGCTAACGTGGAAGCCTCACATTGAAGCAAAAGTCAATCAGTTGAAACTAAAAGTAGCGCGACTAAATTGGCTTATGTGCAGAAACTCGACATTGAAGTTGGATTGCAAACTTTTATTATACAACGCAATTTTAAAGCCTACATGGTGCTATGAACTCCAATTATGGGGCACCGCTTCAACATCTAACATTAAAAAAATTCAAAGACGACAGAAGTAAATTCTTCGGTTGATTACTGCAGCTCCATGGTATGTAAAAGCTTCAGGAACTCATAAGGATCTGTGTGTTTCTCTTGTAAAGGCCGAATTTTTAAAGTACGCGACAAGGTATAGCAGTAAACTGGAACTTCAGCCAAATCCTCTTGCACGCAATATACTTAATTTTGACGGCCACAGTCAGTTGAGAAACGGAAATATCCTTGCTATCATCAGAATGTTCAATAGGTGATTTTCACGCAAAATAAAACTTTTTTGTCCAGCATTGGCTGGCCTTAAATACTTTTTTTATGTTTAGAATTAAGATTTGAATTTGGGAACTATGCCAGGAGACTAGACCCTATAACGACTTTTACAGAAACCTATAACGACTTTTACAGAAGTCGTTATAGGAGGAGGAGACGATCATTCAGTACATGCCCTACATTGGAGCATCATCTCCTTTCATGTCTGGCCTCGTCAAACCGACCGCGCTAGCTTCTTTCATAAGAAGCACGTTACGCAATACTAATATTTTCCCGCCTTTCCTTCCTTCTCATTCCCGCACATCCATCTCCTCCACTCACACCACACTCCCCATACCGTCTGTTCACGTTTGGCAGCACGGTTAATTCAAACCGAGTATAGCAGCCGTTCGCAGCGCGAACTTAACGCATAGAAGCTCGTTAAATTCGAACTGCAAGGTGTCGACCTCATGTTCGCTTGGCTGCTATATTCATTACTTTTTGAACAGCAACTGTGAAAATGATTTAAATCAGTACCTGCCTTGACGGCCTAACCTGATGGTGGATCAATTCCACGGAGTGAATTTTTCACGATTCACCACCGCCCCCGTGTGGCTTGCTAGGCTCACACAGGTAGCAATTCTTGTCATATGATTGCGGTCATATGAACAACTTCTTGTTGAGGAGTTCGGGCTTTCTAATCCCTCATGTATGCAATTTCCCAGCAATCAATGGAGGACAAGGCTTAATGAGTTGGTGTGCCGAAGCCCATTAAGAGCATCAGCCCTTAAACCAACTCACCCGTCAATCATCACCACTGGTTCCTTACAGTACACGTATCTGTTGTATAGGGAACAGATCTTCGGGAGATTGTTAGCCCTCGAAAAAAGCCATCACCAAACAATTATCAAGGATACTAACACCCCCTTCCTGCGTTTTAGGTTTCAACCACAGCCAGAATGTTACAGCCAAGGTAGGCACCTCAACCATGATCAGCCCGCGTTGAACTGCAAGCAGAACCACCCGAGGGCCATGCTGATCCCCGTTCTGCCAATTTATACCCTTGGTAAGGGTTTCGGAAGCCAACACAACATAAGTCATGTGGCTTCCTAGAGTTTTGTTTGCCGCACCAAACGAGGGACCCCTTCCCCTCTTTTCCCCGAAAAACAGAGCGCCTAAGTTAGAAATGCGCCAAGGCAAAACCTGTTCCCCGGGGGGTTTTTGAACAGCAGACGAATACACAGCCAAAGTGAAGTTTTTGTTTTAAATCAACTTTTTTCAGTATTTTGCGTGAATTGCAATAAATAAAGTGTGCCGCCAATTAGAGGCTAAAAATGTCCAGTCAAACCACAGATCGTGTTTTATTTTGTATACTGTCAGCAACCGCTCGAGCGGCTTCATAGAACCATAAATAATAAAACTACTTGCGCCTTCAGCGTCACAGATTTTGGATAGCCGACTTTCAAGGTATACGGACATTACTCAACCCTGCGTACACCAGTACATCTGTCATCACCCGGAGCCAACTGTTGCACCATACTGTAGTACTGCACGCCGCAGCAGCTACACCGAACGCATCATTCTGAGAGGTCAGTTCCCCATCAGCCCATTGTCATCGCCACGATTCGGTGAACAACAGTCCATCATCTCAGTGCACCACCGCCCCCCTTTTTTGGACAACGGTAAGTCCTCTGTTTTCTTTTACTTCTTTTATTAACCCCCGTGCGCCCAGCACAACGTCCATTTTTCTCTTCTTCACTTCACTATCTCACTTTTCAGGTAATCACAAAGGGAACGCCTTATGACCCAAGTCAGCTGGAAAGCCTAGGCTATTTCGGAGGATCCAGTGGCCTGCCTACCTAACCTAACCTATTAAGTTTTGAATACTTATTGTTAGTTCATTTTGAGGATCCAATAAATAAATGAATGAAAATAATAATAACAATAATAATCTCAGCAATAAAATAGCAGTAGTGGGAGTTTTTTGTTTTTGTGCCGTTTGCCTTCCAAAGAACAGAATTTTGCAGTACATGTCATAATGTTGGAAAAAAAAATTGAAAAAAAAAAATTTCGAAACCTCTTAAGAGATTTGTGATTAATAATGCAATTGATTTTTAAATTATATCCTGTTTAAAAGCATTAAATCAATGAAATGTTTTTAATATGAATGTCGTGCACAATGTTTTTTTTTCGCTCGTAGCAACCAGTTATGGATCTTTAAGTTTAAAACTTGATTTTGTTAAAATATAATACAATAGAAAAAATAATTTTAAATATGATAGTAAATTTATTAATCGCAAGAACTTTAAAGTAGTTCTACAAAATATCTAAAATAAGTTTTGCTACACAAATACCTACGTACGTATATACCTGTATATTTGTATATGGGTGTATGTATATTGCTCATAGCATATACGAGTAAATTTGTACATAGTTTTAGCATAATGAAATCATCGTTGCCAAAAGAATACGCTCACACATAAGTGTGTGTGTGTGTGTGTGTATGTTTGTATATATGCACATGCGCATCGGATACTGATACTAACTGGTATAAATGCAAATTTTCTTGATTATCATCTGCATCGTAATAAAAATGATAGTTCTTTTTCAAAAAAAAAAAAAAAAAATTAAATGAAAAAAAAAAACTAACACATAAATGAAAGTGAGAGGACTGAAAGTTAAACGTAGAAGAAAACTTAAAAAGCTTTTTCTTCCAGCAAAAATGTTTATAGATTTTACTTAATAAAAAAATTTTACTTTAAAACCAGTTACGGAATCAAAAAAAAAAAAGCAGACACACGCACACTTTATGAAATGAAGTTGCAGCATTTATCAAATGCTGCAACAAAAAAGTTGGAATATCGTCTTACTAAGTGTATTGAGCTAAAAGAAGACTATGTTGAGAAATAAATTATTTTTGAAAAATATCAATCCGCACATGCTTCCCCAGGTAAGTGATTTAAGTATAAATTGCTGAAAAATATTCAAGATGTTTCCACATGCATTTGCAAAAAATCATAAAATCTGTTTTATAACAACAATCGAAATTTTATTCTATTCAATGATTACAGTATGTAAAACTCAAACTGTTTTAATTTCTTCTTAATAGATTTCTGACTTCTTTTTAAAATTATTTAAATCTTTGTAGTGATCAATCATCATTTTGACAAACCGACCTTGTCACGTCTTAAGTTTATACGAAAAAACAAACAAAATTAATTTCACGTCATTCTGAGCGGTTGGCGTAACAAACTACATAATTAAATTCTTGCACAGATTTACTAATGGCTTTTATATTGCAATATTAACGCATTATTTCAGTGTTGGGCAGATGGAGTAAATTGAATGACAGAATACATAAGCTGTTCTATAAAATATATGGCCGTACACATACACTTGCATTAGTAGCAGTAAAAAACTAAAAAGTATTTTTGAAAAATGAGGCCTTACTTCATTAAAGTATTAAGAGCCATTAATTTGATGATATTTATTGGAATGTAAACAAAACATCATACCTTCATGGTTATTAAGAAGACTTTTATGCTGCACCCGAAGGTTTTTCTAGTCTAAATGTGAGGTCATTGCAGCAGCTGAATTTTGTGTCCTATAGTCGTGAGTATAGGTAGTCAAAAATTTGGCCGACTATGCTCTACATATATAAAACTGAAAAATGTTATTTTCTATTTATACAATTGCAAAGTAAATTTAAAAACTATAAGAGGGGCGGAGTAACGAAGACCACATGCCCTTGATGATACATATTAACAATTATTTCATGATACAAAAAAGAAGGTAGCCGCTTCGCTACAACAATAAAAAAACAACAGGTATTTTGTAAATCATTATTAAGTGAACTTTTAGTTATATACATATGTACGATATTACGTAGTTGTGAGTTAGAGTCCTTATTGTTTCACAGTAATTACCGCATTTGCTCAGTGTCGAACGAAAACGACTCCGACAAACCACTCCACAACGCTGTTTGGACATGATAAAGCGTAATACTGTTGATTTTTGGCGTCGACTAATAACTTTTGATGCAGCGTGGGCCCGCCACCACACACCTCAAACCAGAAATCAATCCAAGCAATTGGTGCAAGATGGTGGAAGTGCGCCGAAGAAGGCGAAGACTGTGCCACTGTACTTTGGGATGCTCACGGAATATTGCTCATCGATTATCTTGAAAAAGGATCCACAATCACAGGAAAATATTATCGTGAATTATTAAATCAATTGATTGATGCAATCAAGAAAAAACCACCACATATAAAGAAGAGGAAAGTGCTCTTTCTTCAAGACGACGCACCAGTTCACACAACATTAGATACGATGCAAAAATTACGTATAATACACTTCGAATTAATGGATCATCCACCTAAATCTGGACCTTATAGTCCAGATTCAGCTTCCAGTGACCTTTTCCTGTTTCCAAACTTGAAAAAATAGTTCGCAGAAAAGAGATTCATTTCAAACAAAGAAGGGATTACCGAAACTAAACCGTATTACGAGGGGTTCCCAAAATCGTATTATTCAGACGGTATAAAAATAAGAACTTAAGTGTATTGAGCTAAAAGGAGTCTATGTTGAAAAATAAATAGTTTTTGAAAAAAAAAATTTTTTTCCTGCTTCAATCTCAATCTGCCCTTGTGAACTTCGAAACCAACTACCTATTCAGCCGTCTCAGTTTCTGTCGTTCTGCAAGAACGAAAACCATTGTACAAATAAGACAAAATATATTAATATCAAAATGGCAGTTTTTCCTAACAGCAATACATCTGTGGAATGTTATACTCCCCAATATTAGGGAAACCTGCACTACTTTTTAAAAAGAAACTATTCCAATAATTTTCGCAAATCTCAATTAACAGTAAATTTAATTATATAACGTTGACGAAATAGTTATAATGTTGTAATTAACTTGAAATTTTTATACCCTTCACAAAAATGTAAGTTTGTTATTCCGTTTGTAATTTCTTGAATTTTCATTTGCGATATACTCTGAATCACCGTCTATCGGTCGTTGAAATGCCGTTTACGAAAAACCATTAGAACTTTTTCTTTCACTATTCTATTATCGCGTCGATTCATGGGTTTGCTATTGAAATTCAGTAAAATCGGCTCACATATAGCTAATATATATCCAAAATTCCGAAAAAAAACATATTTTTTTGCTATTTTGTATAAACATTTAAAAAAAAATAAAATTGTTTGTTTTGCTTCAAACTACACACACTTATCCCGATATCGGTCCATATATACGAGATATAGCCTAAACCGATTTTTTAATGAAACTTAAAATTTTTTTTGCTTAAAATCAGCTCTGGTAATAAAAGGAAGTTCTTATATAGAGAAAATGAAAAGAAAATTGCATGAAAATGTCGCGTAAGCGAATTTAAGAATTAAACCATTTCTGGTAATAATAAAACCATTTTTGGTAATAAAAGGTTGTTACTAAAATAAAAAAAAAATTTCCGATATCGGTCCATATTTACCCGAGATATAGCCAAAACCGATTTTTCAATAATATGTCGCGTTAGCGAACTCAAACATCTTTTTTGCCTAAAAGCTGTTCTGGTAATAAAAGAAAGTTACTAAAATACAGAAAATGAGAAATTCCGATTTCAGTCCATATACTCGTATACCCGAGATATAGCGTAAACCGATTTTTCCATAAAAAAAATTTTTTTTTTTTTTGCTTAAAAGCAGTCCTGATTAGAAAGAAGGTTATTAAAATACAGAAAATGAAAATTTCCGATATCGGTCCATATATAGCTAAGATATAGCCTAAACCGATTTTTTCATAAAAATGTAGGGTAAGCGACATTAAAAGAAGTTCTGATAAAATAAAAATTTCCGATATCGGTCCATATATACCCGAGATATAGTCTCAACCGATTTTTTGATGAAAAATCTTTTTTGGCATAAAATCAGCTCTGATTATAATATGATGTAATTATATACAGATACTGAAAATTTCTGATATCGGTTCATATATACTTGAGATATAGGATAAACCGATTTTTCCATGATTTTTTGTTTTTTTTTTTATTTTTTTTTAAGCAGTTCTCGCAGTACAGAAAATGGAAATTTCCATGAAAGGTTTCCTTTTCGGAATGGTGATTAGAAGGCAAAACTATTTTTCCTCGATGTCGGTCCATATATATCCGAGCATATTTAGTTCAAATTTGTAATAAATACTATATCTTTACGTGACTATCGCGAAAGCTAGTTTAGAATATATAGAATATACTACACTCTCACTTGCTTTTTTTTATTTTATTTTATAAATACTTTTACCCATTATTTTTTTTTATTTTTTATCAATGCTGTTATTTTATATAATTCTTTTCTGTTATAAACTATAAATATGACATTGCCTGTACTTCTATTATTTTAAAACTCAAGTTTTGTTACAGAAGCTGCCACAAATAAATGCAAAAAATCAAATCAAATCGATCAGTTCACTTTAATATACACACGCAAATTGAAGTCGCCAATTTTAAGCAATATGCCTTTACCGGAATATTTATTTCGCAGTTTCATATCGCAACAACATCTTTCTTGCGTTATACGTTTGTCAGAACAGCTATTTGGCGTTCTCAAATCGAAAATGCTAAATGTAAATAAGCGATCTGCCTTTGTCACAACATTTATGTATAAGAATTTTTTGCTTCTCCTGTAAAATATTTCTATTGTACGATTAACTTTAGGGCTTTTACGAATTTATGATCGTCATGATCAGTTAAATTATTTATGCAGTGGTTGTTAACGGAAAACTGCCGTCTCACGTCACTAAATGGTTAAATATTTTCCCACTGTTAAATTTTAAACAAGTCATTCTCCTTGAGGTTGCACAAAAAATACATAATAGCTACACATACCTACATACGTACATACAAATGTACTCATATGTACGTATATGTATGCGTGGATGGGATACCTTACCTGTTGTTGTTGCTATTTGTTTTGGTGTTGCCGCAAGCGCACCCATCATCAGACATTGCACAGCCATTATCACAGTGATTAAAATATAATTTTGCATTTTGTATAATATATTTTTTGTAATTATGGTATAAAAATATAAAGGGAACTTAATGGATATATTTGTTTTTATTTTTAATGAATAAAAGACACAACACTTTTACTTCTTATTAAATACGCGGAATTTTATTGGACCTGATAAGCTGTTAGATTTAAAATTTTGAGATGAACAGAGTCAGTGAATATTTCTCAGTCATTTTATTATTATATTACAACAAAGAAATTGTTAATTATGTTGTTTTGAATAAATTTGCATTCAGTAGCTTTTTTCAATGCATATACGAGTATATTTACATAAGTATGTTTGAAACTTTATATTACAATGCAGCAACTTGAAAAGCCAAAAATTGAATAAACATTTGTTCGATCTTTAGCAATAATCGTTGATTGGTTTATCAATCAATTTATCAAGTGTTATTATGTATGCGCAGGTACATATAGATATTGCGAAACGAGATTGAAAGTTTATTTTTTTAATTCGATTTGAGATGCCAACACAATTAAGTTAATTGAAAAACAAACAAACAAACAACGAAACAAAGAAATGTGTTTAAAGAATTCTGCGCATGTGTGCTTAAACTGACCGTCAGCGAAGTACTGAACGCGATAATAAAGTCTGCGCAAAAACACTACACAATAAAACTCTCAAGTCACCAATTCCAACCACTTGGCTTAAAGGCAGCTGTCTTAGTGGCTATTACGCTCACACACAGTGGCTCATTAAACAGCATCTTAAAGATTTCTTAAAAACAAAAATTTGAATAAAGTGACACCAAACAAGAGTACGAAATCGCAAAAGTGGTGGTAGAAAAACTTTTTAACTCTTTCGGCCAAAAGAGCAACAAGGTTTTGTTTGATGTTGGTGTTTGTGTTTGTGTCGGAGAGAGCTTTTAACAAACGTACATATTTCAAATTTCCTCTTTTTTTTAGAAATTTAAAATATTTATTGATGAAATAATCTCTTAAAAACAACTGGAGTACAAATTTTTATTTAAATCATATTTACCCGCGAACAACCAGACCAACTGGTTACTCCTCTTTGTCAATTTAAGTAATTCTGCCAGCAGCTGCATAAACATCGCAACAACGGCATCACAAAGAAGCCATCAAATTTTACATTTACAATTGTTCCACTACACTACCGGTAACTCAACACCAGTCCCCCGTTTTTCAAGACACAATGTTCAGAAATCAAATAAAGCAAGGATAATAAATTTGTTAAAGCCAAATTTTATACTACGAGTAAAGCTTTGTTCAGATGGTTGTCAGATCTGACAATATTGCACAATTGTTCTTACAATACATATTGTCAGTTTACACGGTTGCTGGACAATTGTCAGAAAAAAGCCAATTACATTTTAAGGCAATTGTCTGACAGTGTTGCCATGAAAAAATATTGTCAGTTCACACGGTTGTCAGATTTTTTTATGCAGCAAAAATTGTCAGAATCAAAACAAAATATTTACATAAAAATTTAATTGTTCTTGCGAGTTTGGAAAATTGAATTGTAAAAAAATATATATTTAGGATATGGGTCAAGATATTGCGACCATTTTAACAGCATAGATTTAAAAAAATAGTAATGATCAGGAAGAAAACATAAAGAAACATCCCAGTGTTTGGGTAAAGAACTGGGTGCTTGTTTTTTGTTATCTTGAACTAGTACATATGCAGTGCATTGTACTGGAACTAGGAAAATAGATTATGACAAGAACTGGGTGCTTTGTCGGCATCAAGGGGGATTTTACGCAAAATTACAAATGAAGTGCAAATGCAAATGAACCAGAACCGAAGATTTTCTGAGTTGAAGCTGAAAGTTGTGCGAAGATTGGCCCACTTCACCTTGCAGTCATTGAAACTCACAGAAATAGCATCTGCGACTTTTTGCAATGATCTATCTTAGTGTAGTATATTCTACGCATCCCACATCCCAGAAACTTCACCGACACTTAATCTCTTGCATTAGTTTCAAAATATTTTCATGAGGTCATGAAGTTTCAACTTTTTTTCGATACGATTTTTTTACGGTTTTAGCAACTGGAGAGTTTCTTGGCTATGGAACTTTTATAGGCTACATTTTCTACATCTATAGACCAATTGTAATCATACGAGTAATCCATACTTGTATTTTTAATACAACATTTTCAGAAAATTAAATTTACTTTTTTGTTTCGCGCTAAAAACTTTTCTTTTATTGATTTGCTTTTGTCTGACAATGATGCCATTGTCAGATGTTAAAAAATTCACGCAATATGAAATAAGCTAACAACGTCTGACAAAGATGTGATAACGGCAAGGAAAAGTGTTTACACGATTGCCAGGTATCTGGCAATAATTTTATCTGACAATGTTTTTTTTCCATGCAAAAATGCTGTACATTTTAAAACGGCCGCTTAATCAACTCAGACGTCAAGCACGTTCATTTATTTTTTCGTCATTATAATTATAACACTGTTTAATAGCTACAACGAAATTCTTACATGTGCATATAAAAGTTTTTCGTAATATATTAAATTAATATAATCGTAACATTAATGAAGTTGTAAAAACTAATAAAATTGCACTACACAAAACTTTCACCCCATTAATGAAACTATGTATCATAACCGAAATGTAACTTTTCATTGTATTAACGAAAGAATGGTGAACGAAATTATTTCATACCCATAACGAAGCGTTTTTCTTTCAGTGTATGATCATAATTTTTGGTTAAAGGCTGGATTTTTGTAGAAGCTCTAGAAATGAGCAGGAAGTACAGAATGTTGAGCACTTCCTCAGTCGGTGTCCAACCCTTTATTATAAAGGGTGGTTAAATTTTCAGGGCCGATGTTTATTTTAAATAAAATACAAATTATTAAGGAATAATTGTCATTTCTTCGTATTATGATAAAATTATTATGGTTTAATTATGTATGGAACAAAATGTCGGCCAAATGGCCGCCGATGGTCCAAATTTTTGATGATGCTGGGGCGTAAATGAGGTTCTGTGCCATTAATGTGCCGAATTATCTCATCTTTTAGCTGTTGAATTGTTGCTGGCTTATCGACATTCACTTTTTTTTTTCTAAATAAGCCCAAAGAAATAAGTCCAACAGTGTCAACTCACATGATCTTGGCAGCCAATTGACATCGCCACCACATGAGATTACACGGCCATTGAGTTTGCCGTGCAAGAGCCATTGTTTCGTTAGCTGCGTGGCAAGCGACACCGTCCTGTTGACACCACACAACGTCCACATCCATATCTTTCAATTCGGACTATAATAAGTTCGATATCATTTCACGATAGTGAACACCATTCACAGTAACTGCCTGACCGACCTCATTTTGCAAAAAATACGGGCCGATGATGCCGCCAGCCCATAAACCGTACCAGTCACTCTTTGCATGTCAACAATCAGTCTTGGATTGTCATTCGGCCAAATGGGGCAAAAAATATACATTATCATGCATGTTCTGAGAAACGCAAATCGCTTAAATTTAGCGTTTTCGATTTGAAAACGCCAAATAGGTGTTCTGAGAAACGTATAACGCAAGAAATATGGTTTTGCGATTTGAAATCGCCAAATAGGTGTTCTTGAAAACGCATATCGCTTAAAATTGGCGACTTCAACTCGCATGTGTATATTGAAGTGAACTGATTGAATTTGCTAAAACTGAACTTGCAAAAAGAAATAAAAATATTCGCAACTAAAATTGAATGTTTTCTTTTTATTTCAATGAAAAGTTTAAAGAATTTTACACATTTTCATTAAGAAAACTAAATTGAAAAATTTTTCTATTTGTTGTCAAATTTTTTTCGTTTTATATTACTACCACATACATATATACGTATGTAAAACACATATTGTATTTTTTCGGAAAAAACTCCTAAACGCCAGTAAAACGCGCGTTCCTCAGAACACCTAAAAATCAATTAAGCGCGTTCTGGGAACATGGCTGTATGTTTACATGGTACTGAGTTCGAATCCTAGTGGGTACTGATGAGCAGTGTAGCGACTGCGAAACAGATAATTGTCCCCCAGCTTTAGTGTATTCAATTATTTTGTCCTGTCTTCTTTGATCAAGAGTTATTGATCGCGGCAGTTATTGCTGTAACTAAAAATAAAAATAGTTCTTGGCAAAAGCCAGGTTTGAACTTAAGCCAGAAAAAAAAAATAAAACAAAAATCAGGATAGTAAGCAGAACCGATGTACGAAAACTAGTAAAACCCAGGGGGGTTACTCTCTATTGCGATGCGAAAGTGAAGTGCGATAAGAGTATAATTTGGTACTCTGTTTGCGAAATAGTTTGAAAATGAAGCAACACTGGTACCACAAAATAAACAATAGCGTAGAATGATAAAGTAAAATGTGCGAAAGGGAAAAATTAAATGCGAAAGGTAAATACGAAAATGCAGTACAGGGTAGCAATGCTTCGATTTTTCTTTCGCATCGCAATAGAGCGTAACTTCCCAGCTCTGAATTCAAGAACACGCACAATTTTTAAAAATTTAGCAATACGAGTATATGTATGTAAACTTCTTTATAGAGTTGTCATGCTTTGTATTTTCTTTTTTAGTTTCATCTTTTTCAAACGCTGCATAGGAATACTCCAACACAACGGGACCTGACTGGACCCAAGTGGGCTGGCTTTATAATAGCTGGCAGCCTGTTAAACCTATAGAAATACTCGACTGGAATAAAAGAATAGGAAAAATTCTGGATTACGTATTAATCTAAGAGGAGAAAAAAACGGTATTCAAGTAGCCACAGACTTATTAAACAGTCCTTGAAGATGGAGAATGGGTGGACTATGACCAATAATTTTCTTTAAATGAAGTTAAAATTAGTTAGCTTCCATTTTTTTATCCACTTGAAGAAATATTTGCCATTAAATTGAAATAACTTAAACAATGATAATTTAAATAATCAAAACATGTTTTTTTTTTGCGAAAAAAAAAAAATAAAACAAAAAACATTTTAACTTTCTTGCAATTTAGAACTTTTAACTTATACATAAAATTTTGATTAATTAAAATTAAAAAGTTTAAGTAGTTTTACTTGCTTAGTATCATTTTGTTCACTGGAAATTCTAAAACAAACGATTAGAACGATGCTAAATTGTTCAGCTTTTGTTTTGTACAATTTTATTTGACAACAAAAACCCGGAAATGAAATTTTGATGCTGAAAATGTCAACGCATCGAGTTTGAGTTCATCTCCTTTCTAGGTTTCTAGTTTAGTTATAGTTAGAATTTTTGTTTAAACAATTAAACATTTTACCTGAAACAGGTTCACAACTTTTTTTATTACCCATTTTATTACTGGAATATTATTATTTAATAATTATGCGTCTTTTAATCCGCTTAAGTTGCATTTTTAGTTTTGATAACCGCAATTAGAGAAAAACAAACTAATTTAAATATATAAAATTCTATTGAATATTTGTCCGACATAAATATACTCGTATTATTGTTAGTTTATTTATGTACAAGTTAAATTAATGCAAAGAACATTTAATTTTTGCCAAAAGCAATCCGTAGGTTGACTACAAATCAAAATTTAAGGTTAAACTTCAGTCATAATTTGAAATTACCCAGCGAAAGCTTATCCAATAACTTACAATACTATACGAGGTTTGATAAAAAAAAAGCATTATCTTAAATTTTTCAAAAAGTATTTAATTATTCATCAACCTTGTCCCCTTCAAATTAATCCCCCTCAGATATAATACATTTATGCCAGCGTTTTTTCCAATCCTCGAAATACCTCTGAAACACGCTTTTTGGTATCGCCAACAGTTCCATTTCAACAGTTCAATTTTTTTTCGTAGCAAAACGCTTTCCTTTCATTAGTGTCCGGTGAATACGGTGGTTGAGACGTGATAACGGCTTTATTTTTGGCCAAAAACTCACGCACACGCACCGATGTGTGAGGTGCTGCATTATCATGGTGCAAAATCCATGATTGTTTTTTCCACAATTCTGTACGTTTTTGATGAATTGCTTCGCTCAAACGGTACATATATTCAAAGTAGTATTCCTTATTGACCGTACAACCTTGTGGCAAGAATTCATGATGCAGAACGCCATTTCAGTCGAAGAAAACAGTGAGCAAAACCTTCACATTTGACCGAACTTGACGTGCTTTTTTCGGTCTTGGCTGTTCTGGACAATTCCATTGGGATGATTGGGCTTTGGCTTAAATGTCATACCCATACACCCATGATTTGTTATCAGTTATGATCTTTTTGAGGAAATCTGGATTGTCGTTGACAATATTTAACAGTTCCTGAGCGATGTTCATGCGACGTTGTTTTTACTCAAAATTTGGCAATTTTGGAACAATCTTCGCTGCCGCACGTTTCATGTCTAAAAGATCTGTAGAAGTTCCTTGGCATGAGCCGAGCAATATGCCAACATCATCAGCAGTCTCTCTGATAATGATTCGACAACTACGTAAAATCAACCTTTTTATCTGTCAAAAACAAACTAACAGTTCCAAATGGCTGATATTGCCAACATATATAAAATACATGTGTATCAACATGAATAATTCGAAAATCGAACATAGGTTATTTTTTGATCAGACCTCGTATAATACTACTAGCCGTACCCGCGGCGTTGCTTGATATTCACATTTGTTTAACTATAAGAGTAAAAGTAAAAACTCTATAGTCGCAGGTATTTCTTACCTGTATACGGGAAACGGTTTTTTTAATAGACTTCGTGTAATACTACTAGTCGTACCCGCGGCGTTGCCCGGCCTATATCCTTATTTACCTATAAGAGTAAAAGTAAAAACTTTATAGTCGCTGGTCGTTCTTACCTGTATACTGAAAATGTACAGAGAAATTTTCAGCTTTTGTAAAATAACGAAGGTCTGGCCATCGCGGGCTTTAGGACTATATGACAACACTACGTACATAGAAAATGGCCTAAAATTTGCATGTGAACTCTTTAAGCGTTCATTGAGAAACAAAAAATCCAAAACAAATAGACAAATTTAGAAATATAAGTAAAAATATAATTAAATTCTGTTTATTATTAATTCTTAAAAACACAAAAAAACGGCACGTTTTAAAATTCTTTTAAATGCCAATGGACTGACTCTACCTTGAACGTGTAATAAAAATGAAAACAAATTGGTTGTTATTGTTTGCTGTTAAAAAAAAAACAATGTTTGTTTTAAAAACGCGTTCAGTGGGATGATTATCGTAATTTTGTTTTGACATACTTGTATTAAGTTGACAATACTTGGAAAGGTCAAACTTGGTTAACAACGCAATTCATTTTTCCCTAGAGCGCTTCAATGACACATCAGGAGAAAACGAGTTCTTTCTTATAGGTAGAATTATGCACACATCTATGTACGTAAGCTAACGGAACGACCGAGGTGTATTAAGATGGCAGCGCTAAAACAAAATTACAAGAATACAACAAACACAGGCGTGGTAGAAAGCTCTTCTCATCAAAACACATGAATCTTTTTTCATAATTATAAATTATAAAATTATCTTGCTGCTAATTTTTAGATTCTTATAACCTTCACAAAAAAAAGAGTATATATAACCCATGCCATAAATTATGCGACCGTTGCTACAACACGTTGGCTTGCCGAGTTGTATGTTTTGCGCACAAATTGTGCGACATTAATTCACAATTTCATTTCTTAAAAAAATGTGTTGAGCAAAGATGACCGCAGCAACAATTGTATATATAAAATAACAGCAAATCAAAATAAAGTTGTACAACGTGCTCCTAAATTTTACAACCAGTCGATAAAACTACCCAAAAATCAAAACATTTCAATCTTTCGTATAACCGAGACACAACTTCATACGACGGCCCCACACACTTTACAATCTAATAACCAACATCGTCGTGTTGTACAACCATTCGTATAGTTTGTGGCTTGCATAAGATTACGTTTCTACCGACCCTATAAAGCAGGGGTGCCCAAAAGTTCTATAAGGATGAGCAACATATATAAGGAAAGACTAATTTTACTCAGTATTTTTAATTGTAAAAAGGAAAATGGTATCATAGGTTAAAAAAACATTGATAATCGCTGTCGTTACTGTCACTGTTTGCATGCAAAGCATGCAAAAGTGTTGTCGCTTTGCACTTGCGCGTGTGTGCAGTAAAGAACGCAAAGAAAATATATAAGACAAAGTTGGGTGTGTGTATTTTTCATTCCTAGTGCTGAGAGCGGCATATGTATACTAAAGCGCACTGCATATAGTTAACAGCTTTTACAAAAACAAATGCGCACTTCTGCTATAAAGTATACCAGTACAAATTCTGAATCAGCATTGATAGAAAATTCAATTAAGTGATGTCCGTCTGTCCGATTCTGAGAAAACCATTAGACTGGAGAAACTTTTTTTTTGCACCATTCTATTACACCATCGATTCATGGGTTTGCTATAGAAATTCAGTAAAATTGGTTTACATATAGCTGAGATATATCGAAAATTCCAAAAAAATCTATTTTTTGCTATTTTGTATAAAATTTTTGAAAAAAAAAAATTGTTTGTTCTGGTTCAAACTTGGCACAATTATTTGGCGATTAAAAGGCGCAAAAAATGTCCTCGATATCGGTCCATATATATCCGAGATATAGCCTAGACCGATTTTTTAATACAAAAGTCGCATAAGCGAGCTTAGTTTTTTTTTTTTTTTTTTGCTTACAAAAATAGTTCTAGTAATAAAAGGAGGTTAAAAAAAACACAGAAATTGAAAATTTCCGATATCGGTCCATATATACCCGAGATATAACCTAAACCGATGATAATGTCGGTTAAGCGAACTTAAATTTGTTGGTTATAAAAGGAGGTTACTAAAATACATAAGATGAAAATTTCCAATATCGCTATATATATACCCGAAATGTACCGATTTTTTTGCTTGAAAGCAGTTCAGGTTATAAAAGAAGATTACTAAAATTTCCGATATAGCAACTTTTTTTTTTTTTTTTTTTTTTTTTTTTTGCTTAAAAGCAGTTTAGGTAATATAAGGAGGTTACCAAATAGAGAAAATGAAAACTTTCGATATCGGTCCATATAATTTCCTTGATTTTTCCTTGAAAAAATGTCTTTTGTATTTTTTTTTAATTATTGTATATTGCATACAACAAGAAATTAATCTTTTAAATTATAGTACGCGACTCTACAATGATTAAAAAAAAAAATTACGTACATTTTTAACATATAAAACATATATAACTTTAAAAATTTGAAAATAGAATTTTTTAAATTGTAAAGCGTTGCCATTGTTTTGTAGTAGGTTTGGTAACGAGTTCTACAGCCGTATTGTATTTATGAAGAACTGCCAGTCAGATATTAAAGTTCGATATTTTAACTAAATGATTTGTTTTCCTCTGATTCTTGATTGTAGATAATTTTATGTAATAAGATTAATACTTTGATTCTTAGCAAGTCCATAATTTCATTTGATTTGGAATACTAAGAAGTACTATCATATCTTTTTATGCCGTGGACGTATCGGAGAATCGCATTATATGCTACAATTAATTTATTTTTACTTGTTGAATCACAGTAAGCAAAAATTTCACATCCATACAACAACTTGGGCACTAGCAACGTTTTCGCAAGTAGCACACGGATATTAATAGGGGTAATGTGTTGTAGTGGATATAGCATTCGAAGCATAGCAAAATGGGTATTCCATTGAAGAGATTTATTGAAAATTATACCAAAGTTTTTAGCTGATTCAACAATTGAAATGTTTTGATATCCTAAAGTTATCGAAATATCAGTCACAATGTTTCGATTCCTTTGGGCTATAACTAAGCATTTTGAAATTTTAAAAGCAGTTCTGATTATAAAAAGAGGCTACTAAAATGCAGTAAATAAAAATTTCCATTATCGGTTCGTATATACCCGGGATATAACCTAAAGGCGATATGCGTTTTCAACAGGACGATGCCACTTGCCACACGATAATAGCTCTTTTATGCGACGAATGGTCGTGTTATCTCACGTGGTGGCAATATTAATTGACCGCCAAAATCATCTGATTTTTTGACACCGTTCTTTGGGTTATTAAAAAAAAAGGTGTACGTCGATAAGCCAGCAACAATTCAAGAGCTGAAGAATGAGATAATTCGGCACATTAACGGCATAGAACCTTAATTATGCCTTAGCGTTATCGAAAGTTTCGACCATCGGATGGAGCTATGCCGCTGAAATCGCGACTATTTGGCGGATACTTTGTTCCACACGTAATTGAAACATAGCAGTATTATCATAATAAAAGGAAAATACAATAACTCTATAATAATTTGTGTTTTATTCAAAATCAACATTAACCCTTAAATTTTGCGAATTTCTTCAAAAAAAAAATTTAATCTGAAAAAAAAATTTTAGCTGCGCAAAAAAACTAGACAAATCCGCACGTATAACAGAAACTTTACCGTTCAATTTTTTTCCTTTGTTAATTTTTAATTAAAAATTTCCTAATTAAAAATTTCTTATAAATTTTTGCTTGATTCAGGTGCATTGACCGATCGTCTGCTAAATTTGTTTTGTAATTCAAATCAGAATTTATAATAAAAAATTTTATATCAAATTTATTATGAAAATTAGCGGTACTTTGTTAATGACTCTCTTATGTAATCAAATATGATTTGCTTCAAATTACTGATTTCGCTTTTCGAAATGGAACGGGCTACTTTTTATTTGGAGGTTGTCAAAATATAACAAAGATAATAAATTAATAATATCATCATCAGGTTGAATTTTGTTTTCGGTTTTGTTTTTATTAAATTGGGATATTATTAAAATTTTTGTTCTGCCATATTTACACAATTATTTATTCTTTTGTTTTATTGTCAAAAGCTTCAGCGAATAAAAGAAAACAAAATAGAAGTTTTATGCTCTTATTCATTAAAAAATTAAATTGAATATAAAATGAGTTTTTAAAGTTGTATGTAAAATTTTATTGAAATCCATTTGAAATTAATTTTAATTTTTAATGAATATAGCACTCCCATAATGTTTGACGTATTTAAAAGAGATTAATGTTATCAAATAAACAAACAGTATTGTTTATAACATAATATTAAATATTATATTATTTAATATATTAAATACCTTGTAGATAGAATCTTTATTATAATTGATATCAGATTCCATAAAAATAACGAACAATTAATTGAACATACGAATACGACATAAAAAAATTAGTTGAGAATAGTTCTGGTAAAAAGCTTGTTTTAAAATTAATTGGAGAATATTTAAACAGATGTGACGTTATTTTGTAAAGAAACATATAAATCATTAGCTTATGGACCTGGAATGTCTAAAAGCTTAAAAAAAATCAAGTAAAGAGTGTCTAAAATTGAGGTATCATTTAAGTTTGATTTGAGTTTAAATTGAGGACTTAGTCGTAGAAAATATGCGGCTTCATCAAGATCGAATTTTATTCTATTTTTAGATAGGTAATTGTTACTCTGTGGTAGGACAAAATATTGAGCCCATTTGGAAGCACTAAAGATTTATTGTATCATATAAGCATATGATAATACGCTTGTGGAAAAGACCTTTCTATGAGATAGTTAAAGGAAGTTTTAAGTGAATCAACTATCCTTTACCGTAAAGCAGTATTGTAAGTGTAAAATCTATCTATATTGCAAAAATCGAAATTATTTACATTCAAAGATGATATACTTGGCAAAAGAAAAAATTTAATACCCATATTGCCCTATTTAAAACGAAGGGTTACCACCCCACTTTTGTTAAAACGCAAACTAGCACGAACTTCAAAAGAAAACTGAGACCCGTATTTAATTAAATCAAGTAAACATTAAAATATGGCATTTGGCATTTTTATTACAAGCAACCCCGAACAAAAAATTTAAAAAAATGTTTATTTTTACAGAATATACTTAAAGAAACGACTTAATTGACAGACCTTGGACAAATTGTATATACAATTGGACCCGCCTTCAAAACTCTTTCTTATGATACCCATATAAATGGTTCGGAATGTTTTTGGGAACCCCCAAAATCCCTCCACTTCCCCACAAAAATTTCGTACAAAAGCAGTAACACTGTACATACAGATTTTTGTATCACATATATAATATTTACTCATATACAAACAAAGAAGCATACAAATGAAACTAATATAAGGGTGTTAAAAAGTGACCAGCTTGATAATAAAAATTCATTAACAACATACGATTTACAAATGGCCTTGCATTATTGCATTTACAAAATAAAAGAGTATATTTTTGTATTAAACTAACAAAATATACAAAAATATATTAGCCCGATTCACAATCTTGTGCATTTGAGATAGGATATTTATGCAATTGCAAAAGTGACATTTTTGGGGTGTTTTTTTCGTGTAAAGCAAGAATATACTCCATTATATTGCAAATGCAATGATGCAAGGTCATTTGCACAAGATTGTGAATAGGGCAATTATATTTGCAATTGCAGACATATTCAATCTCAAATACACAAGATTGTGAATAGGACTATTAAGTTATTCTTTCAATATTTTACAATATTGAATTTGAAAAGAAAAAAAGGGCAAAAATGAGAAAGTGATATTAAATCGGCGTTCACTTAGCTGGCTGGTTTCAAACCACGATACTTGTAATTCAAACATCTTTAAATGCAGAAGACTTTTTTTGCGGTTTGAAATCACTTTCACAAAAAGTGATCTGCCTGTATAACACAAAATGAATGTCAAATACAACATATTTTTTAATAATAAAATTGTAATAATTAAGTTATTCTTTCAATATTTTACAATACTGAATTTGAAAAGAAAAAAAGGGCAAAAATGAGAAAGTGATATTAAATCGGCGTTCACTTAGCTGGCTGGTTTCAAACCACGATACTTGTAATTCAAACATCTTTAAATGCAGAAGACTTTTTTTGCGGTTTGAAATCACTTTCACTTAAAGTGATCTGCCTTTATAACACAACATGAATGTCAAATAAAACATATTTTTTAATAATAATTGTTTTATCAGCTATTGATTGAAGAATAGGTACGAGGCGCAACAGTTAAAACACTTTTACTGAAATCAGTGAGATAAGTTTAAAACTACAACAACAATTTTGTTAATACAATAACTTGTTTACAGAATTTTTTTAATATTTCAAAAGTCTGACATTGAAATTATTCAATTAATCATAATTCAAAGAAATAAATAAAAAATCTTTAATGCTTTAAAAACGTAATTCGAGTTTTTCTCATTTTTGTCACAACACACTCGTCGTTACGTACTTACGTACTGGCATACCAAAATTATTAAGATATTTTTTCTAAAAATAAATAAAATAAAAACTTAATAGTTGAGAACAAAGTATGCTAAAAACCCAGATTCTTGCGCTTGCATATTTGCAACCTCATTTAAAGCATTTGAATTTGCATTAAATAACAAAAAAAAAAAATACTGGCAACAGCAGCGACAACTGCAGGCTGCAGCCAACAACTGACACATGAAAACAAAAATTAGAAAAAATACTGAAAAATGAGAACACGTTGACCTACGTTAACACCAATTACATTTCCACTTAAAAGCTAAGTTTAGAATTACAAAAATACACCGCTGTTACCCCAGCTGCTTCGCTTCTTCTTTTTCACACAAGTGCTACAAAAGAGTAAAAAAAAACTCAGCAAAAAAACTCCTCCTGTTTGATGGTTCAGCAAATATAGAGTGGCGCATAAGTATAACTACGGTATTCCAAGCCTTAAAAATTTAGTATGAAAAAATATGAATACTGTGAACATTCTGACATAAATTATTTTAAATTTGAGTCAGCTGGGATGTTTACGGTTTAGTTACGGCAAACAGGCTTATTGCGAGTACTTTCTGACCTTTTTGTTCGAAGTATAATGTAAAACATTATGATGTTATACGTGATATGACACCGTTTGAGTCCGCCAAAATTACTTAATGATTCTGCTTACAGTAGGCTTTCATTAAGGCCCAGATTGTAGTCTGCAAAAGATTTAAGCTAAAAATATGATTGGACATAGTGGGAATCTTTTTTGTGTTAACTTTCATCATTCGGTACTTCGTTTCTGTAATTTTAGCGAGAACTTTTTTCATCGAGAACTGTGAAACAAAAACAAAATCCTTCGTTTCTCGATTTCAAAATGAAAACAGGCGACACTACTTATGATTTTATTGTTCTATCACACACGACACCAATTGTTGTTGTAGGCGAAAGGGGTGAAAAGAGTGATATCTTGTCCGCATTACTTTTCAACCAGCTGCATACCCGCACCAGGGTTGTCAAATCTGGCGATTTTGTGGCAAATGTGGCGATTTTAAAACTTTATTGGCGTCCTGATTTTTGATTTGACGAGATGGCGATTTTTTTTTTTTTTTTTTTGGCGATTTGTAAAATAGTTGGCGATTTTGAGAGCCATTTTTGATAAGCCATGAATTTGTTTTGGCCATCCTTAAAATAAGGACAAACACGAACTAGACTAGCACTTCTGTACCTGAAAATTATCCATCAGCTATTGATGAAATTGTAAGCACTTTTTACAACACTTTAAAGAACTATGTGATTAATATATTTCAAAACAAAAAATTGCAACAGTATCTGGCCCCCCTTGCTTGTGAAAACTGTGGTCAAAATTTTATAATCTAATAAAACCCGTTAAAAAACCTTAAGATATTTGGATCATTAAATGAGCACGCAGCATAATCAGCTAAACATATAACTTACAGGAAATAAAGAAAATCTTACGTCAATCCCACCACTATGAAATATTCTGATTATGAATCATCTCTCAACACAATCACAATATTGTTGTGGTTTTGCTTTTAAAAGCAAAAAAGAATCTTCAATTGCAAATGAAATAAAGACACAGACACTTGTTCGTTACATTGTGCTTAAATAATTCACGATTTTATTTACACTAAACACCATTGTGTATTTACACACTAAACTTGCTTACATTTCTGACTTACGACTGTCTTGCACAACGTTTGGAATTAAATTCTCCCTCTGCCGATTTTTAGGTTATTTATTATTCTTTATTACCTTCCACAATCTTCATATACTTTTTGGTTATTGTTAGTTCCAGACTCAAATGTACAAATATAATTCTTACCCACATGCAGACACATGCATGCAGAACAATAAGAACGCAATAACAACAATAATATCATTGGTGGCTGGTTTACCTCGACTTTTGCATTCTTTAAATCATGTATGTTTATTTGGCTGTGTGTTTTAAACTTTATGTTGTTTGAGTGGATGCGCGTGTACATCTATAACTGTTGCACAATGGGTTAGAAATGATACAAATTCGTAACAATGTTTGCAGAAATCTTTGCAGCTACGTATTGAAAGGAAAGTATGACACTATTCCCTTGGTCGCCATATCGACTATTATTTTCTTCCCAAACAAAGAAAAATTTTCGACATCCTAATGTTGAAATATTATTCCGAATAAACTTCTTATAAGTAAAGCACAGACATTAGCTTGCCCTCCCACGATCCTTTTTAATCGGGAGAATTGTGTGCAAATTTTAGCAAACGAGTTCTGTATAAAACATGAAAACACCAGCGTTGCCAGGTTTAAAATTTCAAAACGCACCAAAATAGGAGAAAAACGTGTTATCTCAAAAGAAACGCACCAAATTTGTATATCCTTCACAAAAATGTAAAGTGTATATATAAGTTTGTGATTCCATTTGTAATTTCCCCCCTGTAAAGTACACATATACTACATCAGTATTGATAGAAAAGTCTATTAAAAAACCCATTAGACTCAGAAACTTTTTTCTTTCACCATTCTATTTATTACTCAATCGAAAAATACGAAAAACCCCATTTTTGCAATTTAGTGTGAAAATTATATAAAAAGATTGTTTCTTTTGCTTCAAACTTAAAATAATTATTTGGCATGGCGATTATTTTTTGCCCCCAATATTGGTTCATATATATCCGAGGCATTGCCTAAACCAATTTTCCATGAAAAATTTGGCATGGCGATTACAAAGCAAAAAAATATTTTCTATTTTAGATATATTTTTCCACGACATCGGTCCATGTATGTATGTATATAAGTATATCCGAGCATATTTAGTTAAAATTTGTAATGTACAAGTATACTATATATTTACACGACTATTGTGAAAAGTATTTTAGATTCGGCGTAATCGAATATAATACACTCTAACTTGTTTTCATTAACTTTATTAGTTCTTCACAAAATTGTTTAAAACAAACTGAAATACTTGCAATAGGGACTCAAGCTTGTTAAACTTTAGACATTTCCATTTTACTTAATGTGCTGTTTACAGAACACAGTCAAGTGACTCGTCTACAAAACTTTGTGTGGAGAACAATAAAAAAACCGAGTACTTATCAAACAAATTTTGTAGGCAAGTCGCTTCTCTGTGTCGCTACTCCTTATTCTTACACTGCCTTCACACGCTTCACGTTATAAAGAGAGCGGCTCTCTTTTCCCTTGCCACCAGCTAGCTCAAGACTTTGTAAAATCAACTTTCCGTGTATGAAAGAGGTGTTATTGTGCTCAGTAAAATAAAGTGTATAAAATCTACACACTTGTAAAAATGTTATTGAATCTATTTTAGATATATTTTACAAAAAACTATTTCTTATCTTAGAACAAAAAGTTAAGTTAAAAATTATTAGACACCGCAAGTTAAAAAACGCACCGAAAATTGGAAAAAGCCCACCGCTCACCAGCTAAGGAATTTTGCTCACAAAAAAGTTTTAAAAGCACTAAAAACCTATGCATTCATTCTCCAGATTGTTCTTTCTTTGTACATGTATACAGCTATTTTTTGTGTTTCCTGCCCGCGAATATGTCGACACTTTGTAAGGGCTAGGATAATCATTAGTCAACTTGAAATCCTTTGAAATTTAATTCTTATATTACTATTTTAAAGAAAATAGAGAGATCAATTGAGTTTTACACATATTCAATATTAGCTTTTAATATTGATAACAATCAAAAAATTATAAACAGCTTGTTTTCTATGTTTACCAGCTGTCAGCTTGGTAGGTGTTGTTATAACATTTTTCTTAATTCTTAACAATTTATTTAGATTGTTGGAATATAAAGTTGAATGTTTGAGAATTAAGAGTCTTAAGTTTTCCAAAGTACTGATGATTATGAAATGTTGATATATAGACAGCTGGGAAACAGAAAACAAGCTGTTTATAATTTTTTGAAAATAATGAGATATTAAAAATTTTTTAGCAATAATTTTTTAGCACAAAAACAATCTTCTTACGTTTAACTTTTCTTAACAACTTTTATACATGAACTTTTTAAACAAGAAAAAAACATATTTTCTAGAACGTGAGTATATGTACAGCTAATGACACAACATTTTCGACATCACTGATACAAAGTGTTCAAGTAAAACAGAAAATCTCGTTTATAAATGTATAAGTAGAACAGATCTAAATAAGTTGTAGGTAAACTAATTAAAAAGCTTAATCTGAAGCATAAGTACATTATGGGAAAAAGCTTCAAATGTTTCTTGTTTCTCCTTTGGAATGTTAACGAAACAATTCGGTTTTGGTTTCTTTAAAACATTATTTCGAACAGGTGTTTGTTTATTTTATTTCCTTATTTTATATTGCAACAAATTCAAACTGTATCCGGTACAAGTTCTTTTAATTGCCACAACTGATTGCTGCATGCAACCAAATTTATATATACATACATATGTATAACGAATTCAAACGTGATGTGTCAGCAAGTGAACACTCATTTGTCAAGACTTTAAAAAACATCATGTCTTGCCTTTATCACATGTTTATTTTCGCAATCGAAAACTAAATTGTTTCGGAATAGTTGTGGACGATAATTCATCAATTTTAAAAGTTTAATCTAAAAATATTCCAATTTTTTTAAATTGGTATGTGTTTAATCGCTGGTGCCAAAAATGCGTTTTATTTAATAGTGTATTTCATTTACATTTCGCAAGCTTTAAAAATTAATTCTTTTAAACTCAATTGGGAAACTAACATAACCGAATATAAAGGGTGTTTTTTAAAGAGGCATAGAACTTGAAATGAAAATAAACGAAGATGACATGAAATTTATTCGATAGTTTTCTAGCATTAAATTTAAAAATGACTGCTGGCATATGAACGCCACAGCTGGCTGGGACATAGTCTAATATGGAGGTCCAACTTTTGATGACCTTTTCCAACATTTGCGGAAATAACGCGGCGAAAATTGTTCTCCAAGTGGGCAAACGTTCGAGATTCATCAACGTAGACTTGCGACTTCACATATCTCGCACAATCACGGGTCTGCAACGTGAACATATACATATGTATGTAACTATGCCAAAGATATTTTTCCGGTCTCAAGCAGTTAAGGGTTTTGGCAGACCTCGACAGACAGACTCCTGGACCATATGGCATTCCAGTCCTGGTCTGGAAGCAGTGCTCTTCTACGCTTGCGCATCCATTGGCACGCCTCTTCAGCATTTTTTAGCATATTGGTGAGTTCCCATCATGCTGGACGGTTACTAATGTAACACTAACTCCCAAAAAAGGTGAGGGATATAACTCCGAAAATTACCGCCCCCATTCCTCATAGACAGAAAAATACAAAATGACGTATAAAAATAGCTTTTTTTCAAAAATTTGAGTAAAAAATCTAAAACAAGTCAAAAATACAAAGAACTACAGTTAGATTTACTTTAATATAAACGAGTCCAACTCACTTTTTTTGGCTCCGTTACTTAAATAAATATGTTTAAACACTTGTTTACATGGCGTGTGGTTTAAATAAGAATTCAAAAATTAATAAATAACATTTGTTTAACAAAATTTGAACTTTATCAAACTGCAGTCACAAACTGTCTACACTAGCGAAGAAAATTGCTAAAAATTTACATTTCAATGTATTGTTACGAATTATTATCACACCTTATCCAATGTGCGAGCCGCTGATCTGCTTGTTATAAATATACACGCATATTCACACAAACAACATAAGACTAAACACGTAATAATTGGAGTCAGAAGTGAAATTGCAAAATAAGATTTGAAGAGTTAAAGGTGGAGCAGCTGAAAAAGGAGTTGGGCAAGCCAGAGCTGCCTACAGTTGGTAGCAAAACAGAACTGCAAAACAGACTTATCGATTGTTTTAAGCAGATTGATATAGATATCAACACATATGAATTCGAAGGAAAAGAAGAACTTTAAATTAGAGCACAGCCAACTACAAGGAACTTAAATTCTACGTTTGTGGCAATGATGAAACCTCGAAAGGGATGCAGTAAAAGGTGAAGGAAAACTCTAAAAAATATGCAGCAAAAGATGGAAGCAAACTGCTAAAGAATTCAAAAAAGATGGAAGAAAGCTCTAGAACATAAAATGAAAAGTTGATGGAGATCTTTGAGGACGTGCAGTTTAGGGTGAACCTCGGACTTAGATGTCTGCGAAAAGTTTGAAACATTAGAGAATGATGTTAGTTAGAAGCTATATAGCTTAGAAGCTAAAATGAATAGTCTAGAACAGGAGGTAGCATTTCGTGTCATCCCAGATGCTGTAAACAGAATAAAACCGCCCACTTTTGGCGGTAGTGTCCCTTTTAATGTATTTAAGTCTCAGCTCGAAACAGTGGCGAATAAAACTGCTTGTGTCAATGCCGAGAAAGCAATCGAGCTAATACTGGCATTAAAAGACTCTGCTGAAGAGGTTCAGTTTCCTACAAAGGCAATTACGAGGATATATGACAGTCTTTGTAGGCACTGCGTAAGCTATAGAGCTGTAGTCACTCCAGCTATAAATTGTTAAAAATTACATCTTCGGTAAAAAAAACAAGGATTTTTAACAAAACACATCAGTTTATATCATTGATTATGATGCAATGCCCTCATGAGTAGGCGCACTTATAGAGGGTGTCCGCCGGGAAGATATACTACTCGCAGTAATTCCGTTGTAATTTTGGCTGCATGTGATGTTAATAAATTACAAAGCATGCAGTTGTACCGTTAAAAAGTTTTCAATTATCACATTTACCGTTACGCCGTTTTCATTTTCAAAGAAGTAAGGTCCAATGATTCCTCCTGACCCAATTGCCAACCAGACTGTCTCTTTTAAATGATGCAAAGGTGACTGGAGGATATTCCATTGTCCAAAACCGACTATTCTGTTTATTCACATATTCATTCAAATGAAAATATGCCTCTTCACTAATTACGATTTTTCCGTGAAAATCGTAAACACGTTAGTTTATCGAATATTTTTCCATAATAAATTTGCCACCTGTCTACTTCACGATTGATAAATATAAGCTGTCAAGACTAATATTTACGAAAATGGCGGCAAAACAAAGTAGTATATTTTCCCGGCGGGCAACTTGTCAGTATGGTAGAGAGCACAAGAGGGAGATCTGCAGAGTTAAGTTAAGAGGCGCAGGTCAGAAAGCGATTGAAACATTGCAGGCATATGCAATAGATATAGAGCGCTTAGTAGAGCTAGCCTATAATGGAGCAAATCATCCCTTTGTGGATAATTTTAAAGCAGAGGCGTTTGATAATTATATCCGGGAGACGGAAATCTAATTGGCCGTATGTGTCTTTCCGAACGCTACCTTTACAGAATTTGTCTTATTTGATCTAACTCGAGAAACGGCATGAATAATTGTTAAGTCAAAGACATTTGAAGTGCGTAATCTGAAGGTTATTCGCGATATAGAGTGCAGACGGGCATTTTAAGAGGGGTTATAGAGTATCCAAAAAACAAATAAGATTATCTGGCCACCTATAGCGAGCAAAACGAGCTAAGATTTAAGCATCGAGCACAGAAGATGAACCAAACTCAATAACACATATGATCTCTTGAGGTGACAATGCAACTTAGAGAGCAAACTTTGTGTGAAGACTGAACAGATCGATGCCCGTGAAGACTGGCTAACAGTGCGGAGAAGTGGCCCTGTGCTAGGAATAAGAATAGCCGCTAAAGAGAGAGGTATAAGACCTGCCCGCAATGAAAAATCCACTGAGATTCCACTTGCCAAGACTCATAGGATGCAGCGGAGTAGCCTGCGACTAATAGATGGATGCTTGTATCGTATGTGGGAAAGTAAAGGATAGCAACACAGAGTCAAATTTTTTTTTTTTAAATTGGACCAGTACTCAGGGGATGACCCCTACATATGCAGTGCATTGTACTGGAACTAGGAAAATAGGTTATGATGAGAAGGGGAGTAGTGTTCGTGAAGGTTTAACTTTAAGAATAACAACACGATAGCCTAAAACAAACCCTACTGCGGCATTTAAAGTGTTGGAATCAAATTAGTTAAAACTGTGCCCAGTGTATATACCTTCGACACGGCTCAGATTAGAAAAATCTAGTCCAACACCTTCCACACTACAAGGTAATGAAGTGCATTGAAAAGAAATTAATATTGAACATATAAAGAAAACACGGACAGCGGTGAAAAAAAAAGAAAAACGTGTACACATACTGCTACTTATCCCGGTGCACTTTGATTTCATACGAAATGAATAATGAACATATATACACATGTATATAGAAAATACGAACATCGGTAAAAAAAACAGAAAAAAAAAATAAACACGTGTACACAACTTGCTACCTATTCCGGTGCAATTTGGTTTGATACGAATTTAATTAATGAACATACACATATAGAAAATACGGACAGCAGTAACAAAAGACGTGTGCACAGGATGACAGACAAAACACTACTCTGAGTCAAATTTAACAGTCATACCAACGTTATAGAAGAATCCCATAATAGTCATCTTGGAGAGAACAAAACGGTTAGAAAGCTGCAGTCATTAGCCGAGTGGATTAGAATACTACACCAGAATATGATAATACTGAGATATCTGCACAAGGGAACAAGATCTAAACGATTTACATGAGGCTGTACATACTCGAACCAAAATTGCCATTGATGAATTTGAAGTGAACTCTGATGGCTTCCAGGTTCTACTTTTAACCCACAACGAAAAAAAATATTTTCTCCCTAACTGCAAACTCATTGGGAGGGATTAAAAAATAAGCGTCATCGTGGTCGTCGGATACTATAGGACAACAGCCGTTGACGAAGGTGGTCCACTTAAAACGACTATTCAAATACGGAATAGGTAATTCTGTGCCTGTTCGGGACAAACAACGTTAAGCGGGTGACAGTGTTACGAATTTGATATGCTTGTTCTAAATATACAAGTGTTTTTAATGAGATGAATAAACATTGTGGGAATGAAACTCCCACTTACATGCGCATTCACATAAACAACATACGTAAAATTAAAAAAAAAATTTTTTGAATACATATTCAAGATCAATTTGTGCTTCAACTTATTTGCAAGCGTTGCTCTGGTATAAGTGTAAAAAAATACAAATAACAAGTATCAGCCGTTAAATGGATTGTCAAATGAAGCAATGTTGCCAGCTCAAAGTTATAAAACTCTAAAGGCCGTGTCAGATAAAACTTTTGCTTCGGTTTGCGTTGCAAATTCGCTTTGACATCTAAGAAAAAATATATATATTTATATGAAACATGTCACATAGAGCACTTTGAACGCAAGGCGAAGCAAAAGGTTCGGACAACTCTCATCTTTTTACGCGTTAAAGTTTTTTCTAATAGCTTTATGCACTAAGAAAACAATTAGAACCAATTTGAGTAGTTCGTCTAATAATATTTCTAACTTCTGTTGTCATAAGATATGATTAAATGTAAAAAATTAAAAATTTTTTACATAAATAAACAAATCCTGAGCGTTGCCAAAGTTCTTATTGTGACATACACCTTTTGTTTTGCGCTTTATTATTAAAGTTTTAAGCTTCACGCAAAGCGACAAAGTTTTATCTGACACGTTTTGACACAAAGTTTTATCTGACAAATGTGTTGAAAATGGTTTTGCCGAACTTACTCTCTTATATCTTAGTAAAAGTTATTGTGTTTGTAAAGTCAAACTCTTTCTTAACTTGTCTTAGTACTCTAAGTCTAAGTCTAGATTAGATCAAGCATTTAGCTTGTAATTAGTTTTCTGTCGTACAGAATGCTGGTGAACTAAATTTTGAAAACATGCAGATATAATGCGGAAAGTTATTAGAATTTTTATCACTTGTAGTTCATCTATTTAGAAATTTTGACTTTAAATTCAGCATTCCCTTCTACTTTCCTAGTCCCTTTTTCATACTCCCCCGCTCTCACTACTCCATGACTTTTAAAAAACAAAATCTGTTGCTAGTGTGAACATTGCATTCGAGACTTAAAGTCAGTATTAAATTGACTTTGTCATTTGTTGCGTGTCGGATAAAACATATTATGAGTTTCAAGTTTATTTACGAGAACTTTAATTGAAATCACATAAAACTCATATTTATGTAAATGAAGTGTTAAAAACTGTAAACATTTTTTCTTCAAACGTTACCTTACGGCTCGTTTCCCAATACTTTTGCTTGGGTTTGAAAAAGACTTCTTGTTAAAACTAAAACCAGCTTAAATATGTCTTTGGCCACAATTTCTTGTTTATTTACTCATAAACATACTCGTACGCACATACATTCATTCCTATTTAACACAATTTCAACATAAATTGTTTGTATACGAAGTTAATTCAAGAATTAATTTATTCTCCCTGAAAGGAAATTTCTCACTCACGAATAAAATTTACTTCATAGAGCATGAAGATCGGGAGGTTTTTATTCAAGAGTCATGTAACTTTGAGCAACTTTTTAGAGCAACGCTTTTGTCGAAACATCATTACAGCCATAGAATATTACTATTTGATGCGCTTTATGGGATTGAAGTTGGTCCATATGTCTTCAAAAACAATGACAGTCAAAATATTACTGTCACTGACAGTGTTGTCAGATCATTATATTTTTTTTATGAAAAAGTTTTTAAAATTTTGTACAGCTTACCTTTACCAAAAAAACATAAAAAAAGTATATTAGGATCAAGACAATGCTCGAAGAAAAGAAACGATTTTCTGAAAAAAAAAATATGACAACAGTGGTAAACAATATAGGGACATTATTAAAAGTTTTTTCGTTCCCCAATCAACTGACTTTAATCTTACTGACTTGTAACTCTAACAGGACTGAGTAATGTGGCACACAAAGCGCTATACAACTAATTTACTTTAAAAAACTATAGATCCAATTAATTGGCCGCCAAGATCTTGTAATTTAACCCTATTGGATTCATCGAGGCTCTGTAGAATCGGTTTTCTAGATCGATAAACTAGAGACAATTGAACAGATATGTAATTGTTCTGTGTCAGCAGTTGCTATTACGGGTGTCAAAAATGCCCCCTTATGGCTTGCACGGCCCACACAGGTCGAAACTTCTTGTCATATGTTTGTAGGCTGAAGGGCCGAGCCCTTTGTGATTTCCCAGACAGTCAATGGAAGACAAGGCTTAACGAGCTACTAGACCGAAATCCATTTAGAGCATCAGCCCTTAAACAACTCACCCCTCTAATTATCACTACTGGTTCCTTACATCACAGGTAACTGTTGAAAAACAACAACACAGGAGTTATTAGCCGCCGAAAACCAGCATGCACCATAGTTATCAGGGAAACTAAATCCCCTCTCTGCGTTTTAGGGTTAAATCTCAACCATGATCAATGCCGAGATGGTCTGCAAAACGGGGGCTGTTTTGTCAATTAACCCTTGAAAAGCGTTTCGAAAGTCCTACATGACATAAGTCATGAGGTTTCGTAGAGTTTTATCTGATACAACAAACCAGGAACTCCTACCCCTCTATGCGAGGAGTTTTTGACAATTTGGTGTTCCAGATTGCGGCTTGTAGGCATTAGCTGTGGCGACCATATGGCGTATAAGCTGCACCGAAATCATATTTAGACTTTAATCTAATCAAATTTTCTACCCCACACCACCCGCTTAACGATATGAGCATAAAAATATATATATTTATTCTGTGATAATTTAATGTTGCTGAATTTTAACTAGCTTTGTTTTTGATGTTCTTTTCGAATGAGAAAATTAAAAACTCAATATACTTACATTTCGAGATCATCAACCAGAAATGAAAAATTTACTTTTTAAATCGTATTTTACTTTCATTCTACAACTTTTCCTGAACACACCTAATTATTTTATTTTTATTACTCGTTATTACAGTTACTTTTAACACCCACCTCGTATTACTGTGTAACACTTCAAAAGACACAAATTTATATGAAATTCTTATCAAGTTTTTTCCCATTTTTTCTTTTTTTTTAATTTGCTAAAAGTCTTTTTTTGTGCTTTTTGCACAGATTACCAGCTTTTAAGCTGTAATACGCACATAACTTCCAATTACCAGTTTTGAAGTAATAATTTTATGAATTCTTAGACAAATTTAATAAAAATTGCCACCAGGAAACCAGGCAATTTCTGAAATATTAGTTTGAGAAATAATTAGAGTTTACTGCCTACAAATTACACTGTTCGACGTAGTTCTTTATTTGCGAAGAGATGACGTGAACACATGAAGTATTTTGAATATATTTGAAGTTTTTTTAATACTATAACATTTATAGCAGTGACGTCCAAAAAGGTTTTGCTGCTTTATTGGTGAGATTTGAATTTGAAGTAGAATAGCATGGTACAAAGTTTCATTAAAATTTTATGGTTAAAATTATTTCGTTCGTAAAAAATATATAACACTAAATTTGCTGAAAGGCTCCGTTATTTCTCCTACCTTATTTCTTATTTTCCTCAACGACCTTCTATATCAAACTTCCAACTCTATCCACTCTTATGCGGATGACGGCAGTTATAGGCGCAGCCTATCCGAGATCAGTGCCAAGAGGCAAAATATAAATGCCTGACTATGTAAAGATCTTCTTTTAATCTCCGAATGGGGTCATAAAAACGGCGTCGACTTCAACGCCGTACGACCAAGAGTTACTTATTAATACTCAAACTCATGGTTGTAAATTTTACTTCATCTTTTCTCATGAATGGTATAAATATCAAATAATCGGATGCTCTTGATGTGCTTTGATTGAAAAAAGTGTAATGTTCGCTGAACTAAACTGAACACATATTTCATGTCTCGAAAGAAGCATTCAACTGTCTCGATTTTTTTCACTCCATCCGATCTCTTTAATATTTATACCACCTGAAAATATCCAACCGATAATGGAATGCAAATCTCATGTTTGAGCCGGTGCCTCAGTGTCAATCTTGGGACATGCAGAGATAGTAAAGTAGCTTATCGGCTAACCTACTCTACTGACTCGCTGGAGCTGTGTGAGATGTGTTTCTATGATTTATCGCTACTACAGGGTATCTGGTAGTAGATTTATATTTGCAAACTTAAATAAAAAACGTAATAAATGACACGAAATCTGCCGTCGATTTCACTGCTCAAAATAGAGCCTTGTGATCTCCTCACGCTGCAGCAACCTTGGCTCAATTGAGCTGATTTTTGACGAATATGTTCCTTTAAAGCTACAAAAGATTGGAGGTTGTCATCGTAACCCCTCTCTTATAGGGGTTAGGTTAGACTTACCAGGCTGCGAGCTATTGTAAAGCCAGCCCACTTGGGCCCAGTCTGGTCCCGTTGTGTTGCCTAGATGTGATATGTATCTCAATAGATCTACATATCACTGGTTTAGAACAAATTCGAGGATCGGATAAAGGAGTCTAATCCATTTACATCGCAGTTTGATATCCCTGCCAAATCATGCAGCTTCGGTCTGCCTAGATACAATACGCTTATATAAGAAAGAGTTGAAGACTGACAGAGGTATTGCTCAACGCTCTCTATTTCCTTCTCGCCTCTGCAACTTCTACAGAAGTCATTAAATGGAAGATTTGACCTTCTCGCCTGCGTTCCTGTCTCTTTGAGATATCCCAATAAAAAAATCTCCATAAAGGGAGTTAGATCTGGCCTCTGTGGCCAGATCTAACTAACTAGTCCCCAAAGTGGCTGACCAGTTTTTGGGGGAAATTTTCTCGAAGCATATTCGTCGAATTTCTGGCTGTGTATGCAGTCTACCTGATAGATTAGCAGTCGACCTGATGGATTAGCCTGAAGGTTGGGCAAAAAAAAAAAATCTGTACTCATGCGTCGATTTTCACCGTTGACAATCATCGACTGGCCTCGAGAATTTTCGAGAGAAAAATGGTCCATGGATAAGGCCCACCAAACATCTATGCTGGGGTAAAGCAATGGTTTTCGATGTTTTAATAGTGGGTTTTAATTGTGGGTTCTTAGAAACCAGTAATGCCAGTTTTTCTTATATTGACGTGGCCTTTTAAGTGAAAATAAGCCTCGTCGCTCCATTTACAGAGCGAAAACGCACTAACATCGTTTCACAAAAACGTTTGCGTAAATCAATATCACATACTTTAAGTTATTGAACGATTTGAATTTTAAAAGGATGGAACCTCAGAACCTTTTTATGTATAATAGCTCTTGGAAGTCCCAGTGAGGCTGCTGTTTTCCGTATTGATAGTCGTGGACTTTCACGTAAGCTGCTTCCAATCAGTTCAATATTTTTGGGAGTCCTTGAATATTGACTATTCCCCGGCCGTGGGACATATATAGCCGAAGCAGTTGCGAGCAATCTTCGCACGCACGAACATATTCACCGAATACTGAACAAAATAGTCAAAGAGCCATTACGTAAGAATCATGACTCTTAAAAAATGTCTCCACAGCGAACGTGCGATGCTCTCTCTACCGCTGCGGCATCGTGACAGACACATCCGCACAATCGATAATTCTAACAATGTTTCCCTCTGCCCGCAACGTTGATTAGTTTTTTAAATAATCGTATTTAAAAATACAAATTTGCCACCAGGCATCCTATATAATGAATTTTGTTCTAATGAGATTAGGTATCTTGTTAATGAAACACACATATTTCAATACAACACGCGATAATCGTCCAGGGCTCATCTATTTGTGATGTGATGAACAAGTGTGTGGAACAAGTTTCCAGCAGACATATTTCCTGTCCTATATAACGTTGGAATGTTCGAGTCAAACATTCACAACCACTACTTCCTCTGTACATAACGTATTCTCCTAGCTCCAGTACAATGCGCTGCAAATGTAGGGCCAACTCCTGACTACCTTTATTAAAAGAAAAGACTTCTTTCAATTTCAAAACATCTTGATTTTCATCACTCATTTTTGGTTTGTTTATTTGCTGACACTATAATGCAAATTTGTTCACGTTTAAAATTCAATACATTATTATTTCATCATTTATTTTCTTCTTCTTTTTAACAACCATTCACAATAAAAGTAAAATAGTAATAAAAATCTGTTCATGCTTGAAGGCTGGCACTAGACACAACCAAGCATGTGACAGCAAGCATGCCGGGATATCAAATAATAATTAAGAAATTTTGACCGTGTCTACCCCGCCCTACAACTCTGACAGAACTTCTAGCTAAATTTGTGCTAAATTCTGTCGAACAGTGTTGTTAATCCGTTGCCAAATAAACGACTAAAATTTTCCATAAAAGTATTTGATGGCAATTAACTAATTTTAGTTTCCGCTGTTTTAAAAAGAAAAATTCAATTTTAATTAGCTTTGCTTATTTTTGCTCTTTAATTGAATTGATTGTGTGTTTTGAGTTTTTGCATTCAAACATTTTCTAAAGCACTAATTAATTTTCTGAATCAATACAAAAATATATTTTTAACAACTGATTTAATTTCAGTTATTTCATTTCAAAAGCAGCACTTGTATAATTAAGAAAAAACAGTATTGACGAATGATACAACAGAAGGACTAGGGGTTAAGAATCGGATTAGTCTTGTCTGGGTGGCAAAACATGAGGACTTAATGGTAATGAGATGGCAGACATCTACGGGAAAAAATGAGCTAAGGGTTCTTTCGTTGGAGTTACTCTATTCTTTGGCTTTTGCGAGTCTCTTTAAGGAGACAAAGAAACAAAACGTAGGAAAACATTAAAACGAAGTAATCGGTTGGAACATTCCGAGAAGTTTCTAAGCTTTGATGCTAAGAATGCAAATCTTGCTCTACAACTGGATAGGAAACCCCCTAAAACCAATCACAGTATCTGTGTGAATGGGCATTTCAAACACAGAAATTTCTAAAGGAAGAGGGATCAATGGAACACTCGAGAACTTGCCATGGGATGTTCGGACAGAGTAGATACAAGCCAACACAAGCGCACACGTTGGTTGAGTAGTACTTGCTAACACTCTTCTTGAAAGAGTTGGTCCGCTTTTTTGATGCTTACAGTGGCCTTTTTGTGGTTTTTGAGTTTAAAGTACTAGTAGTGTTGCAAAATAATATAACGAGTGTCCCAAAATTATCACAAGATTTAAATATGGCACCATTTTTGCAGTAAAGCTTTGGTATCCCTAAAAACAATTAATTCGACAGCTGACAGTTTACCATTTGTAAAAATGGAGCGTTACATTATAGAATAAAATGTCTTCCTTATTGATCAATAGTTTACAAATAACGAAAGCTTGGTCTGCTGATTTTTCGAGCAAGATAATCAATCCTAAGCGATTAAACACATTTCGTTAATCGCCAAAGTTGGCGCGATATTGCATCTACAACGTGTCACTGTTTAGTGTGGATTTTTGACTGGACTCATAATAGGGTCATACTTTTTTGATAATAAGGCTGGGTCAGCAGCGACTGTTACTGCTACTCGATATGGCGACATGCTAACACAGTTCTTTTTGCCAAAATTTAATTATATTGATGTAGCATGCTGCATGAGAAATTTCCAGGTCATGTACACTCTCCCTACATCGTGATTTTAACACCATTAGAATTCTTCTTACGGAGTTATGTATTCCAGAAAAACCCCTATTCTAAGTACTTTATGATTCAATACAAAAAAATAATAATCAAGACTAAAAACTTTGTTTTATATTTAATTCAAATTGCGTTAATTTTGGTATACCCTTTACATATTCGTATGTAAATTCTACACAATAATTTTTGCACATACTTCTTGTCATATGTTTGTAATAATGTAAGCAAACCACTTGCCGAAGAGCTCAGACTTCCTAACCCCTACTGTGTACAATTCAATATCTCGAGTTAGTGGCCCAAAATTGATGTAAAACATCCCCACCTCGCGCGTCTATCCATCACTTCTGATGCCTTACATTACAGGCATCTAGTGCATCTGGGGGACTACAATTAGTTCACCGGAAATCAGTAGTGCACTGTAATTATTAGTATATACCAATAACCCCTCCCTGCAATTTTAGGTTTAAGACACAAACAGAATGTTTCAGTCAAAATGCATAACCTCAGCGGTCAGCGATCAGCGCCAGGATGTTCTCTGCAAGACATAACCACTTGGGGTATGCTGATCTCGGTTCTTCCAACGATTTTTTCTGGAATTCCCAACACAACCTAGGCCATAATAGGACTGCGTGGAATTTTATTTAGTAAAGCATATAAAACCCCTTACACCTCTATATTCCAGAAAACAGATTATAAAAATATTGTATTTAAAAAATGTCTGCTATGGTAACTCTAACAAGGGAATCACAAGTATGAAAGATGAATTGTTTAAAAATTTTCAGCTCGTCCAATATGGATTTGCTACCTAAAAGGCCTATACCGTTTAGGTTATATATTGAAATTTTTTATTTTGCTTAATTGAAATTACGAGGTCTGATCAAAAAATAACCATCATTTTAAATTTTTTTCAAAAATTATTTATTCATTAATAACTATCCTGTCGCCTTCAAAGTAATCCCCTTCAGATATAATACACTCATGCCAATCCTCGAAACATTTCTAAAATGCGCTTTTCGGTATCGCCAAAAGCTCCTATTTCGACTTATCTTTTATCTACTCAATCGTAGCAAAACGCTTTCCTTTCATCGGTGTCTTCAGTTTTGGGAAGAGGAAAAAGTCAGCGGGGGCCAAGTCCGGTGAATATGGTAGTTGAGGCATGACAAACTCATGCACAAGCATCAATTTGTGAGCTGGTGCGTTATCATGGTGCAAAATCTATGATTGTTTTTTTCCACAATTCTGTGCGTTTCTAACGAATTGCTTCGCACAAAGGGCGCATAACTTCAAGGTAGTATTCCTTATTGACCGTACAACCTTATGGCCAGAATTCATGATGCACCACGCCATTGCAGCCGAAGAACACAGTGAGCGAAACTTTTACATTCGACCGAACTTGACGTGCTTTTTTCGGTCCTGGCTCTTCTGGACGTTTCCATTCGGATGATTGGGCTTTGGTTTGTTTCAATGTAATAGCCATACACCCATTATTCGTCACCAGCTATGACCTTCTTGAGGAAATCTGGATCGTTGTTGACGATGTTCAACAGCTCCTGAGCGATGTCCATGCGACCTTGTTTTTGCTCTAAATTTAGCAATCTAGAAACAAACTTCGCAGCCGCACGTTTCATGCCTAAAACATCAGTAAAAATTGCTTGGCATGAGCCGAACGATATGCCAACGTCATCAGCAACCTCTCTGATAGTAATTCGACGATTATCCAAAATCATTTTCTTCACTGCTTCAATGTTTTATTGGTTGTTGACGTGCTCGGGCGACCAAGACAAGCATCGCCATTGATATATTCTCGGCCTACCTCAAACCGGTTATACCATAATTGAACTTGTGTTCTGCTCATAGTAGACTCATCACAATACCACAATCAACATTTCAAATGTCCTTACGCATTTAAATTCATTTTTTACACAACACTTAATACAGTTTCTTGGATCCATTTTTTCGAATAGTAAGAAATCAAAGAGCACACCAAACCACGACTTAACTTTTTATCTGTCAAAAACAAACTGACAGTCCAAAATGGCTGATATTCGCAACATATATAACAGACATGTGTACCGACATAACAGAAAAAATGCGAAAATCTAACATACGTAACTCACCAAATTTGAAAATAACGGCTATTTTTTATCAGACCTCGTATACTGATAGCCCATTAAGACTATGCTGTCTTTTTGAAAAAAAAAATAATCTCATTGCTTTATTTTGTATTTTTAATTGTTTTTTGGATATTAAATGTACCTCTTATCATTCGTGAGGCACCTGCTGAGCTATTAAATAAATTATGTAATTAACTTAAACACATGCGAGTACATACATACATATGTTCGAGTACATTACAAGTGACCTTCACTTTCTGCGGACAATTCCAACATAAGCATCATCCATAAGCTGATTTGGTAGCACTGTCAGAAGAATGTGCATAAACTGACAACTTCCGCATTTTTCGCACTCAAAATATTGTCATCTGTCAAAAAATAATTAACTCTTAAAACTGGAAGCTTGAGGGATACAGTCGTTGTAAGTTCGTTTCAAGGTTTTTGCGTGTCTTTAACACTAGACGTACATATGTATGTATGTATATAAGTATGTACACAAGTAATTTATTGATTTTATTTTTAGATGCTATCACAAAATTAATCCTTTTTTTATTAAAGTCCGACTCCAAAAGCCATAAAAATGTGAATTTTTCAGGGTGTAGGTACAAACTTGATTTTGTTCAGTTCGCTTAATGAAGGCCGAACGAAAAATAATAAATATTTAAACACTACAATATTCATACATGTGTACATATATGTATGTATGGATGTCTGTGGATATGTAATCTTATTCATTTTTTAGCTTGAGGGGCAGGCAAGTTTGCCAAAACGTGAAAATAAACAGTAAAAATCTTTTTTTTAATTGTTTTTTTCCTGTTATTTCTTTATATTTAAGTTATAAAATATATTTAATTTTTCCATTACACACTCACAGAGCTAAAAGACATTGTATGAATTTCTTTGTTTGTGAATTTGTTTAAGGAGCATCACTTTAAGCGACGACAGTGGTTCAAACGAGTATAATCTTTTAGCACTTTACTTTTTTAAAACAACTTGACGGTTTCATATCAAAGTTAATGATAAAAAATGCAATTAAATCCTTTGCAAAAAGTCCTTCAAACGTAAAGAGTAATGGCCTTATTCATAAAAAATATTGTACGTTTATTAAACTGCTATTTGACAAATTTCTATTGAAAATTTGTCAAATAAGTGTTTAATAAACATACAATATTTTTTATGAATACGGCCGTAAAAGTTTTAAAGAAGTATAAAGCTTGACGTTTATAACACTTTTTTAACTGGCGGCCATTTTGTCAGCTGTTAAGTGATTTATACTTCGTTTAGTTTGACATTTCAACATAAATAGACGGATGTCCAAACAAATTTACCAATGAAGTTCACTCTTGTTTGAATGGATGCATCAATAATCAAAACTGTCATATTTGGAGTAATAAAAATACTCAAGTATATTGATACACTATTATATCCAGGAAAGCATTCTGTTTGGTGTCGTATATGGGCTGGTGGAATCGTTGTTTAAAACAGCGGTGGTCAGGACGTTATAGTCATTGGTGGCCCCTATGGAACCATAAATTAGCCAAGATTCTGTGATTTAACGACGCCTAACTATTTTCTGTGAATATTGTGGAAATTGCTTTACATCAGCACGTGTTTTATCGGCCTTATCTGATGATGGTTTGAACTCTTCACGCTTTACCAGCGCCGCCATTTGGCTTGCAAGGCTCACGCAGGTTGCAACTTTTGTCATAAGTTTGTAACCATATGGACAAATTCCTTGCTAAAGAGTTCAGGCCTTTTAATCTCTTTTGTATACAAATTCCCTGACAGTCAATGGAAGAAGAGGCTTAGGCCCACTAAGAGTAGCCCTTAAACCAAGTCACCTTACAGGTATCTGTTGTAAAGGCAAGAAAGCCTTGGTAGGCTGTTAGTCCTCGAAAAAAGCCACGCACCAAACAATCAGGGATACGAACTCCCCTTTCCTGCGTTATAGGCACCTCAACCATGTTCCTGAACTGCAAACAGAACCACCCGGGAGCAATGCTTATCCCTTTTCTGCCAATTGATAGCATTGCCAATTGATTTCCATTGATTGCTGGGAAATTGCATACAGGAGAGATTACAAGGCCCGAACTCCTCAACATGAAGTTGCTCATATGGCTACATGTGTGAACCTAGTTAGGGCGCTGGGGAATCGTGTATAATTCTCTCCATGGAATTAGTCCATCATCAGACAAGGCCGTAAAGCAGGTGCTGATGTAAATCTTTTTCGGTACTGTCACATATAATGTTGCCTCTTGTTTTGCCTTGGCGTACACCAAACCAGGGCATTCTGTTTGCTGAAGCATAGAGGGGAAGGAGTCGCATGACTTATGTTGTGTTAAGAATTTCCAAACCCCTTACCAATGGTCGAAATTGGCAAAACGGTGATCAGTCAAGCCCTCGGAAGGTTCTGCTTTCCAGGTCTCTCGGATGAGTGGCCTGCCTTGGTTTTGTTTTAAACCCAAAATCGCAGAAAGTGGAATTAGTTTCTCTGATAACTATAGTGCATGCTAGTTTTCAAGGGCTAACAACCCTTCGAGGTGATGTTATCTTACAACAATTACCTATTCTGTAAAGTACCAGGAGGGATGGTTAGACGGTCGAGTTGGTTAAGGGCTGATGATTTTAATGAGCTTTGACCTACCAACTCATTGAGCCGTATCTTCCATGTACTATTAGGAAATTGCATAAAGGAGAGGTTAAAAGGCCCGAGCTCTTAAGCAAGGGGTTCGTCTATAACGCTACAAACATATAGCGAAAAATTGGGACCAGTGTGCGCCTAGCAAGCCACATGGGGGTACTGGTAAATCGTGAATAATTCACCCAGTGAATAGGCCACTATCCCAGCTATCTATATGATAGCTATCCCAGCTATCTATATGTCGACATTTCATAGGAACTATCCTAATCATCAGTAGACTTTGAAAATTTTTGAAAGATATTCTCTAACATTCAACTTTAGTTCCTATGAAATGTCGACATATAGATAGCTGGGAAACATAGAAAATAAGCTATTTATAATTTGTTTACTGGTATAAATGTTAGAAGCTGAAATAGCGAATAAAAAAAAACTTAATTGTTCATAATATTTATAATAAATCAAAATTAGAACGCATAAATAATATAATTATTAGCCCTATTCACCGTCTTGTACAAATGGCATTGCATCATTGCATTTAGCAAAATAGTGGAGTATATTTTTACTATACATTAACAAAAATCTCACTTTTGCAATTGCAGAAATATGCAATCTCAAATGCACTAGATTGTGAATCGAACTATTAGCCCTATTCACAATCTTGTGCAAATGGCGTTGCATCATTGCATTTGCAATATAGTGGAGTATATTTTTTCTTTACACTAACAAAATGCACCCAAAAATGTCAATTTTGCAATTGCATGTTTATCTTGTGTTGTAAGTGCAATTTTGATCATGAACGTGATCACCGAAAATTGTCTGAAGTGTTGGAAAAAGCATTATCTTTCCAAAAAGTATTTGAGACTTGGTTGTATAAATTACGAGTACTTCCCAATAGGGGCAAAAAAATATTTCAATATTATAGCATTTCATCATAAATGAAAATGATTTCGTGTTTTTGTTTTGGAATAATCCAATGAGAACAATGTCGAGTTGCTTAATCATCAGACTTAATACTTCATTGGAACTATAGGGTGTTTTTTTAAGCTAGATAGAACTTTAAATTGTAAAAAGTAACACAAAAAATTAAATTTTGATGAAACATTTTTTTTTATTTGTTTCAGTATACTCTGACAAATCATCATGAATAGACTCACGCTTGAACAACGCTACGAAATTATCCAAATTTACTTTGAAAATCAGACCCGTTGTTTTATCGCAAAATTGTGTTCAGCGATGAGGCGCATTTTTGGCTTAACGGGTTTGTTAATAAGCAAAATTGCCGCATATGGAGTGAGACCAATCCACAAGAGACCCTACAGACTCCATTACATCCAGAAAAATGCACTGTTTGGTGCGGTTTTCATGCTGGTGGCATCATCGGACCTTATTTCTTCAAAAATGAGGCCGGAGCTCGCGTTACGGTCAATGGAGATCGTTACCGCACCATGATCAATGATTTTTTGTTTGAAAATATGGATGACATTGATCCGGAGGAGATGTGGTTTCAACAGGATGGCGCTACGTGCCATACGGCGAACGCAACCATCGACTTACTGAAATCAAAATTTGGCGATAAGTTGATTTCGAGAAATGGACCTGTCAATTGGCCTCCAAGGTCGTGCGATTTGACACCTCTCGATTATTTCCTGTGGGGCTACGTGAAGTCACTGGTTTATGCTGATAAACCAGCAACAATTGACGCCTTGGAGGCCAGCATTGTTCGTGTTGTTCGTGACATACGGCCAGCAGTGCTCGAAAAAGTGGCCCAAAATTGGACGTCCAGAATGCGCTTCGTCAAGAACAGCCGCGGTGCCCATATGCCCGAAATCATTTTCAAATGTTAATGTCACGTATTGATCTTTCGAATAAAAAAAAATTTTGATTACAATTTAATTTTTTGTGTTATTTTTTACAATTTCAAGTTCTATCGGGCTTAAAAAAACACCCTGTACTTGTAATCGCGTACATATGTGCTGAAAATAAATCTGGAATAATGAATGTGAAAGCAAAATAGGTAATTTCAAAACAAAATGTGAAGCAGCAATGTTCCAAGTAGTTTTCTCTGTTCTGCACCGCATTGTTTACTTTACTTCAATGCTAAAAACTTATGGAAAATCCTTTTAACAACATTAGCAAACTGCCGCTATAAACTTATTAACAAACACAAACTAAATTTATTATTATTGCATGCACCGACTTACCACTGTCAATTTCATTTTCTCTTGGATCTCTGGAAAATATATCACCACTGTTGCCATTACTGCTGTAGTAATGATCGTGTTGTTCAGACTCCACACTCTGTAACGACTCCTGAACATCCGGTTCAGGGTCATCGACATCTTCCAAGTATCTGTAATGATGACGATACAATTGTTGCAAATGATGTTGGTAGTTTTGCTGCTGGATTTGTTGTGTTTCAAGCTCCTCTTCAGCTGGAGGTTCATCCTCCACATCCTCCACCACCGCTTCGTCATCAAAATCATTATTCACACTGTCATTGGAGCTGTTGTTTTCTCGTTTGTGACTATTTTTAATAGTCGTACTCTTTTCTGTGTCCACGTCTTCATAATCATCTTCAAAAAATGGTGTTTCTGTTGTTTTTTGTTTAAGCAGAGCATTTCTGTTGTTTTGGCGATTGCCGTAAGTTTTACGTTGTTGCTGTTTGGCGGCTCCTTTTCTGTAGGAAGCAGACGAAGTAGCAAAACCTCGTGCCCTTGGGCGCACCGCTAAGGGCTTTGGCTTTGGTAAGATTTCTGCTATAGTTGGAATTTTTTGGTTGACACTTCGAAGAGGAAACAGCCGTCGTTGTAAATAGTTTGATAGAATCTGTTCTGTTATTTGATTTTGTCTTGCAATTTCTGATGGATCCAAGCCAAAATTTGAATCTTAAATATACAAAAATATAGAAATAAAAATATTAAACTTTTTTTGAAGTTTTTAAGTCTTGCTAATAAAAAATATGTTTTTTTTTTTTTGTTAACAGGTTATCTTTAATATTTTTATGTACGTATTTATCAAGGTAGCTTTAGAGCTGGCTTGGTCTGTATGATTTAAAGTGAAGATAACCAGTTGACCATATAGTTAAGATGTTATAAGCGATGAACACAAGACAATAGGAACCTGTAAAGCGTGTGTTGACGACAGCTTAAGCAAATTGGTGACGAAATCTTCTAACAAATTTTCTACAGATCTTGCAGGACCGCACAAGTCACAGTTTCCCTCACAGTATTCGTATAGTTGATGATTAGCGCCAGGTAAGACGCAGCAATTTTAGTTGGGCAATTTGTTGACTTTATAAAAGCTTTCGGAGAGGGAAATAAGAAAGAAAAATATGTGCTGGTACTCAGCCATTCCATACTCTTCTCTAATTTATGCATACAAAAATTTTTATAACATTTTAATTTTCCTGACGATGCTAACAAACTGTTAGCGAAATATCGAAACTGAAATAAAAAATATGTTACTTTTTTATAAAAAGAACAACAAAAGAACTTAAGCTGCAAAAATTTTAATAATTTAACATAAAAGAAGATCAAATAATATTAGGATAAAATTGAAAGAAAAAGCCTGTATTGAATTTAATCATTTTTAAGAGTCGTACTCAAAAATATAAGTACGAATAACACACAAGTATACTTAAAATAAACCGAAAATTTTGTTCAATGTCTTAAAATAAGTATAAAATTCTTGAAGTAAGGTTTCTTCAGCCACACTATTGCGAACAGCAGTAATATTTTTTGATTTGAAACCCCATTTTCATAATAGGCCTGAATAACGCGTTACTAGAGTGTGCATCAATTCATGGTTCAAATTGAGTTAGTCTGAAATTGAGAAATGTCAAATGAAATGCAGAAAGAAACTTGACGTGTAAGTGTGGTTCACATACAGCAAATCACAATTTTTTGTGATTTTTGATGTGATCTATACTCTTCTGAAGCACAAGAAAACAGTTGTCTTTTTTGCTTCAATTTGCTGATATTTTTATTTTCAAGTTGAATTTTTTTAGTTAAGGTATTATTTGGAAAATAAGGATAATTTCTTCATGTGTGTAGACATAAATATGCCGAGTTAAATATGTTTGACGTAATGGAATGACGTAACGACATATTTAAGTATGAAGATAAATATGTTTGACGCTACGTCCCATCGAACTAACATGTTTGTTTATGTGTTTGAAATAATTTTTATTAAAAAAAAAAATACGCAATACATTAAAACGGAAAAAATTGTGCAAATACAGCATAAACAAATATTATTTGAAACTAAACTAAATGCTGAAATTTTAACATGGAACATATAAAACAATTTATTGGAAAATTAGTGATCCGCGAAAGAATTGGGCCATATATGGGCACATTTTTGGTTGTCACTCAATAGGATCTTTTGGAATAGGAAGTCAAGAGTATCCTCTAAACGCTGATATAAGTGGCTGATCTCAATTGTATTTGGGAGTTTTTTTTTTTAAATTTTAAATCTGAACTTAGTGGAAAATTAGTGTTCCGCGAAAGAATTTGCCCATATATGGCCACATTATTGGTCGTCACTCCATAGGACCTTTTGGAATAGAAAGTCAAGAGTGTCCTCTAAATTTAAAAAAAAAAAAAAACTCCCAAATACAATTGAGATCAGCTACTTATATCAGCGTTTAGAGGACACTCTTGACTTCCTATTCCAAAAGATCCTATTGAGTGACAACCAAAAATTACGTCAAACATATTTAACTCGGCATATTTATCTTTACACACATAATTTCTTCTATTAAATATAAAAGGTAAAGTAAAATAACCTATTAAACCAAATCCCAAAAGAATACAACAACAACAAAATAAGCGTATATAGTTTTTTCTTAATTTACTACATTATTTCTTATAGAATAAATAGTTTTACTTAAATAATCAATAGAAAACAAGTTGAATTAACTTGAATTAATTAATTGAAGTAAATAATTATGAAACTCATAATAAAGTATATGCAAAATTAGAATGTGATTTCAAATTGATTGCAAGTTAGCTTACCGGTTTAAAATCACAAATATCAAAAATATGTTGTGTGCGATTTCACACACAACATATCAAATCACTTTCACAAAAAGTGATTTGCTGAACAGCCCTGTATATTTAGTATTATTAAAAAAGATAATAATGTTTGTGTCTTTTCTTTTGTTTCTTAATAATATGTGTGATAATATTAGGTTTGATGAGATACTAGTGCGAATCACCGGTCGACGCAATCGATCTCATCCTTTTTTTTACCGCTCTTAAATAATACGCTGTCATAGAAAAGCCAATGTTGACACCAATAAGCCGAGTTATACATGCGAATATCGATTCTTTATTGCAACATAGTCATAACTAAAAAAAGCTCGTTTCGAGAAAAACGCATTTCAAATTTTTAATTTCATACAAGTCTTAGAAATTATTTTTAGAAAATATCTCCTAAAGGAAAAAGTTTAAAAGTAATTTGATTAAATTTTTGGCACAAGATAAAAATTCTGCGTTGTTAATTCGAAAAGCTTTTTTGGGATATGACTATATGGCAATAAAGGAGCGATATGTTATTTACACATTGTTATTGTTTTACCTATGTTTTTAACAATGTAGATGTAATTTTTTACAATGTAAAATGCCTACATATTGTCTGTTAGCTCAAAAACATTGCGTCTGTAAAAAACATGACCAAAGTCGTCTGACAAAATTTCACATAGAATGTGTTCTATTTTTTTATGTTTAAACATCTGACATTATAACTATATGTCTTACGAACAATTCAGCGGCAGCTAACATTGGGCGGTATGAGTAGTCGGCTTCAGGAAATTTTACCGAATTAATATTTTAATATGTTTTAAATAATTATTTTTTATAATAATGAAAAGCATACACAATGTCAGACGTAAATGTACATGTACATTTGTGAGCAAATTTTACAAACCGTCTGTAGAAATTATATTTTTGACAGACATAAAAAAATACACGAGGAAATACATAAGTATTAAAAAAAACAGACGCAAAAACAAATCGTCTAAGGGTGCCTTAATTAAGTCAAACACATTTTGTTTGTTTTTTTTTTCTTTCTTTATAAACAAATTGGAGTTGGACGATATTTTGAAATTTAGGTTGATTGTTATCATCCTTTATAAAGCTCAAACGTGCCTTGATGCCAAAGAGAGAGGCCGAAGACTTTTGTTCAGGTCACTATATTAAGACCGCGATATTAATGGATTTTTTGCAGTAAGCCCAGAAAGAATATTTGACGGTGATCGAGAACAGTTTATGAAAACTGTTAAGATGAACAAACATTCGATTTAATTTAATTTGGTAAAAGAAGATTTTTTCATGAATTCTAACAGACCATCCAAAATGTAGACTTTTCCTAACGCTAGTGTAGGGTTTTTTTCAATTATATGTATTTGCAATTATTTTTTTCTTTATAAATTCTTAAATTTAAAATGGGGTATACGACCGTTAGAAAAATTGTGTTGGAAACATGTGGGGAGTTACTCTCTATTGCGATGCGAAAGAAAAATCGAAGAATTGGTGCCCTGTATTGCGTTTTCGTACATTTTATTTTATAATTTTTCGCAATTGTTTATTTTGTGGTACCAGTGTTACTTCATTTTTAAAGTATTTCGCGAAAAAGTTTGCGCAACCGGCACAGAGTACCAAATTATACTCTTATCGTATTTACTTTTCGCGTCGAACTTACTTTCTCATCGCAATAGAAAGTAATCCCCCTGATGTGCTATGAAACCTCAAAAAGATCATTGCTTATGATTTTAATACTATGTTGAATTTCTCAAACTGTATTGGATCCATTGACAGCAAACACATTAACATAACTTGTCCTCCAAATTCCGGCTCGCAATTTTCCAATTACGATGGCACCTACTCTATAGTACTTTTGGGAGCTTGCGAAACTAATTATACATTCGCAATCATTGATATTGATGCATATGTTTCTCAGAGTGATAGAGATGTGTTGTGGAGTTCAAGCTTTGGACAGAGGCTTTTTAATGGGCAATTGGATTTGCCTGCAGACCCGGTTTTACCAGGATCAAACATCAAATTCCCATATTTTATAGCCGGGCATGCAGTATTTCCTGTAAATAAATGTTTAATGTGACCATATCCAAGTGTGAAGTGTGAGCAGGCTATACTTTTATTATTTCTTTTAATACTTTTTGGAACACATATCTAGGTTCAAATCTGCCTGCTGAATGAGAAGTTCTTAACAATCGCTTATCACGAGCAGGCCACATAATGCTAGGAACACAAGCGCGACGAACAACGAACTTCGCCCATTGCGACAAATTCGCCAGCAAATATTCGTTGCATAAATTCGTCGTGTTAAGCACAATTCCAATGAACTTTTGTGTAGATAACGTTGTTTACATATAAATAATTAAGGGGGCCATATTGAGCCAGCCTATATACATATGTAAATCCCATCCGAAAGATGGATTTTTGAACAAATTATGTGAGGTAATTTAAATTTTGATGACATCTTCATAAATTTTTTACTACATGGATTAATATAAATATAAAAAGTATGATTTCGTGAAAAATATTGTTTTTATATAAGAAACCTGGCCACCTGATACTGTTTTGTTCATCGTTCACTGACAAAACAATTAGAAATAAATCTATTTCAACTTTCGCTGAGTATGACGAATTTCGATCAACCCCACGATTGGCAATGTTTTTTATTTTTGGCGACGAATATTCGCGACCAAAAATTCGTCGTTCGTCGCAGTTGTGTTCCTAGCATTATTGAACATGCTCTTGGAGTCCTGGTAGCTTGCTGGAGCATTCGCTTATCAGCAAAAAACAAAGATAGTGAAAGCTGCAGTTATTCTGCATAGACACATAGTTCATTAGAAATTATTTGAGCATTCAGTATGACAATAAAACATTGGATGAAATAGGAATGCCAGATAAAAAAATACAAAGTACTCGTATATAAAAATAGCCAACTATTTGGCCACATGATTTTTTAATCGCCAAAAAAATCGCAAATCGCCAAACCAAAAATTTAGTCGCTAAGTAGATAAAAACGCGTCACGCTTGGCAAGAAATCGCCATATCTGACAACCCCGGTCCTTATCACCGCTTGCGAAAATCGAAAATTTTCATTTTGCTATCATGGCACACGATATGAAATGAATTATATCGTAATAATATTAAAGCGTTAAAGAATTTTTTTTTTTCCTATTTGTACTTTTGGGCAACATATGTCTAGTAAATCTATTACTTTTTATTTAAATTTTGAACTGATACGCAATGCTATTCGTTGCGATAGTTAATTCGATATCGTACATAATGATCAGAGACTCCTGTAATGGAATGCAAAATGTGCTTTAGATATTGCCCTTTTTCATGCAGCTTGTTTGCAAAACAACGCATTATACTGTTGCCTATTCTTTAAAAGACAATATAAAAACGGACAAGGGGAAGAATAAATCTAACATTTTGTTAGAATAGAAGACACCATTAAACATATTTTCTAATATACTCATACATTTCATACAAAACTGGTTTCGACCACAATCATATGCCATCAGGAACCAACTCGAGAGGCAACAAATTTTATTTTACCTCTATATTCATCCGTTACTTCATAGTAGGACAAAATAATTTTATAAGATGCAAACTTAAAATACTTTAAATACTTTGATGTTCTAGTTTTTAATGTATAGAAATAACCAGTTTTAATTCCGGAATACTAATAATACTTACTCGTATTTTGTGTAAATATTTGTTTACAAATGGTGACTTAATGACGCACGGTATATGTACTGCCCTATAGAAATATAGGGTGTTCAAGACTAAGGTATCATCGGTCAATGCATCATTACAGCGACATTATACGAATGTTTTTTTGGCGGAAAATTATTGATTTCGATGTAAAGAAAATGTGGTTTCAACAGGATGGTTATACTGGTCATACAAGAAGCGAAACAATTGATCTTTTGACAGAAAAGTTCTAAAAACGCATTATTTCTCATAGATGAGAAGTGAATTGGTCGTCAAGATCGTGCGATTTGATATTTTTACTCAGAAAGAAAAAGCTTGTACTAAATTTAAGTATTTGCTTGTAATACGAGTCGTACTCAAAAATTCAATTACGAATAACACACAAGTGTACTTAAAATAAGCGAAAACGGGATTGTTCAAAAAAAAAATCCTTTGATGTCTTAAAATAACTATAACATTATTTAAAAACACAAAGCCATGCATATGAATGAATTGCTGAGAGATAGAAATGAAAGGATTTCAGGCAAATTTTCTGTTTCTGTAGTTAAGGAATATTATTAGAACATTTTTCTTTTTGAATTCTCATTAATGAGTGTTTGAAAATATTTGTCAAAAGTTTCCAAGGCCAGAGTGTAGCTGCTACGAAATATCGACTTATAGACAGCTGCGAAACACCAAAAACAAGATTTTCATAGTTTTTGATTGATATTGTTAAGTTGCCTTCAATTGCCAATGAAATGACGACACGGGTACTAGTCCATTACTCAGTACTTAAATAATTAACAGCTTTATTTACATTTAAAATCCCTGTGTATTTACACACCAGCCTTTTCTGTCTTTTGACTAACAACCACAATGTTAACACTTTAAAATTTATTGGGAAAATGAAGATGGGAGATGCACCTGAATAGCTTTGTGATCAAGTACAATACGTGGCGGGTAGCCAACTATATGAACTAAGCAATCAGAAGATTTCCGTACACAGAGAGTTAGGGGCCAAATAAACCACGCAAACTGCTTGCCAAACACCCGCTTTCCGCTTGCACCCAAACCATACAAATACAACACATTCAAATGTAATTAAATCACACATACAAATACAACTTAATTTCTTTTTCTTTATATTCAATAAGAATAGACGGCCATTGAGTTGCTGCAATTTGCTCGCCATATTAAGTTACAGTAAGATACAAATTGTTTTGCCCTCTATTCCTTGATATTCTGTTTTTTAATCTTTATTTTTTTAATTTGTACAATAAAAATAAAATTCAAACAATTAAGTTTTTTATTCGCTATTTAAGCTTCTAACATTTATATCAGTAAAAATTATAAATAGCTTGTTTTCTATGTTTCCCAGCTATCTATATGTCGACATTTCATAGGAACTACCCTAATCATCAGTAGAATTTTTGAAAGATATTCTCAAACATTCAACTTTATATCCCAACAATATAAATAAATTGTTGAGAATTTAAAAAAAAAGGTGTAAAGAAATGTTAGAGACGTGTATAAATGAAAAAGCTTGTTTTTTGTGTTTTGACAGGTAATATTAGAGCATTTTTCTTTTAAATTCTCAACAATTTATTTATATTGTTGGGATATAAAGTTGAATGTTTGAGAATATCTTTCAAAAATTTCCAAAGTCTACTGATGATTAGGGTAGTTCCTATGAAATGTCGACATATAGATAGCTGGGAAACATAGAAAACAAGCTATTTATAATTTTTACTGATATAAATGTTAGAAGCTTAAATAGCGAATAAAAAACTTAATTGTTTGAATTTTTGTTCTCTGCTTTTCGATGCTTTCAAAAAGCAAATCGTAGCAACCAACGGTTGTTCACTTGTTTGAAAGGTGTAAAGAAATGTTAGAGATGTGTATAAATGAAAAAGCTTGTTTTTTGTGTTTTGACAGGTATTATTAGAGCATTTTTCTTTTAAATTCTCAACAATTTATTTATATTGTTGGGATATAAAGTTGAATGTTTGAGAATATCTTTCAAAAATTTCCAAAGTCTACTGATGATTAGGGTAGTTCCTATGAAATGTCGACATATAGATAGCTGGGAAACATAGAAAACAAGCTATTTATAATTTTTACTGATATAAATGTTAGAAGCTTAAATAGCGAATAACAAACTTAATTGTTTGAATTTTTGTTCTCTGCTTTTCGATACTTTTAAAAAGCAAATCGTAGCAACCAACGGTTGTTCACTTGTTTGAAAGGTGTAAAGAAATGTTAGATATGTGTATAAATGAAAAAGCTTGTTTTTTGTGTTTTCACAGGTATTATTAGAGCATTTTTCTTTTAAATTCTCAACAATTTATTTATATTGTTGGGATATAAAGTTGAATGTTTGAGAATATCTTTCAAAAATTTCCAAAGTCTACTGATGATTAGGGTAGTTCCTATGAAATATTGAAATATAGATAGCTGGGAAACATAGAAAACAAGCTATTTATAATTTTTACTGATATAAAAATAAAATTTTACGCCTTTTAAGCATTTTCTCGATTCATTCTGTATGCTTCTTCTTCAACCGCCTCACTCTGCAAAAATTTTATTAAAATGACAAAATTTACACACACACATTCACAATGTTTGTACGAAAATCGAAATTTTTTGATTTTCGTGCAAACATGCTTTAAATATTTGTACAAACTATCAAACACCCCCACAAACGAATAAAAATGTTTGCACGAACCTAAAATTTTTACAACTTTGGCAAGCGATTTGTGTGGTTTATTTGGCCCTTTACTTCCACACAAATGGTGAAAACACTTTTCTACAAAGGACTTCAATTATTTAATTCCTTGCCACACCGAAAACCGAAGTCAACAATAAAATATTCAGGGGGGTTACTCTCTATTGCGATGCGAAAGGTAAATGCGATAAAAGTATAATTTGATACTCTGTGCCGTTTGCACAAACTTTTTCGCGAAATAAGTTGAAAATGAAGCAACACTGATACCACAAAATAAGCAATAGCGAAGAAAGATAAAATAAAATGTGGGAAAGAGAAAAATTAAATGGAAAATACGAAAACGCAATACGGGATACCAATTCTTCGATTACGAACTATTTTTCTTTCGCATCGCAATAGAGAGTAACCCACCCCCCAGATTATATAAATATGGTTTTGGTTAATATATTTTTATATAATATTCTTTTTTGGTATATATGATATGATATTTGTTAAATAAAATTTTATACCGTAATATGTAAAATAAGGTATTTTTAATACTAATAATAAAAAAGAGAAGAAAAAAAACATCATACTCTGCCTCTGCCGAACATTTGCTTGATATTTATACTTCTTTTTTGCCTTCTACATCGTTCATGAAACTTCTAGTTAACAATAATACCAGACTCAAATGTACAAATATAATTGCATACGCATACACAAACAAATGCTGTGGAAATAATAAGAACGAATCAACAACAATAAAACCATTGGTGGCCAATTTACTTGAAGAATGTATGTTTGTTTGTGTATTATGTTGTTTTAGTTTTATGTTGCTTGTGCTTGTTTATGTACCTGTACATATATAACGGCTGCACAGTGGGTTAGATATAATTCAAATTCGTAACAGTACAAATGTTAGTAGCTAATAAAGAAAATAATCATATAATCAACTGCTGTTTGAGAATTATATATGCCCATATTTTTGACACCGCTATTGATTGATTTAAGCACGGATGGATTGAATTTTCTTTTCAGTGTAAGTTTATTTTTTGAGGTTTTTGAACACTAAAGTGTGTAACAATAATATCTCAACCGTTCAAGAGCTCGAAACCAACATTATCGAGCAGATATCAACCATTGACAACACTTTATTGAAAAATTTGATTAATATTTTTTGTGAAAGGTTAGGAAACTGTCGAGCCAATAGGAGCGGGTGGGTTTATCGGCCGGCATAATTTTTCATTTTTAAATGGAATGGAGTACAACTAACTTAAATGGAATATAGACGAACTGAAATAAAAATATTTTTAGTATTTATAAAAGTATTTTTTTATTAAAATTAAATGATACCTGAATTCTCGACACCCTTTATATCGACCCGTTTGATAAAGATTATTTTATGTTTATTATAGGCTTGTTTGATAAATTTGTATTCAAAGTTTGTCAAATAAAGTTTAAATATACATAAAATATTTTTTACGAATAATTTTAGTCCATTGTACTTGTTCATGTTGCTGACGCATTTGATTTACCAATTCTTTACCCAAACACAAAAAATTAAACAAAAAATTAACAAAAACAAGCTTACAAGTTTATATTAATCCAAAGTAATTTGTTTGTTTAACGTCAAAAAGTTGATTATAATATTTCCAATTACGGTCAGAAATTCAGTGAAGAAACAATTCAACGATTAGCATGCTTTGATGGCAGTGATCTGGTGCTAATTAATTGCTGACGTGATCGTACTGATCATTTGTTTTGACTCAGTCAAATCAGCTATTGGTTTTAAATGTTAAATCAAAAGAGTAAACAATAAGATATCAAATTTCACGAATGGATACAAGACTGTGAAAAATTTTTAGTAATCTACAGCACATTTAATTAAATTAAACCTATCGGGTGGTTCAATTTTAAGGACCGATGTTGAATGTGAACCACACCTAAACGTCAAGTTTATTTGCGTTCCATTTGACATTTCAGACTAACTCAATTCAAACCATGGAAAGATACACAAGCAAGCAACCCGTTAAAGTTATGCAGGCTTATCATGTTTTCCATTTCAGCGAAAGTAAAGTGGTGGCTCTGAATATCTTCAAAGCATTTGACAGAGTGTGGCATGCTGCACTACTAGCAAAACTTACTGATTTTGGTGTCGGTGATGACCTTTCTCTGTTTATATCGAGCTTTCTCAGGGACCGCACTATACGAGTTGTTATAGATGGGGTCTCATCAAACGAGTTCAAGATTAATTCAAGGGTACCACATGGCTCCATTCTTTCTCCTACCCTATTGCTCATTTTCTTCAACGACCTTCTGTATAAAACTTCCAACTCTACCCACTCTTTTGCAGATGACAGCAGCATTTGCCATTCTTACTCTTTCATTTATAGGCCCAGCCTATCCGAGATCGTTGCCAAGATCTCCGAATGAAGTCGCAAAAACAAGGTCACCTTTAACGCTCGTAAGACCCAGTGCTGTTTATTAACACACAAACAAACGACCGCTAATGCTGCTTCATCTGTACTCATGGATGGTATAAATATTGTGGAATTGGGTGTCCTTGATGTTCTTAGAATGAAAGTACAGTAGCTGTAGTGAACACATTTTCCATGTCTCTGAAGCTTTCAAGTGTCTCGGGTTTTTAAACTCCATCCGCTCTCTTTATTATTTATACCACCTATATCCGACCGAAGATGGAATACAACTCTCATGTTTGGGCCGGTGTCTCAAATTCTATTTTGGGGTTACTCGACCGTGTGCAGGAGAGGACGAAGAAGCTTATCGGTGAGTCTATTGACTCACTGGAGCATCGTCGCAGTGTAGGGTGCGTTACTCTGTTCTATCGTTACTACAATGGATTTTGCTCTGAAGAAATTAGCGATCTCGTTCCCGGAACTCGCACATTTATGCGTAACATGCGTTCATCGTCCAGAGCTCGTCCATTTATGGTCGCTTGCCCGCATTACAGAGAAAATTCATTTTCCAGCCGTACGCTTTGCCTGTGGAATAAGTGTTTCCTATCTGTTGTAACGTTGGAAAATTCAAGTCAAATGTTCACAAACACTACTCCCTCTTTCCCCCTCCTCATAATCAATTTTCTCAGTTCTGGTACAATGAGTACTGGGGGATAATTCTGTCATTCGCTTACGAGCGAGTTTTTACTCTAATGTGCGAGTTTTTACACTTTTGGGACTATCTCATTCGATATCGAGTAAAAGGTTTCGAAATTTCTAATGATGGCATTCGATAGCGAATAACCATTCGAATGCAACCGTGCAACTTTTTACGCGTAAGCAAAAGTACTGTAGAAAACCAGCCAAACAGAAAAACACAAAAGAAATGTAAATTAAAAATTTGTTTTGAATAGCAATAGTATTTAAATTAAATTGCGAATTTTTGGTTCTTAAGGCTTTTTTCAATTCATATGATGTATATGACATATATGTATATACAGGTATATGTATATAAAGATGAATATTACTAAGAACACAAAAACTTATATTTGAAGTCACATGTTGTTATATACAAGAATTTATTTTTGTTTTTTATTTTAGAAATGCATGTATACATATGCTTTTACATTGTTAAATAGTTGTTTTTTACATACATATTTATTAAATTGTTATTTCTATTTACTTACTTTTTAATGTACAAACACGCATACATGACTGATTTAAATGAATTGTTATTGTGAACGTATGTGTGTTTATTTAGTTTTTAATGTACAACAAGTATACAAAGTATGCAAATACATACAATTTTCGGCAGTGTTATAAAACACTTTTTGTCAGTATTTTGCAACACTGAAGTGATAACTCGATTCGTTACGTAACGAGTCACATCATTAGAAATTTACACGATATCGAAATTATTTTCTACGCGATAGTGTGGCTGAAGAGCCGTCCCCCTCAACTCGTTCCCTTCAATAAAATACACAACCAAATTTTCCTGAATAAGACGAAATAATGAAAAATAAAATAAAAATTTTTTTTTAACCAAAAAATACCTTAAGCTGCAAAAATTTATTGCAAATATTTTATATTTATATATATTTATTGACACAACCCATGTCGTTCAAATTGAAATTATTAACTTGTTTTTATATTCCAGGTAAACAGATTGATATATTTTAACATGAAATTATTATAACATAAAAAATATTTACTTACTTTGCAGACAACAGACGATCTGTGAATGTTTTTACTATTTTTCTTAAATAAAGCTATAAATATAATTTAAGTCACCTTGAAATGCATTTATAAATTTTTTATTGTTCATGACAAATCTTGATTATTAATGTAATTTAAAAAAAAAAGTCACACTTCGTTTCTAAACGATTATCGTGACATTTTTTAGGACAACCACAGAGTATTTTTTTTTCTTTCACTCAATCGAATTTAGTACAAGATACGTAAAAATAATAAATTAAAGGTTTAAATGAATTTGTTTGAGCACTATCTCAGATTATTTATGAACTTATTAAACTAGATAACAAAATAGAGACAAAACAGAAAGTCGTGAGAAAACTGTTTCAACATGTTACTCGTACGACTATTATTTTTGAACAAATGAGAAAACTGATCAACCAATCGAAGCATAATCATTTATTGTCGATTTGCATACAAGAAGGCTTTTTTATTTTATTTCTTAAGACAAAACGGGTTGTCAGCGCAATGCTTTGTGAGTTATTAATAGTAAACGATTATAACTTTTTTCTATTTTATTTCCGTTGTTGTTAAAATGAATTTACTCCACTTCCACTTTATTCCACTAAGCAATTAAAAAAGTGGGAAAATTAAGAGATAGGTTATCATTACAATTTTGAAATTATTTTGTTGTGACTTTTATTTCCATCCCTGTTATTTTGTATAACGTTCGTTTCTTCATTAATTCATTAATTTTTATGTAATAAAAATTTTAAATTCTTCATAATGTTTCGAACTGTGTGAAACTAATTTGCGCTTCCGGCAACACTCTCGCGTGTTCTGATCTTTTACACAAGAATACAAGATTATGAGACCTCCCACACATAATGGAAATCAACGATGCCGAATTTAACTCTTTTTTCGGCGCTAGTTTAAGCTAGGTTTTAATAACCGAAAAAGCGCATTTTAGCGCCTTTTTTAAAAAAGCACTAAATTGGCGCTTTTATCATTCTATATTTACCGCCTTTAGCGCTTTTTATATGCAACAGAGTGACATATGGTAAATAAGCATACATTTTTTTGCAACTGCGATATTTACACTGAGTTTACACGTGCAAGCAACTTGTTACAAGCTGCATGTACATATTAACTACCAATACATCGAAAAATATAATAAAACACTTGCAATTTGCTCCATTGTTTACATACGCAAGTGCAAGTTCATGTTCAAAATGTCGTCGAAGACAAACGTTGTACGCCTTTGTGCTGTCATATTTTAGCATAGCAACATTGCAGGGGAATTATGTTATGTACATAAATTTTTCACAATATAAATAATAAATTTGTATTCCAAATAAAAAATAAGCTATAGATGTTTATTTATTTTTGTTTTTTTATATTATGTTTTCGGCATATAACTAAAAATATTGATGTTTTAAACAATTTTCTTTGAAAAATACCCATTAAAGTTAAAATGAAATATCTATGGGCAACACTGTTTGTTGCTTTTTGCTTGAAAGTGAAAAAATCACTGCCAACCAAAATCACTTGCAAGTGAGACTTGCAGCTATGTGAATGTATTAGTAAAAAATGGTAATGTATTTAATCTTTTGCACTTGCACTTGCGTGTGTAAATATTGAGTTATTACCACGGCAGCTGTACCAGTGGTACAAGTTGTCTTTTGTTTTCATGCACGACGATTGTCACCACTTTATGTGAAAGTCTGTATTTAGACATGAAAACATTTGGAAGGGAAACATTTTGTATGGTAGCGTATTACCGGTGGGGAAGAGAAAACGATTTTGTGTTCGGATAATTTGCATTTTCTTGTGTTTTGTGTGGTTTTAAGAGTTTCGTTAATTTTGTTCAAGAAAAAAAATTAATAAATATGGAATATAGATGGGAGAAAAAATTAATGTTATATGTGCAGGAAAGAGATTATCTGTACAGTGTGTGATCCAAACGGTGCCACTCAATCCATCATTTTAGTAAAAGTAAAGTGGTGGATCTGGATATCTCCAAAGCGTCTGACAGAGTGCGGCATGCTGCACTACAGGCAAAACTTATTGCTTTTGGTGTCGGTGATGACTTCTGTCGGTTTATATCGAGCTTTCTCAAAGAACGCACTATACGATAATATTGTCTTAAAGAATTAATTATCTTTAGCTGTATTCAATTTGAAAGGGAAACATATTCTAACTAGCAACGCTTGCGCGGAAAGAGTATTTTCCATGTACCAAAAGACGTTCGCAAAAGAAAGTCCAAATAAACTTCTAGATGCATTAATAAGAATAATAAATTATATGAATGTAAATACGATCTGTTGCAATACGTTTGAGCGAACGGAACATATGTTGAAAAAATCTAATGCTAATGTTAAGTATGATGTGCGAAACAGTACAGATCAAACAGACGAGACTAAGTTTTATTACCTTCTAGATATTTGCTTTTAGCTACTTGTATAGAAAGCTTTTTAAAACAGACAAATTTTATTCATTTATAATATGTAATATTAAGCCCATAGGTAACAATTTAAGAGCTAAAGGATGAGATAATTCAACACATTAACGGCATAGAACCTCAATTATGTTTCAGCATTATCGAAAATTTGGACCATCGGATGGAGGTGTGCCGTCGGATTCGTTGCGGCCATTTCAACAACATTTTGTTCCATACATAATTGAACTACACCAATATTATCATAATAAAAAAAATTATAAATAGCTTGTTTTCTATGTTTCCCAGCTATCTATATGTCGACATTTCATAGACTTTGGAAATTTTTAAAAGATATTCTCAAACATTCATTTGTTTGAAAGGTGTAAAGAAATGTTAGAGACGTGTATAAATGAAAAAGCTTGTTTTTTGTGTTTTGACGGGTATTATTAGAGTATTTTTCTTTTTAAATTCTCAGCAATTTATTTAGATTGTTCGGATATAAAGTTGAATGTTTGAGAATATCTTTCAAAATTTCCAAAGTCTACTGATGATTAGGGTAGCTCCTATGAAATGTCGACATATAGATAACTGGAAAGCATAGAAAACAAGCTATTTATAATTTATTATTGGTATCAATGTTAGAAGCTAGTATAGTGAATAAAAAACTCAATTGTTATAATAAAAAGAAATTACAATAATTTCTAATTAATTTGTGTTTTATTCAGTGTCTACATCGGCCCTTTAGATAGCAACTTGAATTGCCAGATTCAGTCGCCAGTTACTGTACACTGAAAAATATTTGCTTCATATTTCCAATGAACCCCATTCATTAGATAATTTTCATTAACGGAATGAAAAATTACGTTACATGAATGAAAATTCATAGCATTAATGAAAATATTCATTAAAATTGATTCATTAGTTTTCATAATTTCATTAGAAAATTTCATTGGATTTGTTATAAAAAATTTTTGAAGGCTGTGTGCAATATTTTAGAGATTTATTAAAAGTGAGAAAATAAATATATTATAACTACTAACTAAATGACAAAGTAAATTATTTTATACACTAATTACTGTGTAAAAAATTATTTTAATAAAAATTTCAATAGTTTTTTAGTTCTTATGAAAATGTTCATTATATTAACTAAACTTTTCATTAGAATTCATAAACTACCCTCATTTTAAATACCTACATAGTTGAAATCAAAAGCAAAGAGATGGGCTCTTCTCTCGTTTTTTGGTTAAAAGAATATTTATTCCGTTACAAATGCTACAACAAAGTCACACTTAATTTTGTGTTGTGAACCATTATGTATCTATACCCAAAGTATATATTGTTTTTGCACGCAACGGGACTTTTTTTCGTTCTTCAAAAAGCAAAACATCACAAGTTTCCAAAAGCAGAAGCAAACGTTTAAAAAAAGAAATGAGTTTGCTGAAGTTCATTTTTTAAAGTGAAGTTTGCTGAAGTTCATTGTTTAAAGGAAAATTAATATTTTATATGTTTTCCTGACGATGATAACAAATTGTTATCGAAATATTGAAAATAAATACTGTTGAATTTTTTATAAAAAATAAAACGATCTTTAGCTGAAAATAAGAAATATTTACTTAAACAAGATCAAATAATTAAATGTCAAATAACCATTGTTTAAACTTATTTAATTATCCAAAATGTTTACATATGTAACATTACATATTATTTTTTAAGTTATTTTGTGTTGAATTAAAATGTTTTGATTATCTTTTAACCATCATTCTAAATGAAATGTATTAATATTATTAATTTTATATTATTTTCCATTATTATTAAAACAATAAAAAATTCTTTTATGCCTAATATAAAAAAATTGTTTAGTTTATTTTCAGTAGCACAATGCTAATGAAAAAAGGTCATTAAAATAATGAAACTCCTCCTTAAACTAATGATTTTGTTTCATTAGAATAAAGAACATTTTTCACCAAATTCGTGAAGATTATCATTGGTTCAACGAATGTATTCATTAAAATAGTGAAAATATTTCATAAAAATAATGTAACACATTCATTGGCTTAATGAACAAATAACGTTTGCATAATGAAGAAGATTCATTAAAAAAATGAAAGTGTTACTTAATGTTAATGTACCAAGTTCATAAAACTAATGAAATTGAGTCGTTAGCCTAATGAATTTTTTCATTGTTTTAATGAAAAGTATTCATAAATGTAATGATTTATTCTTCATTAACTTAATGAAGTTTTCATTAATCTAACGAATGTATACATTAAATAATTTTTAATGAAAGAAGATTCATTAGTCCAATGAAGGCCATCATTGGCCGAAAAATAATGAAAATTTTCATTAGATTAATGTCAAAATTCATTATATTAATGAAGGAATTCTTTTCAGTGTAATACCCTTTTACGAATTGGCAACGCAACTAAAGTTCAGTTGCTATCGATAATCGAGCCATAAATAACTTTTTGACATAGACCTGGGGCCAAATCACCGCATACGATATCGAGCAAAATTATCGAAATTTTTCATTTTGGTATCACGGCATACGATATCGAATAAACTGTATAGCAATAATATAAATAAGTTAAAGGATTTATTTTTTGTATTCCTACTTTTAGGTAACGCATCGTCTTCAATCTATTGCATTTTGTTTAAATTACGATCCAATATGCATCGGTTGCCATAATTTAGATGTATCGTAATGTTATTCGATACGATAGTTAATTCGATATCGTATGCGGTGATTAGACCCCTGCGCTAGCGAAGCCACCTAGTTAAATGTGTACTGGTAACGCATTCAGAGATTTCCTTAAATACTTTCTTGTGTAAATGCAGGATTAATTACAGTTGGCAACAGACGGCAAATTTCTTGTTACTTAAACTTTACTGATAATAAACAAAAAACCTAAATTTTTTGTTCCGTGCCGCATTTAAAAAATTTTGCTCAAAAAAAATATTTACGAAATTTATGAGCTGACTTAACTCAATTGATCTTGAAGTTCATTACGAAAAATGATTTCACAATGTAACAAAGTCATACTAAAAAAAAAGCTATAATGAGAATTTTCTGTCAGAAGATTTAGAATTATGGCCAATAAATCGACTTGCAAACAAATTGCAATTATCATTAATCATTTCAATTGTTTGCGGCAAATAAAAGCCGCAAAATATTATTTATTGATTTCAAACCAATTAAATTCATTTAAAACCACTAATTATCGTATTTCAAGAAATATGAATTAAGCAACTAAAAAGAATTCCTGCTTGAAAATATTCTTTGAAAACTTCTTGTGTTGCACAAGAACCTTGAAATCTTAAATCTACAATTACATTGTATAGATATGTACACATATACACATGTATGTGTGTACATATGTATACTTAAGTGAGTTTTCTTTCATTGAATGATTTTCCTCATTAAAAGATCTTTTTAATGCGAGTAACAGATGTTAAGTCTCTTTTCAACAAACATTAAAAACCAACTTGATATATTAAGTTTTTTCTTTAATCTAATTGTTTGGTGTATTGTTTCTAACAAGTTGCCAGGTTAATAAAAAACGACTCAAAGAAACAAGAAGCTGATTAAAATTTGATTTTTATAAACTGTTAAAAAGAAAAATCTCGGCAGACAACGATGAGGTTACAACATCAATCTAAGTTGCTCCAGATTTTTTTACGACAAAAAGTTTAGTTATTTACACCATTTCCACTAAAGAATTTTTAATGTATGTTGAAATACTCGTGTTTTATGTCATTTATATCTAAAAGTTAAATCAAATTCCAGTCAGTATCAGATAAAATTAGTTTTCAAACCAGTGTTGGTGTCATACTAATTTCATGTGGGAACCACCGTGTCCCTTCTTCTCAAACGAGCACATCACCATGATTCGTAACCAGTTATGATCTTTTTGAGGAAATCTGTATCATTGACGATGTTCAACAGCTGCTGCTGCTGTCCATGCGGTGTTGTTTTTGCTCAAAATTTAGTAAATTTAGTAAAAAACCGAAGAGCACACCAAAACACGACTTATCGTTTTAACTGTCAAAAACAAACGGAGAATTTAAAATGGCTAATATTGCCAATATATATAACAGACCAATATAACAGAAAAAAATGCGAAAATCGAACATACGTAACTCACGAAATTTGGAAATAACAGTTATTTTTTGATCAGACCATGTATAATGGAATGACTTTGTATCTTTATAGACCGATATTGCTTGATTCGACTGAAATATCAAAATGCAATACAGGTGGATTTGACTCCTTTATTTGATCCCCAGGTTGGTTTACATCTGGTCCGGTGGATTATATGTAGATTTGCTAAGATCAGTAACCTAACTTTTAATTTTACACGCCAACGAAATGCATTTAGACAATTCGGCTTAAAAAACAATCGATGAATTGACTTAGTAAGAAAATTACCTAAACAATCTAATGATCAATCAATCGTGCGCACATTTTTATACTAAACTGAAATGTAAAGCGCATATATAACTTTGTGAATCCGTTTGCAATTTCTATAGCTTTCATTTCCGACTCTATAAAGTATACATATTGTGAAATTGATAGAAAATTCGATTAAGCCGTGTCCGTCTGTTGGCTGTTGAAATACCATTTCTGAGAAAACCATTAGACTAAAAGCTTTTTACCATTCCTTTACCCCATCGACTATTGAAATTCAGCAAAGTCGGTTCACATACATATAGCTGAGATATATCCAAAATTCCTAAAAAAAATCCATTTTTTTTTTTTGCAATTTTGTATGAAAATAGTTGTGAAAAAAATTTTTTGTTTTGCTTCAAACTTAATACAAGTATTAGGCAAGACGATTAAAAGCAAAAAAAAGGTTCCCCGATATCGGGGAACATATACATATATACCCGAGATATAGCATAAACCGATTTTTGTATGAAAACGTCACGTAAGCGAATTTAAAAAAATTTTTTTACTGTAAAACAGTTCTGGTTATAAAAGGAGGTTACTTAAATTCAGAAAATGAAAATTTCCGATATCGATCCATATATACCAGAGATATAGCCTAAATCGATTTTTCCATGAAAAAAAATTTTTTTTTGCTTAAAGGCATTTCTGATTATAAAGGAGGTTACTAAAATACAGAAAATGAAAATTTCCGATATCGGTCCATATATACCCGGGATATAGTTTAAACCGAAAACAGATTTTTTTGGTTAGAAGTAGTTCCGGTAATATATGGAGCATAGAGAATATTAGATAGAGAGAATTAGAATTTCCAACATTGGTTCATACATACACGAGATATAGCCTAAACCAATTTTTCCATGAAAGAGATTAGCTTTCTGGCATGGTGATTACATGGCAAAAATTTTTTCCCCGATGTCAGCCCATATATATCCGAGCATATTTAGTTTAAATTTGTAATATGTACTATATATTTACGTGATTATTGTGAAGGGTATTTTATATTCGGCCCAGCCGAATATATTACACTCTTCCTTGTTTATAGAAAATTTGAGTGCAAATTGTGAAATCCACTTGATTAAATTAAAACGCTAAAAATATGACTTGAGCAATTTTATCTCTGTGATATGGTGTAGCATTTGGGTACATGTTTTATCTTTTTTTCTAAGTAATTCCGATTATTTTGAAAACTCTGTATCGACTTTAGACAACAGTTTACAACAAATACACATCACTACTCGTTTGCGTTTTCTACAACGTTTATCATGCAATCAAGCAACCTGCTCACACTTTTTCCACTTGAATGTTGTTATTGTTGTTACTGTTGGCTTCATCAAGACTCTTTAAGCAGTCGCTGCTACATTTTCGTTCGATTTTTAAAAATTTTTTGTAATTTCAAAAATCGTCTCGCAATGGCTTTGTTGAGTTTTTCATTGTTTTGCTTGCTTGTGGTTTATCTTCTGATTATGTAAATCTTGAAAAAGGAATTTTGCTTTTTTCGGATTAAATGTTTTATTTTTCATGACTTTTAATTGAAACAGTGACTGCGCTGGTGTCATGAAAGGAAAAAATATTTTTAAACTATATTAAACACTTGTGTAACTTTTTTCAGGTAAAAAGACAATGTTACGAGTATCTTGGCGACTTTTTAATGACGTGATGTCATGTACTTCAACTTGGGATGTAGTGTAGTGGACCGTTTATTTTGGATAATCTTATTCGCTTCCATTTATCCGAATGTTTATAACGAATCTTTTTGATCGTGAAATGGACTAACAGTTCTGTGTTTAGTATAATGTTTTTAGCAAAACTGTTTTTGATTTCGTTGAAGAAATGCATTCGATTAAAAATTTAATTGATTGGAGATCATTTGTTTAGAATTAGTTTCGATACTACAAATTCAGGTGTGTGATGAAAAACGATCGTTATCATAGTAAAAATCAATCGCCAAAGCGATTTAGGTGTGATGAATTTTGGTAGATTTTTCATTGTCCATTTTTCATTAATTCCGTGTAATTTTCATAGCAAGAAAGCAGATAATAAGCAACTCGCCATTTATTTACCTCAAATTAAAAATTATTTTAAAACACAAAAAAAATAATAATAATTAGTTAACACAGCGGCATTACTTAAAGTGGAAAAGGAACATAATAATATTGCGAGAAAGTCTAATCACTTTCTTACTTTTAAAGAAAACGGCTGCAGAAAGTTATCGATTGTTGGTAGAAACTTAAAAACTTGAGAACGATAGCTTGCACGATTCAAAAGTGGTGATTTCAAGACAACAAACAGGAATTAGAAGATGGCGAATTTACTCGACAGCAGTCAAAAACGAGAAGAAATTAGGAGTCACACTACAAGTAATTTTTATACGTTTATTCATTCAAAAGTAAGCAAATTGTGTGCCATATGAATTGAAGCCGAGAGACATTGGAAGGCGATTTTATATATCGGACATGATGCTTAAACACTACAGATTGTGAAATTGATTTACATTAGCGCCTGCCTTGTCGACCTAATCTGATGATGGACCAGTTCCACGGGCTGAATTATTCAGGATTCACAAGCACTTTCTTGTGGCTTTCTAGGCCACAGGTCGCAACTTTTTGCCATAAGTTTGTAGCTTAAGAGTTCGGACCCAGGTGGGATTCCTGTATGCAATTTCCCAACAATCAATGGAAGACCAGGCTTAATGAGTTGGTAGGCCGAAGTCCATTAAAAGCATCAGCCTTTAACCAAATCGCCCGTCTTACCATTACTACTAGTTCCTTACAGCACAGGTATCAACAAAGTTATCAGGGAAACTAATCCCTCTTCCTGCGATTTTAGGTTTCAACCACAGCCAGAGCATTTTAACCAAGGCAGGCACCCCAAACATGATCAGCACCGAGATTGCCTACAAAGCAGAACCTTATAGGGCCTTTGCTTATCCCTGTTCTGCCAATTTTAGCCCTTGGTAAGAGTTTCGGAGGTCCAACACAACATAAGTCATGCTATCTAGTGTTTTATTTGCTACAACAAACGAAGAACTTCTTCTCGTCTATGCCCCAGAAAGTAGAGTGCCCTGGTTTGGTGTATGTCAGAAATTATTACTGGTGAAAAAAACGGATACATTGCGATAACCTCCAGTGCAAAAAAGCATATGTAAAGCCCAGCCAAGTAACCGCCGAAGCCGAATATCCACGAACCCAAGGTAATTCTCTGCAATGGGTGGGATTAGAAGAATGTTTTGTAATATGAGCTAAGAGGATAATAGGGGATGGTATCGAAGATAATTGATTTTTTTTTTATAGGCCCAGTACTCAGGGGATGACGCAGTGCATTGTACCAGAACTAGGAAAATAGGTTGTGAGGAGGGGGAAAGAGGGAGTAGTGTTTGTGCACATTTGTCTTGAACCTTCCAACGTTATAACAGACAGAAAACACGTCTGCCGACGATTCCCTGGCAATTAACCACAAATGGATGGAAGTTTAGCGCACCTGCCTTACAAACAATGTGGGCAATTAACAAAATGCATATGTGATTCAATATGAGATGAATATAGATAGAACATAATTAAATGCTCGGTGGCTGAGTAGTTAATGCAGCAGATCATGATACGTCATGACCCGAGTTCAAATCCCAGTGGGTGCTGATGAGTAGTGTAGCGACTACGAAACAACTAGTTTATCCCCCAGCTAAAGATTTGATTATTATTTTTCTTGTCTTCTTCAATCAAAATTATTGATCACAGCAGATTTGTATTGTAAAAAATCCTTCTTAAGAAAAAAAAAACTTAAGAAAGAAAAAACCTGAACTATAACCCGTTGTACAAATCTACAAACCAAAAATTTAATTTAAAAAATTATAAAAGTTCATCAAAAATTCAATAAATTTATACTAACTTATTTTCTACAAAAGCTAATATTAGTTACATATTCTCGTTATTATGTGAATTAACAACGCAAAAAACAGTTTAGCTATGATTGCTTTAAATTCGATTTGAAACAAATATTATTATTTTACAGCGCCAATTTCTGTTTGAAACAGAATGGAATTTTAAATTTATATAACAAAACGATTCAGATAACCATATCACACTTTTTATTGCTTTGAAATCGTTTTTGGTACGATTTCAAAAAAATATATAAAAATAATTATAAAAATAATAATCTACTAAGTAAATTCCAGTATGGATTTAAGAAACGATGTGGAACGGAGGAAGCTGTAACGAACGTGGTTAACATTTGTCAAGGCTTAGGTAGCGGCTGTAATAGTGTTGCTGGCGTTTTCTACGATTTTACTAAATCCTTTGATTTAGTGGTTCATACGATTTTAATTCAAAAATTGAAATCAGAAGCAATACGTTACAATTGAGAAGGGCGAAATTAAAACCAGTGTATTGGAATACGGAGCGCCCCAAGGAAGCGTTTTAGGTCCACTTCATTTTAATTTGCATATATACGATATCCATAATCTTGATTTGTCTGAAAAATTGTACATGTATGAAGATGATTTATGTCTTTTTTACCCTTACAAATATGAAGCAGTTGTGAAGGCGTATGTGGAAAGAGATGCAGCTATAATCAGTAAATTTATTATACTTAACAAACTTCTGTTGGATGCCCAGAAAGCAAAGCTTTTAAGATTTCGTCCGTATTTAAAAGATAGCCAAAATTTTAGTATCTTTGTGGGTGGAATAGAAATTTTCGAAAGCGAATCAATAAAATACCTTGGTATTTATCTTCAAAACAATTTGTCGTAGGATTTGCATATTAAAAATCTTAAGAGTATAATAGGGTCTACTCTTGGATTACTGTACAAATGCAGAAACAAGTTCAATAAACGAACAAAGCTAATATTATATATATCTTTGATAAATAGTCATTTAAATTACTTAGTGCCAGTTTACACACATCAAGTTTGACTCGTCAAGTCTTGAGTTTTTGGGAGAACGGGGAGAAGAGAGTGGAAAAGGGTGCAGACTTGACGGTACCGTCAAGTCTAAAACGGAATGCCAGAAAATATGAAAACTTTAAGGCAAAAAAACTTAAACTTGACGATATAAAACTTTTGTGTGTGAACGTGAATACAAGTTCAAAAGAAAATTGAAGCAGAATTGATCAAGAAAACCTGATGTGTGTAAATTGAGACTTACCAATTGTATACGTATGTCAAAAAAGCAGTAAATTAAAGTCGCCACAAAGAACGCAAAACAAAGCTACAAAAGCTGTATTCAATTTGCCGTTAACATTTTCCACAGTTTCACTGCACAAGGATATTTCCATAAATATTTTACCGATCTACGGGTTAAAAATTCCAGTTACTACTTTATGTTTATAAATCAATTAACAACATTGGTCATCACACAATTTCCTTTCAACAAAATCAAACCACATTTAGAACCAGAAATAACACGAATCTTAGGACAACAAGATGTCGGTTGGAGTGTACAAAACAACGTGTTGAATACATGGGTTGTTTTAAATTTAATAACCTTACCCAAGACATAAGAAATATTGAAAGAATTTTCATTTTTAAACAAGGTTAAACTCTCTCATATGCATAGCATCCTATAAATTTTAATATGTATATTTATTTACTAAATCAGTTTTTTTAATAACTGTATTTTAGTTTTTACATTTTATTTCAAATTAAATTCTTATTTCTTTTTATTATTATTATAAAGAACTGTTAAAAACAAATTTTTTGTTTTTGCTAGCTAGCCCAAGTGGCGCTGAGGCGATTATTTAATTGTCATTGCAATAAAACATATTTTTGGAATAAAAAAAATCGTTTTTCATCATATACCTGATTATGACCATTTTAAAATACTATAGTCTTCATGTAGCGTTTAATTTGTTGTTTTTGTAAACATTTTAGGATATTATTGAACAACTGCTGACCTTTCAGAATATAGAAAAATCATCGAACTTTCGGAATTCCTTTACAATAATAAAATAATTTGTTTTCCCTGCATTTAAATTGCAAAAAAAATCTTCAGCTTATCGAAATATAAGAACACAGGTGATATTTTTAATTAATATACTTACCAGTATTTGTATTCGTATTCGATAAATTTTCTCCGTCCCTAATTGAAAGCAGAGCAATTGAAAGACAAAGATAAAGATTAATAAAACTCTATTTTTAAAAACAGATCTGATCAAGACTTCATCTGTACTTGAGCGGAATTCACGACAAATGTTCAATTTGTGAGATCAGTTCAATCGAACAAAAAACTATTTTTGTTGGTTTTTTCCACGACAATAGCAGCTGGAGATTCAGCTTGAATACAACTCAAGGACGTGTTGTGATGCGGTCAAAAGCTTTTACAGAACAGTTTATAGATACAAATTCTTTTTATACGGCACCAGGCACTTAAAATGGCTATTGTTCTAGGATTTAATCATTCAGAACAATATGTTTAAACGCAATTTTAAAATTTTTACTGGAATTCAAAACACTTTGGTTTAAAAAAAAATAAAAAATGATGGTTAAATCTTATAACCCAACGCTTTCGATTATACACAGGGAAATAATTGTTATTATGGAAAACTTTTCATGTCGTCATGTTTCCATCCACCCTAATTTCAAAATGCGCTCATTACCAGCCAGCATCTCATTAAAATAGACGCAACGAATTCATATTTTGCAGAAAAATTACAAAAAAAGTGAAACCAAACGTGGATGCAGTAGAAGAAGTACGAGTAGTAGTTGCAGTAAAGATGATAAGGATTTTATTGTTTTTGTGCATTTATAAAAGTTGGCAGAATCTTATGCTTCTTAGGACCTGTAGAAATATTATTTTTGTCGGCAGATTTGATTCACTCCCAAACAAGAGGTTGTTTGTCGAATGACTTATTAAAATATCTTGTTTTTATCAAAGGAAATACTTGTTTTACCGAATGAATCTTTTATTTACTATCTATCAAATCCCAAATATTAGCTTTGTTCCTTTAATTTCCCAGCTCGCGAGTTTAGAACAATCATATGAATATACATACATATGTATGCCATACGTGTATATATGTAAAATGTATTAAATGTACATATATATAGTAAAAAAATTCAATATTTTTTATATGTTATTACACAACTTTATTTCTAGTATTTGAATATATAGATAAGTATGTATATATCGTTGGTCTCACGTAGAAAGGCCCTAACATACGTAATAAAAATTTTACATGAGAAGGAAAACTCGTAATGAAAACTGTATACCTAGGAGTATATAAAAGGTCGACTTCCTAAACGCAAGTTGCAATGCATAATTTAAAAAAATGCGTCTGCAATGCTAAACATGTCTTAAGTACAACCTTGCGTTGCAGAGATATTTTTTAAATTTTATCGGCCTTTAGGAACGTCGCTATACAACTCATATATAAAACAAATGTCAACTACATGTTATAACATTGAATTTTTTTTTTTTTTTTTTTGAAAAATGGAGGTAACATAAAATTATTTATCCATATTTTTTGAAGGCTAAACCTTAAAAAATATTGATAAAGAAACTTATTAAAAAGGAAAAAAGAAGAGACAACTTTTATTAATAAAAATGTTTGCATGAAAAATAAAAATGATGCGCGATTCTGACAGGTGATACTCATTAAAATGAGTTGCCAAACGCTTAAGAACATTAGACGTTGCCAGAAAGTTTACGTATGCGTTTACGAAGTGTATGCATTGTAAATATGCATTGCAACATGCATTTTGGAATTCGGCCAAAGTAAATTTTTTGGTCAATTGCTTGTAAGAGCGATGTGTATGATATTACTTAATTAAATCTTTGTTACACTGTGTACTTGTGTGAAACGTAGTAAGATACCTAAAAAAGCTCAATTCAGGGAAAATTTGAGCTAGGGCCTTTTTATATGAGACCAACGATATGAGGTTGTAAGTCTGGACATAAGTATATATTGTCGCCTAAAACGCAAAATTTTTTAATCCGTTATTTTCATCAAATGAGGTGTTATTATCAATAATACAACTATCCATAAATTTTAGTACGCTTTCAATATATTGCCAGTTACGTCCTTTTAAGTTTTAGTGTATATGTAAAATAAAATATGTATCTAAAACCAGAGAGGTATATACATACATATATTCTTATGGGATGGAAATACAAAAAAAAAAATTTATATTTTTCTTGTATTTTTTTGTATTTGAAATACACAACTTGAAAGTATTTTGTATTTACAGCTGGGAAGTATTTTGTATCTTATATTTGAAATACATTAGGTGAGTATTTTTTCCAGCCCTGGTTGTACGTTTTAAGCGTCTAAAATCACTAAAATATATTCGAGTTTACAAACTAAATAGTTTTAGTAGTTCAAAATATGAAATTGTGTTCTTTTGCGTTCCAGAAATTTTGCTTAAAATTGTTAAATCTAGAGACTAATTTTTTTCGTTAATCCAAACTTGCTTGTGATTTTTTCAAACCAGATCAAAAAGTTAGTTTTTTTTTTTTTGACAACTTTTATTTGTTATTTTTGATAACAAAAATCAAGTATCAGCTGTAAATGAGTAATATTGCCATTAAAAAGAAACATATATGTAGATGTACTTACATATGTATGCATGTAAAGATGATATAAACAAATTATTGTTAACAAACAAGATAAATATTGACTGCTTTCGTACCAAACCAACCAAACCAAAGTGAAGATATTGAACATATTGATGTTGTCAAACCAGTCTGTTGGTTTTACTTAGCCAAGTTTAAGATATTCTGCAGCAGGCAAAAAGCTTCAATAGAAAAAGTACTGAAAGCCAACTTAGGACGACTTGCAAATTCGCGCTAGTTGTTTCTTAAACATGTTGGTGTTGGAATTTCACAAAAAAAAACAAATACTTTACATGACAATTGATGATCTGAGATGTGTAATTGTGTGTATCAAACAATTTGTTATTAAATTTTTTTTTTCTTCTGTAGTACATAGCATGTAGGTATGTAGTATGTATGTACATACACATATTTATGTCAAGGGTATTAAGTACTTTTTTGAATTATCACAAAACTAGATAGTATGTTTGTATGTAAACATCTGTGTTAAAGGTCTCCCAGTGAAATCAATATTTGTCCACAAACTTTTGGGGTAAAATCAATGGATTTTTTTGTTAAACATGTTTACTCCATCATTGATGTTATTAAAACGAAAGATAATAAAAAAATGTAAACTCAAGATTATGAAAGTAGTTGTATTTTTGAAGATAACTTTTATTTTATTACCTCTTACTTCAATATTTTATTACTAACCTCAAATGACATTACCAGCGTCAAATGCCAATTTATTAACGCGCTTTAATTATATAATTATGTACACACGAGTAATAAATTAATGTTTTACTCATTAAGAAATCGTAAAATTTTTACACAATTGAATTGTAAAAATTGCTTAATATAACTTGAAATTTTTTAAAAATGAAATAAAAATGCTGGGGATTTTTTCGAGGTTGAGGTTCAATTTTTATTTTAAAATTTCCAATATTTCACTACACCACTGGGTAGTATCATCAGGGATGTAGATATTGTTTTCTGGGAAAGAAGTCTATTAACACAAAATAGGGATCCTTTTAACAGTAATAATAAGCAAGGTAAAAGGACCCTTATTTTTTATAGACTTCTTTCGAAAAAAAAACAATATCTAAATCCCTGATGATGCTACCCAGTGGTGTAGCCAAATATTGCAAATTTTACAATAAAAATTAAAAATTGTACCTCAAGTTCGAAAAAAGTCCCCGGCATTTTTATTTTACAATTGTAAAGGTCGAAAAATCTACCGTTATTATTATTTTTTAAAAATTCAAGTCCTGTTTCTATAATTAATTAATATAGAGACTATTTACAATAACGGCGAAAATAAAATAAGAACTTTGACAGACAAAGGAACATGTATTTTCTTTAATGTCCACCTTTTCAATGAATACGATGGGATCAAAAAGAAAGCATCAGTTATTTATCAGTAAGCTTATTCGCTTACTTTACAGTCAAATATAGATAATTAATAATTTTTCAGCAAATGTAAAAATTACTTTTTGACAACTTTCCTGTCTAAAATAAGTATTCGCATGGAAAATTTGTAAAAATTCATAAACTTTAGTAAACAGCTGATAAAATTACATCCATATGTAAGAGCGCACATAGGGGTAATTGCAGAACTGACTTTGTCACACATATATTAGTGACATCCTCGTAATCAGCCACGCTTGTTAATTTTTTAATTTTAAGGGCCGACCTTGATTTTAAATAAAATGTAAATTATTTAGGAATGATTATCATAAATTTTTATTATGCTAATATTGGTATGGTTCAATTATGTATGAAACAAAATATCATCCAAATAGCCGCCGTAAGCACGGCGGCATACCTCCATCCCAATTTTCGATGGGGTCCAAATTTTCGATGAGGTTCTATATCGTTAATATGCCGAATTATGACATCCTTTAGTTCTTGAATTGTTGCTGGCTTATCGACGTACACCTTTTCTTTCAAATGATTCCAAAGAAAGAGGTCCAACGGTGTCAGGTCACATTATCTTGTCAACCAATTGATATTTCCACTATGTAAAATAACACGGCCACTGAATTTGTAGCGCAAAAGAGCCATTGTTTCGTTAGCTTTGTAGCAAGTGACACCGTCTTGTTGAATTCGGGCCATAAAAAGTTCGTTAACATCTCACGTTAGCGAACACCATTCACAGTAACTGCCTGACTGGACACATTTTGAAAAACAGCGGCGCGATGATGCCGCCAGCCCATAAACCACATTAAACAGTCTCTCTTTAAGGGTGCATTGGTTTTTCGAAAATCACTCTTCTTGTTGACGAGTCCACTGAGTTGAAAATGTGCGAAAATTGATCATCCACAGTTGCCATTTCTTGCCACCATTCTGACCATTGATGACGCCTGGAATGGTCAAGAGGCTTTAGTTCTTCAATCAGTTGCACCCTAAGGCGTGTAAATGCAAGTCTTTATGCATAATGTTCATCAACGACAAACGTGAGAGATGCAATTTTTTGGCACGACGACGAGTTGAGGTGGTCGGCTCTTCAGCCACACTATGGCGAGCATCAGTAATATTTTCTGCACGTACTGATGTTTTCACATCTTCTACAGACTCGGTTTGCTCAAACTTGTGCACGATTTGTCCGATTGTACGCACACTTGGACGATTAAATTGACCGAAAAAATCACAGGGTGCACAATACGCATTTTGATTTCAACGCTCATTTTTATAACCCGTCTGAATAATTTTAACGCGTTGCTCGATTGTGTATAATTGCATGATTTCAATTGAATTAGTCTGAAATTGAGAAATGCCAAATAAAAAGCAGGAAAGAACCTTGACGTTAAGATGTGGTTTACATTCAACATCGGCCCCTAATATTTAACCACCCGATATTGGCTTCACTTGTGTTTATTTCTATGTTTGCAACTCTTGAAACCCATATTGTATGAGTGGTTATTGCATATCTAGGTATATAAAATTGTATATACAGTGTTGCGTTTGAGTGAGAAAATTTAAGTTGCCGTATTGTTTCCGGGGAAATGGGGGATTTTGGGGATTCCCGAAGCCGATTTTGGGAATTCCCCAAAAAACTCGAAATAGTTCTTTAATCGGTTCGGAACCGGTTTTCCATATTCGATATGCGTTTTTGCGGTGGAACATGTATCTAATCCTTATTGTCATTTGCTTTATGGCAAAAATTTAAGTTGACGTATTGGTTTGGAGGATTTTGGGTGTTTTTCTAGATTCCTGAAGCAAATTTTGGAATTCTCAAAAAATGTTCCTTATAGGATACCGAACTAAAAAATAAATATAAACTAAAAAACACGCTGTGATATCCAACTAAAATATAAAAAATAATTTTAAGAATAAGCTTAAAAAATAGTTAATTAAGCGTCGGGCCCTCGATATGCGAATAATATGACACAAAGCGTCCCATGCTTAATTCACAATAACACTAGTATCTTTCATTCACTATTGTTTAAGTTTATTCTTAAAATTATTTCTTATTTTTTAGTTTGTGATTTTAGTTTTCTAAACCATATTTATTGAGATTGCTTTTGGTATTGAAAACTCCTTGTAAGTTGTAAAACGACGTGTTGTCATCAACATTTAAATGTATATAACTCAAAGGTGACTGACTGACTGACTGACTGACATAGTGATTCATTAACGCAGAGCCGAAGCCACTGGACAGATCGGGAAGAAATTTGGCATGCAGGTAGATGTTATGACGTAGGCACCCGCTAAAAAAGGATTTTGATTAATTCTACCCGCAAAGGGTTAAAATAGGGGTCAAAGTTTGTATGATACTTTGTCAATTTTAGACCAATCGAGCTGAGACTTTGCAGTTATGCAGCAAATGCTAAAAATTATACCTAATTAATAATAATACTTCTAAACCCGAGCGAAGCCGTGGCAAAAAGTTAGTACATATAAATGTCTTAAATACATAATCTCATGAAACTTTTTATTACAGACTAGTACAAAAATCTAACGAAACCTGACGTCTAAAACCTAAAACCAATAAAATGCTTATTGTCTTTTTTATATGTTAATAAATTTTCTAAATTAAAATAAAACGGTCAAACATCTCAACAAAAGAATTCAATGCCATTGCCAAACGAGTTGCTAATAAAATAATAATAATATTATTAATTGGCAGGTTTGCTTTTAATATAAATTATTTTTTTATTCTAATGTTCTGAATAATTAAGATGATATGGCTCATTCTATTCTTTTTGCTAATTTTATAAACAAAATGTATGTTATGAGTACCTTAAAGTGCCATCCTCACCTGTCATGAGAACACTAACAGGAACAGCAAAATACTATTGCTATCAGGTGTAGACTGTAAATGTTACTGTTTTCTTGCAGTCTTATTGTTGTACACAGAGAAGTAATGTGGTAGGCAGTAAGTAAAACTGGTATACCTAAACAATTAACATCAATATTTATATTTTCTGGATCTAGGAGAAATGCCCAGATTATTGAACCAATAATAAACTGCTCTATTTTTGAGCGGTAGTTTCTTATTAGGATCATCAGAATTTGGAACCACTTGCCACTTAATTTACGCTCTTTTGTGTTTTCATTTAAAATCGTTTAAAAAACTTTTCTCTTTTTAACATCTAATTAGCTGTTTCTTTTTCAAAATTTGTTCGCTGCAACTGGCAACTCCCTCTCTATGTTTGCTATTGGCCAGATCGACTCCAGAGGAGTACAATTATTGATACGTACATGCATCACATAGGCCTTTTTTATAATACTTAGACTATTGTTATCTTACGAATTATATATGCTAAATGATTAAATAAGGAACTTTACTGAAATGTATGTAGTTAACTTGCAAATTAGTAGTATTCTAGCAATACGCCATTGACCTTGTAGGCTTTTGTATTGCAGACACAAAGGGCCGTATCCAAAAAAAATTCTTACTTGAGTTTTAACGCATACGTTAGTTACCAAACACATTAACACTACCATACATTTGTTAAAAAAGTTTATGCAAAAACAGTACGTTAACTTTTATATGTAGTAAGGAATTTAGTTGTTTTATTCTGGCAGTGCCGTTATGTTCAGTTGTAATTTCTTGAATAGTGATGTATGAAAACTAATATTCGAAAATCGAAAAATAAATTTTAAAAATACAAAATTTTTATTATTACATAAAATAACACATTTTTGGCAAACATTTCCTGGGTTTACCTTTTTAATAAATACTGAATATATAATAGGTATGTACTATATTACTGAAATTGAGAAAAATTAATAGGATTACTTAATAGAAATATTTTGATTATTCGAATAAAGTTTCTCATTGTAATCGTTTGATTAAAAGTGCATCACTAGCATAATTGTAATTTATATTATTCTTTCAAAATTAATAATTTAAGAATGTAATGTTTTTATTTCTTTATATAATAAAAGTAATATATAGTATTATTCTTTAATTTTCGCAAAATTTCAATTTTTAAGCAAAATAACAATCGGCAAGTCAACTGTCATTTTAACGTAAAGTTAAAGTGTACCCAACTCAGCTTTAAGCGCAAGGTAAGCTAACAATTGTTTTTGCATAAAACATTAGGTAATTTTTCTTAACAATTGCTTACCAAGCGTTGTTAAGTTTTTTTGCATACGGCCGAAATAAATTAATAAAATAACTGAACAAAATAAAATATACAAGTTATATATCGCTCTTTTATTGCAACATAGTCATATCTCAAAAAATGAGTTTTTCGAGTTAACAATGCAGAATTGTTAACAGTACTACCTTTTATAATGTGCCAAAATTTAATTTAAATTACATTCAAACTGTTTCCTTTAGGAGATATTTTCTAAAAACTTTTTCTAAGACTTGTATGGAAACTAAAACTTTCAAATGTGTTTTTCTCGAAACAAGCTTTTTTGCGTTATGACTATGTTGCAATAAAGAGCGATGTATTCTGTGTGTTTATTGTGATAACATTGTTGTATAACAGAAAAACTAGAGATAGTTTATGTGACAGAAACTTTTTTATTGACCATTTTTTAATTGTGACCTTCTTACTCGATACGAAAGGGAAGAAAGTGCAAGTCACATGACTGGTGATATCGCTCCTATATTGCAATATAGTCATATCTCAAAGATTTTAATTCAACTAACTTAAATGCTGGTGTAACCAAGTAACTTTATAACCAATATCCAAGTAACTTTATAACCAATATTCAAGTAACTTAATAACCAATATTCAAGTAACTTTATAACCAAGTAACCAAGCAGCCAAAATTTTAAGCTTTGGTTATAACAAAATATTTGAAAATATTTCATACTGGCGATTAGAACAGCATCTATGAAATGCCGACATATAGACAGCTAGGAAAACGAAAAACAAAATGTGTGTTTATTTTTTATTGCAGTAAATATTAAATCAGAAAAAAATAATGAACTTAATGTGTAGTTTTGCGTTCAAAGAGGTACACTACAATAAATAATCTATTCTCTTCTACATTCGAAGAAGGAATAATTAATAAATTAACAACATAACGATTTTAATAAATGAATTTTTAAAACTATGTACCAATGTATAGGGTGTTTTTTTAAGCTAGATAGAACTTTAAATTGTAAAAAGTAACACAAAAAATTAAATTTTGATGAAACATTTTTTTATTTGTTTCAGTATACTCTGACAAATCATCATGAATAGACTCACGCTTGAACAACGCTACGAAATTATCCAAATTTACTTTGAAAATCAGTCGTCGATTCGCGCGTTGTTTTATCGCAAAATTGTGTTCAGCGATGAGGCGCATTTTTGGCTTAACGGGTTTGTTAATAAGCAAAATTGCCGCATATGGAGTGAGACCAATCCACAAGAGACCCTACAGACTCCATTACATCCAGAAAAATGCACTGTTTGGTGCGGTTTTCATGCTGGTGGCATCATCGGACCTTATTTCTTCAAAAATGAGGCCGGAGCTCGCGTTACGGTCAATGGAGATCGTTACCGCACCATGATCAATGATTTTTTGTTTGAAAATATGGATGACATTGATCCGGAGGAGATGTGGTTTCAACAGGATGGCGCTACGTGCCATACGGCGAACGCAAACATCGACTTACTGAAATCAAAATTTGGCGATAAGTTGATTTCGAGAAATGGACCTGTCAATTGGCCTCCAAGGTCGTGCGATTTGACACCTCTCGATTATTTCCTGTGGGGCTACGTGAAGTCACTGGTTTATGCTGATAAACCAGCAACAATTGACGCCTTGGAGGCCAGCATTGTTCGTGTTGTTCGTGACATACGGCCAGCAGTGCTCGAAAAAGTGGCCCAAAATTGGACGTCCAGAATGCGCTTCGTCAAGAACAGCCGCGGTGCCCATATGCCCGAAATCATTTTCAAATGTTAATGTCACGTATTGATCTTTCGAATAAAAAAAATTTTGATTACAATTTAATTTTTTGTGTTATTTTTTACAATTTCAAGTTCTATCTTGCTTAAAAAAACACCCTCTACAAATGATGTTTTGTATCTATTACCCCATAAATCGAAAATGATATCAAGTTTATCACTCGTTTTCAAAATCATACAACTTTTTAACAAATAGTTTTTTTTTCGTATTCAATAACGAAATTTGTTGAATCAATTAATAAACTGTTTGAATGCGGACCTGTAAAGGAATTCGTGGATTCAAACAAAAGTTTTGTAAAAATATTTATTGATCAAAAACAACAATTTTTTTCAACAGCAACAAAATACGATATTCAAGGCAGTTTTTTGATATTTATGTATAATGCATACGAATTATTTTTTCAGACAAAAATTTTGTTGATTTTATTTTTACTATAATTTTTTCTGTGTATATTGTCTTTCTAAATGTGACTAAATTTGTTTTAATTAATTTTTTCCATACTTTTAAAACTCTTTTTAACGGAAGGCGTTTATATCTCAGAAAATATAATTAATTTAGTGGAAAGACAAACAATATCACTTTCTAAATCAATAGAATTTACCATAAACTTTTTAAGATCGTAAAAAAGTAAGTGTATAAAAAAGCGCCGCTTAGCGTATTTTTTTTTAAAGCGCTGAGAAGAAAAAATACGGATTACTAGGTATTGAAAAGCGCTGCATCTAGCACGAAAGACGGTAAATTAGCAACTGTGTTCGATACGCTCTACCTGCCCATCGCTGCTCTAAAGGGAAGGTATATTTGCGCAATACAAGTCACATGACTGGCGCCATTTTTTAATTTGAGAGCTTTTTGTGACGAGTGTGTGCCCGTTTCTTGGCATTATTATTGAAAGGAATCATCGAACATATTTAATTATGAACTGATAGGATCTGAGCCCAACGTTAAGATATAAGGCAAATACAAGTTGTATGACTGGTGACATGTTTTAATTCGGAAGCTTTTTGTGACAAGCGTGTGTCCTTTCCCAGGCAGTATTATTGAAAGGAATCAACGAATATATTTAGTTATGAGTTGCTAGGATCTGAGCCCATCGTTAAGGTATATGGCAATATTGTTCCAATATAATTCATTATGTTGCTTTATATAGCACACATTTTTCCAATTGTTGGAGTTCTTTTACATTAGGCAATTTTGCCGCCACTATTCTGGACTTATAAGAGGATATGCAAAATAGTAAAATAAGAAGTAAAATAACAGTTACTTCTATAACTGTTTAATGTGCAGTTTCCAGAACACAAACGAATAACCCACCTAGAAAATGTATAATGAAAGCAACTGGGGCCTTTCCATAAAACTTTTGTTTTACTATGTAATATTTTAAACAATTAAGTTTTTTATTCGCTATTTTAGCTTCTAACATTTATACCAATAAAAAATTATAATTAGCTTGTTTTCTATGTTTCCCAGTTCCTATGAAATGTCGACATATAGATAGCTGGGAAACATAGAAAACAAGCTATTTATAATTTTTTATTGGTATGTATTATTTTATTAATAAATTTTATAATTCATAAATAAGTATAAAAACTGGATAAATTGCATAAATCTGTATTTGGCATAGTATTATTGCTGAAAATCAAATTGGTAAGGAATATGTAGACAAACCGGTATAATAAAGCAGCATAGTGATTATTAAAACATATTTTATACACATACATACATATGTATGTACATCTATATATGTATATTATCTTTTTTTTAATTTTTGAATTCTAAAACAAAATTCATTCAAAATAAGTTTTCTCTTTTTAAGAAATTTTTTCGAAATATTTTTGTAGACCATCAAAATTAGAGATTTTATTTTTAGTACTTACTTGCTACCTAATAAATACTGGTCAAATTAACTCAGTGTTAACACACGCAAGTGCAAAAAGCTCAAAGCATTGTAATTAATACATTCATACAGCTGCAAGTTGTGTGCTCACTTGCAAGTGATTTTGGTTGCCAGTGATTTTTTCACTTGTATGCTAAAGGCAACAAACAGTGTTGCCCATATATACTACATTTTAATTTTAATGGGTATTTTTCAAGGGCAAAATTTTAGAACATATTATATTTTTAGTTGTATATCAAAAATATAGGATAAAAAACAAAAATATAAAAAAATTAATTTTTTTTTTATTTAATTAAAAACCAAAACAATATCTCTCAAGCTGCAAAATTAAATTTAATAAAAAAAGAAGATCAAGGAATATTGGCAGCACAGACATTAAGAGCGCATGTAGTAAAAATGAATTCGACGACATTTTGAAAATGAACCTGCAAGCAAATTGTAAGTTATTTCATTTTTTTTTTTTTTCGATGTACTCGTATTAGTTGACAATACGTACACACAACTTATGACAAGCTACCTGCATGTGCAAACTCAGTGTAAATGATCATAAAGTCACTGTACGGAAGGTATGCCCATGAAACGGGTATATTCGAATTTTTGTTAGATACAGATTGTACGTGTGTGTTTTTCTTAAATCATCCAGAGGTTAACTCCAGTACAGGCTGCACAAATTCATGAAAACCAGCCCACTTGGGTCTTTTCTTGGTCCTGTTCGGTTGCCTTAGGAAAATATGTAGCCTGCGAGATCTATATATACACTAAATAGATGGTACGGACCCAAACCAACCCGAAAGCCTAGTAAAAGAATCCAGTCTATTTAACCCTCATTCCAAATTGTCTGCTAACCCGTGCAGTATTGGCCTGCTCGGGTGCAACGCTCTCATAGAAGAAAGAACCCAACAATGACAAAGGAAGTACTTAATACCACCCTCCGATTAACCGTAAAGCTTCTGCAGAAATTACATTTGTATATGACAACGTACCATCAGAACCCCCACCATACTACGCAACCTTCGCCAGAGGTTATAATCATTCTAATCATGTTAGCTTCGCTCTCTTATGGCTAACCTCACCAGCCTTGTTCAGTACCTACAAATTAATGCTGTACTTGGATCCTACAGTGGGATCTCAAATATAATGTCTTTGTTCTCTTACACCATTCAACATCAAATCAGATATACATAGTATCTTTCTATAACTCTGCAACAGGAGGTTTTCTTCTAAGTCTTCCACCATATAAGCATATGATAAGTCCACATGGATTTTCTAGTGTCTTCCAAATAGAAGTTATTAATTGTTTTCAAAAAAATGTGATTTCAGAACATTGTGCACAATATAAGGAAAAAAATGTTAAACAAATTCATAGATAAACCATCAGCACCAATCGAACTGAATTTAAATTCGCAAACTGAGTTGTTCAGAAATTTATATTTCTATGTAACTATACAGTTGCAAAGTAAATTTGCAAAGTATAGGATGCATAGCATGGGTGGGGCGACGGAGACCATGTGCACAAGATGGTATTATCAGTATGTTTATAGCGTCGCTGTGACTAACTATGCCTTCACATAGGAAGTTGCAACGTGGTTAACAATGAATAACCTCTAAAAAAACTGTAAACCAGTGCAGTTAGTTGAGGCAAACCGTTAACCAGTGAGAGTGAGACGCAAAACTCTCGCAGACCGAACAACAAAAGCCTGACCGCACTTAAGAAATGATTACGATAACGCAAGGGCTGTTCTTCAGCCCAGAGCTGCTTTACGACTGTCATGTTCAGAAATATTTTCGAAAGAGAAGCTTCCAGAAACATCTGATAGTAGTTTGTTCAACACCTAAACATCGTTGATTGCTAACACCTCGTCTTCACGTGCCATCGACTTGAACATAACGTCGGCAGAGCGAAGGTAGAAATAAGTTCATGTTTTTGTATGTGGCGAATACGTATGTTCGGATTTTCCTTATCAAAGTGTTCAGTTCGGCGCCATTTTGTGTATTTTTGTTCGTGATGCCCAACTTCATGGCGAACATCGATGCTCAGCCATATGCTCAAGCATAGATGTCAGAGCATGAACGAAACATGGATATGAATGGTCCACATTAGCCATTTGCGATGTTCGACATGATGCTCATACCATGTTCATGGCTAATGGAGATCCCCAGTAATGAAATGGTCATTCAATAGCATTAACATAAATTTACTCGCATGATTTAATTGATTTTGCAACGGCGAATGCACCATTAAAGAAACGTCATGACTTAAACTGACAACAAAAGGTCAAACTAAAATTTAATAATTTAATTCTTTTGAAAGTTTTTTTTTTTTTAATTTATTACATAATGAATTTTTAAACAAAACTTTTGTAATAAAACAAAAAAAAATTAATTACCTCTTTTATCACGAAATGCTGCTGATGGAGATGAATCGCCAACAATGGAGGTGTTAAATTTATAAATATTTGTACTAAATGAGTTTCTGGCGAAGCTACTGCTAATGTTGTAATTGTTGTTGCGCTTACTGCTGTTGTGGCTGCTGCTATTATTATTGCTGTTGTTGCTGTTGCTGTTGTTGCTATCAGCTTCAATGCTAGCCAATGTTAAGAAGATTAACAATGCAATTTTAAACGATTTCATTATAAATAATGTTTTCGTAAATATTATGCACTTTTTTAATTCTATTTGTTATTTGTAATTTAAGTAAATTCAATATTCTAAAGATGACACTTTAAGATGATTACAAACACCGATCTTGTATGAATGGGGCAACCTTGCACTGAACAAGGTTACCAAGGCAGTTGAACTTGCACAAAATATTTTTCTTAACTAAAACCTAATTCCTAAATCACTCGTCTTTTTACTTTTTTTTTATTCATATCTTTTTTCTTTTAACGACCGACCAACCGACTTAATATCAGTTTTGTCGCAAACTTGAAAACAGAACTAGAAAAGAAATTCAATGTGTCACTTTTAAGCATAAATTAGTTAATTTTCAGCTCTGCAGTAGTCATTCTCGCGGAATTGTAGTTTCTTCTTTTTTTCTTTAACTTTCATAAATTAAGGTATTTTAAAAGATGAACAATTTAAATCTTGTCTTAGATAAGCATATGTACGAGTATGTGCATATAAGCGAGTTTGTGCATAATTCGGTTTAGCTTGCATACAAACACATACATATGTATGTATGTAAATATATATTACGAACCGACTTTAATATACGCAACTAATTACACCTCTTAACAAACATGTATATTTGTAATTCCATCAGTCCATTGACATTTGTAGTGAAAACGACCTTGTTCTTGAACATTTATCACTTAACTTTTATTGAGAAGGCATGCATGTCTCATCAGGTTTAGACTTGTTCCTGCACAACGTGAAAAAAGTTGGAAATGAAAATTTAAAGCGCGTACACATGTCTTAAAGGTCACCACCACTAATTTTATAATTTTCATATTCATAGCCAACTTTTTAATTTAAAATTTTTAGTTTTTATGCAACACAACTTTCTTATACACTCTCCTAACAAAATAGAAAAAAACTGCAATTGCACTCTTTATTTTCGAACATAAAACTTTAAACACTCTTTTGAATTCTTTTGAAATTTGTTTCCTCTAAAAGCTGATTTTTGAAAAAAAGCTTTCATTCGTTCACTAGCTGCTGTGCACTTCACACTGTTTGCGCTTGGCCGGTAGTTTCGTTTTCATTTCGGAATGTTTTTTGTTTAACAAATGCTACACTATTGGTCTTATTATCATCTCTCCACTTTTAAGACTGAATTTTCCAAATCTTTCTCAGACTGGTTTTTTCACACACTGTACGCTTGTTTATGTAAACACCACAATGTGAACGAAATTAAAAAGCTGGTTTTCTTATTATTGGCACTTCGAATCAAAATTATTACGCTCTTTTGCGTCAAGTATTTAAAAAAAGCTCTTTTATTCTCTTAATTATTTTATACATTTGTTTCGATCTGCCAAATCGCGGAAAGTTTTCTCTTAAAATGCTTACAATGACTTTCTTTCATGTTTGTGTTTTTGTAAAATATTTTTTCAATTTTCAGTGTTAATTTGTTTTTAATTTTTATAAAAACTAAACTTGAATATTTATTCATACTAGGCGTTATCTTTTCTAACAAAAATAACTGTTACATTGTGCCCCAAGAATGATAGAAATAGAGATTACGCCATGCTAGGAACTTTTTCAGCAAAATCTTCACTTTTCAAAATATAAGTCTTAAATTTAAACAAAAAATCTTAAAATGTGTTGACACCAAATAGTTAATAACACTGTGCCAGTTGCAAATTTTAATAAGCTGGGCACCTTGCTGGTAAAGCTAATTCGAGTACGCAGATTTCAATGGCATTAGCCGTTTTTCGAAGATAAAGAATTTAAAATTGCGAATACGAGCGAGATAAAAACGATATTTTTGGACCATTTTTTATATTTAGAAATTTTGATTAAATATGCACATCAATAAATTGAACATATTAGCGAATTATTTTTACGTGAGTTTTTTTCAGCATTTTTTCTTAATTCGAATACGTCGAAGTTAATCGCGCTAGAAGTTGGCACTTGTGTTAGCAATATTCGCTAACTTTGATTTTAATCAATCTACTTTGATAAAATTTATATATGGAACATGACAAGAGTAAATTTGCTATATTATATGGGCCATATCCAAAAAAAATTCTTACTTGAGTTTTAACGTATACATTAGTTACCAAACACATTAACACTACCATACATTTGTTAAAAAAGTCTATGAAAAAACAGTACGTTAACTATTAAATGTAGTAAGGAATTTGTTTTATTCTGGCAGCGCTTTTATGTTTAGTTGTAATTTTTTGAATAGTGATGCATGAAAACTTATATTCGAAAATCGAAAAACAAATTTAAAAAAATAAAAAAATTATTATTATTACATAAAATAACACATTTTTGACAAACATTTCCTGGATTTACCTTTTTAATAAATAATGAACAGATAACATGTAGTATATAAATGAAATTATTATATATTAATAAAATTGAGAAAATGATTACTTACTAAAAATATTTTTACTATTCGAATACCGTTTTTCGTTTTATTCGTTTGATTGATTCGTCAAAAGGAATTCTACTTTTCAAAGACATCTACATATATAGGTGTTTAGCACCTTGTGATGGCGAAACTTTTAACAAATTTCTTTTGAGGTTAAGAATAAGAGAAAGCCCTGGCTTAGAATACTCCACCTCAAAATCTCTTCCCCAGAGCTGACAGTTAGTTTTTGAACCTATTCACACATTAGAGATGGGTTCTTTTCAATAACAAACTTGTTAGGGGACATACATTGACCTAGTTTTAGCCTATTTGGTTTAATAAAGTCAGTTTTTGGTATATTGGGATCACTAAATTTATATGGTATATATTTATGGATTCTAAGTAATTTCGTTTCGTTATTATCTTTCCATAGAGCGTTACACTCAATGAAGAGAAATGTGTTTGGAAAACGCGAACATTGAAGTTCTTAGGACATGTTTTGTCCGATAAGGGTTTCACTGCTGATCCGGAAAAGATTAAGGTAATTACAGAATTCCGAGCTCCTAAGACTAAGAAAGAAACCAGGAGTTTTTGGGTTTGATTACTTATGTTGGAAAATTTATACCCGATTTGGCAACTGTAACTGAACCATTGAGAGTATTGCTAAAGTTAAACTCAAAATTTGTATGGGGTCCTGAACAAGCTGATGCTTTCCAGCATCTCAAAACATTACTGTCCCAAATTCCCAACTTATCGTATTTTAATCAGAAGAGAGGAACTCGTGTAGTTGCATATGCCAGTCCAGTAGCATTAGGGGCAGTCTTAATACAATTTGGCCCTGAGGGAAACCCGGAAATAATTTCTTTCGCTAGCAAGAGTTTGTCGGATGTTGAGAAGAGGTACTCCCAGACGAAAAAAGTGTGGTCCGTTGAGAAATTCTAGAGTTTGAGTTGGGGACAGATCACAAGCCTCTGGAGTCAATTTTTAAACCTGCATCTAAGGCTCCAGCCAGGATAGAGCGGTGGTTATTACGGTTGCAGTCGTTTAGGTTTAATGTCAGTTATCGTTCTGGTAAGGAGAACATAGCTGATTCTGTATTAAGTCTTTGTAAAATTTCAGACACAAATTCATTTGATGCGAATTGCGAATGTAATATATTTTATATTGTAACAAATTCCATTCCGTCACCTCTGGCGATCACTCTGGTAGCAAGGAAGAGTGCGGAGGATGAAGAAATCTCCAATGTTGTGAAACATGTCAACAATGAGTCATGGGATTCTGATAAATCAAGCGCCTACTATCCATTCCGATTTGAGCTTTATCATCCAGGAGAATCAGCTATGAAACGGAGGCTAAGGGCTAAAGTATGGTGGCCATCAATAGACAAAGAAGCAGAAAGTTTTGTAAAAATATGTCGCGATTGTTTGCTTATCTCCCAGGTGTCGAATCCGGTGCCTATGCAAAGACATTCATTTCCTAAAGGGCCATGGCAGTGCATTTCAACAGATTTATTAGGGCCATTGCCAAACAATGAATACGTCTTGGTTCTAATAGATTATTATTCACGTTATCAGGAGGTAGTATTTTTAAAAACTATATCTTCTGAAAAGATCATAAAAGCCATGGAGGAGATATTTTGCCGACTTGGTTATCCGAAATCATTAAGAACAGATAATGGCCGCCAGTACGTAAGTTCGGAAAATTTTTGTGAAATTAATGGCATAGTACACATCAAGACGCCACCATACTGGCCGCAAGCTAACGGAGAGGTGGAGAATATGAACAAGTCTCTGGTCAAACGATTGAAAATCGCCAGCGTCAACCAACTTGACTATAAACAAGAGATACAGAAGTTTATTTTAATGTATAACGTAACACCACATAGCACGACAGGATCCCCTCCATCCGAACTGATGTTTAATCGAGTAATCAGAGATAAAATACCAAGTATTCGGGATATAACAGATGAAATGATTGATTCGTCAGCAAGAGATTTGGACTGCATAAATAAAAAAAGAGGGAAAGAGAAGCAAGATAAAAGGCGGAAGGCAAAGGATTCCGATATAAATGTTGGAGATAAGGTGGTGCTAAAGAATGTTACTTTTCCTCATAAGCTAACGACAAATTTTTATGTGAGAGAGTATGAAGTCATCGACAGAAAAGGAAATGAGGTGACAATAGCTAGTAATGGGAAAACTTTTGGACGATGCGTCAGTCATGTGAAAAGAATACCGTCGTCAACGGTATCCGAAAAGTCAGCTTCGCAAGATGGGGATTTATCAAATGTAACACATACAACAGATATTACGAACCCATTTAGAGTTTCGGCGGGATCGCTAAAAGGCGAAGTGCAACCAGGCGATCCGGTGATGAAGTTAAAGCTGAAAAGAATAGGAGGGATGTGGCAATGCTGATTTATATGAAACTACTTTAGGATATTGAAAATATTAAATATAAAAATCATCGTAGTAGGCGTTGATATTTTGGGATATTGTATAGAAAATATAAAATAAAATAATGTTTTTCTATCAGCCGAACAGCGAGATCTGTGTTTTATTTAGACGGATTATTACAGTATGTAAAACCATTTGCTATATTTTATCTGCTATACTTTTGATTTTATTAATTGTTTTGTCTTGGATAGCCCCTTTGTCATTAAACAAAGGTCTCAATGCTCTTGGAGTAGATCTTCAGCGGTATCATTATCAAAGAAACTGCAAATCGTTTGCATTAGCCGGTGCCGAATACTACAGTTTTCCTGCAAACATATAAAACTTCTTTCATATATGTATTTGCATCCCATAAAAAAAACTTAAATTTTATATTGTTGTTTTTTTTCTGTCTTGTTCTTTCTTTCCGATTGGTAAACAGTCTTCTAATAGTTTTTTTTTTTTTTTTTGTGACAAATAAATATATAATTTTTTCGAGTTTTTCAATCACTTTGGATGAATAGCACAACAATGTATAGGGTGTTTTTTTAAGCCCGATAGAACTTGAAATTGTAAAAAATAACACAAAAAATTAAATTGTAATCAAAATTTTTTTTTATTCGAAAGATCAATACGTGACATTAACATTTGAAAATGATTTCGGGCGTATGGGCACCGCGGCTGTTCTTGACGAAGCGCATTCTGGACGTCCAATTTTGGGCCACTTTTTCGAGCACTGCTGGCCGTATGTCACGAACAACACGAACAATGCTGGCCTCCAAGGCGTCAATTGTTGCTGGTTTATCAGCATAAACCAGTGACTTCACGTAGCCCCACAGGAAATAATCGAGAGGTGTCAAATCGCACGACCTTGGAGGCCAATTGACAGGTCCATTTCTCGAAATCAACTTATCGCCAAATTTTGATTTCAGTTAGTCGATGGTTGCGTTCGCCGTATGGCACGTAGCGCCATCCTGTTGAAACCACATCTCCTCCGGATCAATGTCATCCATATTTTCAAACAAAAAATCATTGATCATGGTGCGGTAACGATCTTCATTGACCGTAACGCGAGCTCCGGCCTCATTTTTGAAGAAATAAGGTCCGATGATGCCACCAGCATGAAAACCGCACCAAACAGTGCATTTTTCTGGATGTAATGGAGTCTGTAGGGTCTCTTGTGGATTGGTCTCACTCCATATGCGGCAATTTTGCTTATTAACAAACCCGTTAAGCCAAAAATGCGCCTCATCGCTGAACACAATTTTGCGATAAAACAACGGGACTGATTTTCAAAGTAAATTTGGATAATTTCGTAGCGTTGTTCAAGCGTGAGTCTATTCATGATGATTTGTCAGAGTATACTGAAACAAATAAAAAAAATGTTTCATCAAAATTTAATTTTTTGTGTTACTTTTTACAATTTAAAGTTCTATCTAGCTTAAAAAAACACCCTATATTTTATATTATAGTGCGTTTCCACATAGGTGTTTTGCTCGAAAACACGT